>CM067069.1:5567254-6767254 GCA_033980235.1 Diadema setosum | reverse complement strand
GTTGCTATCCTAACATCTTTTATGAAATGGGACCCTGGAGTTATACAGCTGAACACACTTTTAAGGAGGAAAAAGCTAAGATAAAGGGAAAATGTTTGATGAATGCACTTGTATCAATGCTTTCATATTCGTTAAAGTCAAGGCCATAGTGGAGTTTCCTGCCTTAATGACATAAATTAAGATAGTGACAAGCCACAGTTTGATGCGATGAAAATATAGTGACTTGTTGACAATCCTCATCTGTCACCAGTCAAATTTGTTGTTTACCAAGATTCTTAATATATATATATATATATATATATATATATATATATATATATATCACATGTTTTATGTTCATACACATATCGAAACTCAGTGACGGTGACGATGACTTTAGTCTGACATATCAACTCTTTGTAAGAAATGGAATGCAAACGTGATTATTTTCAAGCTCTTTCTGCAGTCACGTCACTAAAACGACATGTCTTTAAAATTGCTGATAGTTCGTAACTCTAATTGTTAAATGCAAAAAAGAAGGCCTCTTCATTACACAAGTACAGGTTTTTCCTTCTCATCGAAAGGAACATTTTGTTTGTTTGTTTGTTTGTTTGTTTATTTGTGTGTTTTCTTAAATAATGAGGAGTCACGGCAACTCTTTCCGCCAAAAAGGGAATGACTGAGTGTATATACAAAGGAGAATTAACGCTTAACATTGATGTAATGGCAATCATGTTGAAGCTGCGTGATGAGATCATAGATTCAGTAGTCCTATTCTCTGCAAAAGATATGAATTACGCTCTGTTGAATAAACATGGGAACAGCGGTAAAAGTGACCTTCTTGCTTAACAGCGCCTTTGTGCAAAAAAGTAACTTTTTACATTTTTTTTTAAATTAAATTCATGTTCCATATTCCACTTTTCATATTCAGGTTTTATATTCCTTTTGATTTCGAAGTAAATTATGTTTGATACAACAATCAATTTTAGACATAATTTCACAAAATATGTATAATGACATGTAATATAATGATGTGTCATATGAGGAACATACTAAAAAGCAATGCTTGTATGATGTAGGTTCCAAAGTAATAATATGAGCGTTTAGTACAACATGCCAATTACAAAAAAAAAAATAAATAAATAAATAAATAACGAAACACATGCTAAATTCAATATGTCGAGATTATAATAAAATCTGCGGAATGTACAAACTAGTTTATAATATTCACAATAAGACTCAAGGTTTCAATGCTACATAAAGTTGCAAGATTGGTCAAACAAATAGAGTCACCCGAGCGAGGCATTATTGCGAATAAGCACAGGTACGTGTATATCAAATGATCACGGCAAGTAATTAAATATAGGATTTAAAAAAAAATGGCTTTTAGATTTTGCCTGAAGGAACTCAGAGAACTTGATTGCAACCGAACAGAATCTAACTTATCCCAGAAAGAAGGGCCGGTAGAAGTGATTGTCTTAAGGTCTAGATATTTACGAACGGGGGAAAAGTGATATGATCCAAAATGTCTTGTAGGGCAATTATGGATTTCACTGTTTTTAACAAACATTGAGGAAAATAAAGTACGAAGATCGCCAATGCTCAACTTATACATAAAATTCCAACGTAATCCAAATACAAATCAGATACTTTTAATAATTTACTGTAAACAAACAATTCATTTGTATGATCAAAAAAATGTGCACGAATTATAATCCGCAAGGCCCTTTTCTGTATCAAAAATAGCGAATCATTAGTCTTTGAGCAATTCCCCCAGGCCATTATTCCGTAATTCAAGTGAGGTAATAACAGAGTTGAATAGAGAGAAAGTAATATTGGCTTTGGGAAGAGGTATTTTAATTTGTGAATAACTCCAACGTTTTTACACAACAATTTACATAAATAACCAGCATGAACCTTCCAAGAAAGATTGCTATCAATATAAATACCTGAAAATGTTGTTGAATCTATTTGATTTAACAGCAATCCATTCACTAATACTGAACCTGGAAGAAACTTTATTGTATTACGGAAAACCATATAATTAGTCTTATCTATATTTAGTGATAATTTATTCGCCTGAATCCATTCAAATACCAGTTGCAGTTCGTTATTTACGGTATCAAGCAACACATACGGATCTGAGTGAGAATAAAAAAGACTTGTGTCATCTGCAAACAGAAGAAAAGACAACAGAGAGGATGAGTTGCGAAAGTCATTGATGGTAAAGAATGAATAAAAGAGGACCTAGGAGGGAGCCCTGTGGAACGCCACAGCAAATCGAGTTCATTTCTGAGTCATGGTTATTCACAGTAACAAATTGAGTTCTTCCGGTAAGATAACTTCTGAACCACTCCAAGGCCTTTCCACGAATACCGTAATGGTTTAATTTCTACAAAAGTATTTCGTGGTCTATTGTGTCAAAGACCTTGGAGTAGTCCAGAAACAGACCGACTTATGCGACTTTGAGTCTAAAGCTTTCGCAACCTTCTCAACAAGTAATAATATAGCATGGGTGTTTTTTTTTTCCTGAACCCGAATTGATTATCAGCTAAAATATCACATTCATTTGAAAATGTAAGTAAACGATTATAAACCACCTTCGCAAGTATTTTAGAAAAAGAAGACAGTAAAATATTCGTCGATAATTTCTCAACTCATCCTCTGTCAATGTCTGTGGACTAATGGTGAAAGTGTTTCATTTATAATACATTTTATAAGATGATTAGAAAACCCATCGTGACCTGCACTCTTCTTGGGGCAAAGGGAATTAACAATATCTAATACCCTTGCTTCAAGTACGGGGAGAAAAAATAAAGACTGAGAATTGGAATTTAGTAAATATGAGTGGAAATGTCTGTGTAGAGATGAAATGTTTCGTGCCAAATTCGGACAAATGTTCACAAAAAAAGAAGAAGAATTAAATGCTTCCGTAATTTCTCCATCATCTGTTTCTTGCGTTCACAGACGATCTTATCAATTACACTTTAATTTGCATGTTTATGAATAACATTGTTAATTATATACCAAGTAGATTTTACATCTGACTTTTGCTATTCAAACAAAGAACAAAAAATAATCATATTTCGCTTTGCGCAGCAGGGATATAAGAGTATTCCGATACTTAATGTACTTTGATTTATTCAAAGCTATATTATGTGATTTGTATCTGTAAAACACAGTATTTTTCTTGTTTATGGATCTAAGTGAGGCTTTAGTTATCCAAGGTGACCGTGGAACTGTTTAATAATTTCCTCTTTGATTTCTCAATGGAAAGCGTGAATGAAATAAAGGTAACAAAGTGTTCATAAATCTATCATACGCATCGTTCGGGTCAGTGGAATTAAAAACTTCATTCCAATCAATTGCGGACAAACTATGTTTAAACAGCTGGATATCATAATCAGAGAATATTTGTGTTTGCGATAAATTATTACACATCTTTTGTTTCTGTGATTCTAGTATAGCAGGATTGGAAGAAACAATAACGGGAAAATGATCTGATATGTCTGTTACAACAATACATTGATCAACATAAGTGTGATTGTTTGAGAATACATTATCAACTAGTGTTGCGGAGGCTCCAGATAATCTTCTTGGCTTGGTAATACAGGGAGTGAAAAAGGATGATACCATGGTATTTAGAAAATCACGTGTTTAAGGCATTTAAGACATCACATGTTTCACTAAGACACACTTAATTTTTAGACAAACACAATCAAAAATCGTTTTCATTCATGAAGAACAGGAGTGCAATAAACATCGTCATTAATTTGCTTATATTTAAAGATCGTCTTCGACCAGTGTCAATGACAAGTAATAGACAAAAGAAAATGATATAATTACCGAGAAAATATTGTGGATAAAAATAACTTACACGTCGATAATTTCTACGCCAAATTTTAACGATGTCACTAGTCAATGTTTAATAAGTATCTATGTAAGCTCTGGGTGTAATTGTGAAGGTTGTTCAAGACAAGCTTAGTCTTGAAATATCTCATATCTCCATCATCTTCAGATACCGCACAGTTACCTTTTTCTTGTACTGAGTTGGAGAATGGTTGTAGGGGGTTCTGCACATAGGGAAAGGAAAGATAAGATACACCTGTAATATACTTCTATATATCATTAGTTATCATCCAATGCACTGATTATAGTCATATTGCTTGCTTTAGATTGTGTTATCGAAATTTGAGTTTATCATTTTACATTAATACTATTTATAACGACCGTCGACCACAACTAGCGGCACTTGCCCGTACACCACCAATCAGCATGACCAGGACATGCACAGCACACTGTCTACAATCATTCACATGGACTATAACAGAAAAGGTAGCGGGCATAATTTGACAGCAATCACAGTTTCAGTCATCATTTAACTGGCAAAATAAATTATAAAGCGAAGCACAGATTATGATCATGTTGACAACATTTTTGAACGGCTACTTTATTGTCCTTTGATTCTCAGGATTGGGTATCGACTCACATATACAATAACCATGATATGGGTGTGCGTGTCTGTGTGTGTCCGTGTGTGTGTGTGTGTGTGTGTGTGTGTGATGTCAACAAAAGCATCATCAAAACATGCATTAAGTATGGATGTTTCGAGGAGTATAATGACAAAATTTGCGTATAGGCAGTTGAGGGTGTACTACAATGAAAACCTGTCCCTGACTGATTGCTAAAATACCCGCAAATCAGTTGATTATATAACTACACTTGGAAAGTTTAAACACCGCCGACAACGTATTTTGGCAATAATGGGCATTACCTTGCTACCTGTCTTGATACTTAGTAAATATTCGCCAAAAAAAGAACACATATACAAAACAAGTAAATTAAGTGAAATTAAAGTATGGCCGTAAAGCATAACTGACTGAGAAGAGTGTGAAATATTGATTTTATTTCACTGTTTTAGGAGAGATTTTGAGTACTTTAAACATGTTATGTACAGTATGTATATATTTGATGGTAAATTCCATATAGGAATAAATTTTGACAACAGCAACAGTAACAACACAACACATACATACACAGTCTCTCCCTCTTTCTCTCTCTCTCTTTCTCTCTATCTCTCTCTCTGTCTCTCTACCTGGGCTGGGGTGTCTGATTACGATAGACGTGACGTGACGTGAATAAGCTGGCGTCATAATTAAGTAGTTGAAAGTTTACAGGCAGTTTCGTAACTATAAGTTTGTAGTCCCGAAACTTTAGATTTGAATGGTGTGAAGTAGAAAATGGATATTTAGGGAAGCGCACTTCGCCACATCTTTACAATTCTATATCATGTATATGCTTACCGTTCCTCTCAAGCAAATTATAACCTCTTGTATGCTTTCTTGTAGATTGTTGAACAAAGATAATTCTTCTGTGTTCAGTGATAGTCTTTGTTTTGCTTCATCCACGGCATTCCTATAGGTAATCAGGTGATTGGCGCTTCTTTGTTTCCAGTCATCCTGTGGTAATTGAATACAGAATTAAGAATATTATGATGGAAAATCAGTCGGGATTTCGACAGTATCGTTACACTTACACAGCAGTTCAAATCTTCAAATAGGCTTTTGATAGCATAAATAGGCCTATCCTTCTTAGTAAATTACACTTCTTTGGCCTATGTGACATTGCTCTCAATTAAATGGTTTAACAGGCATTTTGTCCATTTAAATGAGACGAATGAAATAAGACTATACAATAATCAAGCATGACATACCCAAATTAAGTTCATAATGAGTAACATCGCAGATATTATTATTGGATGTTAGAATTATCCTTGTTATGCTGACGGAATGTTATAAAGTGATGCTGTACAAACGGTGTAGAAAAATAAGAATTCCAATGACATGCTATTTCTTGTTGCTATATACTCATGAAAGTGATCGAAGAGATAATCACGAGTTGAACGTATCATTGGACGCATAATTCATCGAAAAAACAAAACAAAACTAAATGTCATAATCAATGCAAACCCGGATTTGGGGGCCATGTAAGAAAACACAAATCTAAGATTGTTAGATGTTTTCTTAATTCAAAAACGGTCCTGCAGGATAATACTAGGCGACAATACCACGTATAATGAGGAACTTGAAATCTGTTCCTTGGATACGCTCAGAAACAGGCGAAACAAGCTTTGCCTGGATTTTGCCAATAAAATAGCCAGAAACCCATTGTGTAGTGATTGGATTCCTACTACCCAGAATGTCAACTACAGCCTACATAAAAGACATAGATATCAACAATTTAACTGCTAAACAAAACGGTTTCAAAGTAGTGCCATTCCCTACCTCATACACTTATCAAATGAATAGCGCAGTTTTGTTTTGCTTGTTTGTTTTGTTTTATGACTCCTCCATAAAGTGCCACAGAGTATTTATTATTTCCCACATTATGTAAATTATGATGTGCATGGTATGCGTTGCCAGAGAGGTTATCATCAGTATACAAAAGGTTGTGGACCACAGGGTCAAGGGTTTAATGACAAGTTGAAAAAGTATAATTGTATTTTTTTTATATCATTATTCTCGGAAACGGTTCAAAATATTTTATAATGTTATGTTTCAGCGTTTTGATGTTGTTTATTACGTGAGATCAAATTCTGGTACAAAAATGTGCAATAATATAACACAGAGTGTTGGTTAGATACAATAGTGTATATTTGATGGTTATATGTACGAGAGTGTGTGTGTGTGTTAGTAGAATGAGAGTTAGAAGAGACAGAGAGGGAGAGAGAGAGGGGAGAGAGAGAGAGAGAAAGAGAGAGATGTGCAAATATCAGACGGTTTCAAAACGGTTTCAAACAAAACGGTTTCAAAATAGTGCCATTTCCTACCTCATACATGTCTTATTAATGAATAGTACAGTTTTTTTGTTTGTTTGTTTTGTTTTATGTCTCCTTCATAAAGTGCCACAGAACATTCACTATTTCCCTCATTATGTGAAGATGTAATTTCTGAAAGTATTTTTTTTTTTTAACTATGATGTGCATGTTATGCCTTGCCAGAGGGTTTATCATTAATATGAAAAATTGTCGACAACACAGGATCAAGGGTTTAACGACAAGTTGAAAAATTATAATTGTATTTTTTTTTATTATTATCCTCAGAAACGGTTCAATTTTTTTTTTATAATGTTACGTTTCAGTATTTTGGTATTGTCTATTTGTGAGATCAAATTTTGGTGCAAAATGTGCAACATATAACAAAGAGTGTTGGTTTTAGCAACAATAGTGTATATTTTGCTTGTTAGATATACGAGAGAGTGTGTGTATTAGTGGAATGAGAGTTAGAAGAGAGAGAGAGAGAGGGGGGGGGGAGAAAGAGAGGGAGAGATGTGCAAATATCAGACGCTATTTTCGTATATACATGTATTATAATAATGCAAATATAGCATTTATTTATTGATTGATTTGATGTCATGCGCTGTGTATAGATTGAATGTATTCTGATATTGGAGTTTATGTTTAGGAAGAGAAGATTGTGAGAACATATTTTTTTTTTAATCAAACTGATTGTCTTTGTTGTGTAAAATGTGTTGTGTTGATTTGAGCTGCATAACAATACAACATCTGTATTATTAAGGATAAATGACCGGCATACATAATTAACGTAAACTCAATTTATTTTTTGATAATCATTGAGAATAGTGATATATTGTATTTGTAAAATCTGTTTCTGTTTTGTATTATAGGTTGATCTCATTGTGCAATGGTTCAGAGGAATAGCATTGACCCTTTATTGTTCTATGTATTTTTTTTCTCATTGATACACTGTATTTTGTGAGTATTTTTAATGTATTCATGGCCATTTGCTAACAATGTCTGTAATTTAGCCTCCGGGCTGCGATAGATATTGACGAATGAAATACCTTTTCAATTCAATTCAATTCAATTCAATTCAATTCAAAGGTAGGCAGAATTTAACCTCCTATGATAATGAAAACAAATGATCTCCTGTATACGACGTCATGTTAACTGTTGTGATAGCTCAGTAATAGGGTAAGGCATATATTGGTCAGCTCGAAGGAGAAATCTTTCACCTTGATTCACAAACGGAAGAGATTGAATTATCATGAGAATTACACTATATTACAGGTTTCCCCGTCAATTTCGCACTTTTGTCAGGTTCATTCAATTTAGCGAAAATCCTCGTCACTGCACATTTTGTCATACAAAATTGCAAGTTGTTCATTCAATTTGGCATTTCGATCAATGAAATTTGCACAAATGTGCCTTTCGAATTCGTAAGACGGGCATTCTAATTGGCACGTGCTGATCAGTCATTCAAATTCGCCAGCACTGGCCGAAAGGGGTATTTCAGTCATTCAATTTCGCGTATGGGCAGTCAAATTCCAAACATGTTCATTCAAATTAACGTCATGTTATTTCTTTTTTTGAAAAGGTGAGAACATTTAAACGCGTATTTCTATGTGACTTTTTGTTTCATCCACGCACTGTTAAGTAGTAAAAGTATGATATTTTTGACACTATGTAACTCGAGTTTGTTGTTCTGCAACGCCCCTTTTCTTTCATACATGTCATTTTAGCCTACGTCATGTATCAATACAGTACTACAGATTAACTTCATCTTCTTACAGTCATGACAATACAAGTTACATACAGACGTATTTCTCAGGAAGACAGAAAAAGAATTATTACATTTGATCATCATAACCTTGACTTCCTACTGGCCGACACACTCGGAGTAAAGCGCTCAACGGCCAGATAAGTAGTGGCCACATGCACTATCTTCGGACTGGAAGACTTAATAAGCACATTGAAGAAAAAAAAAATGCCAAAATCTCTAAAATGAATACGAAAATATGAAATGTAATGACGCTTGCAAAACAATAACAATGAGAAAAAAAATAAGGAAAGACCAAAGCATAAACATGCGTGCTAAATTGACTGCAAAAAATGTTAAAGTGGATGCCCAAAAATGAATTCCAATGAACGAGTGCAGCATGTCGGTGAACACGTGACTATTATCATTCTAAACTGAATGAACGAATAACGAAATGGTGCTTGTTTTACCAATTTCAATTGGAAAAGTGTTAATTAGAATGAGGCTAAAAGTTATTTGAATGCTCCAAAATGAATTTGAATGAAGAGATCATAAAATAGAAATACCGAACATGTCATGTACGCTAAATTTTGCTAAATTAAATGCAGCAATAAGGAATTGGAATGACAAAAGTGCGAAATATGCCTTGAAAACCTATATTATACAAACATGCTTGTTACAGTGTATGGTTCTAAATTATCATGACAATCCATGATGTTGTTTGAAAGGATTTCTGCTTCCTTATTTTAAATTCTGTAATCAAGCAGTGCGTGTTTTGCTCTGAAAAAATCATGCTCACGCATTTTCTTTTTTGATGTTTATTTTCATCGTTGATAAACGTGCCTGGTTTCACTGTCCGGTTCGAAAACCCATTCTTACGTATAGAGAGGAGGTTCATCGTTGATCAGCTCAATAGTAATGTGAAATACAATGAACTATTCAATGGAATAACTGAATGTAAAGCAGATAAACGTTCAGAATAGATATTATTATTAATGTTATCTTAGTATTTTTCACAGTTATATTTTTTGTTTTCTTTTTTTTTTACTGTAATCCATAAATTCATCGTAAAAAAAGGCTACTTATATGACAATACGAGAAAAAAAATGACAACTACGACCTGTATTTGTGATGTCATAATGCCCTAAATAAAGGGCTCCTCGCAAACACAAATCGACACCACCCCCTCCCACACACACAATACACACACGACTTTTACGCGCGCTCGTGTCAAGCTCTATACGGAGTCATTTCAATTTAATTCTTTCAGAACACCATGCCTCAGTGTTTTTTTGTGTTTTTTTTAATAAGCAGCCTGATTACTGACATAGTGTACTTTGCTTAGCCAATTGGCACCAACCCCTAATTGCTTTGTTCGCAAATTCAGATTAGCACATTCGAATGCATGCTAAACGGTGTGCATATAAAGTTTAATCGTTACTATGATCCATTTAAATAAAGGTTTGCATTTTACTTGATTTCTTTTCGTGTAACAACTGATCCAAAAGGAACCGAAAGCTGTTAAAGGGATATTATTATGTATATTGAAAATTAAAGCACGTCATCAATCTTACCTCTGGCGAAGAAGCCATATTGGGGAATATCGGGTAACCCGTGAGTGTCAATTCATCGTCACCAAAGATACTGTGCACGCAAGTCTGCATAGAAAAGAATATCATTATAACGTCATCGATACTTGATTCCATTATACAGAAAGCATACAGATAATTACCATTCTGATGATTAACGACATTTAATATTAAATGAAAGAAACACATAATAAATTCATAGGGGTTAATGTATGCTATGACCGATTTATTTATTGTCTATTTTACAATGACAGACTTGAATCACACTGGTTCCTTTTTCCGCCCTGTTTGTTTACATGAACACCTGCAGTTGACATTTTAGAAATTATTTTTTTTTTAAACAGAGCGTGACTATTGAAAGAAAATCTATAATAGAAAACATTTATTGTTGCAATGGATATACTTGTCATGAATGTGATCTTATCTGATTTGTTCCCTTAGTAATCCGTAACACTACAAGAAATTATACTTGTCAAAATTCACATGTATTGTGTGGTATCATTCTTCAACCCCCTCCCCCGAAAAAAAAAAAGGATTGCAGCAGTTAGCAATCTTATTAATAAGATTCAATTATTAATAAGATTCAATTATCATTACGCCTTCACTCTTACATGACTATACTAGGTATTATACTTTGGTGTGCTGTTGATTTCCCGGTGGTGTAATAATAAAACTTATATAGTCTCTCTTTTTTTTTTTCAAAGGAAAATGAACGGGAAGAAAAATCTTTATAAAACCAATCTTTATAATAATGTCATTAGTATCATTTGCTTAAACCCTGCCAAGGCTGTTAGCAAACTTAAGCAAAGTTTCAGTGGAGATCATTTATTTAAGTCGAGAACTGAGATCAAATTTAAACCGACAGGCTCTTTATGCTGGCAAATTGTACGGGGGGGGGGGGACGAAGTGAAAAAAAAATCATTCTGACACATATTGTAGTTGATGACTACAACATGGAAGTGAACTTGGGGAAAACGAGTAATTTTATATTAGCAATTTATTGGTTGGGTTAAAAAAAACCCACGGAATAAAGGTCATATGTTATTCATGGACACTAAAAAGGCTGACTGCCTATACTCCAGTGTATTTCCATCTACCCCTTTTTAACATTTTAAGGACCCCATGTATGTCCCCACTTTATTATGATGTTTACGCTAGGTTTATTGCATTAGTAAGGTGAGGCGAGGTCTATGACTTATTTTGCATTTATGCCATTTCATTCATTCATTCATTCATTATTCCATTCATTTATTCATTCATTCATTCATTCATTCATTCAATTCGGGTTTGTTTGTTACTCATTAAAAAGTCCGAAGACTAGCAGTGTGATTTTACCTAAGATTTGACATAGAAATGAAATCAAAAAGTGAAATTCATAAGTGTTACAGCACTTCAAACGTATAAGCAATTATACACTGTATTCAAATGTACATCATAAAAATCCCTTCAAAAACACATTAAAAATCACAGTAAAATAGCACCTATTTAAATGAGACTTGAGGATGACAAACATGCCAAACTAAAGTTAAGTATGTAGAGAGAGAGAGAGAAAGAGAGTAAAGAAACTTGGTTCAAAAAGAAAACAAGAAAAGAAAAAAGAGAGTAATAAACATCAGAGACTGAAGACACTTCGGAGCCCGACGCTGAGGTTGAATATCAATCGATGTTCTCTCAGCACGACGAGTGACAAACACTCTGGAATCATGTCTCCTGACTCGAATGAGGACATAGATGGATGGTTCACTGACAGAGTCAGTAACTGAAATCGAAGGAAATCGTGGTATGCATTTACAACAACGTCCAAGGTTTTTATATTTCGCAAACTCCTCGCATTTAGAAGGAAACGTGACATACCTTTGGCTCGATGGTTCTGATGCGCACTATGATTTTCCTGTCCATCTGGACAGATCGCTTTGTTTTACTTTGTTATTGGAGGTTTCAGCCATTCCAAAACCTATTTCCATCAAATAAAGTTTGAAGTCCTCTAAGAATGGTATGTTCCGTATTTTCATAGGTGGTTCCAGGTATCTCACAAAAAGCCCAATTCTCGTCTCCAATATTACTATACCATCCCTTTCACTCAATTTCAACCAAATATAGTGACTTTCCACAAAATTTTGTAGCAAACATTTTGATATAAAACTCACCTTTTCCTATATTTTGTTCTAGTATTCATCTATTTATTTATTTATTTATTTATTATTTTTCTTTTTTTTTTGGGGGGGGGGTCAATCTTCCAAGAGTCAGCCTACATTAATATTTTTGGTTATTTAATGAAATTGTATGTATAATTCTTCTAGAAAATCACAAAATTATGATTGTGTAATCTATATTTGGTATATTGTTAACGAATGGAAACAAATCGCAACTGAACTGAACTGAACTAATGTCTTTGGTTGCCATGGCAGCCGTAAACTGATAACAATGTTAGTCGGATTTTGTGTTTTTTTGTACCAATTTCGATTAACAAGAATTATATATCAATGGATATAATAGGGTTTTCTTGGCCATGATTTTGCGGGCAAAAAAGATATATGAGGTAACTATGCCTGTTAATGGTCTTCCTATTATTTGTTTCTCTATGTGACAAAAAGGATTAAAACAATAGACATAGTACAACTTATTGTTAAAAAGTATTTTTAAAAGATTTTATATCTGTTTCTTATCATTTTGAATCTTTTACACGAGATGTGACTTTATTATCAATTTTTATCTGTATCAATCTGCAAATGCAAGACCTCCAAAAATAAAGAAAAATGGAATTATGATACACGTTTACCTACACATGTACCTATCACTAACGATACATCAGGAACAAGACTGGTATAGTGTAACAAAGAGCGCCCCCATGTGGTTATCTTGAGAAATTTCAACCACATCAAAATAAATACTATTAGTGAAGGCTCTTTTTTGAGGGCAAATTATGCGAATACACTATAACAAAAACATGATTTCAGCATATTTCTATGTATTTCTATATAATTATTGTGGTAAATCCCGCCCCTAATAGGTGACCTTACATTTTCAAAGGTGGGGTCATGTAAATGCAGAGTTATTTTCCTATTGTGAAAATATGATGGTGATACGTCAAATAAAAAGAATAAATTATTTAGGGCACATTGTCACCCCCCCCCCCCCCCTCTCCCGGGTCAGAATAGCTTGGACTTGAATATTCCTTTGCCAATTCAGTGGACTATCAGTTTGAAGTATTTCTTTATGTGTGTGTGTGTGGGGGGGGGGGGGGTGAGTTGGAGGGATGAGATATGAAATCTGCGAAGTTGCCAAAGTTGTGTGTAATCAAATTATCAAACGTTGACTCTTGTGTATTTATAATCACGATTTGTGTAGTGCGTTTTGCCAAGAAAACACACACACAACACACATACTCTATTTTGTACACACTTCACATAAACACATGCATGCTCACAGCCAATTAATACACATTATCAGAGGTACAGTACCAGTATTCATACGACCACTCACGTCCATACAATACGTTCTAATTAGTTTCTAGTAATAATAAAAGCACACTTCATAACAGTTATTGCACTGCTTTGCACATGTTGCTTTTTCTTTTTTCTTTCTTTTTTTCCCACTAGCGTCCCCTTGCGGACGCCACACAGCTAGCACAAAACATTTCAATGGGAAATTGCCCATTTTGTATATGTATTATTATGTTCCTTATTTCCTGTTTTGAGACTCTGAGGCTGAGGCTATCAAGCACGTGCTTAAAGACGGCGAGCTCCTGTATTTTTCATCTTTTTTACCTGGAAGCAATTAAGTGATCTCATTGTCGTTAATTTTACACTTTAAAGACTGTGATAATCATACTATGAACGTAATGTTGTTATTTTTCTTCCTATTCTGTTTTCGGATACACATTTTGTCATTTTCATATATGACTCCTTGAGAAAATAATGCAGAAATAAGATTGAACAGAACCGAACTGAACTGAAGAGTGTTTCGACGTGAACCGGGATAAAGACTGTCAATCCACGCATTACCAATCCAACCGCAAAATGTCAATCTGGATGATACTCTTGATGTTTGTTTCTTTGCACCGTAAGAACTAAAGAAACAAGGAGCTATGCAGAATTTCAATGAGTATGTCATCTTGTCAATATTTTCTGATGAAACATTGTAGTCAGCAACACCATAGACTTATAAATATCAAGTCAGGGCTTGTTATACATATTACAGAAGGATATAATTGCACGTAAGAGTGGCTAACTACTCAGTAAGTATCAGTTTAACAGCTGGGATGAAAATGGAAAAAAAAAAAAAGACCCCGACCTTTGGTGTCTTTTACCAAAGAGATAACTCAGCCAAGTGTGCAACAACAAGTAAGCATGGAAGTACATCATCACAAGGTTGTTACAGTAGGTGAATTTTCCCGTGAGTGAGAGTTAGCCAGCCAGTAATTACTTATAACTTATTTGAAGAACAAGTTTCAAATACTGATGATCGAGTTGAGTAATCATCGGAAAGTTTCCTTGACTGCAGTGTTATCACTTTATTCATTTTCTCTGTCTTATCTATAGTTATAGACCTAGAGTGTAACTTGGGTGGATTAAGGGGAACGGCAGCTGGGTGCACACAGGCCAAAATTAATTGGAAGTGGGAATTAAGAGAGTATGTTGACCACCGGCAGAAGTGCCGGCGAAAGAATCTTATGATCCTCTGAAACTCATTAATCAGGCTGAGGATATAATTATTGTGTAGTTCTCTGTCAACAAGGGGAGGGAGACATGAAGGAGGCAGTGGTCAGAAGATACAAAGAGGATTATACACTGTATGAGCAGTAATGTCATCGGATACATCATATATAGCAACCAAATTTCAAGAAGTCCTCTGGATATTTTATTTTTGTAAAAGCCCAGTAATTCTACAGCCTTAAATAGATGATGACCCACATCAACATCTTCTTGAAAGAAAGTGATCAAGCATTTTGTGTGTGTGTGTGTGTGTGTGTGTGTGTGTGTGTGTGTGTGTGCTATTTTGTTTTGTACAGGGGGCAGGTTGATAGGTAATAAAATAATAGGTAAAAAAATGATGAAGTTCGGTTAATGTAAGCATATTTTTTTTTTCAGTTTACTGAAGTTTTGGGAAATGCTGTATTCTCAAGGGAGTGTAAGGGAGTTTATGTAATGAAGCGGATATTGATTAATTGATCAAGCTGATCAAGACAGTTTTTTTTTCTTTAAGAGTAATGTATGCCGAATTTGATATATTTTTGTTTGTATGTAGAGTGTGCTCTGCAGATATGGATTGGCTTGATTAGGTTGATGAAGATAGCGTTTTCTGAGAGTCATGCAGAATTTCATGTGATTTCTCTCATATTAAAGGGATTGTACAATTTTGATTGAGACCTAATTTCAGGTTTCTAACTTTTTTTTTTCGGTGAGATAATGCGAAACCTCTTATGAAATATGAAATAGCATGTAATTCTATGAGGAATTCAACATTTATTTGATGAAAATTGGTTTTGAAATGGCTGAGATATCCAAAAAAGAGTGATTCTAATAAAGTGTAGGACCCACACTTTATTACGATCGCTTTGTTTTACTTTGTTTTGGGATGTTTCAGTCATTCCAAACCCGATTTTCATCAAATAAACTTTGAATTCCTCCTAAAATGGTATGCTCTGTAATATATCATAAGTGTTTTCTTGGTATCTCCCAAAAGTAAAAAGCCAAATTCTCATCTCCACCAATACTGTACCATCCCTTTAACATGGTATGATTTGAACAACAAAAAAAGTATATTGTACTGTATATTGGAAAAGCTATTTAGCAGCACAAGAGAGAAGAATACAGCCGCTTATTTTATTTTTCATGTTAATTTCGTTGTTAACATAGACCTGATATTGAATGAAATTCAAATAAAGAATATCATAAAACAAAAAGAGTGTGTGTGGAGCGTCCGAAATCCTATAGCAGGACGAGGTCGGCAGGGCACACATTGCAAAGGGCCCTGCTTTGTTCTCTTGAAAGGAATGATCTTATCACTGGACCCTGAGGCCAGTGTGTATTGCTGCAATTTTAACAATAGAGAACTAAGGGACAATAATGGCTTCTGATTGTGAATAATCTGGCTATGTAATTCATCACAATATAATGATGATAATTTATATCTTTTTTTTTCTCAACCCAAGTTTTCTGCAACTGTAATACCCCCTATCTTCCACTGATTGCACACTGTAAATAATCCCAGACTCCTTCTGCTCAAGGTGATACTAACGTTTTTAATATGTCAAACTTACTCGATCTGCTACTATAAATTTAACACTTCTTTCATGCCCTCACTGTGAATTAAAGTGGTTGACTAGCTGTTCAGAACTGAGCAAGTTGTTTGTTGTTATGATCTGGCCTTTATGAATCTTATAATTATTATTATTTTTTGTTTCTTCTGTTATGCCCCCAGTTTTCACAGTAAGACAATGTCTTCAGTTTGAGAGCACTGATCTCTGGAATGTTTGTGATAGTACACCCTTCATAGTCCCTGGTATACAGGGTACACTGCTATGATTGCCTGCAAGCATTATGTATTAAAAAAAAAACAAAAACAAAACAAAAACAAAAACAAAAAACCGACAGGATGATGTACACATAATTACGTCGGACAAAACTTCAACAACAGGTGCCCTTTGTGATTTCATAGTGTGTGATAACTATGGTGCAATCTTGGTTCGCAACAAATTGGCTCCAGTGTGCATTGCATTTCGTTTGAAAACAGCGCCCCCACTTGTGGCATAGTGGATAAGACTCCCGACTCCGGGTTGCGTTTTTTTTTTTTTTTTTTTTTTTTTTAAAGACGGCACAGATTGGGGCATGGCGCGTGTTAAACCTATGGGAAAAACGTTGGGTTAGGGTTTATGGTTAGGGTTAGGGTTAGGGTTGGGGTCAGGGTTAGGGTTAGGGTTAGGGTTAGGGTTAGGGTTTGATGGTTAGGGTTAGGATTAGGATTAGGGTTAGGTTTAGGGATAGGGTCCCCAATCTGTGCCGTCTAAAAAAAACACGCCTCCCGCTCGGAGGACCCGAGATCAAATCCCGCCCAGCGCTTACGTCCTTGGACAAGATGTTTTACCCACCATGTCTCTCTCGACCCAGGTGTATAAATGGGTACTCGGCAACGCTCGGGTAACATTGCAGGGCCCTCTGGTAGAGCAGTGGCAACACTGAAGAGGCTACCCTGGGTAAATAACAGGGGCTGCGGAACGTTCTTCAGTTTGGGGGGGGGGGGGTGTAACAAGGTCAACCCCCCCCCCCCCCCCCCCCCCCCCCCCGCTTAGACGCACCGGCGTAGCCTGGATAATGATCTTGTGATCTTGGGAGGGCGGCGGTTACTATGCGCGAGCGAGCGGAGGGAAGGGGGGGGGGGGAGGGTGTGGGGGGGGGATGTTCCCCCCTCCCACGGGGAGAACTTTTTGCATTTTGATGTTGTAAATGGTGCAATTTGATGCATCTTTTTGCGTCTTTTATCGACTTGAAACCCCCAGCGTAGACGCACCGGCGTAGCCTGGATAATGATCTTGTGATATTGGGAGGGAGGTGGTTACTATGCCAGGGAGCGAAGCGAGCGAGCGCGAGCGAGCGGAGGGAACGGGGGTGGGGGTGGGGAGGGTGTGGGAGGGGGGTGTTCCCCCTCCCATGGTGAGAACTTTTTGCATTTTTATATTGTAAATGGTGCAATTTGATGCATGTTTTTCCGTCTTTTATCGGCTTGAAACGGCCCCACTTGTTTATGGTAGCAGGATATTTTGATGTGGATTATTATTGAACAATTTGCCTATAAAGTGGTAGCATGTAAATAAATTTCTTGTATTAATTTGTTGTTACAATTATTTTCATGAACGTTGTCTGTTAATCAATCAAACAGAAAAGGCATGCTCACGAGGGTGTATATACAAAAGGGATATTTCTCCTCCCACACGAAGGTGATTTTACATTTTCAGACCTGAAATTCAGCGATCTGGTGCAAACTTTTGGTGCAATACTTGGATTTTTTTTCTAGCTCCCAACCCCCACCACCAAAAAAAAAAAAAAAATATTTATGGAAATAATTAGGACTTTTTTTTTTCAAAAAAAGTGTTAATAGCAAAATCACGGCATTTAGCTCTTATTCCGCGTGTGCATCATCTATGTGTATGTAGAAAGTTTAATGAGGTAGAAGGGGAGGGTGTGGGAGGGGGATGCCCCCTCTAGCTCCCACTCGACGGAGCTTTTGCGTTTTTAAAACGAAGATAAAGCGATCTGAAGCACACTTTTTGTGAGAAATTCGGGTAGTGAGATTGTTCCCCTTTCTTTCTTTTTTTCTTTTTTTTTTGCACGATCCAAAAGTGTGTGTGTGTGTGTGTGGGGGGGGGGGGGGGGGGAAGGGGGCTTGCACCCCCAACCCCCCCCCCCCCCCCCCGGTTCCGCGGCCCCTGAATAAGACATTATCATTATTATTATTGTTATAATCTGCTTTTGTGATTGCAGTGCCAAAGCACTAAGTATGCAGGCAATAAATGCAGTGTTAGTCAGGTAGTCTGTATGTAAACCTGTAGATGACAGACCATATTATTCAGATTTGATCATTATGTTTACGTATGTACGTATATAACCATGTACGTGTGTATAGATGATTATGTTTATGTTATATAGCCTATTATCAAGTGTGTGATGGTGTGTGTGACTTTTAAGCAGAAACAAACAAACAAAAAAACAAACAAACAAATACAGGAAGAGTGGGAGACGATTAGTACATTTGCCAAGGTCCTCTTTTCATGATTTATCTGGATTAGAAAAGATTCTTGGTGGTATTCAAAACGTTTTCCTTTTTCGCAAGTTTCTAAACGACGTACTTTAACGAAATATACTTACCAAGTCAACTTGTAGCTTGGATGTACAATTCTTCATAATCCTTACATAATATTTCAGACTTGAAATATTACACTCTTCCTGAGATAGCGAGTTACCACTAGTAGTAGTGCCCGTGCTGGCGTGCTGGCGTTGTGAACGTTGCATGTATGGAGGCAGCCAATACGTGCGGGAATAATCACGATAACGTGGAGACAAATCACGATAACGTGGAGATGCCGCAACGATTATCAGTAATTCAAACGCAAGTCCTGGAGCAAACAAAGAATAGAAATGTACTCGTTAGCCGGTTTTATTATTGTCAGCAGTTTGTTTGTTTGTTTGTTTTTTTTTAATCTAAAATTGAATTTGATAACTGTCTTCTCTCTAAATTCCAAATTTGGAACGTTAAAATTATCTTATTTCTTGGTATCACTATTACTGAACATTATTTTATTCCAGAACCAACAATACATCAGCACTGCCTCTTATAAAAGCAACCGCAAAAGTAAACACAATCCAGTCGAAAAATCTTAGTCCCAAATCCATTTCCATTATTGGACCAGGCTGATAGTACAAAAGCTTTTTCCACGACAGAGGTGCCGCTTCTTTCCCAAAATCGGTTGGCAAGCCAAAAAAAAAAAAATAAAAAAAATAAAATAATAATAATAATAATGATTAAAATAATAATAAAAAAAAATGAATAAGAGTCTGTTTATTTGTGGCTGTCAATATTCTTTGTTAACAATCAAAAAAAGAGAGGAAAAAAAAAGGGGGAGATTAAATCCCTTACAGCAAAATAAAAACGAAGAACAAAGAGAAAAACAAAACAATAAATAGCTCAAAGAGGGGTAGTACAACCACCTAACCCCCCCCCCCCTGTAGATCCCACAGGACTGATAGTTGTCAAAATGCTATGATACATGAAATAAAGAAATGCAAAATGAAACATTGAAACAAACTTGTTGCAAAATGCTGTTAATGAGCACTTTGAAAGGGAATACAAGTTCTCAATCGCCTACTATTGTAAAATGTACACATATGCATAAGAAACGTGTGAAAGAATGCGGTAATAACACGATTCCAGTTAGGTAACAAAGAAAATGCAAAATAGTAACCGAAAAGATTCCTCTGAAGTACTCTGCCTGAGAGCGTAAGCGTAACTTTTAGTTCCTATATCCTCAGAAGCAGCATTTGGTGGGTTTAATAGGCAAGTCTCAATTAGCTACTTGTCATTTACCTTCATTCAAGTAATGTTCTTTATAAGAAAAAAGTACGCCGACGTTTGTGTAGGTTTTGTGATTCAGTGCCGAGTTCACAATGTATTGCACATGTTAAACTATCATGCATTCCTTAAATACCTTTACTTTAAGGAATTGCAGCCTGCATGCTACGTGGTTTATTAGGATTTCAGACATCTTTATTCCTTTATGGTGTATTCATCTGAAAGATTTCCTTTCAAAAGCATTCAGAAACGCCTTTTGGCTGGAAGTTGTATCTGCTACATAAACGAATTTCGTGCCAAATTATAAATCTGTAAAATTATTTGGGTGAGCGATTGTGCATGACAAGGTTGGATAAGAATGAAAATGTCCATCATATGAATTAATATACCCATTAAAAATGGGTCAGTTCTTGGTTCTGTAAAGGTTTGATTTATGAAATCACATGTTCGTGTCATGGATGCGAGGTGCTTGAAACAAAAATGTGTGACAACGTTAATATTCCTGTACGGGTTTTGGGCAATTACCCAGGACCCTTCCCCTGGCTCCTAATCGTAACCCTAATCCTGAACTTAATCCTAACCCTAGCCCAAACTCTAACCCTAAACCTAACCCAACCCCAATTTTTACTCTTACCTTACCGCTAACCAGTATTGGGGAGGGGGGGGGGGGGGGGGGGTAATTGCCCTGATATCAGGCCCATATCAGGACTTCTCGAACTCTCTGAGAGTTGCCTTTTTAGAGCATTCTGTAGCAAAGCTGGGAACCATATTGACTCAATCCTGATTTCATGACTGATAGTCAAACATGTCATGAAGTTCTTTTCATTAAAAGTTTTTGTGCGGAGTTTGGAATGAGTGTATATTATATGATATAAATAAGAAAATTCATTAGTTTTCTAATTTGACATTTGTATGATGGTGTAATTTTGGAGGAGATCGAGCTTCAGGTTTTGAACTTTTTTCATGATAATTAATTTTTTTGAGATAATGAGAAACCTCCGGTGTGATTTTCTTCAATCATTTGTCTCCCTTTTACAAATCAAATTTGTTAAGCTCGCAACTGCTGATCTGTAAATTAACAAACATGTCGGGAAAAAAAGGAACCAGTGGGACTCGAACCTGTCATTTAATGCTTTCCAGGCAGCGATACTACCACAGAGCTGCCCCTGGTTGGAACAAGGAGGTTGAAGAGATGGAGTAACAACAGAGTTATTCCCTGTGATCTCTGGTTCGAAGCCGCAGCTCAAAAATAATTCATTTGAAGCATGTGCCAAACAGGATCTGCCGCGCAGATACGGAGACAATTGACTCGTGTCTCATTGCGTAATCACCAGCCACTTTCAAAGGAAGATATGTCTTTGTGATGGTAATTACTTTTCGCTATCCCTTCTTATAAAAGCTAGGTGGTACAGACACTAGGATGAGCGAACAGAAATTGAGGAAAAAATGCTGAAATGAAGATGAAAATTACTCGACTGGGCATACGCGGGCACTAATCTGATATACCATTATCTATTAATAAGGAATTATACTTGAAGATTATTACAAAGTCATGTTAGTTTCATTTGGGGAAATTAAGTCGAAAAGTGATAAAACCAGCTTTCCAGGTTGGTAAGGTTTTAAACATTTTCACATAATACAGCTCTGATTTACACTTTTGCGCAAATTTCTGAACGGAATTGAGTTTTGTTTTATATGCTTTATTATTAAGTGAAATTTATTTAATTTGATAAATAAATAAATAAGCAAAATATGGCCAACATTATGATAACGTTCAAAATGAATCTTCAGATTGCTCAGCAAGACGGCGGCTTGGAACATGATCATCAGAGGCATAAGTGCACCTGTGGAATTCTTTTGTACATCAATAGAAATCTGACAACTGTTTGAATAATTACAGCCAGTTGGAACTCCATGTATAAAACCTCCTTGGTTGGAACAAGTTGCTTTGTCCGCTTTGATGGACTACTTAACATAACAATGTCGGAATTTCGGAGCTTGGGTATTTGTTCCATGTTCATCCTGTCACTGTCGGCAACCAGGGAGAGCTTCGTGGTATAGTGTCGCTGCCGGGAAAGCCAGGTTCTAGTCCAACTGGTCCCCCCCCCCCCCGACATGTTTGTTAATTAAACAACAGATCAGCAGTTGCGATCTTAACAAATTTAATTTGTAGAGGGAAACAAATTTAATTTGTAGAGGGAGACAAATTGAAGAAAATCTCACCTAAATCTTCACCCATCTGAGTTATATCTTTCTTTCATTTTCATGAGAAACCTCTCATGAAATACGTAACAGCATAATATGGAGGCATTTAGAGTATATTTTTTTGATGAAAATTGCTTTTGAAATGATTGAGATATCCAAAACAAAACTTTCCTAATAGACGGTGGGACCCACATTTTTGAGGATCGCTCTGCTTTACTTTTTTTTTAATGTCTCAGCCACTTCAAAACCGCTTTTCAACAAATACATTTTGAATTCTTCTTAGAATTGTAATGCTATTTACCGTTTAATGAAGTGGATTCTAAGTATCTTGGTAAAAGTTCTAAGCTGAATCCTCATCTCAACAATTAATATGCCATCCATTTATTCTACTACACATACTGAATTGTATCTGAATGAGTGCGTCTTCAGCTTACAAGAAGTATAAATGCAAATCAATAAATGAAAAAAGGAAAGAATGGAGCAACTTTCTACCTCAGGAATCCAGATATGGAGTACAATTTTGTTCTACAGTATTACAGATTTTGTGTTGTGAAGAGATAATACATGTATGTATATGTAGCTGAAATAAAAAAATACGTTTTGTCAGTTTAAAGGGATGGTACAGTATTGATGGAGATGAGAATTGGGCTTTTAACTTTTTGCGAGATACCAAGAAAACACTTAAGATATAGTACAGAGCATACCATTTTAAGAGGAATTCAAAGGTTATTTGAGGAAAATTGGATTTGGAATGACTGAAACATCCAAAACTAAAGTAAAACAAAGCGATCGTAATAAAGTGTGGGTCCCACACTTTGTTAGAATAGCTCTTTTTTGGATATCTCAGCCATTTTGAAACCAATTTTCATCAAATAAACATTGAATTCCTCATAGAATTACATGCTCTTTCATATTTCATAAGAGGTTTCTCGTTATCTCACCAAAAAATGTTAGAAACCTGAAATTAGTTCTCAACCAAAACTATATTATCCCTTTAATCTAAGTCAAATGATGTGTCTAAGAGAATGATTTTTTTTTTTCTTCAAGGAAGTACAGTGCTGAGAAGTAATAACAGCAAGGACTAATAATACGTCTTTAAAATGTTTAACATCCGTAGAGATAAGCAAGAACAATAACTTGAATAATCAATGATCATTTCTTATAAATATCCCGATACTAGTCTATGACCCCGTTTACAGTGCGAGGCTCGGCCACGGCTCGGCCGCGGCCGAGCCCACCTTCATTTCAGTGTAAACGCGCAAAAGGCCAAATTCGAGGCCAAAATTGGCCGCGCATTTGGCCTCGTTCTGGAGGTGGTCTCGTCCGTGGCCGAGCCGCGGCCGAGCCCGGTCTTTTCTCAGTGTAAACGCAAACTGGGCCAAATGCGCGGCCAGTTTTAGTCTGGCTTCCAAACCCTCTGCTTTTACTATTTCGCTATTCAGGATATTAACCCCCTCAACGTCGAAAACTAGTATAATTAAAGATGGTTTAGTCCTGCAAAGGATTTTTTTCCTTTGGCAAAGGCCTTTGGCTGAACGGCGACTTTGTCGCCACGGAATACAGTTGGCAAAGGGTCTGAAAACCAAACAATACCAAATTGCGTCTGTTAACAAGCACACCACCACTACGACAAAATATTGAAAGGTTTAAATCAAAAGCGCGGCCGAGCCCGGCAGTGTAAACCATGGTGTAAACGGACAAAATTGCGGTGCTCGGCCTCGCAATTGAGGTTGGGCTCGGCCGCGGCTCGGCCGCGGCTCGGTTTTCGACGTTGAGGGGGTTAATATTTTGAATAGCGAAATAGTACGGGCAGAGGGACTGGAAGCCAGAAAAAAAAAAAAAAAAAATTGGCCGCGCAGTTGCAGTTTTAATTCAAACCTTTCAATATTTTGTCGTAGTGGCGCTCTGCTTGTAAACAAACGGAATTTGGTATAGTCTGGTTTTCAGACCCTTTGCCAACTGGATTCCGTGGCGACGAGGTCGCCGTTCGGGCAAAGGCCTTTGCCGAAGGAAAAATTCTTTGCAGGACAAAACCACCTTTAACTATACTAGCTTTCGACGTTGAGGGGGTTAATATAGTAATAATAAATAATAATAGCGAGACTCTTATAAAGCGCTCATTTCTACCTAAAAAAGATACTCAAGCAAGTTTTGAATATCCTGAATAGCGAAATAGTACGGGCAGAGGGTTTGGAAGCCAGACTAAAATTGGCCGCGCATTTGGCCCAGTTTGCGTTTACACCAAAGATAGTAGATGACAAGATACGAAGGCGCGCGATAAGAATGGACACAAAATGGTTTCCCTACATGACGATACAAAAGAGAGCTAAATACAAACTCAGTACACCTAGGAACATCATTTATTTCCAAAGGTAGTGGTATCTTTATTATTTTAAAAATATTTAAAAATTATAGTCGTAGCTTTTTATCGATTAAGGGGATTATTTTGAAGAACGAGATTTTAAATCAATAAGGATTATTTCGTGGAGGTAAAAATTTGGCAACAACGTGATCTCCCAATCAATAGCCGGGTTCACACGTACAAATTAGCGGGATGACGATCGCGATGCTCATCCCGAGTTTTTTTGCGAGCGTCCACACGTACCAAATTAGCGGGATAGCGATCGCGATCGGTATCCCGCTAATTTGGCGAGCGTCCACACGTAGCGAATTATCCCGCTAATTGCCGATAGAGATAACAGCAAAGCCTGCAAACTGGGTCACACAGTGCCCTTCTCTATCACTGCCTGCGCGCACTTACCTTTGTCCATTGTCTTTTACGCGTCAGTGGTGTGGTTCGCGCGCTGTTGTTATTGTTCTCCAAAGAGGTGAAGGACCTCCTCGCAGAGGCCTCGCTGTTGTGATGTGCGCATTGCATGATGGGATGTAAAAACTCGAGATTCTAATCCCGACCGTTCACACGTACCAGCGCGGGGCCAATTATCCCGCTAATTGGCGAACCAGCGCAAGATTTCTTGGGATTAGCATCGCGATGCTTATCCCGCTAATTTTCGGGTTTTTTCTGTCCACACGTGCAAAAAACTCGGGATGACGATCGCGATGCAAATCTCGAGATTTGTATCCCGCTAATTGATGTACGTGTGAACCCGGCTAAAGACGCTTGATAAACAATAACATCTTCAAAGACAGCGCGTCTCAGGCAAAGACACACATCACCTGAGACGCGCTGTCCCTGAAACCGCTGCTGTTGTTTATGAAGTGTCAAGACAGCGCGTCTCAGGTGATACGCGTAATACGCTTGAGGTCCGCGCGCTGTCCATTTGTTTTGTACAGGATTAGCGCGCACTTTCGTGTCTTATTAGCCGGGTTCACACGTACACCAATTAGCGGGATACAAATCTCGAGATTTGCATCGCGATCGTCATCCCGAGTTTTTTGCACGTGTGGACAGAAAAAAACCCGAAAATTAGCGGGATAAGCATCGCGATGCTAATCCCAAGAAATCTGGTTCCTCAATATGCGGGATAATTGGCCCCGCGCTGGTACGTGTGAACGGTCGGGATTACAATCTCGAGTTTTTACATCCCATCATGCAATGCGCACATCACAACAGCGAGGCCTCTGCGAACAGGTCCTTCACCTCTTTGGAACACAACAACAATAGCGCGCGAACCACACCACTGACGCGTAAAAGACAATGGACAAAGGTAAGTGCGCGCAGGTAGTGATAGAGAAAGGCACTGTGTGACCCAGTTTGCAGGCTTTGCTGTTATCTCTATCGGCAATTAGCGGGATAATTCGGTACGTGTGGACGCTCGCCAAATTAGCGGGATACCGATCGCGATCGCTATCCCGCTAATTTGGTACGTGTGGACGCGCGCAAAAAAAACTCGGGATGTGCATCGCGATCGTCATCCCGCTATTTTGTACGTGTGAACCCGGCTATTATAAAGCGTCTTTGGTTTACACTGAGAAAAGGCCGGGCTCGGCCGCGGCCGAGACCACCTCAACACAATTTGGTATAGTCTGGTTTTCAGACCCTTTGCCAACTGGATTCCGCGGCGACGAAGTCGCCGTTCGGGCAAAGGCTTTTGCCGAAGGAAAAATCCTTTACAGGACAAATCCAACAAACTTTTTAAGGACAAATTTTTTAAGGGAAATGGATTCCGGATCCGTCACAGCAATGGTTTTGTTGGATCTGTCTTCGGCCTTCGACACTGTAGATCACAGAATTCTTGTCAATACACTTAGAAGTTTGGGTATCCAGGGACAAGCTCTCGAATGGATTAAATCATACCTATCACACCATTCACAGTCTGTTCTTTTGAATGGTGTCACATCGTCTTCAAAGCCATTAGGCTGTAGTGTACCTCAAGGCTCTGTTGGCGGGCCCACCCTTTTTTCTATCTATTTGATCGGTCTGCGGAAAATATTTCAAAGGCATTCTGTTCGGTATCATCTATATGCAGACGACATACAAGTTTTTGTATCTTTTCCACCACATCAAATCCAAGCATCTCATGCACTGCGCTGTCTAGAAAATTGCATCATTGATATTGATGCTTGGATGAGGTCTAACTCATTGTTTCTAAACCACAGCAAGTGTGAATTTATCCTTTTTGGTTCTAAATCTCACTTGAATAAGTTGGATATTAATTGTATTTCGATTGTAGGTAATGATATTCCTCTGTCAAAGTCATGTCGCAATCTGGGTGTTATGTTTGACTCTCACATGGCTATGTCCGATCAAATCACCAACATTTCTAAATCTGTCCGTTATCAATTGCGTAATATTGGTTTTATTCGCAAGTATTTGACTCGCTCTGCCACGGAAAAACTTGTTCATGCACTTATTTCTTCACGCCTTGATTTTGGTAATGGTTTGTTTTTCAATCTACCAAACTCGCAAATTGCCCAATTACAAAAGCTACAAAATGCCGCTGCACGTATTGTTTCTTTGTCAAGTAAACGCAGTCATATCACACCTATCCTGAAGAGTCTTCATTGGTTGCCTGTACAGGAGCGTATTCGGTTTAAGATACTTCTTTTGGTTTATCATGTTATTGAGGGAACAGCTCCTGATTACAATGTTTGTTTGTTTCGTCAATACCAACCTTCACGAACTCTTCGATCCTCAACTTCAGGTCTCTTACATATTCCGTTTTCTAGGAAATCTTGGGGGGAACGTGCTTTCGCTCACGCTGGACCAACACTGTGGAATTCACTTCCTCGTGAGCTGAAAGGCTCAAGCTCTATAACATCTTTCAGGAGTAATTTAAAATCCTATCTGTTTAGCAGTGCATTTTGAAGACCAGTGTATTTTGAAGACAGACTTTCATGTCTTTTTTTTTCTGCTTCTTCATCTTCTTCTATTACTGTGATGTACTTGTATTTTCAATCTGTTTGCTTTGATGTACCTATTGTAAAGCGCCTTGAGCATTTAATCAAAGTGGAGAACGGCGCTATAGAAATTGTATGTATTATCATTATTATTATTATTATTATTATTAAAACCACCTTCAACTATACTAGTTTTCGACGTTGAGGGGGTTAATATCGCGAACAGCGAAATAGTACGGGCAGAGGGTCTGGAAGCCAGACTAAAATTGGCCGCACATTTGGCCCAGTTTGCCTTTACACCAAGAAGAGGCCGGGCTCGGCCGTATGGCAAGCCATATTGCTTTTTAAAAAGATTTTCTGATATCACGAATTCCCTTTCGTGATATCAAAAATTCGAATTTCTGATATCACAAATTCAATTTTTGATATCACAAATACCCATTGGTTTATCACGTAAAACCAATTTTTGATATCACGAAATCGAATTAGTGATATCACAAATTCAATTCGTGATATCACGAATTCAATTCGAGATATCACGAATTCACATTCTTGATATCAAGAAATACATTTTGTGATATCACTAATTCCAATTTGTGATATCATTAATTTACTGGAATTTCAGCACATATCTTTCGCAAAGAAATGATTTGATTTCGAGCATTAGTTTTGCGCTGAAATTCAACCGTAAATTCTAGCGTTTGTTGAGCGCAGAAATACACAGGGAATTCGAGCTTTAGTTCAGTGCAGAAAACCAACGGGAATTTGAGCGTTAGTTGAGCGCAGAAATACATACGGAATTCGAGCATTCGTTTTGCGCTGAAATTCAGCTGTGAATTCGAGCGTTAGTTGAGAGCAGAAATACACAAGGAATTCGAGCATTAGTTTTGCGCTGAAATTCAACTGTGAATTCGAGCGTTAGTTGAGCGCAGAAATACACAGGGAATTCGAGCATTAGATTTGCGCTGAAATTCAGTTGTGAATTCGAGCGTTAGTTCAGTGCAGAAATACACAGGGAATTCGAGCATTAGTTTTGCGCTGAAATTCAACTGTGAATTCGAGCGTTAGTTGAGCGCAGAAATACACAGGGAATTCGAGCATTAGTTTTGCGCTGGAATCCAACTGTGAATTCGAGCGTTAGTTGAGCGCAGAAATACACTGGGAATTCGAGCTTTAGTTTTGCGCTGAAATTCAACAATGAATTCGAGCGTTAGTTGAGCGCAGAAATACACTGTGAATTTGAGCATTAGTTTAGCGCAGATATTCCTATGGAATTTCAGGTGTTATCTTTACATAGTACAGGCTGTATATAACGATAGTTACAAAAAAAAAAAAAAAAAAAAAACCTAAATGAAGAGTTTTGGCAACTCGTCTTCATTTAAAGTGATTAGGAATTGGTTTTAAAAGAATCGATGAAAATAAATCGTTTAGCAACATATCTAAAATGTCATTATTTATATGTTGTCAATTACTTCAAAGTCATTATTATATTCTTTTTTTTTCCCTTCATTTCTTGCCACTGATTTGGCAGAGACTGGTTGACTTACAACTTTTGTTTGCGTTTCTCTTTACTCTGTCATGTGAAAGATACTCTCTCCCGACCTCCCCCTGTTACTTAATAAGAGAGATTTCTCATTGCGCAGATTAACAAAATTGAAGTCCTTCGTACCACTGCTTTTTTCCTACTACAAATTCTAACTGTTTGTTTGCCATGCATACTGCTGCATAAACTCCTCATAAGATCTGGATATCTTCACTCTTCTTGATCTGGTCTGAAGACTTTTGGGCTTGTGCGTTCCAGTTTTGTTCTCCCCGGTTTTGGTTCTTGAATAAACTTGCCTATATGATTACACTTTAAATCATTTTACAAAATCATAAACATACTGGGGCAGGCAAACTGTACACCCAACACAATTGGTCTTAATGGATACACCCCTTTGTTCTGGAGGACTGATTTTGAGGAGTGAGAAAATGTCTTTAGGAGAAACACGTTGCTTTATGTGACCACCAGCCGACACCAGTGGTGACATTAAATTGGCAAGTTTACGACTCCCTCTCGCACCCCGCATGACTCACAGTCTCTCTCTCTCTCTCTCTCTCTCTCTCTTATTCTCCGCTGCTGACATACACAGACCAGAGGGTTGATTGCCCTCGGTCGGTCCTCCGCAATACAAACACATAGTATATGCTTTTATAACACATACACATACCACCACACATAATATCGATGTGGTGGAAGAGTCTACTGTAAAGGGGATTACCACATGAAAAATGTATCATAATTAACAATAATGTAGTAATAGATGACAATTTGAGGACCAAAACGATGAATTAAATGTAAGCCCTAAGTGAACATAGTATCATTGAATTCATGATAACATGTTGCAAAATAATTGATTTGTATCAATAATTCATCGAATATACCTTGACGATCATTTACGGAATGATGGATGTGTAAATCTCTCATATATAGTTATTGGTATTTTGAACATTGTTCTAAAAAAAGTTAGCAGTAGTATACCTTCCATCTGAATATATATCAGCTCAAAAGTAATGTTCCAATTCCCTGTGTATTTCTGCGCTAAAAAGACACAACAAACAAAACCGCTCGAATTCACAGTTGAATTCCAGGGCAAAACTAACGCTCGAATTCCCTTTGTATTTCTGCGCTAAACTATGAAATGCTCGAATTCACAGCGATTTTCTGCACTAAACTGACGCTCGAACTCCCTGTGTATTTCAGCGCTCAACTAACGCTCGAATTCACTTTGTATTTCTGCGCTAAACTAATGCTCGAATTCACAGCGATTTTCTGCACTGAACTAACGCTCGAAATCCCTGTGTATTTCTGCGCTCAACTAACGCTCGAATTCACAGTTGAATTTCAGCGCAAAACTAATGTTCGAATTCACTTTGTATTTCTGCGCTCAACTAACGCTCGAATTCACAGGGATTTACTGCACTGAACTAACGCTCGAAATCCCTGTGTATTTCTGCGCTCAACTAACGCTCGAATTCACAGTCGATTTTCAGCGCAAAACTAACGCTCGAATTCACTTCGTATTTCTGCGCTCAACTAACGCTCGAATTCACAGGGATTTACTGCACTGAACTAACGCTCGAATTCCCTGTGTATTTCTGCGCTCAATTAACGCTCGAATTCACAGTTGATTTTCAGCGCAAAACTAACGCTCGAATTCACTTTGTATTTCTGCGCTCAACTAACGCTCGAATTCACAGGGATTTACTGCACTGAACTAACGCTCGAATTCCCCGTGTATTTCTGCGCTCAACTAACGCTCGAATTCACAGTTGAATTTCAGCGCAAAACTAACGCTCGAATTCCCTGTGAATTACTGATATCACAAATTCGATTTTGTGATATCAATAATTCAGTTCGTGATATCACAAAATGGAATTTGTGATATCAGAAATTCGCATTTGTGATATCACAAATAAGAATTCTTGATATCACAAATTGAAATTAGTGATATCACAAATTTATTTCGTGATATCACAAATTCGAATTTGTGATATCAAAAAATCATTTTGTGATATCACGAATTACCATTGGTTTTTCACGTGAAACCTATTTTTGATATCAAAAATTCGACTTTCTGATATCACAAATTCATTTAGTGATATCTCAAATTGAATTGTAGATATCAGAAATCCGAATTTCTGATATCACAAATTGAATTTGTGATATCAAAAATGGATTTTGTGATATCACAAATTCGATATCTTGATATCACAAATTAAGTTCATGTGCTACACTTACGGGAATTTGTGATATCACAAATTTAATTCTTGATATCACAAATTGAATTCTTGATATCAAAAATTTGATTTTTTGATATCACAAAATGGAATTTGTGATATCAGAAATTAACTTTAAATGTAAAAACGGCTTGCCATACGGCCGCGGCCGAGACCACCTCCAGAGCGTGGCCAAATGCGCGGCCAATTTTGACCTCGCATTTGGCCTTTTGCGCGTTTACACTGATGGCTGATATCTAATAGAAACAAGATATCAATATATTATTGTAAGAAAGCACCTGATAGGAAAGTTTTGCTGCCATTTCATCAAAAGCCAACACCTCCCATTGGAATAATTATGGAATAATTGAATGTTTTCTAGATATCACTTTTTCAAATCTATATCATAAAATGTCTTTAGAAGTAATTGAAGTGGTGGCATCCGGTTGGAGACATCACCACTATCTACAACACTGTCACAAATGTTTGAAACAAGTGAAATTGCTTTGTAAACTTGAAAACTCTTTTGCTTACAAACGGGGTATGATCTGATAAACATTGAAGTCAAGGGCTGCCGTATATCATCAGTATTTTCCTGAGAAAGACGATTAACAATGACTTTTTTTTTTAGTGTTGATCTATTAAGTTGTATTGTTTACATTCTGCAATAGCAGGCTTTTAAATACGATCAGAAATTGGTTGTGGCTCTTTTAGACAAACATGTATTTTGTAAGATTGTTTTTCCTATTGATGCGCGTAGAAACGCCAGTATTACACGTTTTATGTGTTATTTATCATTAGTATTATTATTATTTAGTTTATTATCATTATTATCACTGTCACTATTATGATTATGTTACAAGCGCGAATGGAAGAAAACGGACCAGAAATGAATATAACTTATTAGTGGAAAATGAGCAAAGAGAATAGGATTCATCAATATCTTTTTTTATTGATAATAACACAATTTATTTTAAAAAATACAAATTTATTCATTCATAAGTTAATGGTGATGGTCATGCCAGAAAAAAAAAATGGTTCTAACTGATTGACAAATTGCCCTTAATCGATGTAAATAAACAGCGTTTTTTGATGTTTATGGTAACAGCCATGATAAAACTCGTGGGCAAAACAAGCTCGGGTGAGACTTGAACCGATGGCCTTTCGATTGCTAGACAGGCTTCATATTCACTAGACTTCAGGGCTTCCTCTCGATAGCCAGGGATGATTTTTTTTAAATTCCAAATAGCTCAAGAACCATTAAACAGAAATGGTCCTAGCTGAGTCTAAACGCTCATAAAAAGCTTGATTTTTTTTTTAATATTCTTTCAAATCTACCATGGAGGATGCATGTACATTTCGGTTTTCATTTTACACGGCTGGTAATTTCGCGGGGAAAAGACATTGTTGGCTTGATGAAAAACAAGTGTAAGAGAGCCAGCTGAACCATCTAGATTAAGTACCGAAAAATGAAAAACTCGAAAAGAAAATCGTGTTTCCAAAATCAATGTACCCCTGAGATTGATGTACACGTAGGTACAAAAGCAGTGAAGAAGAGCTTCGTGCACTCACCAATCGAAAACCACAGAGCCATTTTCGTTTAAGGTGTAAAGAAACTGCAGGAATCACCTCGTATTAACACAGCGTCTGCCTCAGGCTGGTATAATCTTGCAGATCAAATGTCGATGTAAATCTCAATGAACGGCTAAGTATTGGATCTTCCTTTTCTGTTGTTCAGGTTGCTGATGCTCCCAACTGTATTGCCATTGCTTTGTTTTAATTGCTGGATTTTATAGCGACTAGTGCTCCTAATGAAAGCGTGCAATTTTTTCCTTGTTTCATTGCAATTTCATTGTTTTTTCGGTTTTATTTGGTTTTATTTTACCCGTAGGTGTTCCTCGCTTCCGTATCGCATCAACTGATGTGTTTAATATGAATTATATATTATGTAATATTATGAAAGGTTCTGCCAACGCGCGGGTACCGCATTCAGTCATTTGTTCATTTAGCAATTACATAGCGCTCCCGTGCTTCACAAAACCCTCAAAAAATCACGTAGACTGATTTTTTTCTCTCTATAGATTGAAAATATCTGCTTTTTATCAACAATATCCATTTTCATAATTCGTTGTTGTCGTGTTTTTTTTTTTTCCTTCTTGTTAGAGGAGAAATCCATATTCTATTTGAATCTGGCGGTAAGGAGTTAGAGTAAGTTAATTGTTCTATTTAGCTTTAAAACTTTTTGTTCCATCTGACATTGTTGCTATCCAGTGGTTTTCGAATCGTGATATTATGCATTTTTGTTATGTGAAAGTCTTTTGTAACCTTTCAATTTCTTCTCAAATCAGTCATCAGTAGCATAGATGGTTTGGAGTTCTGTTCGTGAACATAAGGTACGCGGCGGGTGTCAGGATATAACACGATTGATAGCAGAAGCGATGGAGTTGGACTTACGGGTTTATGTTTGTGTGCAATGGCACAATATACATCTGCAGGTGATGGCCTGTGCTTCAATATATTATTCAGCTCCTTTTCTCAAACTTGGCATAACTAGAGTATGGAATTTCTCGCTCTTGTAGCTATTTAGGTTAGGAATATTCATTCTAATGCATTGTACTTTGTTCTACACCTACAAAGTTTATATATATATATATATATATATATATATATATATATGTGTGTGTGTGTGTGTGTGTGTGTGTGATGTAAGTTTACAAAAAGTTTTTATTTACCTGGCGTCAAAGGAATGTATCATGACTTGACATTTATTCTATACCTTTACTTCAATTATTCAAAATTGAAATTCCGAATGTGGGAATGACATGTATTCCATCAAACTGGATGTTCCCGGCGAACTGGTATATGAGAGACAGAAAATAAAACCTCATAGAAACTTACTTTTGAGAAACAGGACATTTCGAGTCATTGTCTGCTGACACTAAACAGAGTTTGTGCATTTTAAACATAATTTTCAAAAACGCAACTTTTACACGATTCAGCTCTTGAGATAAAGTCGGATAAAGAGTTACTCCCTCAGAAATTGGCTAACTGAATATGCGCTTTACTGTCCCAATAGGTAAAATTTCCAACTGGAAAATAAAAGATAACTTTGATGGTTTGAATAAAAACAAAATCCCCTCTGAAAAAAAGAGGAAAATACTAAGTCTAGTTTTAAATTAGATGATTTTGTTACAGAGAACTATGCAAATAAGAAATTTTATATCAAATTTTTCTGTTCTTAAAAAGAATGAAATCAAACATAACACTATAACAGTAACACATAGGAGGGAGATAATTATACGAAAGAATAGAGAGTTTTAATTTCAAATTTCACATACTATTATGATATTTTCAAATATACAATGTAACCAGGCCAACAGGACTCGCCTTAATTTTAAGTACGCCAAGTAGATAAGATTATTACACTAAGAAAAAAATGTATGATAATGTCTCTCTCTCACTCTCTCTCTTTCTCTCTCTCTATGTATATATATATATATATATATAAATATATATATATATATATATATATATATATATATATATATTATACATATAATATGTGTGTTTAACTCTTCATGTACGACAACAGTGGAAAGCCCCTGTGTGCCACATTATTCTGAAACACCAAAGTTGTCATGCTTTGAGAAGGCATTCTGTTTTTTTTTTTTCAAATCTATGTTACATTAAACCAATTTTGTTAAACTGGACGCATAATAAGTAAAATCGTATTAAAAACTATGATTGTTTTTCTTTCAAACGACTAGTAGCTAAATTACTGTAAAGGCTTGACTTTTGCACACGAAACAGTGGCAGAAACTTAGAATTTACACGCAAGCCCAGTACATAGTAAAGCGACGTGTTAATCAATCACCAAATAACATGGAAGCTATACTGTATGGGAGAGGAACGGAAGCGCGAGAAATGCTTTCGTTGTACAGCGGCATTTGGCGATTTTTCGATCGGTTTGGGCGGGTTTGTGCGTTTGGACAGAGAGTTTATACAAATTTCCATCCCCTCTCAGCTGGCATTTAAAATATTCTTTAACAGGTGCAGCAGAACATGTTAAAGCCAAACATGAGATAAAGCTGAATTTCTAGTTGTGTCTACTCTACAAATAATTTCACTGTTTAAAGGTTTATTCTCCATCCCTGATTGACAGGTGTCAACCATTTGAAAAAGGATATAGCCACCATCTTTCATGAAATCAGATCCTTCATGAGCAGGAGGCGTTTCAACGTGTTTGAAGGAGTGACGTGTTTTATCGATTTGAAAACGCCAGCTAACGTTTTTATGGACCGATTTCATTACCCCGTGTTCAGCTTCGCGCCAATGAGATGATCGTTTAATCATGAAATCGAACCCACAATACCAATACCTACTTGCTCTAATAACAGTATTTTTCGATATAAGAAATGAGAAGCCATTATCCAACATTATTGTCTCATGACGCATTGTATGCTATCAACGTCCAGACCAAGTGTCTTCATATTCAAGGCCCTATTATGGAATCTTTGCACTCGATTTTTGATTCATCATACTTTTGAAAGATGTATAAAATAATGTGATATATTTGACTGTTGTACTCGTAAATTCTTACTCTTTCTTGTCAGACGAACTAATAACTGGACTGGATTTCCTGTTTAAAGAAGAATATTATTGTTAAGGATGACATAGTCAGTGGAGTACATTATATTAGTCATTTTGTTGGCATTCACTTTATCAAGAACACCTCGACAGTGAATGACATTATCACCGTGCGTGCAAGGACGACAACGTTCGATTATTCATGCGTTAATAGCAGTCAATTGAGTCCATGCATGATTATATGACAGAGGTTGATGCTAAAATCTGCACAACAAAAATGAACTATTCCGAAATAAAGGCAATATGCACGATGTTGATCAAAGCCTTTATCAAAATTCATGACACTACATGACCCAGCTGTACTGGAGTTTGTAGCCTTTAAAACAAGGTGCTACCCGCGCTATGTGCCAGATTTCACGTCATTTTAATGGAGAAGTACCTAGCAAGAAAGGATTGCTCAACAAATGTAAAGACTTTAGCAATTTTAGCTGTCAGGAGATTTGACAAGAAAACATCAACAATTTATGTCTTAACTGACAACCGTGAAATTAAGTCACACTTTAATTCCCACATTCCTCGATGAGTGTTAAAATCTCTGTCATCTTTATTCCTAGTCGATATCCAGCTACAAGAATGAATATTGTACAGCACGACGCAAACTGAAACATGTCCAGAAGTCTCAGTTATATTGGCTCTCAACTGCACAAAGAATAATACATTGGTTTCTTTTCCTTTCTTACATAAGTCAGAATATTTCTTAAGGTACTGAAACAGTTCGTAAAATATAATGGCGATATTTCATATAATGATTTGGCCACAACAATGGTCGTTACTATTGTATTCCAATGGTATAACCCACTATATCATACCAATGTTCAAATTTGTCTTAAGCACCAAATTCGGCACACATATAGACTAGTATATACGGAGCAGAATTTCGATTTTGATGTCTTCTACCGCAGCAACAGTAACGGATTGTTTGTTGTTGTTGTTATTTTTTTAAGAAAAAAGCCCATAGTGCCAAACTAAATGTAAAAAAAAAGTGGCAAAACTTATTGATTTTTTGAAATACTTTAATTGCGCTCGAGGTCCTAGTTATTCATTGATTTCTTCTCCGGTTGCCTTGGTAACGCATTATTTGTGAAAATTACATGCTGTTGTGCTTCAATTCAATTTTCAATTCAAACTTTATTTTCACTTTTTTTTTCCAACAGAATGTACAAGAAGCAATATTATGAGTTTGACATGGGAGAACAAAATATACATAACCAGACAGGAGTAACAACATGTTCATGTCTACATGATCAGTACAAAAAAGATACATACACTCTATAATATTATACCCTCTGCGAAAAAAAAAAAAGTGGAGGTACCCATTCAAAAGACCAGGCCTGTATCTATCATGTGGGTACCTCTGAGGGAAAGGGGGAAATAAGGGCATGAAAAGCTTACAACTACAAAGATTGCGGGAAACTGGGAAAGTCGGGAATAGAGAAAAAAAAAGCAAAAGTGTGAACTGAAAAATACTAATTTTCAATAGTAATTAAATGTATAGTTATTCTCATTGTAACTAAAATCATGAAACTTTTACGTCATATTCTTGTTTTCCTCACACTCTCAATACCAATGTTGTTGTCAGGGCAATTTAAAAATTCAGGTATTACCATGGCAATGTCCATTATGGAGTGTAAGTGCGATCTTGGACAACTGAGGTTTTTGATTGCAACGAAACGTGTTACTTGAAAGAAATAACATTTTGACACAAACACTGCATATACATTGCATGTCCCATCGTACTCTTGGCTCGATTGATTTCGCACAATCATGATTTAATTTTTATTTCCTTCAAAATGTTCAAGAAAAAGAGTAATTTATTTATTTCGTTAATTTGTTACCTCGACAACATCCATGTGACTTCACCTACCATCAATTTGTTGTCAAAAATACATGTGTACAGGCAAGGGTAGCAAAGTCGACTGGATAAAAGGATATGTTCAAATAATGAGTCAGAGAGGGGTTCACGTTTACAAATTCATTATCGCATGAAATTTTCATTAATTCGTTAGCCCTACATATCTAATAGAAAACTTCAATCATTGTGCTGCCATGGCAACTGTCCTATCGGACATGACCTTTAACTTGAAACATACGTCTATATTGTGAATAGTTATAGATGGAACGTTCTATATTTAGTGATTTGTGCTATGTCTTGTTATGGGAATGTTCACAATTCTCCACCAGCAATGTCACTGCCATGGGAACCATTGCGTTTTGTAATGTGACTTTGGAATACCAAGGTGGTAACGGAAAGAGAAGCTTTAACTGAGAATAGACACTTCCAGAATCTTCTGCCAGGTTTTTATATTACTTCATCATTATGGCCGTCTCTGGAAATTTACGTGTTTCAATGGCAAAGGACATTTATTTTTATTGTTAGCATGACCTTGAACGACCAAGATCTCGATGGCATTTGACCATACTGTTTAATGAGAAATGTGTGTGATTTTTCTTTTAAAAAGTCGTAAGAGAATGATTGCGACTTTAGTTGCAATCGAATGAGAAATCTAAATTAAGTCGATAACTTTAGTCACTTTGTTTACATTTTACTATTCAGTTAGAAATATGTAGATTAAAAAAAAAATAATCCGTAACCCTGGCAATGGGAGAAGAGATCAGAGAGTAATTACGGCATTAAAGGGATCGTATTAGTTTTGGTTGAGACCTAACTTCACATTTCTATCACTTCTTGGTGAGATGATGAGAAGCCTCTTGTAAAATATGAGAGAACATGTAATTTTAAGAGTAATTCAACCTTCATTTCATGAGCATTGGTTTTGAAATGGTTGAGATAGCTAAAAAGAGCAATACTAATAAAAGTTGGGATCCGAATTCTATTACGATCGCTTTGTTTTTAATTTTTTTTGGATGTTGCAGCCATTCCGAAATCGATTTCCATCAAATAAACGTTGAATTCCTTTCAGAAATGTATGCTCTGTAATATTTCATGAGTGGCTTCTTGGTATCTCGCAAAAAGTTAAAAGCTCAATTCTTATCTTCACTAATACCATACCATCCATTTCATTAGTAAATTATTCCAATTCTATATGAATTACATCTTTCTTGAATTTCAGTATAGAACCATATCGAGCAATTACTCCCTGTTAAATACTGGTTAATGGTAAGATTAGAGTAAAGATTAGGCTTAGGGTTAGGTGTATAGGGTTAGGAGTTTATAGGCTATGGTTACGATTAGGTTCAGGATTAGGATTAGAGCCACGGAGTAATTGCCCAGGAGGTAATTGCTCTAGAACATATTGAGAATACAATTTTGTTTATTTGTGTTTCAATAAAAAATAAAAATGTGGCAACGAGAGAAGACGCCAGGATTTTAAAGGGATTCAACATCTACATCTGCTTAGAATAATATGTCAGATTATACAACACATGTATGGAATCTTGCCATCTGATTGGATAAATTCTGGTCACATGACATTCAGAGGAATCGGCTATCCAACGCTCACACTCAATGGCAGTGCAATAGTCGACTATTGAACGGTACAAGCGAGCCGGCAGTGCAATAGACCCTAGGAAACACTGAACTTGTGTATCGTACAGCAGCTGCTAGCTGGCATTGATGCATACGCGCACCCGTAGGGTTTGCGCTGCGCCAGCACGCAACAACCGTTTATGTGTACCATACCACCACCGGTCACCTACGCACGTCGCACGGCCATGCCACTACGTTTTAATATCATGGCTACGTAGACCTACCTCTTTTCACCCGAGCTTTGTTCTCGTCTCTGATGAGGATCTCAGCGCATTGCTAATCATGAGTGAAATGCAGCAGCAAATACTAAGAAAGTGATCAAATACAGTATGCTTTAAATAGAGGTAAGCAAACTCTCTAGACCTAGCTATGTAGGGTTTAGTTAGACCTTTTTCAAGACCTAGGGGGCCTACCAGAGATCGAGCCAGTGGCAGTACGCTATAGTTGGCCTAACGTTAGGCGTAGGCTTTCGCATACGTAGTTCTCGATCTACCTATTTAGGGTTAAAACATATCTATTTTTGGTCCAAACTGTAGGCCATGCCTAAATATTTCGATATCATGTGTTGTATAAAACAAATATTCAATGTTTATCATTCGTGCGACGGTACCGAATATTACATTCGGTACAAGTTTAACCGTTCTATTCAACTCCGCTTCGCGTCGTTGAATAGAACGGTTAAACTTGCACGCTCATGTAATATTCGGAACCGTCGCACTCATAAACATTGAATATTTGTATACTATTTGTGTGCCGAATATTGTGCTTTTAGACAGAATGTGAACAATATTGTTTTACCATGCTGCTGGACTGTTTCTATTATCATCATTATCATCATTACCATCATTACAAAAATTGACGAAAATCGCATTCTTCAAAATTGCTTTTAGTCAGAAATAGCATTACAATGCTACTCCTGGCTGAATAATTTCAGTAAAACACGTAATACTACAGTAATAAGTATGATAAGAATTAGCATTAGCATTGATACTCTATTTTTATTTTTTATTTTTTCCCCGACTTGCGTATCTCAAATAACTACATGTATATCTTTACAAATGACTTTAAAAATTTATATTAAGTACAATAGCTATAAAAAAAAACTCGAATAATATATTATTCCCTCATTTCTAGCGATCCACGTCCCATAAGCTTTGCTTTTTAGTGGATCACTTTTTTCCATAATCGAATTTATTTTCCGCACGCCCACGAAGTATATATGCATTGTTCCTTCTAATTATTGTATATTATATATATATATATATATATATATATATATATATATATCTTATATAATTTATCTCGTATACTAAATAAATCTTTTGCAAATGTTTCAACAATATTATTTCATGACATATATACTTTGTACTTTGTTTTGATTTTCGTTGATTGGAAATAAATTATGATTGAATTGAATTGAATTGAATTGAATTGAATTGAATTGAATTGAATTGAAGAATATGACACTGGAACGAAATAGCGTTTAAACAAAATAAGACATTTGTATTTATTTTGTCAATATTTCAAGATTTATATCACAGAAATAGTCATGTCCATAGATGCCTAATGCGACAATCGAATGAATTCCACCTTCCCTAATCCAGAATAGTGCATATCCAAAATACGATCGTATTATACTGGACCAAAACGTTTCAACAACATTGACAAGAGTATACAAGAATCTTGTCAACTTACTACATTCTAGTATGAATTAAGAAAATATTTGCTTTAACACAATACATCCGTTTTATGTAATAATATTCGTGCTTTCTCCTGCCCCGGCGATGGGGTGGCGTGTTCAAATGTAGACCGTCCTACATTCTTCTGTGCTCATTTCCTCTCTTCTCTCCTTTTTGTTGTTTATAATGTTATATTGTGTTGTCTTCCTTGTACGATGCCATGACATTTGTCAATGTAATCATCTGTTGTTCTTTTATTTTTGTTCTCCTATTCGTGAGTGTAGGCAATGCGCATGTGTGTAAGTATACATATCCACTATTGTCAGTTTCTTTTGTTTTGTACTTCGCGATTCTTCTGTTGGAAACACATCGAATAGTGCATGCAACTTGAACATCGCTATATTTGCCCGAAATTGTATTCACTCCATGCACTTTAGAATAATTACGGTTTGAATAACGGTGATGTATACTTATTTATCATGTTTCAAGTGATTTATGTAACTATTACACGTTTAGCTTTTTAGTGGACTACTTTTTTTTTCATACCTACTTTATTGCCCAAGTGTTATTAGTTAGTCTTCAGTCTTATCATGTTATGTGATTCACTTTTTGTTTTGTTTGTGTTTCTTTTTTCCTTGATTGAAATTAATCAAACTGACAGGAGGATATCGACAAGCGATCTCACTGGTGACTTGGATGCAGGGAAATTCTAAATCAGTTAACCATTTCCCTGTATAATGAGTAAGCCAAACTTGCGTTAATTTCACAAATACTTTAGTATGGACAGGAAAGGATTAAGTGGTAAGTCTAACATGTCCAAAGGAAAAGAGAACAAGATTTCATAACCACGACAGTGAAAATCTGACCAAACTCGGAAAAGGAAAGGAAAATTCTGAAGTTTTGCCAATTTGCAGAACAGTTATTGAATATATATAAGAGAAAGACGGAGAGAGAGAGAGAGAGAGAGAATTGACAGCGACCTGTCATATAACTACTAGTAGACATGGTAGTAGAATGACACAATGAATAACTGCCAAGGCTAACATTATAACACTTAGTCCTTTACAGTGGTTTTTATAGACACTATATCATTCTTGTGTGTGTTTTTTTTTAAGTATGGTAATAACTGAATATATATTATCATACCTGCTAAAGATATACCTCCTTCCATGTGTGTTGATACACGCGCACACACACACCCTCACACACACATATAACAACACACACACACACACACACACACACACACACACATATTTAATGTGTGCGTGCTTGTATTTGTGAGGATGTATAATACATAAACGGTTATATAGACATGCACAAGAAACGCACGATTTTGGTGTAGCTTTACGTTAATAATTAGCGATAATGCGGCATTGTCCTTCTTAATTGCCTTATCAATACCCGTAGTATATCTCATCCGTGAACGACTCGAAGCATAATCAAAGAAAAAAGGGGAAAAATCGAATGTAATAGACTCGTACGGTCAGCGTACATTACCACCTGCCGTTTAAAATCAATACCTTCCAGGCATTCCTTTCAGACGCAGTCTTACAAGTGTGCGTGTATGTGATCGTGTGTGTGTGTATGTTTGTGTATCCGTGTCTATGGCGTCACAGATGATAATTGACTCTAACAGTGCGCTAAAAACAACCGTGTTGTATTTTGGTCCCTCGTAGGTAATTACAAGCTATAGATATACGATGAGTGAACCCTTACCAATAGAGAATAACCTTGCAGAGAGCAGGGTATAGTAAATAATAAACCGGAAGTTCGAAAGATCAGTACTGTTATAATACAAGGAACTATATCGATTCTGTTCTTTGTTATCTCCCTGTTCTGACCAGGGATGAAAATACGACTGGCTCTTACGTAGGCCGATTTGATTACGTGTGGTGCTATTAGTGAGAATTTAGGGAATCTTTATTAACGGTTGTAAAATATATAATTTAAGATAATACATGTCGTCAAACCATCAAACCATCAAATTTCAACAATAGAGGACAGACATTTCCTCGTACATGGATGAAGGGACAAACATAAGTGCTGGCTATGACGACTTTGATAATCCAGATTCAAAACTGCTGTGGAGTCACGACAAACTTACATTGACTTCAGTATTTGTCAGTTTCTTTCTTTACTGTCACGTACACTTGATTTTTTGCATGTCCCGCATTTCACAAGTAAAAATAATTAAAAAAGAAAACATATCAAGAATTGACTGTGTGAACTGTCAAATAAGATAATGCGTCAACTGATGTGAAATATGATGAGTCTACATAGACGCATTCTATGAAAAGAGAAGAACTCGACATGCGAGTCCTTGGAAGAGGTACGGGAAACCTAAATTAGAATTACCAGCCAGTATAGCACTGAGGGGAATACAACGAGCCAGCTGTTCACGCGTTCCGAAGTCTTAGGGTACGAAAAGGGGTACTTGTGTGAAGGAATTTAAGAGCGCAAACAGAGAGGCTTAACTAATTTGAATGACAACAGCCAACAGAGCAGGAAAAGGCACATAAACAAGAAAGAAGGAAATTTCAATGGACTTAATATAATATGTTTTATCAATGTTTAGTGATAACTTGTTGGCATGAATCCAGGAATGAACAAGTTTCAGTTCGTTGTTTAACATATGAATAAGCGTATTAGAATTACGATGTGAAAGAAATAAATTTGTGTCATCTGCAAAGCATATAAAAAAAAAAAGAATCTCTGATGAATTTTGGAGGTCATTTATGTACAAGATGAATAATAACGGGCCGAGTAGGGAACCGTGGGGGACACCACAATTGATTTCATTGAGGACTCATGACCATTAAAATAAACATACTGCTTTCTATCAGTAAGATAATCTCTAAACCATTCTAAAACCTCCCGCGAATGCCGTAATGGCTTAACTTATAAAGGAGAATATCATGGTCTATCGTGTCAAAAGCCTTCGAGAAATCAATAAAAACACCGATGGTGTGTGAAGCATCGTCAAGAGCATGTGCCACTTTATCAATAAAAGCCAACAAAGCGTGGGTAGTGCTGTGTTGCTTTCTGAAACCGAACTGAAAATTCGAAAGAATATTACAATTAACAAGGAATCTAAGAGTTCTTTTATGAACAAGCTTTTCCAAAATTTTTGAAATTGAAGTTAAAAGACATATCGGGCGATAATTATTAACATGTACTTTAGAACCCTTTTTGTATATAGGAACAACTCTAGCGACTTTCATCTTATCAGGAAATTTTCCGCTTGATAAAGATTGATTAAGAATATACACGAGAGGAGAACCTATTTCATTTATCACATTTTTTAAAAGAAAAATTGAAATACCATCATCACCTGTACTCTTTTTATTATTCATTTTACGAACAATTTCTTTAATTTCATCATCAACGATAGGAACGAAAAAGAAAGTCAGTGCGTTCCTATCCCCTAAGAACGAATGAAAAGGTGTCCGTGAATGCGGTATTTTGCTGGCAAGATCTGGCCCGAGGTTAACAAAGAAGTCTTTAATACATCCGCCATAGCCCCTTGTTCATCTACTAAGCAACGGTCTTTAAAAATGGAATTTGGGTAATTTTTTATCTACAGTGGAGTTTAAAGCTGCGTTAATCACCTTCCACGTACTCTCTAAAAAAATCGAGTGAAAATTTTCACTCTATAAAGAGTGAATATAAAAAAGAGTGAATTTGGAGTGAATTTTGAGTGAAAATGCTCATTTTCACTCATTTTGGAGTGACGTCAGGGATCACTCGAAGATTTTGGAGTGATCCCTGACGTCACTCCAAAATGAGTGAAAATGAGCATTTTCACTCAAAATTCACTCCAATTTCACTCGAAATTCACTCTTTTTAGAGTGAAAATTTTCACTCGATTTTTTTTTAGAGAGTACCCTTTATATCGAACTTACATTTGTCAAACTGATTGGAGAAATACTGTTGCTTAGCTGTACGTAGGGTCATAGATGTAAGCGTATTTCGATAACGAATATAAGAAGATTTGTTCAAAGCATTTGGGGATTTACGGTATCTACAATATAATCTATTTTTCTTATTAATAGACTTAAGGAGAGTTCTCTTGATCCATGGTTGTCTTGGTATTTTCTTATAATTTGATCTAGATCGTTTTATTAATGGTACATAACTATTAAGATTTGTTGTTAAAATATGTTGTTAATGTGAGGACATGTAGAGTTTGAGTTGCTCTTTCCATGTGCCAAATTTGACGGTGACAAATTAAATATTAAAGCAGTTATAGAGGAGGGGTCACAGTGCTCCCCCCCCCCCCCGGCCCAGGAAGGGTCAAAATAGCTTGGGCTTTATAGGGTTAACAGATTCATATAGTCATTTCATTTACTTTAAGTGTACCTACATAATTTTTTACACTGATACGAAAACCATTCAGACAGTGACTCCTCCCCCATGCACTTGCACATTACTTTGCACCCAATCATTCTTTTTTCTTCTTTTTTGTGAGCATATCCTTCAGAATAATTGTGTTTTTGTTTTGCTTTGTCAGGAAAGGACTGCTATCTCTCAAACATCACTACATCAGTACGTCCATTCAACATGCACCATGTAATGAAAGTGAAAATGCAACAATGTGCCTTATTCCATATTTGCATGATTTCTTGAATTTAATTGCATCAGTTAATTTTCCTTTGTAAGTGTTATTTTACCAAAATCGTTATTGTTATATCTTCGTTTGTGCATTATAACCTTGAAAAAAGAAATTTGCAAAAATGATTAAAATTGCAGCTAAAAATGTAAAATTACGCCAGTCACACAGGCAGGACTGGTCTTGTGTGAGTCCTGAGTGTGGATAGAAACTGCTCACTGATTGTTATATCACCTGATTATTTATAGTGAATATGGGGAAAAACTCGCTGACAAATATATATAAAGGGTGAGAGAATGGGGGGAGGGTGGCTTGAAGACGAGAAGATATTGGTGTTGAAAGACTTCATTTCATTCATATACTTATGTGAAATAAAACAAAAAACTAAAAAACGTGCGATAGAATTACACATCGTTCCCTACAGCACCTAACTTTTACAGTCGCCCATCATAATAATGATAACAACAATAATGATTGTGATGGTGATGATGATAATAATAATGATATTGTAACAACAATAATAATAATAATAATAATAATAATAATAATAATTATAATAATAATAATAATAATAATAATTATAATAATAATAATAATAATAATAATAATAATAATAATAATTATTATTATTATTATTATTATTATTATTATTATTATTATTATTATTATTATTATTATATTATCATCATCGTTTTTGGATTATGCTCTCTAACATACGTTAACTTCAATGCATTCCAGAATACAACAGAAAATGAGGGAAAGAAAGAAAAAAATAGCCTTTAGTGCAATAACCACTCAAAACAAGACAAAAAAGCCCCCAAGAGGACAAAAACACACACTACAACCTGACAAAAAAAAAAAAAGACAATCCAAGGTATTATTCGCCCAACTCATTAATGCAATCTCCGTTACTTTCTCTGCACAATAGTATACCTCCAGCTCTGGGCTGAAGATGCCAAATCTCCTGACCCTTATGTGACGTCCCGTATTCGGCACTACCATCTTTGAAATAGTAATGCAGAACAGTCAGTCCATCAATACAAACTGTAATAAACGCCCTTACCAGAGAGACTGAAAGAGAGACAGGGAGACAATGTCATAGAGAAGGAAGTATAAAAAAAGAGGTATAAAACAGCGGTGAGGAAGAAAAGTCCAACTGAGCAAGGAAACGGAAAGAGAAACGGGGAAGGAGCGGGGGAGGGGAGAGGATCCTGCCGTATTCCACACCCCCTCCCTTCTGATACTCTTTTGGCAAACTCAGTTAACTTTCTAAAGAGATAATGTTTTTTTTTTTTTGGGGGGGGGGGCACTTTGCTTCATGCAATCGAATTTGTTTGGTTTTTGTCCCATTCAGCTTTGGCATTCAGCTTTTTATTATCGTATGCATGCAGCTTTTCTATGAATCAGTGGTGATCCAAGATTAATGGGTTCCCAGAGGGAATTAACGAATTGATTCCGACATCGACAAATTACTAATACACGGGAAAGACACCGACTGAGGAAAGAGATAAAATGAAATACAGAGACACCTACAGACAAGCAAAGCATGATGGGAAGGGGAGATGACTTTACCGGAAATGAACGAAATACAGCACAATAATTAGTAATTTAAGCTGTAATCTTTACTGCTAAGAATGAAAATGCACACACTTCGGAAAACCCTGATCACTTGATGACATTGATATTGCTATTCCTAGTTTACAAACGAGCCCCAGTAACATTATATATAATTGATTACTTATTCTCAGAAATCGATTCAGCCAGTGCACACTGGTAGGGAGAAAGGGCAACTGAGTGGAACGAAGACATGCTTAATTCAGAGCTCTTTGATTGGCGTAAAGCTTAAAAAGTATTAAAAAATGGATGAGATAAACTCGTTTTAAATTACAAAGTACTTTTTTGGTAAAAGCACAATAGGTCAAAGGTAAAATGACAATAAAAAAAAATTCTGCCACTTTAAATAAACTACAAACTTACCACGGCGACAACGGTATGCACGCAGGTTAATGCGTTTGTGTCAGTGTGTGCAACTTTTATAAAATCATGAAAGCCTTATACTATGGGCGGGGGGGGGGGGGGTTCTCTACTACTGTTGATGTTAAATCAGAAATGACGAGGAGAAAAAAAAAAGAACAAATCACCCTGAAATGATATTTTTAGCACAAAACAGGACAAAAACAGCTTTACAAACGTACAAAGTCCAGTATCAAACACTTCCGACAATCGTGCGAAGCATTGAGCGCAAAGTTTGATGTCACTTTATTATGACTTCACAAAGCATACCAAATAATGGTATATTTCCGGGTGTACCGTTCAGAACAATTTATTGTTTGGTAGACGAACAATGGTGCGAATCGGCTGCAATGCTTTAAACTCTGTGGGAAAAAAAAAGACCAAATGATATATTGTTATTGTATCCGGCAACAAGCCGTGGAGCAACATTCTTTTTTTTTTTTTTTCAGACAAATACCAGGGTAAATGTGATCCCAACTGACAGAGCATGCTCCAAAAACCAGGGACAAAACGATACTTCCTAGCAACAAGGTTAAGACTGATTTAGCTAAAGTGAAGCAGAAGTGAGTTAATGAGAGAGGGAGAGGGAGGGAGAGAGAGAGAGAGGGAGAGGAGTAGAGTGATGTGGAGAGAGAAGCAAAGAGCAGTAAACAGAGGTGTTAGTAGTAGCATTCTTTATACATGTATATACGGACAGAAAGAGAGGGATAGAGAGAAAGAGGGAGAGAGGGAAGGGGAGAGAGAGGCGTGGCGAGAGAGGGAGGGGAAAAAATAAGACCACATCCGGATACGTTGACCTGAAAAACAAATATATATATATATATATATATATATATATATATATTGGGGTTCAGAAATTTCATGTCCACGTAAATATATGCACTTCCGATGGTATTCAGGAAAATGAGTGATGACGCAAATAGTGAGGAAAGGTGAGGCGCTCATCGAACATAGTATGTCAGTGGTATGTTGTTCTATTTTTGTTTCGATTAATTTCTTTTTTCTGAACTGGGACCGAACGGTAGTTAGCTGAAGGCAAGATGTCGAAAAAAAAATGACTTCATAATCTGCTTAAAGGCATTATTTACCATTTGCTGATGAGACAAAAACCCAGCTTTAGTGCTTCAAAATAGTTCTTAAATGTGAGCTAGGCATAAAAACAACTCTCACCAATGTAAAAATTTTAATCAGTATAATCAATGTTAAATACTGTTAAAAATTCAAAATATGAACAACAGTTGTAGTAAAATTGTTTCTAGAATAAACGGTCTACAGTTCTGGTTTATTGAAAAAAATAGTGATACATTCTTATATTTTAGGCTTTATTGCGATATTTCTATTTTGTAGGATTTTCATGATTTTTGTGATGCAACTGACCTAAATATTATGCATTGACAGTGATAACTCTAACATCTTTTGAATCACTGTTCCTGATGGTAAACAGTACCTTTAACGAACATGACCTTATTTTCGACAACGGAGCAACATTTCTTTTTGATGTAGATATTCTCAAAGACTGACACGGGGGCATACTGAATGATAAAGAGAACATTCTTGACAGAAAAGAAAAGATGGACACCAGAAAAAAAGGGGGTCAGAACTTATAGAAAATAGTATCACACATTAATCCTCTGAGTTGTACTTGACGAGTTGTGATCCAGAAATTTAAACTTCCGGCAAGTCTCTCTCTAGATCAAAGACATCATTTCATTTCATCTTTTTGGAAAGACACGATTAGCGCTGTTGAAAGAAAGTCTCGACTTCTTTTTGAAAGAACTAAATACTTTTGAACAACTCTTTGTCTTCTGCTTGCTTGTTTCGTTTTTTTTTTTTTAATTTCGTCTCAAATACATCTGCGTTAAAGCCTTTTGTTACCATCCCTGAAAATCAACCCAAGTTATTGGTATATTAGGTACACGATTTTCTCACAGTTTCTATGTTGCCTTTCGAGCTTCCTCATTCATCATGGTAAAGCTGAAATTAACAAAAAGTAATAATAATAATAATGATAATAATAATAATAATGATGATGATGATGATAATAATAATAATAACAATGATAATGGTAATTATTATTTTTATTATTATTATTATAATAATAATAACAATAATAATAATAATTATTATTATTATAACAATTATAATTGCAATATTTACAGCGCTTAATACAGAGTTTCTAAGCGCCTTACATGTGCCATACACATACCGAAACATAATCTTACATCATTAATCATGATTACAATCTCTACAATAATGTACGTTACTCAATATACTTAATAATAAACAATACACTCTGTTACTTTGACTATTTTTCTTTTTTTTTGTATTTAAAACAGGTGTTTTCAGTTGACTTGTTTGATAACTTTCTGGGAGGGGTTCATTTCGATGAACAAGTAATGCACGATTTTTGCAAAATGTGTGGAAATCAAGAATACAGCGAGTTATAACGTATAACTCGTTTAGTGCAACACAAGCAGAAAAACAAAAATTTCTTCGAAAAGCTAGTGCCACCCAAGTAGATTTTTTTTTTTAATTACAGTTTCACGCACTTTGGAAGGAAGTGACCATGTTTACGTAATTCCTTCATGGTTTGGATTTACACTTCTCACATGCCTAATTACTATTAAGCGTCAGAGGTTTGAAAGACCGGAAGTGTCGTAAGAAATTGATTGGATTGATGAGTGTGCTAACGTTTAGCTATTATATTTCTAAAACTTATGAAGAAATTAGACGAAAATACTCTGTTCATACCGTCATAACATGTTTCTGGTTTTAATATTTTCATGTTCAAAATGGATGACATCTAAAACATAAACACACATGGACATCTATACATGGATATACAGCGGGCATGTCATTAGACCGACAACCGCGAGTTATAGAGCTCAGGAGTTATACATCCACGACCTAAACACTGATAGCGAACAAGGCCCACGAGCTCGTAATTACATTAAGAGGCTGTTTTACTGAGTGCCTTAATGTTGGGCTGTATGGCTCGTGGGTGTAAACTCATCTATCTACATGTACCTATAGATAGATAAATGAATATATACTACAAGTAGGGATAATTACTGTGTAATTGAATGGACTATTCTCATTTCATTTCCCCTGTAGTATTATTTACTTTCTTTGTAATCATTATTTGACGCCATGCCTTGATTATTCAAATATACACACACGAACCCTAGCTTCCCCAGCTCCCAAAATAAACTAAATTGAGATTAAAACCCACCAAAAATATAAAAGACATGTATCTAAATGAGGTATCTTTTTAAAACCTCATGCAGACTAAGTAGTATCCGAAATCCTTCCTAGTTCTGTCATTATAGACGTCATCACTACCACAAGCTTCATTTGCTCTGGGAGAAAAAGGAAGAAAAGAGAGGCAATCATACCCAAATCGAGCATCATCATTAGCGTAATGACATCGACACGCTTGGTCAGGAATAGCTGGTAAAAGTCCTCGGTTTTGGGTTCGATTCTGATTAATCAAATATTCATTTTGACATTTCGCCTTTTAACGAGTTTGTCGGGGGTGGGGGGGGGGGGGGGGGTAGGGTGACGAGCCATTTAGATAAATGAGCGCTGGCTGGAAGAGCATGTGGTTGACCGGCGGAGGTGATTCCACGGAAGCTCGCCGCGAGGTCGCTGTTGCCTCTGCTCGAGGCACGAGCAAACGAGAAAGCGGAAATAACATGCAAGAACTCAGAGTACCTAAATGACTTAGTACTGAAGATGAAGGAAATAAAACGAAGATAAAGAAAAAGAGATAGCTATAGCGAAAATTTACTAAGGTACGTATAGATGACAGGTAAGTGAAAACAGGGACTGTTGTACCATGGTTATTCTCTCTCTCTCTCTCTATTCAGTGCGCACTGGTCACTATGGTCCTAGCGCGTATAGCTTGTTATGGTATCACGCGCTTAAAGTGCGTTAATTCAATCCAATGCATTGTTCAATGGCATTATTTCTGGGAAGTGTTTTTTGCCTGATGATTGCAACTCACGGAGGTTGCATGAAACTCAAAGTTGCAATAAATACAGATGAACCTGCAGTCAACCGCGTCAAGTTCCAATATTTCTGTTCTAGAAAGCAACAAAAAACATGGAAATAAAGTGGGCGGTGGCTACGATACCTCTACAATTCCTACTGAAAGCACAACTTTGGCGTGTAATGGTGAGCAAAAGAGAAATTTTGCTCATGATTGAGGATGACATGAGAACTAATAGATTACTTTGCTCTTGTTTGTTTCTTTGTTTATTCAATTAATTGTTTATTTTGTGTGCGTGTGTGTTCGTGTGTGTGTGTGTGTGTGTGAGAGTATGTGAGTGTGTTTATGATTCTGCTGTGGTGTTGTTTTATTAAGCAAGTCCACAGTAAGGATGTTACATTCAACATTTTGACTCGAATTTAAATCCCCCGAAATTGTCAGCTCACTGGACGTTCATTGTTTCCCTTAACTCTACTTTTTGACAAACTGACCATGCCACTTTGCTTTTATCTCCGTGAATCCCTTGCCTTAATTTTTTTTTTCCCTGCCGCGATTTTCATTACAATGATTTTCTGCCCTTAATGACATCTCGTGCTGTTGCCTGAGTCCTCGGCCCGCATTTGCAGTAGCTATAGTCAGCTTGGTGAAGTCATACATGATTTAGGCATATGCAAGTGGCAATGCAATTCAAATTCATCACGACTTCTAAGCGAGCCAATTTGTGATCGCATGGCATACATCACCTGAGATGTACAAACGCTTAAGAAGATATAATATTGTCATCAAAATAATATAAATGTTGATGCTCTTTCCGTGGCAGGGAGTTTTCATCTGATCTGACTGAATCATTAATGGGTGACGAATGACGAATATGAAAGATTATTCGTTTATTTTAAAAGTCTGACCCATTTCGAGTTGCACCTTTCACTATTTTGGGGATTAAAGTAATAAGGGAAAGGAAGACCGCCAAGGATAAGACTCATCCGTGAATAAAAAGTGGGATTAGATTTCTTATCCTTCTCTGAACAGTGTGGCATCGCTCCTGAATAAAGCACTTTGCCAATTCAAATGAAGTTTTTTTTTTTGTTTAACCCACGCACATCCGTTTCATTTTATGAGGAATAGTAAAATGGATATACAAAAAAAAAAAGAAGATAACTCGTGGGCAGGCAAAATACGAGTGTATGCTAATCATTTTTGTGTATCGATAGTCTCGTTCAAATGCTGGAATGTAAACTTTCCTTTCCGACCACTGCATTGGCACTGACTGGAAGTTAATTTCAGTATGTCGTGCCTCCGCTTGATACAACCGGCGACGATAGGTATATAGAACAAATGCAAAAGAAAACCTAACATAAAATGGACATACATTTTACATCATGTTAGTATTCTCTCCCTTATGGGCCATGTGAACTTGGGGAGAGTGAACATAATTTTCATTCTTCCCTCGGAGGTTCAAAGAGCAATATGTATAAAAATACTACTATATACAATATCGGCCTGTCAGAGAAATAAAGAGAAAGAGAGTGAGAAAGAGATAAAGAATTAAAAGGAATGTATAACATATAATTATGTAATTAAAAAGCATATGAACTACAGTAGCGCGAACTGGTTTCATATGTTTTATCTATCCTTCCTCGGCATATCATGCATGTTTGTGTCTATATAGAGTGTAAACATTTGAAGAGTTTGTTCGCAAAAACCGATAAGTCCATTTTTGAAGATTTTGAAGTACGGTCTCTGTCATAAAGTACAAATTAATACCTTTTAAATGATATATTGGTCACTACATATAAAGGTACATTTTTGAAGTTATGGTCAAAAGAAACAAAATTTTCCTTATTTTTCTCTTTATTTTTCTCGACCTTTAATCGTAAATATCTCCATTTGGCAAATATGGACTTATCGGTTTTTGCAAACAAACTCTTCATTTGCAAAGTTGATGATTATCAGTGGTATTTTTATAACGTGATGTCTCTTGCATGAGAGCCTTCTGTATCGCTCTTTTCTCTCTATCTCTCTTTAACCGTGATTGAGTCACAACCCTGCTTCCAACTCGTCTGGAATACTTACACTACAAAATTTGAGCGGGATATACTAAAGACATCAAAGTTTCAATAACCAGGGGAAAATGTGTTTCTTTATTTATATTTATCTATTTACTTACTTACTAATTTATCTATCTATATCCCTATGTATCAATCTTTCTATCTAACTATCTCTTTGTCTATCATTCGTTTGTTTGTGTTTTTTTTTTTCAGTTATTAATTCATTGTCACCTTATTTTCTAAGTTCCGTGATTTCCACTTATTATCACCGCTTGATAATCATAACAAGACCATGCGGAATTTTGGACGTGCACCCGTCGCGGTTTACCAGTTGCTTCCGAGATCAGCAGGGCAGTTCCCCACAGAAATAGGGTATGTTGTAGGCATCATATCGACGGGAAAACGTCATATCTCTGGAATAAAGGCCAACAGGTCATGAAAGGTCTGAATTCGTAAACAAGGGGTTAGCACAAGTCCCTCTACGTTTTGCACGAATGATCGATTTTGAGCCCATGACGTAGTGTTTGTTTCCCGAAAAGCTGTCAGTTACCTGACGATATATACACTACCTTGTCGGAAATCATTACGTCATGAGCGATGTTCAATTTTGTAGAAGCATTAGTTTTCTGTTTGTTTGTTTGTTGTTGTTGTTGTTGTTTTTGATCCACCGCCCACGGAGAGCCTTGTGGACTAAGTGTTATTTTTTGTACAAAATAGAATAAAGGCGTGAATGAGCACTAAGCAGCAAATCGGATGAACGCATAATAGGCGTACCATTCACAAACTCTCATGGTACAGTTAAAAAATAGCTCGCTAGGCACCAAGCGTCCCAACCACCTTTTGCAGCATGAAGTCTTCTTTTGTGTGTACCTGTGTAATTTCCCTGGAACATACGTGAGACTTTGTGATATTGATGCCCAGGTTGCTGCCTTCATAACTTAGATTGGTGATGAATATGCTCAACGCAGTCGCCCACTCTAACTCTTAAAAACGCCTGTTTTCTGAGGAAGAATATGTAAGCGCTAAGCCTGGTGCTTTACATTATCTCTTGGTGTGACTATATATGAAATTACTGCCGGTTCTATCAGATTCTGGAAATAGGTCATCCTTGAAGTATTCTCCTTCCTTGAAATATGGTGCTAACAATCATGTGCAATCTCATGATTCATTCTCCATCTAGTCCATGTATTCCCGAGGGTTCTAAATACACTCGAGGTTGAGAAACAAGACACAGGTGAAACGCTAAAATAGCAGGCACTCTATATTTGAGACACCTGCGATTGCCATCTTGAAAAAAAGACCTCGAAGAAAAACGAAAAAGTAAATCTCAAACGCACGAGAACAAGAAACATGTCGTGATTCCCCGCGTTGACATCCTCCTAAAGTATAAAGTATCGTGACTTAGCAAAACAAAAGTTTGCTTTCTCATGATTGATTTGGTTTGAATTTATTTTCTGTTTTTTTTTTAATCCAAGTACAGTGACGAATCAATTCACATTGATACTAAGTATACAAAAAACCGCAGCAACAACAACAAAGCGGATAACAATACAAGAATTGTCAATTTCGTGACAACATCGTCCCTGATAGCATAATCTATATGCGACCTTGCACCATAAAACAAACAAAAAGTCGCCAGACATGAATTTTCAGTTAAGGCAGATTCTGCAAGAGTAAACCCTAAGCTTTAAAATGATGTATAACTGAATTGAAATGGACTCCCCTAAGCTATTTAAATACTAAAAAGAAAGCACACACTCTGGAAAAGTGTGACCTGGGAAAAGAGGCTCTGAAGTACGGGGTCTACTCAAGCGCTTAATTCGGTACTAAGCCGTGCTAGCTGTGCAATGAAAGGGACAAAACACAAGATGTAAACCACTGGGGCAACAACAATGAAGAAATAATCAGATTACGCTGAAATTGAGCATGTTGTATTATCACATTCTGTCCATGATTAATGCTAAGTTTCAAAGCAGTGGACTTATTTTTTTTTAAAGTAATTAGACTTGAAAGTGAAGACTGTGTAAACGATTTCAAGAAAGGAAAAGGAGACTCTAAAGACATACCTTATCATAAGTTATTAGACTTGAAAGTGAAGACTGTGTAAAGGATTTCAAGAAAGGAAAAGGGGACTCTAAAGACATACCTTATCATTCTATTCTCCCCCCTCCAAAAAAAGGGTTGTAGAAAAACTGCTGAAAACACACTTTCCCATTCATGTTATCCCAAACTAAATGATAATGTAGAAGGACAGCTCTTTCACCATTTGAAAAACTTAAGATTGACTCGGTTGACCCATTTCACCTTTTTTGAATCCTCACATGAAATCAAGGGGTGCGACTTTTTGTTCGTTTTGTGATGCACAGTCACATATTTATGAAAGAGCATATTATACGGATTATCCCCCTCCCCAAAAAGCGCAGAATAGTTGGATGATCATCTCTTGCTTACTTGATTGCGTCTTTGAGTTGTATCTCAAGGAATTGCTGTATTCTATTGTTTCCTCTCCATATTGTGGATAATGTTTCCTCATGAGACATCCTTATCCATTTTCGTTAATAACCTATTTGTAATATGTATGCATTGTTATGATTCCATCCTGAAAATTCTGAAAATATGCAAAATATCTATTTATATTGATATATTAGTGGTTCGGTTCTATTAATATATATGTTATAAATACATTTCATACCATAATATTACACAGTCGTCATTGCATGGATATACAATTACGTAGATACACGACATGATAAAAACGTCATTAAAGCGTGTACTTCCTCCCTCATACTAAACAGAAGAGGTTGATATTCCTGGAAAACATATGAAATCCAATAGACAAAACAGTATCCACCTAAGCGACCTGTCTACAATGTGGAGAATGCCCCGATGCGTATCATGCATGCACTTAATGTTGCTATTGTCCATTTACTGTCTCGTCTGTGTGTTATTCTTTTCAAATAAATCAAGGGCAGTGACGGCTGTCTGTCTCTCTGTATCTTTGTCTCTCTGTCTGTCTGTCCCTTTATTTCTTTTCTCTTGCCAATTTCATTACTGATTCCAATCTTTGTGAGCATACACTGAGATATATAAATTATGTGAATATTTATTGTTTCCCATTGACTTTCCGTCAGTCATGAAAGATAGCTCGCCGATTGAAGATTTATGTCGATAAGAGTGCGTTATCACTTTTTTTTTTGTCATTTTAGAAAAGAACACTCAGACTATTATGTTAAACTAGGTGATCACGTATCCCCTAAAAGGAAGAAGAATAGTAATACTGCTGCGTTTCAGGCCATTTCTTTAGTTTTTCATTTCCTCTCATTACTATTGATAGTCGCTTCTGCGTAATGGCCTATGAAAGGTATTCCTCATTTTTTTAATGGTATTGTTACGGTCTATGGGCCGGCTGACAGGATTATTTTCGTCACAATATCACAATAGTGGAACGATAAGAAACATCAGTTATGTATGTATACAATATTTATTCATCAATGCCAGTTGTGGCATTCAATTATTCATTTGTTTTTCTATCTATTAAGTTCGTTTATTAACGAAAAAAAAATAATCACGCCTGCGCACTGTCCACCCACAACTGCATATTATTCCGTTTGTCAAAGAAAATCAGCAACAATAAAAATAACATTAGTAGCACTACCAAACCAGGACATTTTTTTTTGGGGGGGGGGGGGGAGGGGTGGTCAATGATACTTTTTGGCCAAGTCGTTGTTATATGGGGAAATCAAACTAATATTCTAATAATTATTTTGCAATCTCAACCTTATGACACCATCACCATTGATTTCTGCGGCTTGACAACGAGAAACCCATGAAGGGGAACATCGCGCAATAGAATCAAGAATGCTACCTGGAAATAATGTATATTTTATTTCTTCTTCTCGTAATCGAATCATACATGGTAAGGACACTAAATATACACAATATGTCTGCGGGTGGGGGGGGGGGGGGTAGGTGATTGTTGATTGCGATACGCGCTATTGAGAACAAGAGCCAGCTTACGAGGCAAGGTATAATATATAGCTCGGATTTTTGGAAAATGCGCATTAACCAATGTGCCACTATACCTTCCAAATGATCTCTGCTCTCTTCGAACTCTTTCTCCTTATAGTGTATACACTTCATAGAAAATATATTTGGTTGGTCCATGCTTTGTTTTTGTACTTCTGCCACTTGCTGTAATTAGTGCTTATGATAATAACTGTTTCAGTTTGTATATAGTTAAGTATAGGTACAGGCAATTCGTCATGAAATGTGCATTAAGCATTTTCTCCGAGCTCTAAAGGAAAGCATAGCAAATGTGTAAAGTTCATGATATCGAGAAATGTTCGATTCAGTAATGAAAAAGATCTTAACATAACTAGACTTCAGTTTTATTTCCTTATTTCCGCAAAACCACACAGACACGCAACACTTTAATTCCATCCAGTCGTAATATCTTTCCCATTCTTTTCCCATACGTCTTCACGAAACCTATCATAGCTTTCAAAGAAATAGAATAAACCATTTCCGACTTCTGATTGATAGTGATGTTAGTCTGATATAATACTCTAGATGCCTTGATGCATCCCCCTCCACCCTGTTTCACAGAACTGTTTTGCTAATGGGTGTATCTTCCGAAGCATCTGTTTTGTTTTCCTAACGTCACCCCCTGAATGGCATATCGTATCACGATCTGCTGAATCCGGTTGAGTTGGACTTGTTACGGTGGACTATCGGGCCAGTGTCAGACGTGTCGGTTTGATCCGAGGAGGCAAGATCGTCCGTCATCAGACTGCATTCCGGTCGCGTGTCTCATCAATCTCATGTGTGTCAGAATTGTGTTGTGCGACTATCGGGCGTGTCCAGCCGAAGTCATACGACGGTCTGTTGGGTGTCCGTCCAATGTTTTACAGTCGTTAATTGCCCCATTCCACAGAGATTTTCCCTCATCGGTCACTCATCGGAAGCTAAGTTTATCGTTTTTAGTCACCGACCGAAGTGTATCGGATCGCAGTCCGATGAATCCGACTTGGTTGGTCCACTATTAGATGAGTGTCAGACATGTCGGAAGTGATCCTCATCGGATCACGACACCAGACACGTCTGATACTGACCCGATAGTCTACCAACACAAGTCTGACTGCGATCCGATACACCTCGGTGGGTGACCGGAAGCGATAAACTTTGCTTCCAATGCGGAACCGATGAGAAAAAATCTCTGTGGAATGGGGGGGGGGGGGGGTATAAGTTAGCCCAGGTTATCGGGCTTTCCTGGCATTGATATTACTCTTTGTGAGCCTCGATGCTAGTCTCTGGAGCTACTCGAGTCAGATTCATCCGAACTCATCCGAACGCTGAGATTAAGCATACTGGGATCAGATCAGCCTCCGATAATCAGTGGAAAGAGGAGGGGGGGGGGGGGGAGCGTAACCGCGGTCCGAAAAAGAAAATTAAAGCACTCTTGCAGCCTATATGAAGTTAAAGTTGAAATTTATTATCTTTATTCACATAATGTGTTCCTGGCATAATGCATCTGAAAAGACACATGCATGAATACGGGATAAAAGGTACAAGTACCAGAAAATAGCAAGATTTGTCGCATCAGTAAGAGTAATTTCTTGCTACATCGGATGGCAGCTGATTTCCTTTACTAACTTTTTTCACCACAACAGCTTGGAAGGATAGATCGTTATAATTGCTTTTCTTATTTTGTCTTGGAATCTTGGGACATAGTCACCCATTGTTAATGCGTCGCTAATATCGATTTACCCATTGTGAATAAGCATCATCAATGCGGATTTAAGAGGTTCAGTTGCAAACTGTCATTCACACACACACACACACACACACACACACACACACACACACACACACACACACACAAACACACACACACAACGCACACACACACACACACACACACACACACACACACACACACACACACACACACACACACACAAAGTTAGCGCAGAAAGTCATTAGGCCCTACGTAACTATGAATTACCACCCCCTCTCCGAACACGAATAGTCGCAATGACAAGAAAAAATAATATGACAATAAAATGACAATGAACATTTAGAGGGGGGGGGGGGGGGAGGGGAGAGAAGGAGGGATTAAAGCTTCTGCATGCCTTATCACCTTCCCCCTCTCCTCTACTTCGCAAAGATTATTTCGTTAAAAATTTTCATTTCCGACAAAAGTATACAGTACTATACACTGCAAATGCCTATTAAAGCCTATCAAATTTTGAATTATGTTATATTTGTGTAAAGGTTGTGTAGGTGTCATAGATTATTATGATTATATTACAGTCCATAATGGTGCAGCGTGAAAATATTAGCGATAATCGTTACTATAAGCCTGCCTTCCTTTCTCCGTAATCGTCCCCTCCGGCTCCAACACTTGCCGATGAGCACATTCTGTCCATAATTAATGCCAACTTTCAAAGCAGTAGCACTATCTTTTCAAAGGTTATTAGAGTTGAAAGTGAAGAGTGTGGACAAGGTTTTTCAGAAATGAAAAAGGGATTCTAAAGACACACCTAATCACACTATTGTACCAAAAATGTTCGAGATAAACTGCTAAAAAAACACACTTTCCTGCCCGTTTTATGATACCAAATTTTAACATAATGTAAAAGAAGACCCGCTCTTTCAGAAAATATGAAAAAGTCAAGTTCGGCTAGGTTGACCCATTTCACTTATTTTCAGACCTCACGCAAAATCAGTGTGTGCGACTTTATGTTCGTTTTGAGGTGAACGGTCACATATATAAAGAGAGAGAGAGGGGGAGGGAGATATATAGAGAGAAATAGATGCATAGATAGACATACGGTACTCAAGTACTCAAGTAAGTCTGGAAATGCAATGCCTAGTCGCTAGTTCTAAGCCCTAACTCAACCCCACAAAACTAATAATCATTAACAAGACGAGTTGAATGGTGTGTATCTCCGGCGCAAAGAGCCAACGAGTAATGATATAAATAGGTGACACGTCAATTGATAAAGTTATGTGGTTGCAAACGTACGTCATCCTGAAATAGCAAAGTCTCTTAAATACAAGGACAAAATAGAATAGCGCGAGCATACACTATGACGCACGTTGGAAAAACAGGGAGATCCCCTTTTTAAATGTCTGAAGGAAACTTAGCGGGCGTCCTTTGAGCAAAGGATAGATTGAATGCTCTCATTGTGTAATTTCATGGAAAATCCTCGCCAATGAAACGGTAATACAGTGACGCATAAGACATGCATGGAGTTCTATTAACATGAATGGCCAAGTTGCTGGATAAAAAAAAAGAGGAATTCTTCTTGAGTGGATACTGCCATAGGCCAGTGTGATGTGATGGGGGGGGGGGGGGGAGGAGGTTGGGAGAAGAGATGAACAGACAGAGGGAATAGACTCTCTTTTTTTTTGTGGACTGATACGAATAAGTACTGATTGATTGCAAACTACATACCTAAATTGCCTCTTTAGAGATTTCTGATTCCTTTAGGTTGCTTCGCTCTTCTTCAGTCGCCATTTATCATCTAATTTGATAATGGATCCCTCGCTGATTCCCCCTAACATGTACAAAAATAACCTAGAATGTAGCTCTTTATGAAACAATCTCTAACACCGGGGCGCCCTATAAAGAGGAATATCAGCTGTATGGTTCAATGTGCATGCCTTCATTTGCACTAGCGACAGTTCTTCGAATGAGAAAGATCAATCGTTTGTTGACTGTTACTTCAACCATCAGATCTTATCAACAAATATATACATATATATATATATATATATATATATATATATATATATCTTCTTCTTTTTTATAAGAAAGAATGAAAATACGAATTAAGAATATAACACGCCGTCAAAAAGGCTGCAAATACAACAACATCGACTAATATTTATTAAACAGCTGCTTCCGAACGGGAAATTGGTTCCTGCAAGATCCCTGGGAATAACAAAATCTGCGATATTGTTATAATCTTTGATTAGGCATTATACAGAGCACGCATATATCATTACGCACTGAACAGTCAATCAAAGTTAAAGGGGCATTCCAGACGATTTTCATAATTTCACGTCATGTACATGCAGTACATAAATCGTCAGTAGCTTAGATAGATTTGCGGAATTCATTGTGCTTCTTGAGCAGATAAACCATTCTCTGAAACACCAACGAATCAAACTAAACAAGGATAATGACATAGGAGGTTCACACATCCCAGTAATATAGCAATGTAATTCCATGACAATACCACGTGCTTAATAAGTTCATCTGTGTAAAATTTATGCATGTTTTCTTCTTTATCTTTTGTTTCCATGAATGAAGTTATGATCCTTGTTTACTGTGATTTGTTACAAATTTTGAAAACATTCTTGTTCTTTAATATTCCAAATCACTATCAATTCCGGAGCTTTGTAGCCAGTATAACCAGTTCGTAGACAATTCAAATGCAAAATGTCTGAAAATCGTCCGGAGATCTCCTTTAACCTTCCGTCATGCAGAATTCCAATGCACTCATCCATGTCCTTAGCATAAAGCAGGGTACCCGATCAGGGAGAGAAAGAACGAAAAAAAAAAATGTATAGACTCGAGGCATTGTATGCCGTTTTGGAAAATGACAAGGAAACGTATACACGCTTGATTGGGACTGGAAATAATAGAAACTTTTTGGCATGTGTTTGTGAGGTGGTGATGTTGTGTGTGTGTGTGTGTGTGTGTGTGTGTTGTGTGAGCGCGCGCGTGTGCATGAGATCGCGCGGGGGCGTGTGTGTGTTTTATGAACACAGGATAGAACGGTGGATCATGTTGTTTGCGCTGAAAATGCTACGTGCAGAGAGAGGGGAAAAGACACCAGTTTCAGGCTTTTGAAAATTCAGAAGTATACGCCAGTTTTACTTAGTTCATATTCATGCGGAACTCAGTAATTTAACTGGCTGTAAACAACTAGTCAAATGCAATAAGCCATTATGCGGTTAAATTTAGTGGCATGAATACTGGTCAAACTAAGATCAGGAATGAAAGGAATGAAAGGAATGAATGTAATAATGAAGCTTGCGATAAAAAAGGGGGTACGTTTTACAACCACATAATGATTGGAACATGTCATCAGCGCATTTATTCATGTATTGTTTTGCACACAAAATTATCATTAGAATTGTTTGTTGATATTCTTTAGTATCCTTTTAACTTTAGTCCCTTTTATCTTTTAACTTTAGTCCCTTTTATCTTTAGTCCCTTGTCTCTCAAACTCATGACTGCTTGTAACCAAGATCACAATGATTTAATGACAAAAAAATAAAACCTATTGATAGCTATTTCAGTTTTAGAAAGGTGAAATAAATTGAAGGTTTCTTTACGAATCAATGGATGACGTCATTATCTCAAATATGGATAATTTGGTTGTGACCGATATATTACTATTAAGTGAAAACATCTGAAAGTTGAAATTCGTTGAACATAGATATTTTCTTGGTTCACGCCTGATTCTATAGCACTTACCATTCTGAGTATATGAAAGTTGATTAACACACACACACACACACACGCACACACACACACACACACACACACACACACACACGTTTGCAGTTACATGCATAATGTGCTTGTGGGAATATGCTTGCATTTCTAGAATATTTTGAATTCAATTCAATTCTATTATGTTTATTTTACATCTCTTGAAAATGCACAAACTTAGACATATGTATATATATGCAGAACGTTACACGGAAATATACACAAACAATTGAAAACAGAATAGTACAAGGACTATTAGCATAAAACAGACAGATAATAAAACAGTAAAACATTGCAGCAGATGGGAGGGAATGACAAAGGCCCTTGGCTTATCAGAGGTCAACCCTCGGTGGATTACATCTTACAAGTTGACATTTATTCAAACTGGAAATGTCTTCTTTTTACAAATAATACCCTCTTTACAAAGTTTCTTTTTTTGGTGCCATTTGTCTTCTTAAGTTGACTCCAATGAAAAGTTGAGATTCATGCACAACTTGAGAGTAAATCGTTGATTTGACAGAATACATTCACTTATATTTCCCTCTGATCCATTTCATTTGAGCGTTTATCGCAATACATCTTTGAGCTATTATGGTACCTCTAAAGATAAGTTTTAGACTTTTGTATTTGAACAGCTATGAATCGGTTACAGAATACTGGGTACAGGATTTCAGAATTTTCAGTGTTTAATTGGACGACCATCAGAATGTTTCCAAAATTTATAAGAAATCATAATTGAATAGTATAAGGAGGATGACATTGCAGGTTTACATAAGAATGCATGGTGGAGTGTTCAAGGAAGCAGAACAAAGGAGTAATACATGCATTACAATATACAAGTGAATTTGTCAAGAAAAAGACACTCAAGGAATTACATTATTAATTTACTGAAAAATGTGAGCCTCATTTGTCTTCATCCTTTTTCAGTATAATGTTTTGGGTGGTTTCAGACTAATGGCTTACCTGCCAAAGGACTACAATAAATCTAATTAATTTATATATCATTGCACGTGGCACTATCGCTCTAAGTACCACATGATATGAAATTATAAAAAATATCTGGAATGCTCCTGAAAAGTAGCTAATCGCGATTTGTACAAAAGACATTTTTAAATCTAGGATTAATATCAAGAAAGACTCAGTGCCTATAGTAGATGATAACACATTTGAATACGTAAGTTGAGGTGCGCCGACTTTTTTTTTTCTCCTGCTGGTTAGACTGTGCGTGAGTAGCCCCAGGATGTACATTCCGTTTCCGCGTTGTAAGGTACCGGACATCCGATTTGTTATCCAGTGCATGACATCTCGGTATATTGAGATCCATTACCACTGCCATCGCGCATAAACTGAATAATGTTTGTTGTGTGTAGGGAATACCGGAATGATTAGTTTCGCTATTTTTGTTATACTACGCTCCCTTCACCGTTTCAATTTGGATTGAACCACAAAGACGGACATATTCATAACACCACTGAGACCTGAATGAAATGTGCCGAGGCTATCAGGCAGCATGGACCGGAATCTAATTTCTTTAATGGTTTTTGTCATCCACATGCAACTAGAAATGAAGTCTACTCATTTTAACAAGTGGGTAAAGGTGGTATACACTGATGACCTGTGGGCGGTAAATGACCAGGTTTTAACGTTTAAAAAAGATAACAATCAAACAAACATATGCTAACTTTGGACGTCAAAACTATCGGAAATATATTCATGCTGTTTGACGATGAAAAGTATGTAGATAGATAATGACAACCGTATATGGTAACACGTTGTAGTTTCATGATGGGACATTATTAGGTGGCACAAATAATAGCTTGAAGATGAAATCAGGAATAAAACAACAACAAACACAAACACACACATACATACACACACACCCACCCACACACGCACTTGTTTGTGAGAGGTGGGTAATTGAATACACTCCGATTGCAAACCATGCATCAAATTAATCTCCTTTCATACATTGACACAAATACTAAGAGTATTCATTGCTCTCATTAATAAGAAAAGATGGAGATAGAGAGAGAGAGAGATAGAGGTGGAGAAAGAACTATGGTAATTGGCGATGGCAAATTTTTATAAATACAGATACACAAAGAGACTGACATCGATGAAATATATTACACAATTATCTATGTCTGAGTATACATTTATGTTATGATACACGTGTAACTTCAGATTCATATTCATTCTCTCTCTGTCTCGTCTTGTTTAGTGACAGTAGTGAAGTCTCTTAAAGGACACTGTTTACAGTTCGAAGCAGTGAGTTAAAATATTCAAATTATCATATTTGATGCATTATAGTAAGTTGTATTACTAAACATCCCATCATATAAAATTCGGCAATAAAGCCTCAAATATAAGGAACTACCGTTAGTTTTCTCAGTAAACCATAACTGTAGAGGGTTTATTCGAGAAACGATTCTAATAACGCTATTGTTCACACTTTGTATACTTAACTATTCTTAACAGTAGTTATGCTGGATAATTACTACTAATTAATTGGTTGTTTCTATCCTGAACTAATATTTGAGAACTAGTTTGAAGTACTAGAGCTGTTTTTTTTTTTTCATCTGCAAATGATAAATAGTTGCTTAAAGCTACAGATGTCACCAAATATAATTTAGATGCACTTTTCTCAAACAATAATTATTCGTATTCTTTCCTTTTCCACCACCTTGAGATTGGATAAAACAACGTAAAGAAAATTAAATCCGATATTACTAGCCTATTCATTTCATTTATTCATTTTTTTGGGTTTAATTTCCAACAGAAACATAATTATAGATATTTTACTGAAATTGAATAAGTAAATTACATCCCAATACAAAATAAACGATCAGTTTACAGAATATTGTAAGTATAAACATACAGAAATGCTGGAAATGGGGAGAAAAGTTAAAAAGCAGTGTTTGTGTATAGGTTGCATTCCATCCCCCACACGTAATACAACAAATCGTATGACCGATATACTGTTATACATGAGAAGGGGAATTACAAAAGAAAGTACACTAAGATATGGAAACCAACCTGACCCGAAACAAACACCCCGGAAAAATCCCTACACTAAGTCGCTGTCATGCACGAAGAGAGAATTAAGGAATAGATAAAGAGGGATAGAGTATCGCTGCAGCCTGCAAATTAAACTGTGAATGACGCGATTAAAATCATCGGAGCACACTTTCAGGTTACACAATTCAGTATGCCAATAACGCAGGGGGGAAATAGCGTGGTTTGAATCTGAAATCACCAATCATGCCTATGATCACTTCCATCCGAATAATTTCGAGTAATGATATTAAGTTTGATGTCAGTGCGCAGCCAACGTTGATTACTGGTGAAGTTTTTGATATTCATATCATAATGGATTTGCTTGTTGTTGTTGTTTTTTTCAATTTGTTTCATATAGTACTGATTTCGACAACACGAATGTTTGTTTGAATAGTTCGGTCTCAATCGATCATTTAAAAATGGTGTTAGAAGATCAATTCAGGGAAGATTTTCACTGCAGGTACGATCAAAATGCAGGGTAAAACAGGAATGAAAAGACAGAAAGCACAGTTTCAGTGTTCCAAATACCGTGATACCTTCTGCATGTTGAGCGGATGATCTCTACAAATAAATAGTTTCTATCAAAAGAGCTTGAGGAGAAAATCATAATCTTTCCATTTGTCTTGTGCCACCCCTTTACACCGACAAACGAGCTTAGATTCTTTGGTTGTTTTTGTCTTTTCTTCTTCTAATAGCATTATCACAGATTTCGGGATGTCCATTCTAATTGTGTCCCTGCATTATAAGATCACCCCCACGCCCACCCCCAAAAAGCTGCCAGACATGAATTCTTATTTAAAATTCAAAGGCATAATTTACAATTTGCAGATGGAACACAACCCAGTATTAGTGTTTTAAAATAGTTCTAGAATTTGAGTTGGGGATAGAAACAACCACGGTAAAAAAAAAAAAAAAAACTGAATCGGTAAAATCGATGTTAAGTATTATTGAATATACAAAATGTGAACAATAGTTATGATAAAAACGTTTCCAGACTAAACAGTCTACAGTTAACTGCAGAAAACTGCAGAGTTCAATATTTTCCAGTTACTTCAAGAAACCAAACTGTACAATAATGTGTAAAAGAAAAATACTTTTTTTCTCTTTTAAGAATGGTAAGAAACTAAAGATTGACCACAATGACCCATTTCACTTATTAGTTGTTGCTGTCGATTTTTTTTTTTGAATCCACACAGAGAATCGGGGTGTCCCATTTTTTGTTGGTTTTGTGAAGCATTGTCACAAACGATCAATCCAAATCAGTCGATAACAGCATACAAGGTAAGGTCTATCACATCAAAATCATATTCATTTTTCTATGAATACAATTTAAAAAATACATATCAATGGTTGTTACCGGTTAAATTGATATCCTTTTTCTGTGTACTGAGGAAAGACTAAAAATACAAAGGAAAGCATCATCATATAGCACAGAAATTACAAAGGAGTGGTCACGACCTCAAAACTGGAATATGTAAACAATTTTCAAGGAAGCCGAGGGAATAAAACTTCTGCAACTGCGTATATGTACTTAAGATAAAGCTTATCTGTACTTGGACATGATTCCAAATAGAAGTTACAGATGGTTTGATATCTCGATGCCATACAGTCGGATGCCAACTTCCGCACCGGTAAAACCAAGGATGGAAAGCAAAAAGGCAAAAAGGCAAAAAAAAAAAAAAAAAATATATATATATATATATATATATATATATATATATATATATATTACACAAGTAGATCACACAATTTACAAAACGGAACATCCAAAGTTGGTTATTATTTGTAGGGAATTTCAGAAACAAAATAATGTCTCTCTTCAGTGTATTTAATGGTAAAATGTCCATAGGTATTTTTGGGGTATAAGTTTTTTTATCTTCACCTTTTTTTTTTGTCCGCCATTTGCACCTTTTTCCTATCTTACTTTTTTTCTCTCTATATAGACCATCATATATATGACATTCTTTTCAACCATTGTAGCACCACTTCCAATTCTTTGTCGATGTTTGTCTGAATGTTGAAAGCTGTTCTCCAGTGTTTGACTTTCAGTATGTATGTCCCTGTGCTTGTGTGAGTGTGCGTGCGTGTGTGTTCAAAGAACTGTTTGACTTTCAGTATGTATGTCCCTGTGCTTGTGTGAGTGTGCGTGCGTGTGTGTTCAAAGAGAGAGAGAGAGAAAAAAAAAAAGAAAATCAGAGATTGAAAAGACCAGGTAAAATAAAAATACCTTATTACATTGACCAAGTGATACTTGACCCCTGTGGCATTTGAAGCGATATCAGAACTGATCTTACAGCGAAATTCGCCCAACATTTTATATTAATCTATTAAAGACTGTTTACATCATTCTTGAGATATGAAATATAACACATCTCCACAAATTTCTAGGAAAGCTGAAAATAAACTGATGGGTGTTCATAGGAGGAGATATAGAGGATATATCAGAGTGACGTGATCTCTCGCTTAGTCTAAAGGTGCTGAGGCGACATGCCGGAAGTAAGAGGACACGCCCACAGTCACTATTTGCACGCGCCGGCCAGGGACTGTATAAAAAGGAGTGGAAATGACGGTGGTATCAACAGTTCCTCGAGAACGCGCTTTTAGGACTGAGACAAAAGACGAAATCTCATACTGCCAGATTGACCCACGTGCACAACGATCCCATATCAACGCTGTATTGATTTTTAAAAAAGAAGAAAAAAATCAAGTTAACACGAGGACGGCATACTTGGAGAGAGAGAGAGAGAGAGAAAAAGGCAACGGCTGAAACGGGAGGAGCGTATCAGTTTGAACATTACACGCAGTGAAAGAGGATTTACAAGATGGTGCTCGAACCAACACGAGTTTGTGACATGCTCTGCAGAAGAACGTCTCCATCGTCTGCTCCGATTTCTCGGCCATCATCACGAGTACATTATAACTGCATCCCGATACCGGGCAGAAACATCAGTAATTGGTTGAGAAATGGTAAGTACAGATTTTCCTTTGACTCCAAGACCTTACAAGATCATAAAATTGGTTCAAATGGAGTAGTATTGAACAAATTATTGGATGGACGATGCACGTTTTAACGGACCTTTAAAATAGAGCTTACCTTCTTTCTGAGCATCCAATTATTGTTATATCACGATGCAGTGACATTGTTTTAAAGTAAATATTCCGTCTTTTATTTTCGAAGAAACTCCTACTTTGAAAACGCCGACAAAAATTTCATGGTTACTGGCGTTGTTTATTCCGTCAGCAAGTCAGGACGTCATGTTGTGGAAAAAAAAAATCAAAACAAGAACTATTAACCTACATTTATACAAATCCATCGTGTTAGGTGACTGAGAATTTAAGTAATGTACTCATTCAAAACAAACAGAAGCGTGGTGGCATTGCGGCTTGTGCATTCCATACTATCACGTTCCATTTCGAACGTAACCGTTGTGTAAACTACAGTTCGTCGATTTTGAAAAGAAAATGACAAGTCCAAAGTTCAGCTTCGTATGAAATGATTTTCTGTGATGTGCCCTCTTTCTCCTCTTTCCGTCTCTCTCTTTTGGTACCTGTGTGATCTCACTCGCAAAAACTGGATATCCTTCATTTGCCGAATGCTTTGAAATATCATTAGAAGTGGCAGATTTTGACAGGGTTTTTAACAATAACAGAATAAAAATTGAACTCCCGTGATTAAACGTCCTCATGGTTGGAAAAGCACACGGTGGCATGCTTTTATGACGACAAAATTTTAGACAGCATAAAGGCACCAAGACTGTACTCTCTATATATAGCAATGATAGTGTTTGTACGAAGTGAGATAGGTATAAAGCGAATCAACTAAGTGTGTAATTCTATTACAGGCAGATGTAAGGGGATTTGACTTATTCAGGATTATCAATTTTTGCATGATAACGCTGGGTAAAGTGCACTCTCAGAGGCCATATTATCTTATATTTGCACAATTCCAAAATATTCATCATGTTGTTTTCATTTCATGAATTAATGACTATACAGCAATATCAATACACCTTCGCCATATTAATACTTATGCACAAGTATACAAGCATGCCTCAAAACGCTTTCGTTATCTTTTATATGCCTTATATTAAGATATATTTGCAGACAGATACATGGAAGCATGATAGCAAGCACTTAGACCGATAAATCTGCCTCTTGTTCGGTGGCCCTTGAGGAGCCGACCGGATTACCGGCAGTACATTTTAGGGGCCGATGAACAAGAGGCAGATTTAACGGTCCAGCATGCACTACTATATTATTATACGAAGTCACACAACAACACTTCGTGGCTAATTTTGAGCACTCGTCGGGTATCTTCTCACTGAATGGGAAGTGTATTGTGATTGCTGTACAATGATTGTAGTTTGATAGTGAGTGTCGACTGATTTGCGCCTTGATGTTTCTCCCACTTGGGTAGGTATAACATCCCTGGCATTCCTCATCGCTGCTGTCTCGACACTTCACGCCGCCGATGCCTCGCCGGTGTCGTGGCACAGCGACAGACCGCCACACGGGTCCTCCGGTACTTGCGATCACAACATTCTACAAAGGCGAATTGATTCTTTGTGGCACTCCACAAACGAGGTCTTCGAAAACTTCGTAAGTATTCACAGTCTTTGATAGACATAATAGCATTCTCTATCACAAGTACGCACGAACAGAGAGAACTACTCATGCGGATGACGTGCATGAACATTATTTCATTTAACCCTTTCTGTGCCAATTAGTCAAATGTGAACAAATTCCGCACACAAACCTATGGGTAGGTAATAATGTGGCATGCAGAGGGCTAAAAGGAAGAGGAGAGGTGAAGTGCTACCCTCTACAGATGCAAAGTATGTTTTCGTGCACAAATTAGATAGTGTCATGGTGATTATGGTTATAATTACGATAGCATAGAGAAGGTGAATAGCAGCTTTTAAAACAATATGGCTGATGGTATTGTGATCATAAAGAATAGCAACATTTGTAAGGATGACGGAAACACTAACGGTGACTTTAAATGTCGGTAAGATCATGTCGACACATGCTAAAAAACTGGATAGCTTCAGCAATTGTTTTTGTGTTTTCATAGCGTTCTATCATCAAACTATACCAATTACAGTGATAAGAACCCCCCCCCCCCCCCCCATGGACGAAAATTATGTCAAGTTTCTATTTTGGCATGTGGGAAGAGGGATTAGGACGATTTCAAGTTATGGGTTTGTGGTCCTTACGTGAAACCATACTGGTTACGTTGATAAAACTAAAACTATTAAGGGCCCTACACTTAATGTATTTCTTTTTCCACGATACTTTGATAATTATATTTCCAAATCTGTGAAGCAGTGTCATTTACTTTTAAGAAGCTTACACTTAATGCAGTTGTCCACCAATGGCAATGGCAGCTAAAGCTATCAGTGTCATTTCCACGAAACGTCATATATGTAGCATCGTATTTTCACAGTGCGCCACGTGTTTTGTTTCTTTACCATGAAGAAACGAGATCGTCCATCGCAAGATTCGGAGGATAACGCAAGTGTTCGCAACCTGCCGGAGATCATGAATGAAAATCATGATGCAGTTTCAGACGTAAGAATCTTTTTCGTTTTCTTTTCCATATGTATATTATCACATAATATCTGTGTGAATCACATGGAAAGGGAAGAGTGCGGTAAATACATTTTTGACCAAGATGTTTTAACTCTCAAATCAAAGTGAGCACTGTAATTTCAAATACACGCACGCCTACGTGCTCCAAAAGCATTTTCAAAGCCAGTGCCAAGTCTCTTGTAACACCACCCTAATTGTTAAGAGGGGAAATCCAGATGATTTTTATAATTTCATATCATGTCGTACATGAATCGACAGCTCCATGCATATGTATTGTTGAATTCAAACGAGTTCCTTGAGCAGGTAAACCAATAATGTGAAACATGAAAACAGAGTAAATGAACAAGGATAATGGCAAATAGAAGGTTCTCATACTTCAAAAAAAAATATGCTGTTAAATAATTCCATTACAATAACACTTGCTTAACAAGTTCACCTGTGTAAAATCTATGCATGCTTATTTCTTTGTTCTGCTTCCTTGAGCCCACTCATGTTTTTTGGGTTTTTGTTTTTGTTTTTTTAGGCCATCATCCTTGTTCATTGTGATTAGTTATAAAATTTGGAAACATTAAGATATTACATCTCAGTTGCTGAAAATGCTGTAACTTTGTACACAATATGTCAATTTAAGGCAATTTGTCAGTGAGTTGCAATAACCCATAATGTACTTGTTCAAATGCAAAAGTCTGAAAATAATTCGAGGTCTCATAATAGAGACAAGCCGTGTTGTACTTCAGACATTCCTTGACGAGAAAATGGTAACGGTTTCTAATTGATATCTTACACCTACAGATTCCAGCCAGGTATGGTCGTTACCATAGAGACCTGAGACGCTACCATAGCGCCTATGAGCAGATGGAGGATGACGAACACTTTCTGCAGACCGAATCTGAAATCCGTTTCCATGTGGAGTTTAGGAATATTCGGTACTTGATCACCAATGTCGTACGCTGCATTGAAAGAATCGTAAGTAATCATGGCCTTATTCGTAAATATATGTCAGCTTAAAAAGAAACAAAACATCAACAACGGGAACAAATTCACCAAGACAGAACTACAAAACGAAAAATGTGAAGTGGCTAGATATTTCCTTTAGGACGATGCATACAGTGAGTATACACCTGGTAGAATAGAGTATCTTGTAAGATTTCATCAAAGTACATTGTATAACTAAAGAAATTCTAAACCTCTGTTTTTGGAAGCATTAACTCCGACTGTGAAATGAAATCGAGTCGAGCTAATGACACACAAGGTGTGATATAACAACGTCCAACGGGAAGATTGTTGTCTATGATAAATACCGATATCCAGTATAGAGCCAGACTCGGTGACTGATAAACAGAACTCTCTCATTCACATTGCAATGGTTAGTGTTTCAGGACAAGGTGGGAACAAGAGTAAGTGGAAGGGGAGACTCTTCGCTTACTTATTTTTATTATTTTGCTGTAACATAATATATTCTATTTCTTTTCCCCCCTATTTTTGTCAATATTTCCTTAATACGTGGGACCTCTTGCTACACTACATGTCTCATACTTTGTAGTGTGCCCTATTCAGGGAACTGATTTAATTTGAATAAAATCAAATTTAAGAGGAGGGGCAAGCCAGCCTCCCCCCCCCCCCCCCCGATAAGGACACATCTCTAACAGGAATGCAAGAAAGTTAACCCCCTTCAGTTATCTTCAGATATAAAATGTTACCCGGATGGTATATTTTTCTTTTACATTTCGACACGTATTGAATTCTTATTTCTAACGTTTATCTTTACGATTCTTAAGAAAGTATCAAGCCAGAAAGTTTAATGGCGACTGATGTTTTCTTCATTTTTCTTGACATGCAGGAAGGGGTACAAACGAACACCAGCCACATCGAAGCGCCTACCTTTCCTTCAGCGTCAACACCCATTACCATCTCACTGCGGTCGCGTTTCGTCCAGAAGAATTTTCAGAGATACTTACGGTCAGTGAAGACCACTGTGCAGTCTTTGATCGACGCTCAGGCTGACACCCCCACGACAAGGCAACGGCGAACTCTGACTGACAACCTGTTCGCTTACCTTGGACGTTGATTACTCTCACTTGTTTTGAGCTAATTATTACGCTCTTTTCTGCGTTGATTTATTTGTTTTCTTCTTCGCCGGTCGGTAAAGGCCTGTCCAATATTTGTATGGCGATATTCGCCCATTTTGTTGTTCTTTTACTAATTCACCACAGTTTACCTATATTTAGTGTTTACCTCGTTCGGCATGGTTTATCTTATTGTTCATGAGGGTGTGACTTCCTCTGGGGGAAAAAAAATGGCTATTTTCCCTAATTGCGTATTAATGTTAACTATGTCTTAATATATATATATATATATATATATATATATATATGAAGAGTTTGTTTGCAAAAACCGATAAGTCCATTTTTAAAGATTTTGAAGTACGGTCTCTGTCATAAAGTGCAAAATAATACCGTTAGAATGATATATTGGTCACTACATATAAAGGTATATTTTTGAAGTTATGGTCAAAAGAAGCACAAATTTTCTTACTATTCTCTTTATTTTTCTTGAACTTCTTGATCGCAAATATCTCCATTTGACAAATATGGACTTATCGGTTTTTGCAAACAAACTCTTCATATATATATATATATATATATATATTCTCTTAAAAAGAACTTTGCTTGACGATGGTTTCACGTCTAATTTATGTTTATAATATAATGTTCAAAACAGTACTTAGGCCAATTAGAGATACTGTGCATAAGTTTCAACAAATTGGCAATAATATCCATGTATATATATTTATCTATTTATTTGTATGCTTCTGATGTCTAAAGACGCGAATCTTTAGATTCCCGCATTTTCATAATCCAGCGAATGACATGACATGGTGTAATTGTATTCAAATTTGATCGAGTACCCATTAATGGCAAAGATCACCAAATGGCTCTTTGTAGTTAAAGGACTGCTTCAGACCTTTTTTTTTTTTTCTTGCAGTAGGTATGTCATTCTTTTCCTATGTTGATTTCTTCTATTGGCAAAACATTAAGAAAGAAATGGATGCACAAGATTTTTCATTTAGTTTTCTACATTTATTCCAGTATTTTCACCGAAAACTTGAAGAAACTGATCATTCAGAAAGACTATCAAATTGATGTTGCTTAAACGGGGAAGAAAGGTAGTAGTAAGTGTGCTGAATATGTTACTGTTTAAAGAAAATTGTGCATTCTATAGTATTTCAGTATTAAGTACACAAAAATAAAACAATGCATGCCAATGGTGACTGGATCATTAAGGCACGTGCTCATATTATCAGTGCTCTGTAATGTTCTTGTTTTCAAGCTAAAATATGCGCATCACAGTACTTTGTGTTTATTGTATGCTCTAAAATATGAACATAATATATGTTCTATTTATTTGCTTATGGCTTTTGTGATAAAATGATTATGATCGAGATTCAACGGTATTGTAAGTTCAATAATGAATTTCATAACGCCTCAAATTACAATCGTATTTTTGAAATTTTCTCTCTTTCATTGAAATATTATGATAACATGCATAGAATATACATGTATATATATATATATATATATATATATATATATATATATATATTGTGTGTGTGTGGGTGTGAATTTGTGACTACTTCTGCGTATAAGAATGTAAGGTTGGCGGCAAAAAGTCCAACTTGGATTGTGTATTGTTAAATACGATTTTTTTGTGGTTTATTTCAAGCGTCCTTTGAAAGAAAATACATATTTATCTTGTTCAACTCATATTTAAGAAATTGTCAATTTAGACTACTTTATCAATTACCAATTAATCAATGATTACTCTGTTTATTTATACTGATGACAGTTGAGAGGAAAATGCTTTCTTTCCTCCTAATGTGTACTTGACATCAGATTTGATCTCTGTACTCACCTTTTGTATTGGTTTGTCAGCCTCATGGTATTATCTCGATATTAAAATAATATATTTATTACCGTAATTTCGATACCACGTGTAATATTCCATTTATCTCCATTTTCGTTGTTCTTTTTTCGTAAAACTTGTTACGATTTTTTTTTACATGCGTCAAGTGAGTTGATCACATGTATATTTTCATTTCATTTCATTTATTAAGTTTCCACACAGATCATACAGTCTGACAGTGTTGTGCTTACAACATCCATCCATGACAATGTAAAGTAACACATAAATTAAAAGTTATAAGTTCAGTATATACAAATAGCATTTACATAACGCAAAATCAGTTGAAATCATGTAGGAGTAGGATCACCGAAAGAAAATCAACACAGGCTGTTACACTCAAGCACACACACTCTCCACGCACGCAAGTGCAGCTGGACAAGCATGCGTGTGTGCGCTCACACACACACACACCACCAACAACAACAACAAGGAAAAGAGAATGAGAAAGAAGAAGAGGAGAAATCACCAAGACCGTCATAGGGACAGTATTAATGACGGTACCTGCAGATGCAAGAGGAAAGCAATGTGAAAGAAAAGAATTTGATCTGTTCTACACCTGTATAATCATGCCGAATAATCTATATCAGTATTTATCATTTCAAATCATCTGCTAATTCATATTAATTCATATTATCACCAGGGTACTGCAAAAGAAGTCTATTTTTAAGCTTACGTTTGAATGAATACCAACGAGTTCATCGTATTTCACTATCTAAAGAATTCCAAAATTTGGGGCCTTTGTAAGTAAAAGTACATGTATTCTGTAATATTCGTAATCTATTTTTCGGCATGTGAAACATATCACTCTGTCGTGTTGGATATCTATGTATTTCTTTATTTTTCTTATAAGAAATCCAAAAACTTTAGGCAAAACACAATTATTCAAATTAAACATTAGAAAAAATCCTAAATTAATTCAATACATGAATAATCTGCTTTTAAAATTTTACTATTTAAGAAAAATGGATTAGTATGTGCGTATAAATCACACCCATCAATACATTTTAAAACTCTTCTTTGAGTAACCAAAAACTTATCAATTTTCATCCTAGCTGAATAAATAACACCAGAAGAATGTGTTATCATTAATATAACATAAGGAAAGAAGGGGCCCAAATAAAGAGTCTTGAGAAACACAGCACGAAACATTTTTTTTTTTTTTTTGGTTTTAAAGACGACTCATGATTATATAGATAAACATATTGCTGACTGCAAGACGGGTAGTTTCTGAACCACTCCAAGGCCTTCCAACGTATTAATGATTCAGTTTGTAGAGAAGAATTTCGTGGTCAATCGTGTCGAAGGCCTTGGAGAAGTCCAGAACCACACCCACAATATGTTCCTGATTATCTATTGCAGAAGCATTTTTTTTTTTCAATGAAATATAATATTGCATGTGAAGTTGAGTGTTTTTTCACGGAAACCAAATTGCGTATGAAGAAATATATTTTGTTCTTTTTATAAATTCTACTGTTCTTTTATGAATATTTTTTGAAGTATTTTGGAAAATTATGTTATTTGACAAAATGAAAGGATCCTCCTTATCAAAAATCGGTATAACCTTGGTTATTTTCATTTTTAGGGGTAGGATACCACTAGCTATTGACAAATTAAAAACATATAGGGTCTACCGAAGGTTGGATTATTTGCAAAGCAACATCTTTTGATATATTATTCGAAAAATTATCAAATCCAAAACTACTTAAAAAAATAGTTTTATTAAATTCTTGACACTTCTGTTCATCTGTGGGGGTAGAAAAAATAAAGATTCAGATATGGAATTATGCAGAAAAGTATTAAATGGTTTTGGAGGGGGCGCAATTTCTTTCGCAAAATGTACATAATTATGCATTAAACTAAAAGTAAACATACAAATCACAACAAAATATCCCGGGATGCCAAACAGAAGGTTTCTTCTAATTGATTTGACCTGTCTTCAGGATTTTACTCTTAACCCTTTTGCGTCACTTGTACTATGCACTGTTGATTGTATTATCCCGAACGGCTCTGCCACACAAACGAGCAACTCTTCCACACACATACATTGACACACAGCACCAAGGTAGGTGCAAAAAGAAGGATCCCTTTGATACGATACTCATCTCGGCCTATATACTAGTAATTACATAGAGTAACTACATAGAAATTAATCTGTTTTCTAGCATCTTTTGACTGCGGTTTCATACAATTTCAAAATGATTATATTTATGCATATCTTAAGGGTGTGCATGTTTGTGGGAGCATTTTGTGTAAATATCAGTATTATCATAATATGATACATGTGACCGTTCATCACAAAACAAACAAAAGTGGCACGCACTCATTTTGTGTGAGGACTGAAAATAGTTGAAATGGGTCAACCTAGCCAATCTTTAGTTTTTCATATATTGAAAAAGAGCAAGTCTTATTCTACATTATGCTAAAGTTTGGGAATATAAGTCGAACAGGAAATTTTGGTTTTAGCAGTTTTTCTTGAACACTTTTTTGTAGAATAATGCACGTGAATGTGTCCATAGAGCCCCTTTTCATTTCTTAAAAACCCTGTACATACTCTTCACTGTCAATTCTGATAACTTTGGAAAGGATGATGTAACTGTTATAAAAGTTGGCATTAATCATGGACACAATGTTTTAATAAAGCATGCTCAATTTCATCTTATTTTGATAAGCCCTTCCTTGTGGTTGCCCCGGTGGTTTGCATCCTGTTTTTCTGTCCCATTCATAGCACAGCCAGCACAGCCAGCACAGCGTGTTAAAAAGTAAGCGCTTGGATAACCCTATACACTTCAGAGCCCCTTTTCTCAGTTTACAGTACTTTCAGAATCTGATCTTGACTAGAAATCCATGACTGGCGACTTTTTGTTGGTTTTATGATGCAGGGTTACATGTAACAGCCATGGATCCAGCTTTAAGGATACATACATTATTATTATCGTCATGATTACTACATGTATGCTAATGAAATATGCGACCTTAAGGAGACAATTATCTCGTGTCTCATTAACGTTTTCAACTACATGTATAATTAGTATATCCCATTCAATGCCTGCTGTACTGCAGACATTACTCAGTAATGTAGAGTTATATATATATATATATATATATATATATATATCTTCGTGCGTGTTTATATATTTGTGCGTGTTTATTAATACCAGCATCCGGATGATTACTTCAGAGGATGAGTTCAATGTAAATCACGTAAACGTAATTTCCCACGCAGGGCAATTTTTGGCAACGGTTAATGGTCCGTGCTTTTTTGGACACTCTCTCCTCTGTTTCCCTCTTACTCGAATGGTCTGGTTAGGAGCGAGGATGGTACGAAAAAAAAAATGAGAAAAAAAAAGGAGAATTGACGGTGGACAATGTGACAACGAGAGAAACGTGTCACGCTACAAAAATTCCTGTTGAGTTTTTACACTGTCACAATTCTCTGTTTCCCTCTTGATTGTGTGTTGTTGCTGTTGTTGTTGTTTTTCTGTTGGTCCCTGTAAAGATTCGTAATCATGATAGAACCAACTTGAGTTTTAGGGTTTTTCATTGTGTTGTTTTATAAAAGTAAAAATCTTTCATCTGCTTGAACCAGCCGTCATGAAAATTTGTATTTATATATATTTTAATAAATATGTAATTTGTAAAAAAAAAAAAAAAAGAAAAGAAAAATGTATCAGTCTATCGTGGTAATAATGGACCAATCAGTTATTCAGATATTTATGTTAAGGTTAAAAATAAGACCATGTTACGATGAATTACAAGCAAATTATAATAAACACTCAGAGCCCATAGTGTCAACATCTGCTCACTGCGCATTTTTTTTTTCATTAAAAAAAAAGGTAGACAGAAAAATGAAAATAGAGCAGCATTACCCTACTCACGTAAATCATTGTAATGTATCATTGCCGATTATTACTTTATAATCTTCCGCTGTTCTATGTATGGATGATATCGCGGCAAAAAAAAAAAAAAAAAATGCTTCGCAATACATTGTAGCTTCCGGTCCGCCTTGACTGAAATCTATTGCAGTTGAGAGAAGCAGAAAATTACGTTTCGTGACCAAAATCCCAAAGAACCGATACGAGGTACGGTGTTCATCACGCCTCACACAGACCGAAGTGAGGTCACGTGACTAGTTATGCTAAGGCAGGTCACGATTGCGTGCCACGATCTCAAACGCCAAAACATCACACCGCATGGCCCTTTGAGACTGACAGCACTTAATTTGTATTCTCTCGCAGTAAAGGAATGAAATTGAAATTAACAATTTCCATTTTTCCTCTTTCCTCCCAGTCATTGAAAGTGTCGTCATGCATTCAATGATGTCATCGTTTGGCGTGTTAACATGTTCATAGCAAGCAGAGGGAAGGTCATTAAAATCATGGTTTAAGATGCAACACATTTCTCGTGTCGTGAATAGCAGGAACTCCGCCACTGATGTTCAGTACCTTGGCAAATGTCAACGCCCTACTCGTGCCTGAATCAAGCAATCAGTGACGTCGACTGGTAGGCCTCTGACGTAATAAGATGCATTGTCTCTTCTCCAAGACTGTGTAGCTATGTGATATACTGATTATGAGGTGAAGTCCCAAGAATGGCTACGTCGAGAATATAAAAATTATCGACTGTGTGGTAGCGTGCTTTTTTTTTTTTTAGTCTTAGCCATGAAATGCAAATTAATAATAACCATGGTTAAGTAATATTGTATAAACATATTCATGAGTAATGCTTAACCCGTTGAGGACGAGTCCCGAGTATACTCGGGCAGGGGTCTATGGGAAATACGTGTTGTAGCAAAATCAGTCCGTCCTCAACGGGTTAAAGCACCGTACTTACGTTATGTATTAGAATGCCTTATCCTGTCCAAGTATGAAAGGAACGAAAGCAGTGATGCTATTGATAAACTTACTGATATATTGATTTCGATGTGTATCATTGTTATGAAACTTCAATTGTTTAAATTCCTCTGTTGATTACATCGGTAAATGACTGCACTATTTTTGTGAACCCTCATGAGTGCAAGCACTAGTACTCAATCAAGAATCTTCTGTCATATATATATATATATATATATATATATATATGACAGAAGATTCTTGAGTACTACGTAATGCTTGCACTATTTACACACACATAGTTATTACCTACATACATGTATGTACCCGTCGGTAACGTATAATTTGTTGAGGATTGATGAGAAATGCTCTATGCTGTAAAGCAGAACATTTTATGCGCACACATTATATATATATATATATATATATATATATATATATATATACATATGTGTGTGTGTGTGTGTGTGTGAGTGTGTGTGTGTGTGTGTGTGTGTGTGTGTGTGTGTGACCGTGCACCACAAAGCAAGTAAAAAGTCACACCCCTTAATTTTACGTGAGGACTCAAGACAGGTGAAATGGGTAAACTAAGTCAATCTTGAATTTTCATATTTTCTGAAATAGCTATCTTTCTTCTACATTATCACAACATGAATGGGAAAAATGTTTTTTCCGCAGTTTTTCTACAACCCCTTTTTGGGGGACAGTAAGATGATCAGGTAAGTATTAGAGGCCCCTTTCTTGAAATCCTTTGTACACTCTTCACTTTCTAGTCTAATAACTTTTGAAAGGATATCGGAAAAGAATATTGAAATTTGGCATTAATCATGGACAGAATGTGTTGATAGGACATGCTCAATTTCAGCTTAATCTAATAATCCCTTCATTTCTGTTGCTCCGGTGTATGACATCCTGTGTTTTGTCCCTGTCATCGCGCAGCTAGCGCGGCTTGGTGAAAGATTAAGCGCTTGAATAGACCCTGTACTTCAGAGCCTCTTTTCTCAGTTCACACTTTTCCAGAGTGTGTGCTTTCTTTCCAGTATGTAGGTAGGTTAGGAGACTCTGAGTCCATTTGGATTGAGTCATACATCATATTAAAGCTTAGAGTCTGCTCTTTCAGAATCTGCCCTTAACTAAAAATCCATGTCTGGCGACTTTTTGTTGGTTTTGTGGTGCAGGGTCACATATATGTGTGTAGTGAGCACACAATTTTTGCTTGTCTCAAAAAGGCATCTAATTTTTCCCAAATTGGGGTAAAAGGACACATTCTGTGGAATTCACATAAAGCCTGCTTTGAAACATCGACGTAAACTTTCAAAATGGATCAGCAGCTTCGAAGCCGAAAAACTACGGCACAACTCACACCATCCGCAAGTCGCCTGTAACTAACTCGAAAAGCCCGCCAAATTCAAATGCGTTGCCCGGGTCTGCTGCCGCCACAAGCACCTGTAGTCCTGGAGCTGAACCAACGCCCGCACCTATGGCGCAGCAGGAAGACGGCGCTTCGTACATCGCTGAACCTGATATTCATGACAATATGGCCGCCATGGACGACCCTGAAGCCCCGCTCGCACCACCTGATATCTCTGACTCCATCCTGTCGCCTATGTCCCTGAAGCTTGACGCATTCTTCACATCTACAACATAAAAATTTGAACGCATGATTAGAAACGCGGTAGATAGCTTCATTTCAAAGCTCAATGAGTTGGAAGGAAAAATCGGCGCCTCATTGGAGTTTGAGCGGGAAAGAATCGACAACCTGCAAGCAAATCAGTCCAAGCTGGAGGAGAGAATGGAAAAAATGGAAAGAGAAATGAAAGAAATGAGAGCCAACGTGAGCAGAAACGCAGCAGCTGCAAACAAAAGTGAGCGGTTCCTGAGGAGGAATAACTTCCGTCTTGTTGGAATACAGGAGGTTCCATTGGGCCAACGGGAAAATTGCGTCGACATCGTAGAGGAAGTCCTGCGAGAGAAATTTGATATGAGCTGCAAGGTGGAAAGAGCTCACAGAGATGGACGACGATCCGAAGGCAAGCCGAGGCATATCCTGGTCAAGTTGCTCTCCTACCGGCAGAAAGTAGATGTGATGAAACGTGCGCGTGAAGTCCTGAAAAACGAGCCATACTTCATGGTCGATGATCTCACCCCCAGCGACCTACAGGAAAAACAGAAACATGTCAAGAAAGTCCAAGACCTGTACAAACAAGGTACTAAACTTCGATTTTTTTTTTTGCAGGAAAGTGGCGCCAAACCGGTGGTGTCCCGTCTAACTTTAAGTGAGGATTCTCTCACCACTTAAAACTTACCTTACTAGATGTAGGTTTAAATTTTCATGATAGGAAGGAATCCCTTTAATAACCATGTATTGATTGTATAATTCTGATGGGGAATCAGATTTTTAAATTTAAATGTTGACGATGAAAACTGTCATAAAAAATGTGACAATATTTGATAAGACAAACCGGCAGTTTTAAAAGTAGCCTGTATATCTGATACAGTGCAGGTATATTCACATTTATTTTTCCTCAACCACTTTTGGGTGATTGAATAAGTGATTTTGAAACAGAAGGTGTATTTTTTTTTTTATGTCATGGAGTGATAAAGTAAGAAAATCACAAATTTACCGTATGTGTTAAAAATAAAACACGTTTTTGACCCTCGTGCCAAGGCATGTTTGCATATATTTTTCTTTATCTCTATCATTCCTACTGCATTGATAAAAACAAAATAGTTGATCTATTTTTATTTTTGATAAATTAGCCTGTCTGTAATTCTAAGACATAATAAAGACATAATATAACAGTCACGTTTAATATGAACGTACTTATATTTTGTAATAATTATTTCTAACCGTAATAACGGTTACCTACAAATGATTATCTAAATTCCAAATAAGCCTAATGTTTATGAATTTCATTTTGTTTTCATTAAAAAAGAAATAATAATCAGAGTTAAATACGGATGCTAAGACATCTGATATAAATTGTGTAATTTGTTTTTGGAGTTTTGATACTGCATCTAACCCGTTGTACAATGCTCAAGCTGGGTATACACTAACTGCTTGGCAATCAGATATTTTCCTGACACCGTCCTATCATGGCAACATTTACTGAATAGAATGGTGTTACTGCATGGATATCTGATAAATGACAGGTGTAGGTAAATTTTTGAGTCATATTAAAGGAACATTCATATATATGACTGTTGTTATAGTTTTTCTATGATGTAAATTTGTAATACATTTTAGATAATCAAATGTATATGAATTTGAGGGCTTCTGCGAGCGCTATGTATTATAACTTACGCTTGCAATTAGCTGTTTTGCGGGGGTTTTTTTCTTTGAGTCATTACAGCCGAAATGCAAACAACCATAATCGCCTTCTACAATGTACTCGGCCATCCAGGGCCATCTCTCAATCTGTTCGCCCCATTAGTATTTTACTGCATATTTTTGCTAGATTGTGCTGATTTATCCATTGAGATCATTGCAAACAAAAAAAGCGATTTCCCACTTACAAGGTGACTTAATTGTGGTTACAACAGCTGTGTTTGTCACTATCCTTTTTTTTCCATCTACAGCTGCATGACGGCAGGTGCAAGTTATTGAGCCACTATAGCCTTACTGTTTTGATCCTTGGTATATATTCCATCATGGCTACCAACCAAACTGTTGTTTAAAATAAACGGATAAAGGATATCACAAAATTTATAATTGCTTTTGTTGACCATCACTCAAACAACAAACGATACATTTTTTACAAAATGTTCACGGTGACTTCATTTTTTTTTCTTTCGATGGAAAAATTACATATATGAAGATTTATGAGCTATAAATAAATTTCTTTAGAAGAGCTATTTTTAAATAAACTGTTTCTCTTTCTCATTTATAAATATAATAACGGCTTGAAATTTGGAGGTACAATATGGTGTATCCATATCTGTTTGACGTAAGTTGCATGTACAGCAGTGTCATATTTGATTTAAAGTTTTAAATAGGAATAATCATTTTAAATTGAACCATTATACAGAATAATTCTTTTGTTGACTCGTAAAACTGACGTGCATGTGCAATCTATAAAGTAAGTGACATAATGCACGTTTATGATTACGTCATCCACGTGGACATCACGTTTGTCATTTACGAATATTTTTCTCGTTTTTTTTTTTTTTTTCAATGACATGTCCACTTTCTTTTGTGCAGTAACCGGTTCCTCCAAGATCACTGACTACAATGTTTGTTCCGTTCATCCTAAAACATTAGCCATCAATCATTTTTTCCCGCAATTCGAATATATAATGTTTCTTTTTCATACACAAGCGCATCTATATTCATAGTTATGGTAGGCATGATTCACGTTTTATTTAACCATTGTACAAAGTAACTCACTGTCGATTTTCTCCCTATTCTGTATTCTCAAAGGTATCCTGGTATAGTAAAGTTGGGTAAATAGGCCACAGAAATGTCCGTCCTCAATTATAATACTTGCATCACACGATAATAATTACAGTACGCCTTCGTTAATATACACTTTTTCCATTCTTCATTTCTTTTTCAAAAAGTAGTATTTTTACTCATACGAACATTGTTTTGGTCCCTGTTATTGACGATTATATCTACTTACCTTGGCAAAGCAGTCGGCTCTTTAACCAGTGATTATGAACCATATACCCCATAGTTTTTCTCTGCCGTGGTTGCTCCTCGTGACACTGCAAAGACGAGGTCCCTTTGAAATTTGTTGTCATGCGGATCCTTTGTTTGTTGGAATTTTGTTTGAGAGTGCGGGTATGCTGATTCCATCTCGTGAATGAGTTCGGTTTTGCAAATTTTTCTTTCGTGCAAGCCTCTGCTTATAAACAACCCGGTATTTTTCATTACTATTATCCTTATTAGTTTGCATCACAATGTCAACCTGCCACACACACGCATCTCATAGGGTGCGTTTATCAACTCCTTTTCTCGGTAGAAACAGGTTATCCAAACAGCTTTCAAGGAATTTTTACGAGTTGATAAACGCAAAGCTGTTTTGAAAGCCCTTTAGGAAAGCCTTAACGAAAGGGGCGTTTATCAACTCTCCTTTCTCGGCAGAAACAGGTTATCCAAACAGCTTTCAAGGAATTTTAACGAGTTGATAAACGCAAAGCTCTTTTGAAAGCCCTTTAGGAAAGCCTTTTCGAAAGCCCCAAATTTGTGGCGATCCAAACAGCTTTCCTAAACAGGTTTTCAGAAACCTGTTTGTAAAAGCCTTTTGGAAGTTGATAAACGCAAAGCTGTTTTGAAACGGCTTTGTAGTCTTGTACTTCAGGCACGCCTTATGACCTCTTCTCCTCTGGTCGAATTGCGCAGTGCAGCTGTGCAGTGACAGGCCAGTTAAGAAAATCGCGAAGAGAGTTGATAAACGCAACTATTTTGAAAGCCGTTTCTAAAGGGCTTTGGAAAGGGCTATCGAAAGCCGTTTAAACAGGGGAGAGTTGATAAACGCAGCCAAAGTCGCATGCCGCCACTCAGAAATATTTGAAGTATGTGCTAAACTGGAGCTACCTCACAGATATGAAGACAATTGATTCATGTGGCACTGCATCATGACTCGTCACTCTCAAAGGAAGATATGTCTTTATTATGGTAATTGCTTTTCGCCGTCCCTTCTTATATAGAAAACAAGCGGCAAATTAATAGTACAGGCAGTCAGGGCTTTGGAAAGGAATACGGAAAGGGCTTTCGAAAGGGCTATCGAAAGGGCTATCGAAAGCCGTTCAAACAGGGGAAAGTTGATAAACGCAGCCCTAGTTATGCAGTTCTGTTAAAATGCTAAGTAGTACTGATTGTAGTTCTGTTAAAATGTTATGTAATAGAGATTTACGGTTGTCGGACACCGGGAAATTTTCTCCAGTTATGTTCCAAGTCTGTAAACACTCTCAAAAAATTCCTCGCTTTGTCGCTTTTTTCTTTCTTTACAGTGATTCCTTCATTGACTGCAAGAATGTTCACGGCTACTTTTCATTTGTTTGAGCTTTCGTGTGTGTACGTTCTATTTGTATGCTGTTCACATTAATGGAGTCGTTGTCACTTACCCCGTGTCTCTGTATGCAGCGTACTTCATGGGGATAAAGAACCCTTCGGTTCATGTTTTGTGAACAGTCATGTATTACATGTATGTCCTCTTAATTTATCCAGTTAATTTTTATACCCACCATATATGATTCTGATTACTATACAATACTCAAGGATTATTGTTTCTATTGGTATATTTGATTTTTTTTTTTTTTTGCATATGCATGACTACCTTTTTCTGTGTTTGCTGCTGTTTACTCAAAGAACGTTAACGGTGTATTGTCCTTTTTGTCCCCTATTTTGAAAATTTATCTGATTTGAGACTAGCAATGTTCGATTTCTCATGTTACGACACGATTTGATACATATGTATGTGTGTATATTGTCTCTCCGTCCTTCTTTCTCTGTCCTCTTCCTTGTGTTCGTCCTCTCACACCTATCTTCCTTTTCAGAATTCTATGTTTATGTGTATTTGCCTACTCGCTGTACGATCCGCGAAACCGGAATTGTTTGTGCTTCAAGTACATGTATGTCAAAATATCTTATACTTCGACCCCGACAGTTGATATGCTTTCATCTTAGATTTTATGCTCCTCCTTATGGCTAGTCAACTCAATGCAGCGTTTGATTCCCTTAATGATGATGAACTCTATGATTTGTTTAGGCGCTCCCCTACAGAATTAAGTCGGATAAATTCACGTTCTTCTGCTTTTTTTGTTTGTTTGATAATCTCATTGCCAATAATGTTAATTTGTCTTCGAAAGATTTATATGATGACTTCGATTTTGATATGATTCCTCTTATATTTCTTCAAAGTATGTTACAGTTGATCAATTCATAGATCTTGTCAAATGTTTTTCAGAAAGTATATTTTCTATGTTACATTTGAACATCAGGAGAATAAGCATTTTGATGATTTACAGATATTATTAGGTAACCAAATGAAAAAAAAAATCTGTTTAAGTGAAACATGGTTATCATCTGATATTAATTTACCATATGCATTAAATGGCTATGAGTTGATTGTTAATAATAGAGTGAATAGGACGGGCGGTGGAGTTGCTTTTTATTTATCACAGAAATTTGAGTTTAATTTTTGTGATGAATTAGATATAATGAATGATATTATAGAGTCTTTGTTTGTGGATTTTCCATTCCGCAAAGTAAAAACATTATTGTTGGTATTGTTTATAGACCCCCAAGTTCTAATCCTAAAGATTGTTGGAATTGTATTGTAAATTTATTAAAATTGATTAAAAATGATGATAACACGTCACAGAATTTCTTGAAATATTTTTGTCAGCCTCATTTTTGACATTGATTTCGAAACCCACACGTGTTACAAATCATTCCGCCACCCTTCTTGATGGCTTGTGCCGAAAGGGTGGGTTGGGTGGTGGCGCGTCGCGTTAATGGGAACACCACCCTTCGTCCAAAGCCCCCCCCCCCCCCCCCGGTTTTGCCGACAGGGTGCGTTGGGAGCGTTGGGTCGCGTCGCGTTGACTGGAACCCCACCCTTCGTCCAAAGCCCCCCCCCCCCCCCCCCCCCGTTTTGCCGAAAGGGTGCGTTGGTACTTTTTCTCTTGTAATATTAAAAGACGAGTTTTGAATTTATATTTAACCTTCAAACAACCATTTCAAAGAGGCTATCGTCCGGATCTGTTTACACTCCATTACCACTTGGTCTACAGCCAGTTGGTCTAATAGACTGTTTAATATCAGTTGGTCTAATAACCAGTTGGTCTAGTCATCATTTCGTCCAATTACTGTTTGGTCTAATTGTTATTTGGTTTAATTACTATTTGGTCTACAGTCAATTCGTCTAATAATAGCCATTTGGTCTATTTTTGGTCTAACACCGATTTATATCATCAAATACCGATTTGGTCTATGATGAGTTGGTCTAATTCCATTTCGTCTAATCGTCAAATAGTCTAAAATAAAAACCATAAAAAAATAGTCTAAAATAAAAACCATAAAAAAATAAAAACCATTTGATGATTAGACAAAATGGAATTAGACCAACTCATAATAGACCAAAAATAGACCAAATGGCTATTATAAGACGAATTGACTGTAGACCAAATAGTAATTAAACCAAATAACAATTAGACCAAACAGTAATTGGACGAAATGATGACTAGACCAACTGGTTATTAGACCAACTGATATTAAACAGTCTATTAGACCAACTGGCTGTAGACCAAGTGGTAATAGAGTGTAAACCGATCCGGACGATAGCCTCTTTGAAATGGTTGTTTGAAGGTTAAATATAAATTCAAAACTCGTCTTTTAATACTACATGAGAAAAAGTACCAACGCACCCTTTCGTTAAAACCGGGGGGGGGGGGGGGGGGGGGGGGGGGGGGGGGGGGGGCTTTGGACGAAGGGTGGGGTTCCAGTCAACGCGACGCGACCCAACGCTCCCAACGCACCCTTTCGGCAAAACCGGGGGGGGGGGGGGGCTTTGGACGAAGGGTGGTGTTCCCATTAACGCGACGCGCCACCACCCAACACACCCTTTCGGCACAAGCCCTTCTTGATAACATTTTCACTAATGTTTTGCAAATGTTAAACTCTTCTATAATTTTATCTGATATGGCCGATCATTTCCCTATTATAGCATGTTTTGATCTCGGGTATTCGGCTAATAAGATTAGTTTTTCTCCAACCAGACTCCGAGCTACACCAGAAAATTTGGCTAGCCTTGGTGCTAGCTTAGATAGGGCTGATTGGTCTTGTGTTTATGATAGTGATGATGTTAATATTATCATTTGTGACCCTGCACCTCAAAACAAACAAAAAGTCGCCAGACATGAATTTTTAGTTAAGACCATATTCTGAAAGAGCAGACTTTAAGCTTTAAAATGATGTATAACTCAAATCAAATGGACTCTCCTAACCTATCTAAATATTGGAAAGAAAGCACAAACTCAGGAAAAGTGTGAACTGAGAAAAGAAGCTCTGAAGTACAGTGTCTATTCAAGCGCTTAATCTTTACCAAACCGTGCTGGCTGTGCGATGAATGGGACAAAAAACTGGAAGTAAACCACCAGAGTAACAACAACGAGGGGATTAACAGATTAAAATGAAATTAAGCATGCCTAATTAACACATTCTGTCCATAATTAATGCCAACTTTCAAAGCAGTAGCACTATTTTTTCAAAAGTTATTAGAGTTAAAAGTGAAGAGTGTGGTTTTTCAGAAATGAAAATGGGATTCTAAAGACACACCTAATCACACTATTGTACCAAAAATGTTCGAGATAAACTGCTAAAAAACACACTTTCCTGCCAGTTTTATGATATCAAATTTTAGCATAATGTAAAAGAAAATATGAAAAAGTCAAGTTCGGCTAGGTTGACCTATTTCACTTATTTTCAGTCCTCACGCAAAATCAGTGTGTGCGACTTTGTGTTCGTTTTGAGGTGCACGGTCATATTTAATAATTTTTCAGGGATGATTAATAATTATTTAGATGAATATATACCTAAATCAAAAGATAAGTTAGTTAATTATAAAACATCCCCCAGATTTCCATGGATCTCAAAATCTCTTCTTCGTTCGATCAATAGAAAAAAAAAATAGGTTATATTATAAATTCAAAATGAAAAAAAAAAAAACAAACTGAGAAGTCAAAAGAAAAATACACTTTCTATAGAAATATTTTAACTAAGATTATACGGTTGGAAAAGAGATAATCTGTTTCAGTTAGAAAAATATAAACATGATATGAAGAATACATGGAAGGTATTGAACCAGGCCAGGAATATATCAAAAAAGAAATCAAATATAACAAAAAATAAGATATGATAACAAAATATATGAAGATCCGAGTGATATAGCTAATATTTTTAAATCTTATTTTTCAATGATTGGGGAGAATTTGGCAAAAAGGGAACCACAGTCAAATACGCATTTTTCAACGTTGTTAGGTCAATCTAATGCTAGTTCTATTTTTTCCAACTTCGAAATATGAAATTATTGATATTGTTACTGCAATGAATGACAAGCGAAGTGCTGGTTACGGTGACATAAGTAATTTTGTTTTAAAGGGAATTATATCTTCAATCGCTAATCCACTTTCACATATTTTTAATAGATCTATATTATGTGGTGTTTTTCCTGATTTTATGAAAATAGCTAAGGTTTTTATTAAAAAGAGGAGATAGTTTTGATATGAGTAATTATAGGCCCATTTCTTTGTTTTCATCTTTATCTAAAATTTAGGAAAAATTGATATTTAAAAGAACAATTATTTTTTTAAATTTTCATATATATATATTTTTTTTTTTTTACAAATTCTCAATTTGGGTTTCGTCAGAAATAAAAAAAATCTCCTTCTTTGTATTCTTTTAAGCGGAAGTTGAAATCCTTTCTGTTAAACCCTCTCTGATGTTTCGTTTTCATTAACCAAGTCCCAACAACCACAGGATTCATCATCCAACCATCAATCAATTAATTTCTGAATTTATTATAATGAAATAGCCATCATAATCTCTGCACGGCTGTATGCAGCCACCAGCTGTTTGAAGGACCTCTTCAATTTCCTCTTCAATTCCTTTTTTCGTTTCCTTGATCAGCGTGTAGGCATTCTCTTTCTTCCATCCTTCCTTCCTTCCTTCCTTCCATTTTTCCATCTATTCTGTCTAGTCGTGTCATGTTGCTATGTGTCTCCTATTTTGTTTCGTCTTGTTTTAAATTATACTTGTGCTAAGCATATGCAAATAAGTATTTCATTAGATTTTTCTTGAGTGGTTCACAATCTACAAGCTTGCTTTTTAGTGGACCTCTCAGTTCTTTTTTTTCCCCAACTGAAACATAACCTTGTATTATTTTGCAAGCATACATGCATATATAATCTATTATGTAACTTTATCATTGCATCATTTGATATTATTTGCAAGTTGTATGTATACGATTGTGATATAATTCCTAATTTATACTGTGTTGTGTTCTGTTGGAAAAAAGAGAAGAATAAAAAAAAATAAAAAATGAAATTATGTATATATATATATATATATATATATGATAAAAACTAAAATGGCATTAAAACGCTTTATCTTGGCGAGGAAAGCGCATGTTTTAGAAACAAGACACCAAACAAAAAATCCTTTTCTGAAGCAGAAATACACACAAGGGTATACGTGTGCTCCTGGTCGGACAGATTTATCGCTGTTGTTTTATGTGAATGTTAATATGTATGTCAAGTGGACTCTTTTGAAAAACAGCCGTGCATTCACCATTATAGCTGAAAATATTGCTTGAAATCTGGCATATAAATCAAAATCATGTAAATTATGCAAAAAAAAAAATAAATACAAATAAATGATCCAAATATTATTCGACATTTAAAGAAGTAATAAAGAAGCAAAACGTTTTAAAACAGCAAGGTTTTGGTGATTCTTTTTTTTTTTTTTTTTTAGATCATTACTTCGGTATCGTACTTGATGCTACTAGACCTCTAAGAATAAAGCTGATGTCCAAAGAGCCTAATGTATTCAACGGAAATCGAGAGCAATCAATGCCCAACATTAATGTGTATTAAATCTTTGATCTTTCCTTCTTCTTAGATTATTCTGTATCACCAAGTACTCTAACTGGGGATAATAATAACATAATTATGTAGTGTGAATTGAGTGAATGCTGCAATATCTGAAGTTCCTTTCAAAAGGAGTTTAGTCCATTTTCATCAAAATGGGCATTTTGACAGAAATGCATTCATTTTTATAGTCCCATACAGTATATCCCTCAAAGTATGGACATGCTTGAGAGGAAATGGAGAAATCAGGTCACGAACATGAGTTTCGTACCAAAATGTGCACCACCAAATCCATTTTTTTTTGGGGGGGGGGGGGATTTACATGTCTTTTCCAGCACAGACTGTAACCAAGATCATGTGATGTCGTGGTAAGACGGCGGCGAGTCTGGTGGCTTCAAAGTGCTTGGCATGTGACTTCCTACATTGATCTTAGTGCTTCACCCCCGGCCGTCAAACTGACTACGCAGTTTTAAACTAACGCCCTCTACCGTTCTAATCCAAATCACCTTTATCCTGTATGTTTGTTTCTTTGTTTTTGTTTTGTTTTGTTTTGTTTTTTTCTGTTTATTTTATTTGAGATACATGTATTAGCTTTACATCTGATTGCATGATGGCGGGGGGGGGGGGGAGGAGGAGGTTCGAGATCATCGATTCTTCTGAAGATCATTTTTCTCTCTGCATTCATCACATCTCGAAGTTAGTCGGCACAGTATTCACATTCATGAATGTAGAAGTACCCATATTTACATTTGCGACACGAGAAATCATTGCGGACAATGCACATTTTAATGTAAGCTGAGGATGGAAACAACTCAGCACTCTCATGATTACATACACAAAAATACGCGCGCGCACACATATTGCAAACCTACATGTACATGCTACACAGATCTTAAAAAAAAAAAAAAAAAAAAACACCGGAAAGTAAACACTTTTTCATGATCGGATATTTCATACCACATTGAATTAATTACAATCTAATGAAATATATATGAAACCAACGAAGATTACAAGAAGGAAGTTAACATAAAGAGGAATTTTACGCCTGGAAGAGGACATACGTTTATCTCAGAAGAATGAGGTCTCCATTTTCAGTTTCAAAGGCAAACAGTTCCAGAGTATGACATGATCAAGATTAACCTGAACTTGAAAAAGTAGTGTTCATTTTTGCTCCCCCAGCTGTCTCTACGTTTATTTTAAACTCCTGTGTAGTAAACTATGGGTGTCGATGACCCCCACATCCCAACACACAAACACACACACACACACACACACACACACACAGGCATACACACACTCACATCGTGAATAAACAATAACTCAATTAATGGATGATACAGTTTGGGTTAAGACCTGGCTTCAAGTGTCTAATCTTTCTCTCTCTCTCTGTGATAACGAGATAACTCATATCTCAGCCAATTCAAAACCGATTTTCATCAAATAAACTTTGAAAATCTATTAGAATGGTATGTGTGGTTTCTTACTATCTCTGAAAGAGTTTTAATTTCAATCCTTATCTCCAAAATACCATCCCTTTAAGATTGAGGCCCCTGCATTTTATTTTTGTTCGTAAATTGAAAATCACATAATTCCCCCATGGTTTCTCAAGATTTGAAAGTGCTATGTGCTCTATCAGTTAATCTATGTTGTTACAATTAAAGCGTTCCTTTCCAAAAGGTTCTAAATCCACTCTCAGTGGTAAGGAGAAGGCTGGATTTTTCATTCACAAACGTCTAAATATGTTCATGTACACAAATATCATAAAACCCATAATGGGATAAAGAAAATGTGTCTCAGAAAAATCTACGTTTCTACACCCATATAAAGAGAATGCATATTTCGAGGGATTTTGAGGATACAGCGCCTTGTGGAACCAAACTTTTAGCACGGTGATGTACAACATGTGAATGTTGTCTTAGCAATTAGTTTCTTCGACTGATGATCTGTAAGCTCAACGTATTTTTTTCTTTGTTTTTCCTTCCTCCAAAGAATGCTTAGAAATGAAATAGTTCACAGATAACAACCACGTATTATGAATAACCTTGAAAGCTACCCCTACTGGAAAGAACACAGTGTATTCACAGTGTGGTCACATTGTCGACAATGTGAAAGCGCTCGAATTTAAAAGTGTGGAGATGATTTCACACTGTGGTTTGGTTTTCACAGAGTGTTCACATGGTAATGTTATGTGTCACACTGTGAATTGATGATTCGCAACAAAATAGTGTGTTCACACCGTTAAAACGCTCGAATTTAACAGTGTGAAGAGATATCACACTCTGTTCACAATGTGTCCACATTATGTTCACACCGTGTTCACACTGTGTTTCCCACACTGTGGGATATTGTGTTCTTTCCAGCAAGGACACAGCAGCACGTGTCCTAAGGAAGCTAGACAGTCTGAACTCGGGGGCCAAAGTGTAGTGAAGCATTCGCACTGGTTTCCGATTAGATCCCGCTGCATAGCACTTTATTTTAAACGAAACAGAAATTAATTTAGCACCTTTTGTAACAAACTTTCATCTCCTGATTTTTCCATTTTTCCCAAGAGTTTCAATACTTTGAGTTTATTCTTAAAGTCGACTATTGTAAATGAAAACATTTCGGGGAAAAAAGTAACTGTTCAATTACAAATTATGTAACACATTATATCATCCTTATTTCATTATTATGAAAGCATAATTATGCTATCATGTTTGATTGTTTAGTTTTACGCACCTTATTTTATGTTATTTTTTCTGTCACCAAGAAAGTGATGTCTATCATGTGTTTGTTGAAAATGAAATAAAAATTGAAATTGAATTGCTTTAAAAAAATCTTTACTTGAAAAAGGCACAATAGAGTCATTTAATGAGATACAATACTCCCAATATGTAAATTGTTTTCTCCTCTGTCAGTCAATGTCCTACAAATACTGCAAGAAAAATGATTTTTTCTCTCCTCCCACCTGGTAATTGTGTTACGATGACATTACTAAGCATGTTTCCATTGACAATAAGCAATGAATAATACGGTCATACATAAACACTACTTTCCGTATCGTTACATACACTGTAAAACCTCCCATTTGATGGCTCTCTGGATATTATAGTGACCTCATAATATCATTGTAATTGTATTGTATATGAAATTTCCTCGTGGAAATATCGCCGTTCTTAATTTATTACGTAACGTCATGTAAACGACCATGACTTGTAACTTTGTTTGTTTGATAGATACTTTATTTTCTGCAAATCAACATACATAAGTTACATAATCATGAACATGTAGGAAATATACAAAGTAAATTTAACACAGAGTCGTTTGACTTGCATAAACAACGATATGAAAGAAAATTAATGATATAATATAAAGTATGCATGTCTATGCAGCAGTGATTACAATAACAATTGTAGTTAAGAAACGATTATGCAGATGGCCGCCATTATAAGCATTGCTTGAAAATATGGCCGGCCCGAGGAAAAGACAGGGAAGTACTAGATTCGTAACACCTTACCTCGGTGAGAAAATACTTTGTCATGGTTTACTGATCAGTGATCCAGGTGATCTAACTTTGTGTAAACCTTTAGCTAAAGCAAACAGACCTCTCCCTTCCTTTCTCCTTTCTTCTATCCTATCTCTATACAAGTCACCCCTCCCTCCTATTTTCCTATACGTTATGTATTATGTAGGAGGGCTGCATGCAAATCAAGCAATGCTTAAGCTGTAGCCCTTCTGTATTATTCATTACATTGAATTGAATTGAATTGCATCGCTGATATTCTTTGTGCACATTGTAAAGGCAATGAAGAAAATGTGTTGCTGTATATTGTAAAGGCAATGAAGTAACTTATTTTGTTAACAATATATAGCACCAACAATATATACATGTGAATAAATGTATCTGCATGTACAATGATATAATGCAAGAACCAATAAATCAAATATCAAATCAAATCAAATGTACAGGTGTAGTTCTTTGAAAAGTGCAAAGACAGTGCGACGTTTAAGTTACATTCATGTGCGACAACAGAACATGATATGCAGTATAGTATAATAAACATGACATATCAAAAGGAGTCATAGATAAAGTTACATTCTGCATAAATGGGTGAAGAGTTGTGTTGATTCAGCAGGCCCTCACCGCATGTGGAATTTGATCACGGTTTCGCTTTGCTTTGATTTCAATTTCATTTTACTTACCAAAGTGCAGAAGCTGTTTAAGGGCTAAACTGCCAGACCTAGCTCTACAGCACAGATGGCCCAAAGTGGAAGTATTCTTATTTTTCCATGGATGCTCCTATAGTGTGTTGAAGCTATCCTGTGTAACAAGAAGTTAGCATCACAATCTTATACCTGTAATCGTGAATTTGCATGCTATGCAATTTGTTAAGTGCCATAATAAATCACATACATGGTGCAGAATTAGGCTGTCTAAGGGCTAAACTGCCAGATTTAGCTCTACAGCACTGGCCCAAAGTGGAAGTATCCTTATTTTTCCATGGATGTTCCTTTAGTGTGTTGAAGGTATCCTGTGTAACAAGAAGTTAGTATCACAATCTTATACCAGTAAACGTGAATTTGCATGCTATGCAATTTGTTAAGTGCCATAATAAATCACCATACCTAGATTATCATGAGGATGGGTATCAATCAGGGTAGGATAAGTTGGATATAATATTTCAAAATATATATTGTATATTTCAGATTTCGTTCTAACGGCCTTTCTGCTTCACAGTTCAGTTCAGTTCAGTTTATTTCTGAATTCCATAAAAAAAAAACGAACAGAATTAATGTTTAATAAAACGTCATGAATGTGCTTGAAATGAAACGTGCTTAATGTAGTCTATGCTTTCGTGTTGCAGTGTGCAGTGTGCATCTAGGAAGATGGTTCATCCTAAAGGCTACAATAACAAACTGAACTCACGCAAAATTCTCGTCAATAATTATGTGAAGAAACAAGCTCGTAAGTTCCAGGAAACTGACATTATAGACAGCATTAGTACATAGAACTAAAATTTGGTATAGCCTGGTGAGATTCCCTTGGTATGTACCCATGAAAGTAAATGATGTTATTATTGTTTAACTTTGGCAATTAATATATCATTTACAGGGAGAATTCAAAGTTGATATTTCAAAAATAAAAGAAATTTTAAGATTTAACCGGAATAAATCCCCCAGCACAGTCTGCAGACTGTGATCACAATACGAAAATACACTAGGTTTAAATGCGAGATTTTCGGATTAAAAGGATAACATTTCTCCAAACATGCGTGTTGATACGGCAAATGCAGAATGATCAGTAAAAGTGAAAATTTGAGTAAAACAAAAGAACAAAATGTATAATTCGGTTGATTCCAGTGTCGTCATCACTTGACCAGAGTTCTTGTCGAAAACTGATGAAATGATTTCTTTTTTTCTGCAATGCCTTGAGAAGGAAGTCGATCAAATTCCTTTGGGTGTTCTGAAAAAGAGAAAACTAGGTGTCAGGGCCTATTTTAACGTACGTTGAAAATAGGAAAAGAGGCTATAAATAGCTGTTCTTACGAAAGTCTGTTCAATGAGACTACTAAAAAACACAATGCAACTTAAGCCTGGGAATCACTTGCGTTTTTGCGCAAGGCCGTCATAATTCCAACGAAGGCAATTTCCTTGTATTGGAGAAATATGACTGCGAGAATTACACGAAACGCTATCCTATGAGATCAGCACATCAGAACATATTTAATGTGTTTAAGGCAGGTTTGACAGTTTGATTAATGTTTCTGTCTGCAGTTTCACTCAGCATTAAAATGTTATGACAATGATCATGATAAACATAGATATTTTGCGGTCGATGCAGTGATGATAATAATTGCGCCATGAATCATTAAATTAAATGGAAAAAGACTTTCTCCCGATCGACGTCAAGCACGTACGTGTGTGAGAAAATATCATATATATATAGATTTAGATTCAAACCTGTATTAGCGGTTGTTGCGACACGGATTGTCGCCCCTACACGGATTGTCGCCTCCTGCTCGGGGCGACAATCCGTGACGGGCGTTGGCGGCACGGATTGTCGCCCCCTACACGGATTGTCGCCTGGCGACAATCCGTGTAGGGGGCTGGCGGCACGGATTGTCGCCCGCCCTCGAAGCACATTTTGGTGGGTAATATTGTTCTGGACATAATCATTGAAATACCAACACATAACTTACATGGCTACATCCATGCAAACATGCCATATAAAAAGTCATGGTGAGGTTTCAAGGAAGTGTGTATGTGCGCGTGCACATGATGATTTAGTGTCCGTTTGTGCGTGCGTGTGTGTGTGTGTGTGTGTGTGTGTGTGTGTGATGGAAGAATGTGTTTATTATGTCAGTTTTTTGCGTATGTGTTTTTTAGCTGCGCGTGGGGAGGGATACCTAGTAAGCTGTTGCTGGCATAAATGTTGATATTGATTTTATCAGCAGCTTTGAATTTGATGAGTTTGTTTGGCAGATTTGTATATGAATTCGGAGTGGAGCTTGCGTGCGGGCGGATGCTGCTTTTCTGCATACGGTCCATTATGTCTTATTTATCATTATTGGGAAATCGTTTCATCAGGAAGGATGTGGTATCGGTTCGGGTGTGCGTCGATATGTGGGAAGGGGGTTACATTTCGTTATTGCAAAAGTTTGTTATTCTGAAGGCTCATTCGTCCGAAGGCTCATTCGTCCGAAGGGTCATTATTCCGAAGGTTCGTTATTCCGAATTTCGTTTTTGGATCAACGAACCACTAGGTATAGGGAATTGTGTGTTTCGGATAAATGAAGCCTCGGAAAAAACGAAACTTCGGAATAACGAACCTTCGTGTGTGTGTGTGTGTGTGTGTGTGTGTATGGCCGGGAAGGTGTGGGACAGCGATAAAAGATATACAATGAGAACGAATTTAGTATTTCTCTATAGTCTTACCCACTTTACGCTCCATGGATATTACATTTTTTTTATTGTATTCGGGTGTGGGAGGGGTGTCCGAATGTTCTAATGATTTTTTTTTTCTGGAAATGTAATAGGTTTCGCTTTATTATAACAATCTCCTTAACATAACTCAGAAAGTCATGAATATCGCTGCACAATGACAGCATAACTGTAAGTAATATTTGAAGGGGTCGGTGCAAAATAGTGCTAACCCACACTTTTGTCAAAATCGAGTTACATGCATTTTCATAATCCTTACCACTCACCCTAACCTCCGTGAAAATATCATATTTGGATTCAACCAATAAGATGGTAAAAATGCATGCATTCATGTTTTATTAATGTACAATGTATGGACTTTCCAAACATTCAACAGCGATTATCTCAAAATGACTACTGTGTGGGTTAGCACTATATTGCACCGACCCTTTCATTTTCTTACTCTGTTTAACTTATCGATCTAGATAGTATTCTATTTGTGTTATAATTATGTTATGTAGTCTTTACATTATGATGTTTATCCATATCTATCCAAATTCAAACTTCAAGTTCAAAATTTCACATATCTTTCATTACTGTAAAGCAAATTAGAGAAATGCGAAAACTTTTCACAACTTGTACGGAAATTCAATTTCACTTTTCCCCAGTGTACAATGTAAGACAGTCCAATATGTGATGAATTTGCTGTCATAATACATTGACTTGGCAGGGATCGTCATATTGTACATAATTATTTATAACAATCTGTAACTATCCGAAAATACTACCGCAACTCTCTGTAAATAGTCGCAACTCTCCGCAGGTCTTCCGAACTATTGGGAAGTTTTAAATGCAAGTCGAAAGAACAAAATTGCGTGCCAATTCGTGCCAAATCTCTCCGTATCGCCCCGCATATTTTTTCCGTATATGTTTTGCAAAATGCTCTGGTGACAGCAAGAGATCCCCGGGTGTCCGCAGAAATAAAAGAAAAAAAGAATGACTTATTTGGACGTAACGCCGGACGCAGAGCATTATGTGACTGGGGCCTTACGTAGACACACGAACGCTCACACACAACACACATACGTAGGGCCTACGTAGCCCACGAACACCAAACCCCTCAGATACTCATGCAGGCACAAAACTGCGCCCACAAACACGCACCATCACATACCCTTTGATATACACATACGCCACTATATTCCACATACACACGTAAGCATACAGGCACACGTATACACACAGACAAACAAACCACTACCACTATACAACCACTACCATGCACAGCTTCTACATATTGTATTACTATACTCCAAACACACACACATACACACACACACAACAAATCATACACATCACATATCATGCAGCTCACAATACACACACACACACACACACACACACATACGCATAACTTACCAGTCATACCCATCCCACCAAAGCTTAAAGGGACTGTACAGTACTGGTTGAGGTGGGGATTCATGTTTTGAGCATTTCTAAGTGAGATAATGAAAAAGCCTCTTATGAAATATGAAATAGCATGTAATTTTAAGAAGGATTCAACGTTTATTTGATGAAATTTGGTTTTCAAATGGCTGAGATATAAAAAAAAGTGCTAATAATAAAAGGCGACATGCCACAACTTTATTAGGATCTCTTTGTTTCACCTTGTTTTTGGATATCTCAGCCATTTCAGAACCGATTTTCATCGAATAAACTTTTGATACCCCTTAGAACTGCATGCTCTTTGACATCTCATAGAGTGGTTTCTGAATATCTCGCAAAACGTTAAAAGCTAAATCCTCACCTCGACCAGAACTGTACACACCCTTTAACACCGGAGGAAGCAACCCGAGCCCGGGGCGACAATCCGTGACGGGGCGACAATCCGTGTCGAAACAAATTTTTTGCCAACACGGATTGTCGCCTTCGAGGTCAAAAACTGGGAACTGCACAAGCGTCACGGATTGTCGCCAGGCGACAATCCGTGTAGGGGGCGACAATCCGTGCCGCCAACGCCCGTCACGGATTGTCGCCCCGAGCAGGAGGCGACAATCCGTGTAGGGGCGACAATCCGTGTCGCAACAGCGGTCACTTGTCTGTTGTGGCAAACTGCAGTATGCGGCCGCTAAAAGCCATGTTAAGGACCCATGTGCATATTCAGCGACCACAGTTGCACATTACAGGGTGCTGTTCGTTATTCCGAAGGTTTGTTATTCCGAAGGTTCGTTATTCCGAAGGTTCGTTGATCCGAAACACACAAATTCCCTATACCTAGAGGTTCGTTAGTCCGAAAATGAAAAAGGGTTCGGTAATCCGAACATTTGTGGCGTTATTCCGAAGGTTCGTTATTCCGAAGGTTCATTAATCCGAAAATAAAATAGGGTTCGCTATTCCGAAGGTTCGTTGATCCCACATGCAATAAGGTCCGTAACGAACCTTCGGAATAACAAGCTTTGTTTCATTTTCGGATTAACGAATCTCCGGAATAACGAACCTTATTTCATTTTCGGATTAACGGACCTTCGGAATATCGAATCTTCGGAATAACGAATCTTCGGACTAAAGAACCTTAGGAATAACGAAGCTTTGGAATAAAGAACTGTAACCGTCCATTAGGCCTATGGAGTTTTATATGTCCTTTCCAGCCATATTCATGGCTAACAGTTTAGTGATTGCCAGCGTTGCATTCAACCGCCATTCAATGAAAGCTTGCCTGCAGCTGTACGCATGCTACTGTGCAACAACTTGATGAATGGTGGCATTGTTCAATACCAGTAAATGAGAATGCATGTGCAGCCATGGTTACAATACATAACAAGTACATGTTACTACTTGATTTTGAATACAGCAAAATACATGTACATGCAGGCAATACACACAAAATATCGGATAACCCCTCAATAGTGACCACATTTCTTTCCACTCTTTTAATCCCCCTTGAATAGCCGCTCTAAACAGGTTTGACTGTACATGCTGTCGTTGAGGGCGTCCTACACGGACATCAGTGATTCCTCTTTACTAGCATAGCCACTTTGATTTGTAAGGCTCGGTCACAAATGTCTTTACGAACTGCTACGAACGCCGTACGAACGATTTTAAGACAATTTCGTAAGATCTTCTTAGAAATTAGCGTTCGTAGACTGTTCGTAGACCGTTCGTAAGTTCCTAGCCTGTTCGATGGTCTTGTCCAAGATCTTTTTTTTTTTTAATTTCGTACGAAACCCTCTCTTCGCAAGGCAGATGTACGACCGTCGTGCGAACATCGTAAGAACTACGCAAGATTTGGCAGGGTCAAGAGACAATTCTAGAAGCCTTGAATTCTTACGATGATTGTAAGAACACCTTAAGTCGTTCATAGAGGGCTCTTACGTCTTTTGTAAGAATGCCTTACGAACGGAGATTCGTACGGTGTTCTTACGAACAACTCTTCGAGTTTGTAAGGCGTTCGTAAGGGCCTCGTAAGGCGTAGGTACACAATATTTTTGCAACTGTTGAGTTTTAGGGGTATAAAGCCAAACGTGTGAAGTTCAAATCCTCATTTTGTTCGAGGTGTTCGACCAGAAAGCATTTCTGTTAAATATTAGACCAAAAGGGAAGGCAATCAAATGGAAAAGAGGGAAGGGGAAGAAAAGAGGGAGATGAGGAGGAAGGAGCGAGAGGGGGAGAGTTGGAGCAACAACCTCCTCCTTCTCTACTTGTAGATGCAGCTGCAGTTGTAGTCTCCTTGGCACTACTGATATCTTGAAGTATAAAACTTTAAACTGTTACAGAATTTTCGACAGGACACGGCAGCGTCTTTTTTAAATAACAACCCGACAAAATGTGACCCTGCACCACAAAACCAACAGAAAAATCGCCAGACATGGATTTTTAGTTATATATAAATGCTATTCATTATCATTAGTTAAGGTCAGATTCTATAAGAGCAAACTCTAAACTTTCATATGATATATAATTCAATCCAAATGGACTATCCTAACCCATCTAAATATGGGAAAGAATGTACACACTTTGGATAAGTGTGAACTGAGAAAAGAGGCTCTGAAGAACAGGGCCTATTCAAGCGCTTAATCTTAACCAAGCCGCGCTAGCTGTGCCATGAATGGAACAAATAACAGGATGATGACCACCCGAGCAACAACAATGATGGGATTATCAAGTTAAGCTGAATTTGTGCATGCTTTATTAACACATTCTGTTGATGATCAGTGCAAATTGTCAAAGCAGTTGCGTCATCCCTTCTAAAGTTATTGGATTTGAAAGTGATGAGCATGGATAGGGTTTTAAAAAAACTGAAAGAGGACTTCTTGAGAAACACCTAATCTCAGTATTCTCCCAAAATGTGTGTTCCAGAAAAACTGCTTAAAACCCAATTTCCTTGTCGTTTTATGATCCCAAACATTAGTATAAAAATATTATAGAAGAAGACTTGCTCTTTCAGAAAATATGTAAAAGTCAAGGCTAGGTTGACCTATTTCACTTATTTTCAGCTCTCACACAAAATCAGTGCGTGCGACTTTTTGTTCGTTTTGTGATGCACGGTCACAAACATACCAACAACAAAAAAAAAAATCGTAAATCTTCTCACGAATGACTTGAGAGTGCCGTGAGCTCCACGTACGACCATCTTACGACAAAAAGAAATCGTAAGATGGTCGTAAGTCTGACGAAAGAATAACTCAAAGCATTCTTACGAAGAACGTACGAATTCTAGGGCCATAAATCATTTCGTTTCTCTAAAAGGTCTTACGTTGTTCTTGCGAAGTAAACAGCGTTCGTACGAAATTCGTAAGAAGGCCGTGTAAGAATCTGTGCCCCATCTAGGAATCTCTGCGAACTCCAGAAATCGTACGAACAGTGACATTCGTACGAACGCATCGTTCGTACGAACCTTTGTGACCGTAGCTTTAGCTTTGCCTTCGGCAAAATAATGATTTGTCTTTTTTCATAAACAATTAGCCATTACCCTTATGTCAAGGTGGGTATCAAAGATAAATGCAAAGAAACTCTTCACAAGTGTGTTGTCTCGGTTTGATTCGAAATCAAAGTTTCTTTGATATGTTTGTCAACATGAGTAAGTACAGAGAAATAATTTACCAGATACGCTTTACGCAGGTCCCCCAAAAATAAAATAGCCATCCGAATGTGGCATAAGTCACGTGACTTCAAGAGGCATCATTGTTACTAGAGAAAAATAGAAAGAAGAGGAAGGATTATGTATGTTTATTATAATATATACATATGCTTATAAATGGCACAAGGCCGTTTGAGGGGACGCCAAGTGACTTTCAATTTCAAAACTGAAGAGACATTATGTCTATCTGCTCGTCAGCAAACAAGAAGGAAACACACATGACGAGCAAACAAGAAGGAAACACACATGACGAGCCCATGTGCTGAATTCAGATGTGTAGTGATCAAATCGAATATATTCTTTCTTAACCATGATTTGCGTGAGTGTGTGGATTCTGCTCTTTACCTGGGTCATTCCTCCAAGTCTAGAGACAACAAGTAAAATTAGTAAGTTTCATGATTTCAAGACAGTATTCAAAGTCGAAATTAGAGAACGAAGTATCCTATTATCGTTATTATATATAATGTCATCTTTATGCATTTTTTTTTTCTTATCGAGTGTATGGCTACTTTTGGAAAATTGGCTGTTGCGTTATCATTCACTTCTTAAAAAAGGGCAGAAATCAAATCAAATAAAATCAGTCTCAAATTTCCTTCACATTCATGATTATTTGAATACTTTTGCAGGTGGTAGCTTCTACAGACAGCTTCACGTAATGTCTGTTATTCTTCTCTATACAGACAACAGAGTAAGATAAGAGTCTGATGCTAATGTTGACACTCGAACTGCACACTCACTCGTTAATGTATTCGGCATTATGTTGGTTACATAGTATTGAGTACTATTGTGACAGTTGTAACTCAAAATATGTGTGATTGTAATGGAAATATCTGTGCAGTTTTGATTGTCTTATCATGTTAATGTCAGTGTCTTGTTATTCATTTGTTTCTTTTCCAGTTGCCATGAATATGGAGACTCTTAATATTGATTTTGTTGTCTTTACCTTGCCTTTTTTATAGACTCGATAGATGTGAACAGAAGCATACTCATAACAGTCAGAGATGTCGATAAAGATACGAGATGGACGATTACCACACATGCAGAAAATATACTTCAGATTGCGTTCCAGACGTTTCGGCTACCTGCGGGGTATGCATTTCTTGATGTAGAAGATGGCAACGTCGATAATCCAAGCAGAACACATTTCATAAAGCTGGCTACTTTCAGTGGGAGTAAAGTTCCTGATCCTGTCACGAGTATAAGTAATACTGTCCGGATAAGGTACCGGTCGTCTTCCAGAAGACGTCTTGTGGACGGATTCATAAATGTGACAGCAACAGAAAGACCGAGTGAGTTACACGTTTATAATAAAGATTCTACATATTAGCTGTACAAACTATACGATGAATGTTTGTGTCTTGTTGTTTAATTTACTTCTTCTTCTTCTTCTTCTTCTTTTTATTACGTACTTCGTTCACATCAGCACCAAGAATCGATCATTATCAGGGAGTTGTTTCTCACCTCTCCGTTATTATTGATTTCCCAACACTAGTGTTATAAAGTGGATTATGTTGGTTAAAGCTGTTTAGGATTAAATGTAATATAAATTTCAGTCATTAGCACTTGTTGTTTTTGTATAATGATAAGGAAGATGGGTTGAAATGACACACATATAAATATCTTGAGCGAAGGCTCCGATTAGTGACCATTCAAAGAGTGTTCGCCACAACTCCCTATTTCCAGACTAGCACAGGCAAATTCCTCGCACGTTTTATGCTCACATGGCATTGATGTTTATTGATAATAAAGGCATTCTTTACCATTTGCTTATGAAACAAAAATCCAGCTTTAGTGCCTCAAAATAGTATTCAAATGTGAGTTAGGGATAGAAACAAACAATGCAAAAGTTTTAATCACCATAATCAATGTTGAGTATTGTTAAAAAAATAGAATAATGTTAACAATAGTTATAATAAGATTGTTTCTAGAATAAATCGCATATGCAGTTATGGTTTATTTAGAGAAAAAAAATTGTGATATATCCTTCTATCTTAGGCTTCACTGCAGAATTCTTATATGGTAGGATGTTTTGTGATACAACTGTGTGGTAACTCGATCATTTTTAAGTCACTGCTCCCAATGGTAAACAATACCTTTAATGTGTAAAAAGTGAGTTCAGTGTGTCCATATTACTTTGAGATTAGAAGGTTGTTGCCTCGCAGCTCCTGAAAACCACGCCAAAATCCTGTAGCCTTTGCAAAAGTAATTTATTCAGACATGCATTTAATAATCAATTCTTTACATTTATATTACAGAGCGCATTTGGCTGGATAAGGACGTACCATTTAACATGACATCACCAAATTACCCTAACAACTACGCAGACAACTCATATTTTCTGTGGAGGTTCAAAGTTTCAAAGGAAAGTGTGATATCCGTCGAATTTAAATCTTTGTTTTTGGAAGCAGGATACGATTTTCTCTACTTTCTCCGCGACGATGGGCAGGATCAATATTGTACTTTCAGGGAAGCGAAGAAGACTTTGACAGGTCAAAGGACGGGAGCTTTTCTGCCAAATTTGAACTTTGTAACTACAACGTCCTATCTAACAGCTATTTTTACCAGTGACCACAGTAGGAATAAGTCCGGTTTCTGGGTCCAGCTTCGAACTGTACAAGGTAGATATTCCGTTCGTTATTTCATGCGCCTTACTAGAGCAGACCATACTTTTGCGGTAGAAACGTCTATTATCCGTTACACAGTTTGTCCACAGAAAATACAATCGGATTTTCTGCAAAAATACCCCCCCCAAAAAAAAAAAAAAATAGCAAAATCAATCAAAATTCAATGATCAGGTTATGGAACTACAAGTTATTACCTACATCTTATAGAAAACTTCATTCGATTTGTTTCATCGGTCACAGATAAATGGGGATCTTTGTGAAGCATGTCAGACGTCCCTTCTGTCCCAGTTTTGTAATAAGACTCGTTGTCCATTGTGTCCATGCTTTTGAAATACAAAGTTGTTCATTGTGTTCTCGCACAATCTGTTTTGAAAAGTGACTGTTTCTTTCTTTTAATTTGCAACAAACGAAATGAGTAATGATTTACATTAAAAAGGAAACTGATTTCTGAGTTTGCAAAGGTTGTTAAGGTTTAAAAATATATAGAATGATTAAAGAAAGTTATTAGATTATTCACTGATGTAAGACTAGATTGAGCCCTTCCTCCTTTTTGACTTTCTGTTTTCTTTTTCTTTTTTCTTCTTTTGCTCTTTTTCTTTTCCATGATGATGATCATCATCAACATGATCAACAATAATGTTGCCATTCTGACATATTTATGTATATACATATTGATACAATGTTATGCACAAATTTGATTTAATTAGTGCGTTGCCCTGTCAGTTGTGAGCAAAATCTTTTCATTTATGTGGATGCCAAAAGCATCTTAGTGCTAAACTTGGAAGAAATGGACGAATGACATGCTTAACAAAGATGCACATTACTCCATGACCAAAGAAACAATTGAATGGGTTTTTCTGCAAGATACAGGTAATAAATTGTAGTTTCATGGCCTGAAACAGTATTTACATTGTTTGTTTAATTTGAAAGTTATCAATGCGGAAAGTCCAATCGTAATTTTTTTTTTCGGACATACTGTAGAAGCAGAAGAAGACAATTGCAGTCACTACTATGTGGTTGCAATAGCAGTAACAATATTTGGAATGGCAGTAACAGTGGAATCACTCCAGTCACATCAAGAGTACATGTGCTGACAGTGATTATAAGGGTGGACATAGAAGTGGTGGCAGTTAAAGTAGTGATTGTAAAATCCTACCTCAATAACAAGTGGCCTACACTATCCCCATCTTCCGTATAAGTCACGTGACTGGTATAACCTTTATGTTTTGATGGATTTATCTAACCGTGAATTTTGTGAAATGTAAAGAACAAATTATTTAAATACTGTAACTACCATCTATTATAACGCTACAACCAAGTAATGTCCTTTTAAATCAATATAATGATGCACTGTATTCTTTCAGTCTTACATCTGTTACAACAGGGTACTTGCACATACATCTGGACAATTTATCTATCATGCCACACATTATTATAATAGTATTTGTTTACTTTCTTGGGGTTGATTCATGTGCCAGTCACTTCCAAACACAGAAATGCATGTAATAAAGATGATGATAGTACATAAGAATGGTAGCATTAGTCACAGTGGTATAACTGTATTCAGTGAAAGTCATGGGTGTGTATATGATAATGGGAAGGAGAAGCGGTAATAGTATTAGTATACATTGTTCGTTTGAAGTGTAAAAAACTTGAAAAATGCCTGACAGGATGTATAGTTCAAAATCTCACAGACTTGTCTTTCCTCTTTTAACATAGTTTAAAACACCAAGCTTCTGAGTGAACATCCAACGATGATTGGTGAAGATTTTAAGGGATGGTGTAGTATTGGTAGAGATGAGGATTAGACTTTTAACGTTTTGCAAGATACCGAGAAAACACTAATTAGATAGTTTTGAAGATGGCATTCTTAGAGGAATTTAAAGTTTATTTGCTGAAAATCGGTCTTGTAATGGCCCAGACATCCAACAACAAAGTAAAATAAAGCTATCGTAATAAAAAGCGGGTCCCACCCTTTAAGTAAGGATTGCTCTCTTTTGGATATCTCGGCCATTTCAAAACCAATTTTCATCAAATAAACGTTAAATTCCTCTTGGAATTACATACGCCTTCACATTTCATAAGAGATTTCTTATCATCTCACCTAAAAATATTAGAAACCTAAAGTTAGGTCTAAACCAAAACTATAAATCATAATGTTAACTGATTTAAACATTCCAAAGCTATGCCCCATCAAATCAGCACAGCTGGGCTCTGATATAATTATGGCAAGGAGGTACATGAGCTAAAAAAAAAAAAAAAAAAAAAAAGCCTTACTCACAATAGATATTTTACCTTCAGACAGATCGCTTTGTGTTTGTGTGTGTGGTTTTCTTTTCTTTTTTTTTTTTTAGGTTGGAAGTTTCCTATTTTGACTCTGTTTGGTAACATGGTCATGATGGTATAACTGTAGCACAATCAGACATAGTCTTTTGTATCACTTTTTCATAAACAAACAAGTTTTCATATAAGGGTTAGACTGGATTACCGTTCTCACATCCCATTTCATTCGTTGTAATTTACAAACCAGGCCCACGGAGGAATTTTAGTCCAAATTGTTTCTTTCATATTCAGGAGAACCCGTTGCATATACGCCGACACAGTCTTCAAAAAGTGTATGCGAACCGGCTGCTGCAACTGTAGACTATGGGCGATCCATTGTTGGATACTCGGGATTTACTGGTGAATACCCCCGACTGATTGTGTTCAAACGATGTTTTGGTTACTTGAGATAAATGAGGGGAAAAATATGATTTCTTCCGTTATTTGCTTTGGTATTATCATTGATTTTATCGTTACGAATATGATACACAGGCCGGAGTGGAGAAGAGATCACAGTACATTCATGACATTATTCCGAAGGCTTGCCAATTCGAAAAAGAAATTAGGTTCGTTTAACATGTTATATGTTATCACTGAGTATTATAAGATCCTTTAAAAATCAAGATTATGATTATTGTTTTCATTGATTCTTTCCCCTTTAATAATGTTCTTTCTTCTTTAATAATCGACAGTTACACCACGAAAGTATTTGAAATATTCCCAGAAACTGACAAATATGTTCAGGGTTAGATAAAGAATTAATCTTGCTGATTATTAGATCAGAATTTTATCTGCCGTCATAATTCATGCTTCATATGGAATCATGGCATATAATGCGCAGTTAGTATCAAAAGTATAGAGAAACGGTTTCTTTTTTTTCCCCCCTCTGACAGCAAATGACTCAGGCATAGACCTACATATCAGTAGCACAACAGATGCTACTCAAGAGACGAGTGAGATGCAATTCACACAGAACACCCGAAAAACATGGCAATCTGGTGAGTCTTTGTCTGGTGTCAATCATAAGATGTTCTCATATGTCCCTGCTGGGGAAATTCGAAAGTTACCTTCAGTAAGAATTCGGCGTATTAAAATGGCAAATGGCGTTAATATCTTTATCCATTTATCCCTTCCCCTTTCCCTCCTTTCTTCCTGCCCTTTTTCATCAAATTTACACAGATTTGTACCACCAAGAACACATGCAGGTGTTTAAAAAAAAATGTTTTCCTATCTCTTTTGTTTCCAATGCCAAAAATATCAAGGTGTTTTCTTAAATTTCACAACATAATAATGATCATGCAACTGTTTTAATGTTCAAGAGAATAGGAAAAGTTGCTTTACGTTGACAAGGAGCAAGCTATATCTATAAGCTCTGTCACAAGGGCGATACTGTTTCAGCCCAGTGTAACCGGACAATTTCTTTCCTTTTCATCATTACATTGGTCAAACATTACGTGCTCTGTAATTTTTACCTTATTTTGGTAATAATAATTTTCATAGCTGGTATTACATGAAAGACATACTGTCTCTTGGAACTATTCAATGATGTGTATGCTCACTATTTCTGGTATTGTTTTGATACCAAACACGTACGCACACACACACACACACACACACACACACACTGGCCTTAACTTTACAGACAAATCATACTTTGCATTTTATGGTAGAATATAATGCCAGTATACTGCATCATTCAACTTTAATGGACTTATGATTTTCCTGAAAAAAAAAATGAGTGGGAGGGGAGTTCAGTATACACCTGCTTCTCTGGAAAATATTGTCACACAGAATTGATATTGTAAAGTTGAAGATATGCACATACTTAGATATTGTGTATACAACTGTCAATATTTTCATTTTCCATCAGTACAAGACAAGATTATCTGATTAACCCATATTCAGCCGATGTATTATCCTGGTGCTGCCGGTCTTCGTTAATAATGTATGGAGATCAGTTGTACGTATTAAGTGTACAAATATTGTATAGTGCTTGTAAGTTAAAACAGACCATGCTCTTCCCCGAATTCATAATATGCTGCACAACTAGATGTGAATCATATGTGTGTATATCGTATGTTTGATATGCTTGTTTCAATGTTTGAGTTTTTGCGTGTTACATGATAGCCTCTTATCACTACACCTCTAAATGAATGACATGTGTGATCAATTTTTCTTTCATTTCCGCTTTCATTGTATAAAACAAGACCGTGTCCTGTACGTAGGAGCTCCAAGCGCAATCGCCGTTCTCATCCTTCTCATTTTGCTCGTGGTCACTGCTTTGAAGGCGTGTCACATTCGTCGGTAAGACAGACGGATGGGATTCCAGCTTAGTACTTGAATCAATGGAATCAAAACTGCTCTTGCATTTGTGACACGCGCATGCACGCGTTCACACACAAGCACAAACTCGATGTAAAAACCTACATGCAATCTCAACTTCACGATCAAACAGAGAGCTGCAACAAATTCTGGGCCCTGTTTTATGAAGAGTTATAATTATTGATTATATAGTTGATTTCTATCATAAGTCTATGGCAGCCTGTGTTGTACTAAGCGGGAATTTATAATCGATTCTATCTTTTTATAAAACTGGGCCCAGGTATCATATTAATATCAATAAGAATTATAACATTGATGATACGAAAAAAAAAATATCTTAGAAAAAAAAATCAAAATTGTCCATCAGGAGTTTTGGTATATTGTAATCGTTTCGTATACCGATAAAATGTGGTTTAACAAATCGTTTTAACATGATTAAAATTTTATCATGTTCATGCGTAAAAATGAAATCAGAAATAATATCAGACTCTGTTCCATACATAATTAATTATATTTATATTCAAAAGAACCACTGGGCAGGAAAGAGCCTTTGCTGCGAAACATCAATGAGATTTTATACCTCACAATGACCATTAATCCTATAATATATATAAATGTATATATTATATGAATTTGTACAATTTCTTTCTTTTCTTTATCCCAGGCAAGCAAAGCAGTCTCCCAGGCCTTCTAGGAAATCGTCAACCAGGGAGTCGGTAGCATGTAACCAGAACTCACCATATCAAAACATCTCATCTCTGCATCTGAGCGCAGTGGGCACATCCTCCGACTACATGACTCTTGAAGCAACCACGCGTACTTATTCAGAATACATGTCCTTATCTTACACCAAACCGAATCAGTCCGAGATACGTTGTCACGCGCAAACCAAGGACGTCCTCTACGATACTATCCCTGATCACGACTACGAGACAATCTGTGATGCTCATATCGACCACACGTATTTCTGCGTGGTCAAATTCAACTCGGAAAATGTCAAATAATAATTGACGAAATGGAGCCAGGTGACAGTCAACTCCATTTGAGTCGAAGTAACGCGGATTTCCCAGTAACTGGATTCTACTCGGATTCGGAGTCACTTTCCGTGTCATTTCTGTTGCGTCAAATATAACTCCGAAAATTTCAGATTAGACTCGGAAATGGTGCCAATTTTGGAACCATATTTTGTAGTGAAATGACGCGGTTTTAAAGTCAGGTGATTTAATTTTAGCCTCATACAAGAATATTATTTCCCATTTGATAAGTGACCCTTTGAGCCGTTCTTGTGTTACAGTGATTCGGATTTGTGTTATTGTTGTTGTTTTGACACTCGATGTTGAGTCACATAATACAGGGCAGCCATTCTCTGCAGTTCAAATATCAAAGTACATTAATGCATACGTACACACACATATATATATATATATATATATATATATATATATATATGAGTATATGAATATAAGAACTACCCAAGTCCATGGAAGACCATTTCGAGTAAACTTAAAGAAAACTTGATATCTTTTTTTATTTTTCCAAAAATGTTCTATTCAACTGTGATGGGAAGGCAACATTGTATATACAAATTAGAACATACATTATTATTACAATCAACATTTACATTTATTGTGGAGAGGCCATTTTGTGTGATGGACTTGGGTCGTTCTTTGATTCATGTACATGATATTCTGCTATAGAGATAAGAGAAGGATGATAGAGGGCGCTATAATATGAATGTAAGAATCACTCAAGTCCTTCATTCTAACATTGATATAAGATTTAACTCATTCATTTCAGGCACTTCTGGGGGTAATTAGGATTTATCATATACACAAGATGAGTCCATGCATAAGCTACAATTTCCCGCGTAAAACTGAATTTGGCCAAAAATTGGACTTGGGTCGTTCTTATATTCAGGTCTTCATATACATACATATATAAATATAAATTACATTATACTTCTATTCTGCCTAGAAGAGTGCACTTTGTAAATCACTGTAGGAAGGTAGTACCTTTATATCTTTATGGAGCAGTGTGCATACATTTTGTCACTTTGCATATCTACTCCTGTCCGACACTGTTTCAAGAGTCGCCGAAGTAAGTTTGTCATTGATCGTAGTACCAGTTGCAAGTTACCCATACTATTAATAATTTCATTTTTTTTGGCACTGACCACAATGGACTAACATACAAATAATCATCACCATTGACAGTTACCACTGACCACTGGAAACCTTCCATTCAAATACTGTCACCAAGGACAGTTATCACTGACCACTGGAAACCTTCCATAATGCTGTCATAAAGGACAGTTACCACTGATCCCTGGTAGCCCACCATTTCAATAATTGCCCTACACCATTGACGGTTACCTTCCTTTCAATACCATTCAATTACCCTTCACTATTGACAGTTACTTTTCAATGTTATTCAATTACCACTGACGATTTTGTAAGGGTAAATTGCCATTGCACGTGTAATCAAATGAAGACACATTTCCCTTCTTCGTGGTCTAAGCATGTGTATAGTGAGACGTTCCAATTCTATGAAATGTACTATAAAGAGCTGTGTTATCACACGATATCAATGTTTCTCAGATAGCCATGTAAATATATAACTGTCAAACAGGACTATTTCAGCTGGACAACAATTTCTATTGACTTTGGAGTTTGCATCATCAGTAGTATTTGTATCGATGGAGTTCGATGTCCTTTTATGTATTGGAATCCTTGTTACAAGTGTTAAGTAGGCTACATAAGTTTTCAGTAAGTTCATTGCAATATAGATGAAATTTAAACAATGTCTGTGGTTTTTAAAGATACATTTTTCTCACACTGTTAAAACTATTAGTCTTATGTATTTTAATCATCGTGTGATTTTGTTTCAAGTGAATCACAGTTTTAGATATCAACACGAAATATGCATGAATGCATAGAATAAATATCATGGGCATCACAGAAAAATGATTGTGTCAACTGCGAATCAAATTCATCTAAATATATCGGAAACATTCGATCATTAGAAATAACAAAGATATTGATATAGACTCGTACTTTATTATCAAGAAATGTTGCCACTTGTGATTACTTGAAATAGGCATATCAACAACCAGATACATGATAATTAACCTTACATATTAAATACAGATCATGTCTGCTGGTTTCCCTGAGAGAACCTTGTCATCATGCTAGTAAAATGCTCCTGAGGGATATAAAACAAATAATTTACACCGACTGCTCGGTGATTGCATATAGCACTGTTGAGAAATCACCTCGGTGCAAATAGATGTGCCATCCCCGTCTGAAGCAGTCGATATTTTGTATACTAGACAGGTGAAAAATATTGCACGCCTTCATGACGTGACACTTGCGCTCAATTAAGATGGTATTCGACCTGCGATGGAAGGACAACGTGACAAACAAGGAAATACTAGACTGGCCATGGCTGCCGTCTGTAGAAAATGGTCTGATCAGAAAGAATCTCCGGTTAGCTTGATATTTACCAATTTACCAAATCAGGTCCTGGTCGTAGGAAGAGAGGACGCCCTCACATCCAGTACAAGGATACCATCAAGCGAGTCTTGAAGCTGAAAGACAATAATTATGTTATCAAGACGGAGTCTTGGACAAAGCTCTCAACTGAGACCAGAATTTATTGCTGCTGTTGAATGGAATATAGAACAAGCATTCATTCGTTTATTCATCTCCATATCCAAATAATACAAAACAATAATTGCAAAATAGTATAATCCACTTGTTGGTGAAGTTTCATAAACCACTGACACAAATGCACACAATAATACAAAAGTATAATACATCTATGTGCAAAAATGAAAGCAGAGGCGATCGGTCGCAAAGCGACTGTCAGCAATGCAAATTTGAGAGCTTACAAATGCACAGTGCTCACAAGCATAATGATGATACACACAGCGCATGAGCCTGGTTTCCCCTGTAGTGAACATAAGTCATGCATAATTCTCATAAATATGCAAGATAAAAAATCACGTACATGTTGAGAAGCTTCATGGGAAAAGACCGAGAGAAACAGAGAGAGAGAGAGAGAGAGAGAGAAAGAAAGAAAGAGAGAGATAGTCGCATTCAGTTATGGAAGGAGGATAGAAAAAGAAAGAGAAGAAGGTTTAAACCTATTTGATTAAAAAAAAATGGCAACAGAAAACGAAAGCTTGATGCACGGCCGGCGCCACCATAGTGAAAAGCACTTACATAGACATTTTGGCCAGTCAGTACGCCAGCGGAATATTCCGAACAACTGATTTCGCAGCACTCATTACCGAAGAGAATATCACTCTGACGTTTGAATCTGTTAGCCATCATACCTGGTGTGATTGCATTGAATTCATGTTTTCTTTAAACATGGCTCACGTGTGTGTATGGATTCTGGTTCTGGCGTCGTCTTTTCATCCTAGTCTGCAGACAAGTAAGACTGCATCTCACGTTTTCCATTCTTGATATTATGATAGCACACATTTCAGCTGCTTTTCAATGCACATGACGTTTTTTACTCGCAGAGATTTGAATGTGATTGGTGAAAGAATATAACTTCAAGAACATACAGTTTGATTTGTTTTACGGAGCAAAGGAGGAGATTATTATCTTTATGACATTTAGCAAAATGTTTGTTGTCGTAATGTCAAACAGACCACTTATTTTCCACAGTTTTAATCATTTCGCCTATTCGATTCTGCCATTTTCGTGCAGAGTAGTGTGATGGAGTATTTGCTGGGGAAAACAACATATCTCTATAAAGTCCCCTGATATATTGCACAAGACAAGAACAGAACTTTGTTCCACAGCTAAATCTTCATGACGTACAACACGAATTTCATCAACCCATCTTACAGTTAATGTGTCTAATAAAATGTACAAATGGTGCGATGCAGGAGTGACTTGTAAATCGTAGACATCTATTTCCTAGAATGTTTTGCAAATGTCTAGAGAGGCAAATGTTGTTTTACCAGAATCACGGCCTCCAGTGCTTTTTATCAGCTGTGCATTCTATCCATTCCATTTTTCATAGATAGATATCAATTTTTTGGTATCTTCCACGCCTTAAAATTAGCAGTAACGACAAGATATGTTAAATAGTGTACCCTATAGCACAGAAAAATAACAGGAGAGCTGCCAACAACTCAAAAGCATAGAAATTTTGCATTGACCTCGAAGTCTAGGAGAAGTGAAAAGAAATACGTGTACATTTGAAATCAAAATTTAATAGACATGCTCAAGAAGAGTCAAGTGGTTCCATATTTCATGTGCCTAAATATATTCACTTTCTTCTTCTTTTCTTGTCGCAGCTCCCAGGACTACAACTGCAACTCATGTACGTGTTGAAAGTTGGTATTGTTCTAGAGGTGATATGCTATGTAACAGTTGCATGCATACATTATTCGAGGCGTATAATGTCTTCTCACGGACTCAGTCTTCAACAAGTGTGTCTAGTTCAGTCGCAAAAACTGCTACCTTCTTCGCTAAGCAGTCCAATTGCACCAATTGAACTGACGAAGATGATTTCAGATAGCGACATTTCTATTTTGCAATATGTTTCAACGAAAGATCATTGGTGATGGTTAAACTAAAATCAGGGTTTAATAGGTTCACCAATTACTGCATTTGTATTCTCTATCAGTAAACTGTAATAGATTAGGCCTACTTAGAGTATCTCTGATATCACAATTATCAATCTTCAATCGCCTTCATTATCTTATTCTTTATATTCCTTTCCTTCTGCTGTCTCTTATCAGTTTCAGCCTAAATTTCTTTCTTTGACAGAGATAAAATGTAAAAAGGAAAGGGTATATTGAAAGATATGCTGTACATTTTGAAATTGGTCTACATAGTTCCATCACAGTTTTACATGAGTTTAAAAAAGCCGGAAATAAAAGTGGTTCAGTCTATACATTGTACAATAAAAAAACAAAAACATGTTGTCACTGATAAGATTCTAAGAAATTATGATACACTTTTATTAATGTCTGTCCCTGCTATGAGACTTGTTTAATAAGTAGAATGACTCTCACGTGAGGGAAGTTTATCTTGTTTACACGTTTCAGTTTCAATGGAAATAATAAGCAAACACAATAAAAAATTTGCGATAGTTTCAATCTTGAAAATATGTCTACATAATAGGTCTAAATACACACAAGACTAATGTAATAGATATGAAGGAACGCAAAGACTTCAGTTTCCCTTTCGTTTCATCAATGTGGAATTTTAAGAAATTGTCAATCAAGTACACACAAACACCCATACACAGAGTCGGTCAGGTCCTATTACACGGATAAAAAGAATACCAGGGCCCTTTTTTATCAAAAGATAAGATCGATTTTTCCTAAGTTTCCTTAGCACACGGGATGCCATAGACTTATGATAGAAATCAACTTTGTAATCAATTTTAACTCTTCATAAAACAGGGCCCTGCAGGCATGCCAAGTTATATGAAAAAGTTATGAATTTCACAGCTATAGGTTGCCTAAAATACATCTTTTATCTCCCCCCCCCCAACATTCTCTGTCTTATATTGTAATGCTGGCGTATTGTTTAAAGGGTTGAAATGCTCACAGCCGTCTGAAATACTTTTAATGTAATTAATACCGATGAAATGTCGTTGCGAAGTATTTTTTTTTAAACTTTAGGTTGGAGGTTCGTCTGCCAAGTTGTTTCATCTAGACACACCCTGTGGCATGATCCTATTGGCTACCATCGTGGTCGGCCTCGTCATTGTAGTCACCGTCGTCGTCTGCGTCATCGTAGCCATGAAAACGAAGCGTCGGTAAGGCAAACTAACACTCATAGGTCATAAACACACCCATAACACCTTCAAGATTTCTATACAATTAGACATAAAATGCATTCACTCATATTGTTTAAAATTCTTATATAGTTATTATCAATTTGATATATATTTACAAACCTGTATTATATGCACATCACACACCCAGCATAATGTTGACTCATACAGATTATTTTTTTTCTTTGATGTTTTGTTTTGATAACGATATCAATATTGTATTGCTTTGTATCTCTTGTATTTCTATCATGTATATGTATATGTGTTATATGTGTGCTTTGTATGTATCAATGTAATGTGTATGAACGCAAGCAAATAAAACCTCCAGAAACAGAAAATAAAATAAAACTGAATTGATTTGAATTGAATTGGAAAGAAAACTATCTAGCAAAACTTAGTATTTGAATTCCAGAAACTTTCCTGGCAAACCTCATCTCTTTCTCTGCACATTAAAATGCATTTTTTTTTATCCTTGTCAGCCGTACAGATTGCCCGTTGATGAGATCTCCAAAATTGTTGTTGTTTTCCTAACATTTTTGTTTGTTTGTTAGCATTTTGTCATCACGACCTGTGTCACGCATCACTAAAGATAATGATCCAGCTTCCTGTTCACTCGCACTGATGTGTAGAATAGTTTACAGGAATTGATACACTATAGTTTATTTTTCAGTGTCAACCCACTTTGGGTTTGTATCTCTGTACTGTGTACTCGCTCCTCAGATGCAGATGCGTTTGTCAAGGACATTTAACTTTATGCCTGGAAACTCTGTATTTGTAGTAACATCCTGAGCCATATTCTCATTTTACAAGACATCAATGTATGTGGAACGTGTTAGATTTGAACAAAAAAAAAATAATTTGAACAAGGCATTGATTTAACGAAATAATACAAGTGTCGTCTGTGAGGTTACTATCATAACTGCAATATGTGAAATAAACAAGATTTTATGTCACTGTTTTATATCACCTTTTAATGACAATTTATAGCAATTATATAATACAGGAACCAATAAATCAAATCAAATCAAACGTTTGACTTTTACTGATTTGAATTGAGGCTTTCGCTGATATTTCACACTTGAGTCATATTCCTTTTAGATGAAGATATGAATTCAATGTCTTTTGTACTGCTAAAATTGAAATAGATAATGCAATGAAGATTAAATATGAGTTGCTGAATGCCATCAGATATTCATCAGTTGAATGTAATAATGAAATGAACCCTCAGTGGTTTCCTTCTCCATATAACCATGGTACCATCGATACCTTTTGACTCAGGGAACCAAGCCATTCTACCGGACCTGCTCGGCAGTCCGCTGTCAATCAGTCCGTAAAATCTCTCAAGCCTGCCGCAGACAGTACGACCGGGACCTACATGGGTCTCGATTCAACCAAACGCAGTCAGTCCGAATACGTGTCCCTCCACGACGTCAGGCCAACCCAATCCGAGGGAGCTGTTAACGCGCAAACCGCCGACACTGTCGTGGATCACAACTACGAGTCGACGGGTATTGACGGAGGGTATGCGGCCTACAATGAGCAGGCCGATGAACAGTCGCCTGAGAAAGGTCAAATCGCGGCCGATCACAAATACGAGACGACCATCACCGACATCGTCTTTGATCACAACTACGAGACGACGGGTAAGGAAGGAGGGTATCCAACCCATAATGAGCAGAGCGAAGAGCAGTCGCTGCCCGAGAGAAGACAAATGGTGGCTGATCACAAATACGAGACGAGAATCTCAATGGTACCCGAGGGAGGGATTGCAGGCTCTTATAGCGTTCCTGTTGGCAGTCAGGGAAAAGAGCAACCTTCCACATACATCGATGTCATTGAATAGATTAAACAAAATCAGAGCATGTTTGAAAGTTTTTGGTCATTTTAAGAATGAGGGGGTATCATTTATATTTTTGTTACCGTTTCTGTTCAGCAGTGTTCATGGCAAACCACAATCAGATGAATGCATAACTTACCAACAGGGCAGTTTATCATGTAAAGAAAACATAGACAGGCGTCAATTCACAGCTAAGCCCTTTCAGAAAAGACTTAAAGAGGTCAGTGAACACAACAAAACGGATTCAACATTATATTGTGTACACTACTAACAAGAGTGTGAATTCTTGATGCCCTTTTATGCGTTGATGCCAGATTGCCTCTTTTAAAGGCTGTTATTAGTCTAGAGGTTGAGGTGGAGGTAGACTGATTTTTTTTTTCATTTTGATAAACAATCAGAAGGAATATGAATATAGCTAACATAATCCCTATCTTAATCATGCCAACTGTACCTCCATGAACCCTCCCCCAAAGAAAATGAAAAAGAATACAAAACAAACAAACTTTACTGGTAATATTAAGTTTGAAAGAAAGATATTATTCAGAGGGGTGAAGGTTAAGATGCGAGTTTCTTCATTTTGTCTCCCTCTACAAATTAAATTTGTTAAGATCAGCAGTTACGATCTTAACAAATTTAGTTTGTAGAGGGAGACAAAGTGAAGAAACTCGCATCTGAATATCAAGTTTGTTATCTATTTTTTTTTTTATGTTCACAAGATTTTCATCGATACGCATCTCAATAAGCTTTTCAGTCGGAAATGGTAAGCAAGACAATTTCACATATGGCCCGATTAAGGCATAATGTACATATTGAATATAAGAAATTGTGTGGCTGTTATAACCTACATGTCGTGAATTTGGGCAACTTGCCTGTGATATTGGTTTAATGTACTCATCTGTGTACATATATACGAACTGTACTGTTTCTAGCTCTTATATTACGTTGCTATACTGAGATCAACTGTTCGGGAAAACAGCCTTGGTGTTTAAAAGAATGCGAAACAAGCTAGCTCATGGCAACCGCAAGGCGAAGCAAAACTACTTGTGAGTGATTGTACATCTAGTTGGTTAAAATCGTCCATGACGGAAATCATAAATGAATTCAGTGAAGGACTTTTAAGAGTCTTTTGTGTCTATTTGTGAGGCCATCAAACATACTTGTCAATGAATGGACACTGATGGATGTAAGCACTTTCGATCCAAGTGTGTTTTGTAAGATTTTGCACGCAATTATATCGAGGCACTTTCGGTATCAATTATATGTCTTTAGCAGCTAGTCTTTCACAATTTTACATGGGTTTGATTGGGACAGACATTCACTCTTGTAGACTATAGCACCAACAATGATTCATTTGCATGTAAAATCAGCTCCGCTATCACTGTATCATTTATGAGAAATCGGACAGTTATTACTCATGACATCATGAACGTTCATGATATCGCATGAAAAATAACTTTGTCACTGCTTGAAGTAGAACCACGTAGAATCACAAAGTAAGCTTCATGTTTTTCTGAAATAAGCTGTGTGCTCAATGTGTCATATTCATGATTATAATAAACTCAGTTAACAGCAAAATTTTAACCAAAATTCAGAACCCCCTTTGGAGAATTGCTAAAATGGCTTTTTAGGGTCCTTGTGTGTTTACAAAGTAAAATCAAGCAATGCACAAATCTGTCCATGTCAAAGCTCCTCTTCTGGAAAGTAAAGTATGATTACAAGTACTCGTACTTCAGTGACTTATGTCAAGCAATAAATCTGGGAATCTCAACTTCCACTTTAGCCATTTGTTAGCTAAAAGCCTTTAGTTCGTGTTTGTTTGTTTTTATTAAAGGGCACAGTTGGAAAAGTTCTTTAATTGATTTACGATTTCCTGAAAGCAGCACATGGGTCGGGGTCATGCCACGAGCAAGAAACCCACGAGTCGTACGACCCACGAGCTAGACATCGAAAAGAAAAATGCCTCCCACGAGTGATACAGACCACGACTCAAACAAATCACGAGTCATACAGACCACGTGTCATACAGCCCACAATATAGACACCGAGCAAAACAGATCCACGAGCTAGACAGGCCCACGAGCAAGACAGACCCATGAGTTAGACACTGGGCAAATAAGACTCACGAGCTCTACACTAGGCAAAAAAGAAAAAGGTCTATGAGCTACGTGAGACACTACGTACAGCTGTAAATAAGTCCCGTTATGTAATGTTGACCTAATGATGGACCTTTTTTGCCCAGCGTTGAGTCATCAGCGTTTTTTGCCTAGTGGCTAGCTCGTTGGACGTAGTATAGTTTCTGATAGCTCTTGGACTGCATAGCTCGTGAGCCTGTTTTAATTTTTTGTTTGATTTCGAGCTTTTGGAGATAGATAGATAGATAGATAATGAGGTCTTTATTATTGAAGGCTGTTCTTGGCAACCAGGGGTTGAATCATATGCACGGGTAACACTTACACTAAAATTTACACATTGATGAATATAAAGAAATACATGGACTCAACCCCTTCTGTTAATCCCCTATAATTAAGAGGCATTCCCATTATAATGTCGATTATGACAAATTTGAAAACTTTTAAAACACCTAAAATTCTGTATTGATTATCCTCACCATACACGGGAGCGTTTAAGTGTTTTTATGACGAAAAGTCTTTGTTTTACATACGTCTAGTGAGTTAAAAAAAAAAAAAAAAACTTTCTAACAATCTAATTATGAGTGATTTTTTTTTATACACACAGAAACACACATGCAGACAAACATAATTGTTTTAAACAGTAAATACAGAAGATCACCAGCAGAATATGAACTTCAAATAAACCAGAACATAACAACTAGACAAAATAACTTGAGGCATACAGTTCCAATTTTCATATGAAATATGCTTTCATGGTTATCCATACAGAAACTGCAAGATATGGAATGAATGAACTCTTTCGAGATAATCAGCAGTTTTATCAAACGCATCATTAATGTTTCGCAACAATCCTGATATTTCAACCCACCTTTTCATTATTTTGACTGACTGGCTTCGTCCACATTGTGTGGACTTTTTCCAGTATCAACTGACTGGCTGGGATATAATAAATGCCCCGTAGTGTGTGTGTGTGTGTGTGTGTGTGTGTGTGTGTGTGTGTGTGTGTGTGTGTGTGTGTGTTTAATTTGTCGTTTAGGGACCTCCCATTTACCCCAGTGATAGTTCTCATCACAGTCACTTCATCAGTTGTAGGTGATCATACTATTGACATTGGCAATACCATTGGATAGGACGCAAACCCACATAAATGACTCCTAGCCTATACTGTTAGCAGTCATTCCAGGCAGATACCAACGAGTCATACGTCCACAAGTGAGACATTGAAACAAGGTCCATCTGAAGTCATACACCCACCACAATACAGCCCACGAATCACATAGTTTTTAAGGCATACCTGCCAGACACTCAGTAAGTAAGGCTTACAAGCTCGACAATAGGCAAAGCAGAAAAGGAGAAAAGGTCCATAAACTCAGGCAGGACGTAAATTGAACCATGTGATGTAATGTGGAGCTCTTGGGCCTTTTTTGCCTATGGTGTCTATCTCGTGGGCCTTATTTTTGCAGAAAGTCTTGTCAGATGTCTACACCGTATAGCACGTGGGCTTATATTGCTTGATGTCGAGCATAAGAGCCTTGTATACTTAGTGTCTAGCTCGTGGGCTGTATGACTCGTGAGCAGTATAAGTAGTGGGCTGCATGACTCGTGGGTGTCGAGCTCATATACTCCCCCCCCCCCCCCCGGAAGAAAGCTAGCAAGTCAAATGTAAAGTTTGGTTGAAGCGTTAATTTGTTCGCCACATAAGTCTCCCCCAATAACCAACGACATTTTTATGAATCACACAAGGAAGTCACTACCAAAGAAGATGAGCTGTTGTATGAGAGATGTATTAAATGGATGAGCTATTTATATCTATTCAAATTATCTTAGGAATTTCAATTGATGTCTTTCGGTTGAATTGATACCGTACTTTTTTTAATGAAAAGGTAATGCACTGCCAGCAATGTTGTGAGCATTAATGTGACTTTGGACTAGATTCCCTTGTCTGCTAATTTCTTCGAGAATGCTCCATAATGTTCATGCGTTAAAGTCTCTGCTCCTACCCAGCTCTTATATTTTTTGCTCCACTTGAAACTGATTCCATGACATAATCTTGCTACAATTGCTCCCATGAAATATCTGCACGCTAAGCCTAACATAAAACCCACCCACAAACATAATACTATATCCCTAACCGTTATCCTTATCCTAACATCAAACAAAATCTAAAACCCTATCATAGCTCTAACCCGAAGTCCTCGGAGAAAATAAGACGGGAGCAATTGTCGCATTAGCAAATGTCGTATCACCCATGAACCTACTCAAAAATATTACTACTCAAGAGTTCTCTATAATTATTATTATAAGGATGAATACGACAGATTTTAATTACCACTTGAGCCTATCTGTATGCCCATTCAATGACTAACTAGTCTGGTTTACAGACCCTTTGCCAACTGGACACCGCGGCGACGAAGACGCCGCCGCCTTTGCCGAAGGGTCTGCAGGACGAAACCCACAGAACTCTTACTCTATACTAGTTTTCGACGTTGAGGGCGTCAATATCCTGAATAGCGAAACAGTACGGGCAGAGGGTCTATACCGACTAATGACTAGTCGTGTTTGTGCGCGGTACTTGTGAATCAATGTCGTTGTTGAAATGAAACGTCCTTTGCATGGAAAATTACGATACCCTTTTTGGTTCGATATCTCCATTTATACCAGATTGCAGTCATGATATCCAGCGTGAATATTGGCAGTGACATACCATGAATATCCACACTTGTATGACCGTGCATCACAAAACGAACAAAAAGTCGCACTCCTTGATTTTACGCGAGGACTCAAAAAAGGTGAAACGGGTCAACCAAGTCAATATTGGGATTTTCATATTTTCTGAAAGAGCTACACTTCTTCTACATTATTTTTAAGTTTGGGATCATAAAATGAATGGGAAAGTGCATTTTCAGCTGTTTTTCTACAACTTTTTTTTTTTTTTTTGGTAGAGTAGTGAGATCAGGTATGTCTTAGAGGCCCTTTTTGAGGCCCATTGCACGCTCTTCACTTTCAAGTCTGATAACATTTGAAGACATAATGCTATTCCTTTGAAAGTTGGCATTAATCATGGACAGAATGTGTTAATAGAGCGTGCTTAATTTCAACTTAATTTGATAATTCCTTCATTGTTGTTGCTCCAGTGGTTTACATTCTGTTTTTTGTCACATTCATCTCGCAGCTAGCATGGTTTGGTAAAAATTAAGCGTTTGAATAGACAGATAGACCCTGTACTTCATAGCCTTTTTTTTTTTCTCAATTCACAGTATTCCAGAGTGTATGATTTCTTTCCAATATTTAGATGGGGTTAGGAGAGTCCATTTCAATTGAGCTATACATCATTTTAAAGCTTAGAGTCTGCTCTTTCAGAAGCTGCCCTTAACTAAAAATCCATGTCTGGCGACTTTTTGTTGGTTTTGTGACGCAGGGTCACTTGTAGACCAGCACGTTGAGGGCATCGATATGCTATTTCTATAAAATCCTTTCTCCAGCATTAACTTAATGTGTCTCACTGGGGCATGTTTTTTTTTTTTTTTTTTTTTTTTTTTTTTTGGGGGGGGGGGGAGGGGGATTACAAGATGAAGCTCATAATTTATGCAGATGGTTGCATACGAATAGGTGCCACTTTGAAGTATGGGTAATAATTGTAGAGTTGTCCTTGCCTTAATCCAAGCATATAAATGTGTATGATGTGGATGATGAAGAACTCTTAAGAGCAAAAATACTCATTATCTTTACCTTGTATAATGAATGTTATATCATCAACAGTGGGTTCTGTTACTTCCGTATACATAAACGCAAACTAGCAATGATTATAACAGTGATAATGATGATAATAATGAGGTCTTCTTTATCCAGGCTAGCCTCTTCAGTGTTGCTTTAATGCTCTTCAAGAGGGCCATACCATAATTATCACCCTAGCGTTGTCAGGTATCCATGCATACATCTGGGTAGAGATGGACGTGGTGGGTAAAAACACCTCTTCCTATGATAGGACGTAAGCACTCAACACTGGCCGGTCCTCCGACTGGGCCGGGGTCGGGAGTCCTATACATTACCATGCCACAGCGCCCCCAGTAGAACCAGTTCTGCGACTATCCTTTGGAAATCCCCTCTTTCAACTTGTTTTTTTTTTTGTTTTTTTTTTGTCACTTTAACTTGACCGAATATGCAATGTATCATATCTTTTTTTTTCTTAGTTTTTTTTTCTTTTTTTCCTTTTTTCTTAGTTTTTTATTTAGTTTTTTTATTTATTTCTTTTTTATTTAGTTTTTTAGTTTTTTAGTTTTTTATTTAGAAAATGACCTCTGATATCTGAATGGAATAAGAAAGATTGGTACTGTAGGTTCACATATTTCAAATTGACACTTACAAAGAAACAGTTGTTTTGTTTTTGTTTTTTTATGTATGCCTGTTAATGAAATTTGTATTTTTTATATTGTAAACTGAATGTTTTGTGTGCACCAGGTGGGTTGGGGAGGATGGCCTGAGGGCCTAAGTCATTTAGTTGGCTCTTTCCAGACCCGGGCTGCCCAACCTGGTGCCCCCTTACCACTCCAATGTACAATTTTCTGGTTTCAAAAAATGTATTTGTGATTGAAAGCCGAATAAATAATAATAATAATAATAATAATAATAATAATAATAATAATAATAATAATAATAATAATAATAACCTTCTTGCGATTTTAGTGCGCATCAATTATAGGAGATAAACGTCAGAATTCCTCTAGTAAAAGAACAAAAAATCCTAGACACTAATTTCCCATTTTGACGAGTTGTATTTTTGTACATTAACGGCTGGCAATCTCGTCTGTCAAAACTTGACCGAAAGTTGAATGTCCTTGAGGGCGTCCTACCAATTATTATTTATGACAGCATTGACAACACCACGCTTTAGACCGATATTTTTGTTTATTATTATTTTTTTTTTATTTTAGCAAACCTGATAAAGGAGATTGAAAACACGTGCTGCTAATTTTCATACCACAAGAGTAGAGTTTTCTGTGACTGAGTGTACCATAGAAAAGGCCACGTTGTTTAATATAATGAGCTACGTACGGCTCCAAGCACCAATGACTTCCAATGTATACATGAGAATGCTACTCGTATATAGAGCAAAGAATTGACAAGAATACAGCTGGTCCCTGTAATAAACAAAATGATGAGCCTTTGGAAATCAATATTTGAACTGCTCATACTGCACTAAGCCTTCTTACTATTATAGTGCGCAATAATATACGCAATATAACGTCACAATTTCTCTAGTGAAAGAGTGAAAAAAAAAAAATCCCAGTCAGTAATGACTTCGCATTTCGATGAGCTGTAACGTTTCATCTGCTGGCAGTCTCCTCTATCTGAACTTGACCGAAAGTAGAATGTCCTTTGTGGCTACATGTTGTTGCTTGGTGATGCAAGGTCACCGTTGCCTTTGAAGTATGCAACTCATTTTAGATGAAAGGCAAGCATACATGTTAGCTACCCCCCCCCCGCGTATAATATTACAAACGACTCCTAAGTAGAAACAAAATGTTTTGACTGGTTTCTTTTTTTACACAAGTGGAATTATGATCAAGAACGCGTTAAGCCATTCCTTCCAAAGCAGAATTGATCTGAACTGTATCGTCACAAACAATAGGGGATATTTTCTGTGATTGATTGTTCCATTGAAAAGGCCACGTTACCAATGTCATGGCTCTAAGCACTAATGATTTGAAACATATATACCTGAGAATGTTATTCGTAGATAAATCAGTGAATTGTCCAGAATGCAGCTGGACTCAGGTCCCTTTACACAGAATTATGAGCCTTCCATGTCCTCCATCTTTCTATTGTTTGTACTTAAGTTTCCTTTGTACCTACTGGTCAAGTACTTGTATATAACTAACACTTGAATATCAGAGTACGCTGCATGTCTGTTATGGGTGAATGATTGTGTGTGTGTGTGTGTGTGTGTGCGCGCGTGTGTGTGTGCTTGTGTGTGCGTGTGTGTGTGTGTGTGTGTCTGTGTGTGTGTGTGCGTGTCAGCGTGTGTAAGGTTTCATGCAATAGGTAATAATGTCCTCTCTGTGGACATGCGCATTTTATAGCTCGGACTGAGCCAATAGAAATGTGTTGCCAACCACTGGGACTACACCCAAAGAAAGGCAGGTCAATAATATCCATTAAAATCAGCGTGATCGAGGATGAGGGCGTCCTACCAATATAATTTATGACAGCATTGACAACACTACACGTCCATTCTTTAGACCAACTTATTTTTATAGCAAACCTGATAAGGAACTTGAAAACACGTGCTGCCAATTTTCATACCGCAAGATTAGAGTTTTCTGTGACTGATTGTACCATAGAAAAGTCCACGTTGTTATTATGAATTACGGCTCTAAGCACCAGTGACTTCAAATATATACATGAAAATGCTACTCGTAGGTAGAGCAAAGAATTGACAAAATACAGCTGGTCTCCTTAGTAAACAAAATAGAGAGCCTTTGGAAATCACTATTTAAACTTCTCATACTGCACTAAGCCTTCTTACTATCTTAGTGCGCAATGATATGCAATATAACGTCAAAATTTCTCCAGTAAAAGAGTGAGAAAAAAATCCCAATCAGTAATAACTTCGCATTTTGATGAGCTGCACGTTTAGCTGCTAGCAATATCCTCTAGCTAAACTTAACCGAAAGTAGAATGTTCTTTGTGGCGACATGTTGTTTTGTTAACTGATCAGTGGGAATCAGTGGGAATGCTGGGGGATGATTGTTCCAATCCTTGTAGGATTCATTCATTTTAAGAGTACATTATATATATATTGTTGTGTGAAAATAATTTGCTTCAGAATGGTCTCATATTCAAGTAATGTGCAGTTTAATGTTTCCAGGTTAGCATTCCTGTACAGTGACGGGTCGATCGTTAACGACCCGTTAACGATACTGAAAAAACTAAATACTGAAATAAAGATGAAAATTACTCGACTGGGCATGTCTATCAAAAAAGAATTATACTTGAAGATTATTCCATATTAGTTTCATTTGTGGAAATCAAGGGGAAAATGATAAAACCAGCTTTCAAGGATGGTACAGTTTTAAACATTTTCACATGATACAGCTCTGATTTACACTTTTGCACAACTTTCTGGACGGGATTGACTTTTGTTTTACATGCTTTATCATTAAGTGAAATTTCATTTCATTTAATAAATAAATAAGTGAAATATGGCCAATATTATAATAACGTTCAAAATGAATCTTCATAGCAGATTGCTCAGCAAGACGGCGGCGTCGAACATCGATCATCAAAGGCACAAGTGCACCTGTGGAATTCTTTTTTACATCAATAAAAATCTGACAACTGTTTGAGTAATTACAGCCAGTTGAAACTCCAACTCTTAAACCTCCTTCATACTACTAAAACACTGATCAATTCAGTGCTTATTTACGTCGATGTAGGGCAATTTGTCAATCAGTTGCAATGAAAACATCTCGACGGAAGCAGAGAAACAATACTTTGATAAACCTTAAACAAATTACACTGAACAAGGATGATGACATAAATGAGGCTCTCATATTCTAGAAATGTAGCAGTGTAATGTTCCATTGCCATAACGCTTGCTTGCGAGTTCACCTGGGTAAAATCTATGCATGCTTTCTGTTTTTATTCTGCTTTCTTGAGCCCCAACTCATGCATTCTTAGGGTGAACCTGCCTTGTAATCATCCTTGTTCATTGCAATTTGTTACAAATTTCGAAAATATTCTTATTATTCATCCCAATCACTATAAATTCTGAAACCTGTCCTCAATAACTAATTTATAGTTGTTCAAATGGAAAAATCTGAAAACCATCCAGAGGTCTGCTTTAAGTATCTAGCAGTGGCTTCACAATCCTTCATGTCGACACACTGAGGAGGCAAGATGGCGATGTCGCCCTCTACGTGAAAAATGGTGTGGAATTCACACTCTGTTCTAAAATACCAGCCAGTGAGTCAGTGTTTATTGAAATACCCCAAACAAATACATCCATTATGGTAGGTTGGTGCTACAGGGCACCCAATACTAACGTCTCTTTTTTTTTTCTCTCGCAGATTCTTTCCGAGTACCTTGTTGCGGCACATTTTGGTAAATTGCACATTTTGGTAAATTTACTTGCAGGACATTAAGGGCACATTTTGGTAACTTTCTACTCCTCCACAATCAACAAAAAGTGCAGTTGGTTTTTGTCCCCACGGAATGAGTTCGGTAGCCTAAGGGGACTATGAAACGTGTGTTTTTTTGTGTGTGTTTGCGTGTGTGTATGTGTATGTGTGCTTGAATGATAAGATTTGCTTTAGGGATAGGGTTTGGTTGGGACTACCAAAGTTCAATAAAAAGTTCTAAAATTTATAACTTATGGAAGTTTATGCAAACGTATGCACATTTTTGCATTTTTTTTTTTTCAAAAATAGGCGAAAATGCTACTTCTGCATTTTACAGTGAATTTTTATTCTGTTTGTTTTATCTGATAAAACTTGGATGGGACTACCAAACCTCAACACAGAATTCTGCAAATCATTTATTATGCAAACTTATGCAAATGTATGCATTTTTTTCAAAAGATTTTAACAAAAATACTACTTGTACCTTTAACAGTGCATTTTGATTCTGCTTGTTTAATCTGATAGGACTTGATTGGGTCAACTACCCCCTAAGAATGATCCTCACCAAGAATGATTGTCTGAAATCCGCCCACTGGTTTTTAATTTAAGATGATGAAAATGTGTTTTCCCCCTTGCCCTCCCCCCCCCCCCCCCGTCTTCAAGGGAGATACCCTAGGTATTCCCATAAACAAATTATATTCTTCTGCTCAAAGATATCCACAAACAACATATCTTGAGTGAGCTTTTTGTTCTGGAGCACAAATTTCTACCTATTTCCCCTAAGGATGATCCCCACCATGTTTGATTGAAATTCGCCACAAGTTCTGAAGAAGAAGATGAAAATGTGTTCCCCCCCCCCCCTGGCCCCCACCCCTCAAACTTTCACCCCCATCTAGAGGCCCAAGGGGGTCATCTTGGGTCTTGGCATGAACAAACTATATTCTTCACATAGGTATCTATACATAATGTACATACAACATACCTAGACTGTATTGCTCTTGTTTACTTCTTTTTTCCCTTGAGAGCTCTCTCCCTGGGCCCCCTGGGGGCCCCCTGGGGGCCACGTGAACAACTTTTGGTCTCTACCCCGTTAGGATGATCCCCACCAAGTTTGAAATTTTTGAAAGTTTGATTGAAATTCGCCCACTGGTTCTGAAGGAGAAAATGAAAATGTTTGTTTCCCCCTTGGTCCCCACCCCTCAAACTTTCACCCCCTCTAGGGCACAAGGGGGCCATCTTTGGTCTTGCCATAAACAAACTACATTATTCATAATATAAAGGTATCTACATACAACATACACGTATCTAGACTGTACTGCTTTTGGGTTTGGAGAAGAAGATTTACTCCTTTTCCCTTGGGGGCCCTCCCCCTTTGCCCTCCCCCCCCCCCCCCCTCACTCGGGGGCCACATACTCCACATGATCAACTTTGGGTCCTTACCCCCTAAGGATGATTCCCACCAAGTTTGGTTGAAATCTGCCCACCAGTTCTCGAAGAGAAGATGATAATGTAAAACAGTTTATGCACGACGCACGAGAGACGACAGACGAAAAGCGATCGCAATAGCTCACTCGAGCCTTTGGCACGGATGAGCTAAAAAAGTGTCTTGCCTGTCTTTACTGCAGGACCATATCACCTTAACTCCTTGACCGTATGATAACTCTCAAGCCCGTCCATGGGTTTTTAGTTCAGTTACCAAAATGTGCAGATTGTCGAAAATGTGCAGGCAAATCCACTTTTAACTATGTTGGTAACAGTTGATCTCACATGCATAGGTGCACTATCGGCGCATTTTTGGTAACAATTTTTTTTTAACCAAAATGTGCAGTTACCCAAATGTGCCGTAACTATATGTTACGGCACATTTTGATAAATTGCACATTATGGTAAATTTACCAAAATGTGCCGTAACTTACCTCAATGACATCAATCTTTGGCGATAGAGATGTCAGTTTGATGGAAGACTTCAACATCAATTTTTTTCTTAATCGTCAAACAGATAACAAAAGTAATAGTTTTCGCGAATAACTCTTTCAATTGGGTTTGTATCATTACATGCAAAACCTACAAGAATTTTGTGCAACTACCTTGATTAATAACATATTTTGTAACTGTATTAACATCAATTGCAAGAGCGGCCTTACTTTAACTGATAATTCAGGTCACTCCAGATAGTGCGCAAAACAAAAATCGTGTGTCTAACAAAAAATGGATAGAGATAAGACTAATGACCAGTTATGAGATAGTTAGCAGCTACATTCTATTGATTGGTCTGACATTTATGATATTGACAATGTTATCAATCTTATCATGTACTACGAATTCGCAAATTCTGCCACCTATGTGGGATATGTTTTCCATTCGTTTGAGTCACCGTGAAGACTATGTCAAACTCATGGACGACTCAGAGAATTTTGAAATCGATAAAAACGAAAGCAGATATTGTATAGAATATATTTTAGAAAGCAAACTGATGAAACAAGCTCTCATATGAAACCGTCAGAGAAACTTAGTACGACAACCAAAGGTGCGCACAACATAAGTCCCTGGATATACTTATATCAAGTGAAATAATTCCCTGAATTATTTAGGGCTCTTCCAGAGAAAAGGAAACAAAGGTCCACTTTATCACGAGTAAAGAGATTGCGCTTTAATTTGCGCCTCTTCAGCAAAGTGCCGGGGGAACTTGACAAATTTATCATCGTTGTCACTTTCTTACATGCACATGGCGAATAAAAGTTGTTTATCATTAATTCGTCAAGTTCAAGTTGATTTATTTCATTTCCAACAAACAAATAGTAAGGAATACAATGAAATGTTCGTAAATACAGATGTCAGGAAATATCATTATCATAATATCATTATATGGTAAAGGTAGAAACAAAATTGCTGGAAATGAAAGGGACTGCTAAAAAGTAGAGCTTGTAGTATGCAGTCCCCTCATGAGAGAAAAAAAAAAAGTAAAATGCTTACACGAGGCTATCTGGACTCCAACTCTTCGGACTCTTGACTAAGACATTTCTAGACTCTGTTTTTCTTCTTTTTTTTTTTTTTAAACTCAACCTGCTTCCTACTCTCTTCTCTTTTCTCCCAGATATCCCAGTTGTAAGTGAGTGCATGTTATGATACACTCACCAAGAAAAAGAAAATAGTACAAACTTTTTCGAATTCATAAGTTTCAGAGAAGATTGTGATGAAAACCAGTGTATTAGATACACTATTAAAGGTACTTTAATTGGCTATCGACCTGGTAGGTCAATATAAAGGGAAACTTTACGCATGAGTGAACATATTTGTTGTTGTCCTCCAAGGTATAAAAGTAAAAATTGCAAAAATTGACATATCATTTTTTTTGTGTGTGTGTGTGTGCTTGTTTTATCGTTTATTGATGTTAATAAACGTACGGGTATAATTTTCGGGGCCAAATATGTAAATATATATGTTGCAAATGATTTGGTAACGTAAAGGCAATGAATTGAAAGAGTCTGGTAAACCCCAACACTGCATTATTTACTGCTTGTTTTTCACATTGACTTTTCTTATTTCAAGAAGCAATGAACATGCCTCTTGTGTAATATCGGTGATGCATTTAGGTTAACGCAACTAAGGAGCAACGTTACCAAAGTAGCGGTTGTTGATCGGACACAGATGGTTATAGAGTCTGAGATGTAGTTTGTATAGGAATGTACATACCATGCACTTTGGGGAACGACACGTCACGCTGGTGCCGTAATAAACGTATGCTTATGCAACTAATAAGATTGTCAGTGCGCGATATCTACCACCACCATGCAAACTAGAAAGCGATAGTGCAGAACTGAAGTATGACAGACAGAAAGGGGGTGGGGGAGGCAAAAAAGGAGGGGAAGAAGAGAGAGGTAGACAGAGAGAGAGGGTGGAGGAAAGTAAGTGTGTGTGTGTGTGTGTGTGTGTGTCATCAACAACTGTAAACAAAAATTCATTGTCACGCACTTCTTACCGAATACTAGTCTGCTTTAACCAGAAGAAAAGGAAGTGCATTTCATTCGGCCAATTTCAATAAGCCAGAATTCAGATCACCTCTGATTGCATCGGATTATTGGTATAAAATGGCTTGTCTTAGTATGTGGATTGTGGTCTTAACCTGGGCTATTCATCTAACTGCAGGGATAACAGGTAAGACTGTCATCTTTATTTGAATTCAAGAGCGTTACGATATTCTGACCTGATGTGTCATGTTTTGTAAAGTAATTTCTAGAATATGACATTGGCTGGAAATGCCTGAACGTGGGGTAATTATAATTGTGACCGTGCATCACAAAATTAACAAAAAGTCGCACCCCTTGATTTTACATGAGGACTCAGAAAAGGTGAAATGATTGAACCAAGTCAATCTTGAGTTGTTCATATTTTCTGAAAGAGCTATCTTTCTTCTACATTATTCTTCAGTTTGGGATCTTAACATGAATGGGAAAGTGTGTTTTTACCAGTTTTTCTACAACTCTTTTTAGGGGAAGAGTAGCATGATCACGTATGTCTTAGAGGCCACTTTTCATGGCTTGAAATCCTTTGCACACTCTTCACTTTCAAGACTTGAAAATGAAGAGAAGTGAAGAGTGAAGACTAGGTCGTACATCATACAGAACAGAACTGTTCATAAAAATGAGAGATAAGGAATGAGATATCAGTTTGAAACCAGACTGAGTTTATAAAGAAAAATTAACCTTCTATAATAAGTATATATGTATCAAAATATACGTGCCTGAAAAAAAAAAAACAATAACACAACCACTGATTTTTTTTTCTATCAATATACAAAAAAAAAATTATCTAATGTTAAAATCAGAGATAAACTTTTCATTAATCTCTACAAGATTACCCGAGGACTATAATTGTATTGACAATGTACTCCCAATTTTAATATGTTAACACGAATTACAAAAGAAAAAGAAACGGTGTTGAGGCATTCATTCCACGTTTTTGTGTAAAAAGACGGTCGTGCCTTATTTTAAATAATCACTCAGGAATTGTTCTGTATCTGTACGTTTAGGCTAAAGTGACGCAAATATCAAGCTATATGCTGCATATTAGAGAATTGAATAGTTTTTATCACGCACGTATTTTTCGGTTACAGTTCGCTATTCCGAAAGTTCGTTATTTCGAAAGTTTGTATTCCGAGTAAATTGAATAAAGATCCTTTATCAGGAATGTCTAATGGTTCGTTCTTCCGCAGTTCGTTAATCCGAAATTAGATAAAGTTCAGTCATACGAAAATAGAATAAGCCTCATGATTCCAAAAATGAACTTTGGATTTACGAGCCTTAGGACAAACGAGTTTCTGGAATAGCGACCTTTAGTTCAATTTCAGATTAACGTAAATTCGGAAAAAGAAACCTTCGGAAAAAAAAAAAAACCATGAACCATGTTCATTTTTGGATCAACGAACCCTCGAAATAACGCCAAAAATGTTTGGACCAACAAATCCTTTTTCATTTTCGGATTTAAGAACCTCTTGATACAGGGTATTTGTGTGTTTCGAAAATGTAGATAAACCCTCGGAATAACATACCTTATGTTCATTCTGAATAAGCGAACCTTCGGAATAACAAGAATCACACTTATTTCTCTCTTTATACTTCACGATCGTATCACATGTACACATTGGTAAAAGCGTTGAAATTCCAATCAATGCTTTCAACGTACGTAGCTTTCAGTTGACGCATTCTTTTGTGACCTCTCAATTGAACTTTTTTGAATACAGTTTCTTTGCCTTTTTGTTTTGTTTTAGGATCATTGAATGTAACTGGAAGCAAATCAATGATAGAAATGAACGTCAGTGAAACCGAAACGTTGGAAATAACTACTACTGAGGAGATTTTAGGTTTCGTTTGATTCACATTGGCTACGTGCCGGATATGACTTTGTTTATATTGAAGGTTTTTGTGGCGTTAATGAGCGCTGACAATTTTCAGTATCGGCGAAGTTTCTGAACATGTCACCACTATAAGTAATACCAGGGAGGTGATACTGTGCGGATAAGATATCAGTTGTCCTTCAGAAGGTAATCAAAAGAGTAATGCATGCGAGATTGACTGTGACATACAGAAACATACAGTCGAGTCCGGGTGGGACTCGAACCAGAGATCTCCTAAAACAAGTGTCAAACCGCGGCCAAGGAGTAAGCGGAAGTGTGCAAAACCATGGATTTGGTTATTGAAACCAAAATGCATTTTTTCACATTCTAAGCCGATATTACTACATCTAGAATACCACTGCGCAATATTCAGTGTTGAAAGTAATTCTAAGCTGTTCATTTTTCTTTAAAAAAAGGCCCAACATTTTGAGCATTTGATACACAATGTATATGAAATGCAACGTCGCATTTTTATGGCATTTGTTTTACCACACTAGTAATTTAATTCATTTTGAATTAAAACAAGCGTATTTAAAATAAAGCTCTTGTTGTTGTTTTTTTTTTTAAAGATAATAAAATAATGTACAGTCAAACTCTTCTTTCTCTAGAAAGTAATTCTGGATATTAAAAAAAAAATGCCATAAGGGAAAATGACATTTCTTTTTTCACGCACAAAAATGGTCAATATTACCGTTAATTTTCCAAAATTTTGCTGATCTATGAAAATGTGAATATTCGTTATAAACAAAAATACATTGAAAGTATCTTGGTCATCTAAAGTTTGCAGTGTCTCCATACCACATAATTATGTAGACATAGGTCTAGAAGGATATTCACTATACGAAGTAAGGTGTCGTGAAGCCCATAAAAAATGGGGGGGGGGATTTGTGCATATTTCATTCATTTATCTGTATAACACAGTATTAGATACCAGCTTAGAAGTGAAGAATGCCAAGTTTCTTTGGATTGAAGCATTATTTGTAAAGCATACATTTCATTTTGACATCTATGATGATATATAATAGAAAACCTCATGCGGACATAATTATAAGAATTTCAAGATAGTTTACTTGATACACTTAAGAATTTGAAAGCAGATAAATGCAATGTGATTTAATGGGTGAGTTTAACATTGATGTTATTAATCAAGGTAGTAAATATGATTTTTTTTTTTGTTACAGCTTTACAGTGTATGCAATTTCAACAATTTATTCAGGTTCTGACAAAGGTGAATAATATTTATCAAGTGTTTTGATCGATCATGCTGGATGTATACACGAACTTTCTTTGAAAATGTGTTTATTCTGATAAATAGATTTAGATATTTGCGATCATTTTCCTATCTATGCTATAGTTCAGGATGAAGTTATAATCACAAGATATTTAAAAGAAATTATAATTGTATTATTATCATATTGATACTTATTTTTAATCTCACATTTCTCAGAGGAAAAGTTTCAAATTCATAGAAAGTGGCCAAAGTATAATACCTTTGAAACTTCTCTTTCATCTTATGCATGAATGCGTTTGGAGGGGTTATTAACATTTTACTTTAATTCCTTACCTCACGTGTCCCAGCAGAATACCCTGGATATCATTTTTACAGCACAACGGAAGCCTCTCCTGGGGTGAGGGTACAAGGCACACATGACGAGGACATCCACAACACACTCTATCCCGGTGAGTCGTTGCTCATTAACAATACCGTGCTCTTGTCTTTGTAAGAAAATTCAAATGTTAAAAACATTCACGTAAGGAACCACAATTTTTTTTTTAAAGTCTAGTCACCCCACTTGCGCTCGAACACGCAGACATACACACCCGCACACTCACGCACATCCACGCACACACACATTTCTATCATCTTTCTGAATGGTTGTTGGTCGTCTCAGAATACACAGTCATGAAAATGACACAACAAAGAGATAAATAAATGCATATGAATAAATTACTATCTAAATGATATGATCGTGTTTCTATACAAATAATTTGATAACTGTGCGCATCATCAACTGGTGCGGTTGAATCATTTTCTTCGTCACTCGTTATGTTCATTTACTGGTGTTAGTGTCATGGTGTTTAATCTTTAAGAAAACAAAGCTGAAAACTGACTTGACCAAAAAAAAAAAAGTAAAACATATTGTCATTGAATCAGAGATAAGTCTTCTACAGGAACTGCAGGAAGGTAATCGAGCTGTCATTATTATCTACTACCTTTCCTGTCATCTACACTGCTACTGGGAAGTAGATTGACATGTTCGAATAAAACTAGTTCGATTTCTTCTTCTTTGACATGTTTGTTAAAAATATAAACTAGCAGTTTCGGTCAAAAAATGAATGGGAGGCATTTGATCGAGTCACAGCTCATCTTCTCCCTTCTTCATGAATAGTATCCTTCCGTCCTCCACAAACATCTTTAAAAAATGAAAAAAAAAATAAAGTTGATATTTTCTTGAGTTTATAAGAACAAACTTATATTCCACTAGAAAATCAGTACAATGCGACTTTTGGTAGATTGGTGGTCCAGGGTCGCGTTTATCATATCTACGCATAGAAACTGATTGACGTTACATAGAGAATGGGAAAATAATTTTTCTTCAATTACTTATCAATCTAGAGTAAATTTAATATGACCGCAAAATTGAACCTCAATTGGGGAAAATTGATACAATCTGTATGGGAATCAAATCTTCTTTTTTTTTTGTACCGATGTGACTGTTCTTGTTGGTTGTTGCGAAAGTTTTGTGCTCATGTTGGTGCTATTGATATCCACATTATCACTCTAATCATTATTTTGGTCCTACGCTTTTCCTTTGTCATATTTCTTCTTCTTGATTGTGGGTGAAATAAAAGGAGTTCAAGGCTAAAAGTCAACATTTTCAATGAATATAAAACATATTTTACATTTTGATTCCGGACGAATTTGCTGAGAAACATGACTTACCATAAAACGTTAAGCTTGAAATCATGACGCAACGTATATTCACCAGAAATTAGATTCGTAGACTAATCTTTTTTCCCCCTGTTATGAATAATGTAATACACCTTGCGATATAATCTAATCTGTTTATGTTGAAGAAAAAAAGAGAGGAAATTTACATGTTACCAACATATTCATAGATGTGATTCCAGTGTACAATGTATAACAAGGAAATCCCAAACTTTCATCTCGTCATGGTATTAGGACCATTTGCTACTGTCGTGGTGGGTCTTACCGTCGCTGTTATCGTCTACATCTGCATCATCGTCTTGGTCTTCAAGACGAAAAATCGGTATTGACAAGAACTAAACTTATCCTTACTTGCAGTCATATAGGGTATATTTTGTTTTTTAGTGCTATCGCCAATTTATTTCTGCACATAATATCTGTTTTTAGGTGTGCTTTTCAATCATTTCCCAACTTTTTATGATGCATTCACTATCAATTTTGAAGGGTTCAAAGGTTGTAACTATTTTTTTTTAATCCTTCTGAAGTTTGCCATGAGGAAGAACAGCCGTCTGGCTGAATCATGTGCCATGCTGAAATAAATAAATAAAAATGAAATGAAGTGCGAATGTGTGTCCGTGTGTAAGATAATTCACTGTACACAATGTATCGTGTTTCTCTCCCTGGTTTTGTATGTTACGGTACTTTTGCCTGTGAGTTTGGTATGTCTATGCTTGCCCTCACTGCGTGTGCAGCGAGTACTGACGGTATTTATTTTGACGCAAAACCAAACAAAACTGTGATTCACTTTGTCCTGTGTTATGCACGATATTGCTTTTTATGTTCGCTTTGAATCATTACGAAGATTTGATCTTTCTGCGACAAGCGATGTCTTTTCTACTTCCTAATTTTTCATTCTGTGTATTAAACGTGTCTATGTGTGTCTCTGGTGTAGACATTTGGAGAGACATCAAGTTTGTTTGTGTGACCTAATGTGTTTGCGAATCTTTGAGGACAGCTACATGTATTTTGATTAGAAATAACTACGCCCAAATATAAATTTCACTCAGTTATCATGGTACTTCTTGATGTCATAACTGAAACACATCTTTTTGTTATTATTATTATTATTATTATTATTATTATTATTATTATCCATTTACACATTCCTCCTGGCACGTAGTAAATTTATATGGTATGTTTTACATAGGGAAATGAATACGTCATTGAGTCATGTACGCAGTTCAGATCTTGATTGTTTTACACTAAAATGCATTTATATCGTACTATTTCATCTCTAATGATAAACTATCACATAGCTCTCTTTCCCATTGATAAAAAAGTGATTATCGTCAAAGATGGACAGAAAAGTTAAATTCTAATTGAATATTAGAAGCAATTGAAATTCTTCAAACAGTGTCACAATCGATCCCACTATTTGAGTTACCATTATACCTCTTAATGCCGAATATCACTTAATTCCATTTTCATTGACCATATTTTAGTCATAACGGGTCGTCTCAGAAATCGTCCGTCGATGAGTCTGTAACATCACTCCAGCTTGCAGCAGACAGGACACCCTCCGACTACATGGACCTTGATCCAGTAACTCGTCATCAGTCTAATTACTCGTCTCTACATGACATAACGACAACTCAGCCCAAGGGAACTGATCACGCATTTGAAGACGACATCAATCATGAACTCGACCTCAATCACGACTACGAGACGAGAATCACATTGATGCCTGATGATGGAGAGTATGCAGGCTATAATGATCATGTGGATAACGGGGTCAACAAGCAGTCGCTTGACAAAAGACAAATCGTCGTCAATCACGACTATGAGACGATGTGCGTGATCTCTGAAGCGGCCTCTTATGAAAAGGAGTATGCAGGCTATGATGTTCCTGTCAGCAGTCAGAGCAATGATCAGTCGTCTAAGGAAGGACCAATAGACGATTCTGATTATGTCATCGTTGAATGACTTGCAGAATTTCATGTTTTAAAAAAGATTTGCAGCAAAAGAGGGTGAAATATTTGAAAACGGTGACGCCCAATACGCACTAATTGATTTCTGCACAATGACAAAAATAATTTGCCTGATAGTCCCAATGTAGCTCCTTACAAGAATGTATTTGTAGATTTGGGAATGCATCTTTTCTTTAAACTAACAGAAGATCAAAATTTAGAATATATTTTACTACAGAGGGCGGTATGATGACACATAACATAATTTGCTCAGTTAGACTCGGGAATCGAACTATAATAAAATCATTTTTTTAATCATAATTCGATATAATATGCACAATATGTAATTTGTGAATGTATCATCATTACATGCTCTTTCAGGGGTTTTTTTTTTCTTTTTAATGAAAATGTGACCCGCGACAACAGTTTCAGGCAAAAGTCGGGCATTCTGAAAATTCATTTTTTCACTGAATCACATTGCCCATTTCCTAAGCTTTGCATTGATATAAAACACTTGTATTCTTCGGCACCATAAGTGGGCATGGAAAGCGAAATAAAATGCACTTTTTAAGATGTTAGCCTAACAAAATTGCGAGAAAACGGGCTTTGAAGTTTCACCTCTTACTCAAAGACAATGTCCGAGCGGCGATGCGAGGTGAGAATCACCCATCCGTACGATGGTGCCAATCGATGTTAAGCTCCGCCTCTAGCAACCACATCGCCTTCTGATTGGCTCACTGAGAGAGTCAAATTTCCCGGGCACCCTTCCTAGTAGCTCAGCGTATGGAGCCGAAAAACAATGCGGTTCGCTCGGGTTTGTTTTACCAGTACGTCTTTCAAGATGGCGGATACGATAATTGCACGTATGGTGTACATTGTGTATGGTGCACGCATTACGCAATGGCATCCACACGCCATGACCATGTGCATGTAACAGGCGCGGGTGACGAATCCACACATTTACAAATCGCGTTTTCATTGTTGTTGATTTGACTTTATCATTGGCGACCCTTTTGAAGGCAGAAAAATGCCAGTGCTGGCAAGGGCCACGATTCCTCTTTGTTTTGCTTTTACAAGCCGTGCATATGTTGCCTTGTTCGGTGGTGTTGATTATATCAAAACAAACACGTACGACTCGTTAGTTTGGTGCTATCTTGATGTGTAGTATTTGAATATAACTGGTTACATGTGACCTCTCCTTTCCTCTCATCATCCTTCCCTTGAGTCAGTCTGCTGTCTTAATTTTTACTACATGTACAAGTAGACTATTTTTTTTTCTTTTCACACGATTATGTCGTGCTACATGATTTTTTTTTTTCACTTCAGTTGTCGAACAATGCGGTAGGATAGTTTGGATAGAAAGCCAAACGAAGAGCACGCACTACAGAGCGAGCGTATAAACCACTATAGCAAGAAGAATGGAGCATGTAATCATGCACGCGTGGACAAAGCATTCCCAAAACGCTGCAACTGGTGTCTCCGAAGGCCGAATTATGTAAATGTGTGCGGCGCACCAGCCAATCGCATGCGAGACCCTGCGCCGTAGCAACGCTGGGGATATTGGCGCGGCGTTCGAAAGAAGCTCGAAACTGACGAGTGCGATCCAACATAGGTTGCTTAAAATTCAATTTTCGATAGGAAAAACGTAGTTTTATGCTATGAAATTTAGTGTACATGTAGAAAACATATCAAAGATTCGATTTCTGCAAAAAACCCAAATCGACAAAAATAATGGTAAAGATCTTTGTACCCCGCCTAGGAGGGAATTTGCTCTTGCGACTTTTGCCTGAAACCGTTGTCGCGGGTCACAAATGTGTTCAATAACAAAAAGATGTGGAATCCATTCGGTAAGAAATGAATGGACCTTTTGTTTTGTCATGTTCTTTTTTGTAAATTGTGTGCCAAGCTTTAAATATTTTGTTTGCAGTTCTGTTGTGAAAAACTACGCGAACACTGGCCACATTATAATAGAGTAGTTGACTTTAATAGATGCACTCGACGAGATGACCATGAGTGGACATTTAAACGGAGGTGACAATGTTAGGTACTGTATTATAAGCAAAAAGTTACTTAGACACAAAATTAATTATGAGACAAGGGAATTGAATTCCCAGTATTGTAGCGGTTGTGATTGTGGTTACATGTTCATAATGTTGCCATATGATTGTTTCATGTTTCTTTTTTTTTTATTATTTTAAAGAAAACAAGAAACTGTGATATACAGTAATTCTGTTATAGAGTACTAAGAGTATATGTTTTAAATACGAGAAAACAAGGATAACCGAAAGTACTATGTACAAGTAAACTACATTAAGCAAATAAGAGCAAAACTCTAGACATGATTATCAAAACACACACACCGCCCGGCCCCGGAAACCAGGCAAGGGCGTTGTTTCTCACACGTGCACAAAATGACAGTTACTTTTATTTTAAATATATATTACAATAGATATATTGTACCGCTCATTTAATTCTATACCTACCTTTCACTTCACTGTTCCTAACACTAGAACAATTTTCCACCTATCCAGCTGTAAATACAAAACCATTTTGGTCCCACAGATAATTAGGCCTACAGCAGCCTCTTAGATGATTGCATTTTTTTTTTTCATCTCCCTCTGCTGTACTCTTACGCAGATTGTTTATCCTATTTTTGTTTACTTTTCTAGAAAGTATATGAATGGAATATACACAATGAAACAAACACTCATGCAGACAACAATAAAATCCACATATTCCATTTGTAAAGTAGTTTCCATACTACGCTGATTGATAAATTGCCATTCATCGACGTAAATAAGCACCTATTATTCAATGTTTTAATAGTAGAAATGATAAAATCCATGGACATGTTTTTACAATATTATGCAAATTACTGAAGAATCAGAAGACAATAAATACATTATTTTGCACACAGTTTCAATTTACATATTTTTTATGTAACGTTCATGTACCATGCTGGATTTCACGGGTATCCATGCAAAAGTTACAAGCTATGGAATGAATGAACTAAGATGTACTTTGAGATAAACATAATTATCAGCGGTTTGAAACGCACTATAGTAAATTGTAATAAATAGCAAATTACATTTATATGACTGGCTGGCTTTCGTCAATTAGTGATTAGTGTGGACTTTCTCTATCAACAGCGGACTGACCGGAATAGTTAAAGTCTAAATCGCTACTTCTTTTTTTCTGTCTTTGACAGACCTCCCAGTAGCTCCAAAGTATAGGTCGTATCATAATCACTGCATCAGAATCGAGATGTAGCTGAGCACGACGCTTGCAATATATCCACATAAATGACTATAGTAAACCGACTTTTTTTTTTGACAAGGAAGATCAAAGAAGCGATCTGGATCAGGATGACGTATACCATGGTTGAAATAAGGACTCTGGATGAGTACTGTCACCTGTATGGGCTCCACCCATCACAAAGCATAACCAGGCAGGAAGAAAGTTCTCAGTAAAGCAATAAAAGCTAGCAGGTCAAATAGGTTTTATTATATAAAAGTTGGTGGAAGCTTAAATTTGTTTGCCTTAAAACATTTTCCAAAACCATTGAAGTTTTCAGTGTTGCAACAAGAATCCATGATCAAAGAGCAATTGTATAAAGATGAAAAGTTTACATGACTGTCTAATGAAGTGCTTATCAATTTGAATTCTGTTATCGATTTCGTTTGATGTCTTATGAGATAAAGGGAATGTGTTGCAAAAATGTTGTACGTGCATGATCAATATGGTATGCATTCAATTGTCTGTAGCAGATCCTTTAAAAACAAATGTTCCAAAAAACTTCTTATCCGTGAGACACAGCCCCTGCCCAGCTCTCACGCAGAATATGCCTTGTGCTTGAGTAATTATGATTAAAACTAATTATGGCTGGCAGTAAAAACTTCTTGTAACAGCTCGATAGAAAGTTGTTAATATGGTTATAAGTAGGCCTATAGCTCTCAGTGTATAGTATGAAGGCAACCGCTGGAGACTGGTACTTGTGAATCAGTGGTGAGCAGTTCTTCCTTTTACGACTACAAGTCCTCCATAAAGCTTGACAGACATAATAACAATGCACTTAAGTATGTATATGTCATAATCTATGTTATGCTTCTATACCTCTATTGATGTCATATGCAACATTTAATCGCCCTTACAGATAGCATCATTATTTACACTTATAGACCAGGGGCCCGTTGCATAAAAGTTACAACTATGGTAACTTTGCCATCCAATGGTAACTTCCATGGAATTCTTGATTTTGATTGGCTGTTGAGCATTGTTGCCATGGTAGTTACCATTGGATGGCAAAGTTACCATAACTTTTATGCAACGGGCCCCAGCACGTCAAGAGCATCAATAATTACGAAGTCATTTCCTCAACCTTAAGCTTAATGCTAATGTCTAAATGGACAATTCTTTTCAACATTGTTCTTTTTGTACTTAAAGGACAAGTTCACCTTCATAAACATAAGGATTGAGAGAATGTAGCAATATTAGTAGAACACATCATTGAAAGTTTGAGGAAAATCGGACAATCCGTTCAAAAGTTATGAATTTTTGAAGTTTTTTGTGCAGTAACCGCTAGATGAGAAGACTACTGCAGTGTGTGAATAACTTAGATGTCACATGCGTACATCAACATAAGGAAAATATAAAGAGAATTTCACAAAACTTCATCTTTTGAAAAAAGTACACATTCCCCCGACTCGTTACCGACAAATGTTATGGGTAATATTATTCCCCCTGCCTTTAGAAAGAGGCAAGTCAAGTGTTCTTTTATTATGCGAAAAAGTGAAAATATGTTGAATTTTCTTTACATTTTCTGTATACTGTTGTACGCATATGACTCACAAGCTGTAGTAGTCTCCTCATCCAGCGGTTCCAACACAAAATTTTTTAAAATTCATAACTTGTGCATCGATTGTCTAATTTTCCTCAAACTTTCACTGATGTGTTCTACTAATATTGTTGCATTCTCTCAATCCTTATGTTAAAGGACAAGGTGAACTTGTCCTTTAAGGAAACTTATAGAATTTCTATTTGATCACCACATTCTAACCCTAATTTAATATAGTTTCTCATACAGCGCCTAACTATATTCAATTCGCTATATACACCCTTTGATGACCTTCCAAAAGGTAACGTCAAAAAGTTATTAATATTTCGGAAGATCGCTCAGCCGCTGATAAGTACAAAAATATTTCCACAGATAGCTTCCTTTTTGAAAAACAACTCTTCTAAGTATTCACATATTACTAGTAATAAATGACGCAATACATCCCCTTCCGTACCTACTTCAACGGTATTTTTCTTTGTGGTATTATGGTCTTTTTAGTGAGTCCCTCAATTTTTCGATGTTTTGCGTATTGTTATATCGTCTGTATCACTTCAGTCAGTCAGTTTTTCATGACAATAATTGTTACTCCAAGGTTACATGATTAATTTTTTTCTCAATTTACTTTGTTTTGATTATGCAACCATGTATTCTCTGTCAAAGAAAGTGAAAAGTTTGTTTTTTCGAGAAAAAAAATGATTTGAATTGAATTGAGTTTAGTTAAATAAAAAATCGTTACAAGGCATATTATAATTATTCAGAGGCCGTTGTCCAAGCCAAGCGTTTTGCTTATTGATAACGGTCTTCTTCACCTGTAGGCCTACACTTAAAGATCTGAAATTATATTTATTTATTATTTCATATGATTACATATTTGTAATGCGAAATTTTGTTTATATTTTCATGACTTGTGAATAATATGTTCGATATTCATGTACTTATTTTCTCTTATGTACATGTGGAGAAATAAAACTTACTGAAACTGAACTGAACTGAATTGAATTGAATTATCCAAAGTCCACTGGAATTCGTTTCAGGCTTCTTTTGATCCCGACTCAACTTGCATCTTCAATAGGAATGTCAATAGGGCCTTATTTACCTAATGTCGAGCCAATGCCATATTGGGCTGTATGATTTGTGAGCTGTATGACTCGTAGGCTCGACCTCTTTTTTTTTTATTTAATGTCGAGCTTGTGTACCGTGCTACTCGTTGGTGTCAGGCACGTGGGATAACTCCGTTTTTTGCTCTTTTCCAGCTTAATTTGTTCATGTGGTTTTTTTTTATTCCTCACTTGACTGCTAAGAAAATGCCCTTAGAGTTGTTCTTTTTCTCTTTTTTTTTCAGTTTTTAAATTTTCAATATATACATGTATCGTGTGTACACCCTTATCTCCTTATTTCACAAAACCGTCCATAGTATGTATGGTCATTAATTCATTGTCATCATATGGAGGGTGTTTATGTATTTTCTGTCATGGACGAATAATCATGAAATGACATGGATAGACATTGTATAAGAATATTATTCAATTTAATGAGTTCTTGCGCCGAATTGATTGTGTCAAAACTTTTTAAGTAGTAGCCATATTATGGCTACTAAGACTGAAAAATCGGTGCTTATTTATCTTGTTTATATCCACGAAGGGCAAGTTACCTTATAGATGCTTTGTAGGATATTACTTTTGTCACTGCGGAGTAAGAACAGTAATGATAGGAAACGTTACTTTTAATTATAAGAAGCCACGTGTACAGCGTGATATTTAGAAGTAAACCCTCTTTGTGGTATTATACATGCAAAATACTCTTTTTTGTTTTCAACTGATTGATAAATTGCATTATACCGACGTAAATAAACACATTAACGTCGATGCTGACCAATTGGTCAATCAGTTTCAATGAAAACAAGAATTCCATTAATTTATATATTCTTCTTTAGTAATAATTTACCTTGTTCATTAAGTATGAGCGTGAATTCTTCGTTCGCTTATTTCTGCAAATATAAACCAAACTTGGGGTGATAATCGATTTCTGTTTCCAACTCAGATTTGATCAATAGACCTTATGAACCTCAACATTTTGCTGTCAGAAGGAAACAGATCTTGGTAGGATTCTGTCACATTTACGAGCAGTCAGTGATTTCACACTTTAAAGAGCTTGGGGCGACATGTTTTGGTTGGTGGTGCATGATCACAGCTAGATATGTAAAACAAGTTATTTTTAAATTTAGATTAAAGGGAACGTGTCACTGCAATAACCGACCCGGAGAAAATTAGAAATAAATAATAATGGTCATAAAAATGTTGATAATAATAATGATAATAATGAATATTATAACGGTCATAATAAATACATGAAATAATAATAATAATAATAATAATAATAATAATAATAATAATAATAATAATAATAATAATAATAATGATAATAACCCGTCAGAGCTGGATCTTACAGAACCGCGATTAATTTGATCAAGAGTGTGTTGCGGCTCCAGCTGATCCATGTACTAGGGAAGACTATCGCTAGTCAAAACAATGTATTGGCAACCATGTTGTTGGTCCCCTCGACAAAAAACATGAGGCTTCTGTCTTATCGACTTTTGTTTTATGGTTTGAATTCAAGGTAATACATTCTGCATGACATCTCTCGGCGTTAGTGTGCATTTGTATGTGTCTGCAGATACACAGGATATAGAAAACGCGTTACAATTAATGCTAACATACACAGTGTAAGCATAATCTCAGTCCTCAGTTCACACACACACACACACACACACACACACACACACACACATAACAAGACACAAAAAAAAAGAAGAGAAAGACATGATAGAGAGGGGGGTTGGGAACTGTAACTTGCATGTTCCCTCGCCATGTCTACTGTTTGTCACACTAGTATCACAGATACAAGCAAATTATTCTTAGTCAAGGGGTAGGTGCATTCCAATATCTTACAAGCTTGGCTTTTTAGTGGAACACTGTTTTCCATCGTTATGATTATTTACTATTTTTGTTGCCATGACAAAGTGCATTGTTTCTTTGTTATGACATCATTCGTCCATATACTTTATATTGCATTTGAAAAAAAAAGCCCATATCAGACGAATGAAAGACAAATCGTCAACTTTTACCGCTTTGAATCATGATCTCTTTTTCTTTTCTTTTTTTGATGATGGAAATAAATAAACTATTGAATTAAATTGAATTGAATCTAATTGAATTGAATGGAATGTCTCTTGTTAAACATTCCATTACTTTAGCAATGATTGACAGATGAGGTCACAAAAGAAATATTGGTTTGGAAGGATTTTTTTTTTTTTTGTGGGCGTATCAAAGTAATCTGAAGAAAAATAGAAGAAAAAGTAGTTTAGAAATATGTGGAATGTTTCTAGATATTCGTTTCATGGCAAAAGTGATGTTGAGGGTATCATAAATCAACACAAATCAACATGAACTCGTATTTCAGAGAACCTTTAAAGCAGAAATTTATAGAGAATCTAGAAATATGACAAGTTTGATATCTACGGAAAGCTAAGAAGCTAGTTAACAAAACTGGATATCTTTTAGACGATGTAACTTTACCCCGAAACTGTTTTTGAGATTGAAAAAACATCAAATTTCCATGACGACGTAGCTCCGTTCGCTACAAGAAACATTTGAGCGACGTCACCTAATGTGTATGAGCTGATTTGCCGTACGGCTATATGAGACCCGCTCTGGCAAAACCCGAAACTTCTCAGCAAATGTGATTTCGCGCTACAGCCCGAAAAAGGTCAAAAAATGACCTACCTCAGGGACCAAATTGACATTTTGGTATCACGTTGTAGGGGAAATTTTTCTAGTTTCTGATTGATATCAACAACATTTCGAAATACAACCTACAAAATGTGGAATTTTGAAGAGAAAAGTGGGATGTCAATCTCAAATGTTGGCCAAAATCGTACGTCTAAAGACCAAATCGCCTTCGCTTACGGCGAAAATGACTGTTCTTTTGGCGATCGTGTCTTAGATATTCTGCGGTGAACCCTGACACATTTCGTACCTACAAAAAACTCTACCTCTGCTTATTCCAAATAATGGTCATGGCATGATGTCATGCTACTCACTTTCATTCATAAATTCGTTGAAACATGCGTAAGTTCATGCAAATCGTCTCCCAGACGCGTTAACAGCCTTGTTGCTTACCAAGACACGTGATCGAAATACGTGTTCACGATTGGTCAACTGCGCCGAGGACCCCCTTGTTTACAAGCAACCTACGTGTTATACTATGGGGATCGCTGCAGCAGCGTTGCATGCTTGCATGCAACACGTGTATCGTGACTGCTGCTCAGCACGGAAATGTTGCAGTTTCCCGCTTTGTTAGACTGTTTTTTTAGCAAGTTGAGGTAGAAATTAGAATTTAAACCAACACACAAGAGAAAAAGAAGGTCACATTTATCTAACAAACCTTCATCATGCCATTTCGAAGAAGAATCAAGCTGAAATCACGGCATCAAGGAATACCTCTTCACTTCCGGCCGATTCTGCTGGTACTGTTGTGCGTACACCTGATCAAGGCAATCGCGAATCTTGAGCTGATTATGGTAGGTTTTGTGCTTTTCAAACGTCGTATTTCCGTAAATTTATGGGTGTAAAAATGATTTCCAATCTATTACAGCTCTTTGACTTAGTTATCATCCTTCATGAGTATGTAAGATTACCTCAGCTATACGCAATTCCCCCACAATGATCGATTTGTTGTGTCAATAATAACAGCAAATTGTGGCTGTACGAAGGAACAGCTGATCACGGCAATCGTGAATCTTGAGCTGACGATAAGTTTTGTGCTTTTAAAACTTTGTTTTTCCGTAAATTTCTGGGTGTAAAATATGATTGCAATGAACACAAACAAACAATTTCACGACGTGAATATATAGTTTTGGCGGACGATTTATTTTAGATTGACAACAAATTACACACCAATTTCCTGAAAAGTGCACACAGTTTGCTTATAGATACGTAAATCCCACTGGGTTGCATACACACGTGGTGACGTACACAGATTTGGCACTTTTCGTAGCCGCATCGAACTTTTTCCAGTGCTCAAATTTGGTAAAATTAAAGATTCTTATATTCAAAGCAGAGACAACTTTATTGCATGATCTATGTCAGAAATTAATCAAAATAACATTAAATGATGGAAAACAGTCAATTTATATGATACTATTTCCTTTAAATTTCTTCTTCAACGATACACAAGAATAACGTTGACAAAGTAGTCGTTGTTCGGACTCACTCAATTAGAACTTTGGTTGGAAGGACAGGGGATACCATGTAGATTTGTCAGGGTAGTAACCAGCGATTTGGAACGTCAATCCTTTCAAGATTATTTTTGATGGATGGATGCGGACGTGTGACCAACGGGATGGTGATCGTTTTCCCACAATAAACGACGTTCATATCTGGAGATGGTTGTATTATATGTAGTCCAGTCAAAATATGAAATGAACCCCAACTAATTGCAACAGAAATAATTCCACTTGCGTTTGAGCTGGAATAGCTACTCAAATAGCATATTAAAAGTTCCCTAAAATTCGAGTGGTGGATCAGTGTCTAATTTGCATAAATTCAAAATGGCCGTCATACAACCTATTTATTCCCCTATCTCGGGACATATAACCCGCAGAAAGTAAATTCTGGTGTCTAAACCAATGTTTTTTAGGTCAAGGAATACGATTGTGATATCTTTAGTAACTTCCAAGCATCCCTACATATAGTTTTTGCATATATTTGCATATAATTACGTGCAAAATGGCCACCGTATGCATGTGCAAGCAGCCCGTATCTCCGTATACTTCATCTGTAAATGGCACCTTGTTGTCCGAGGTCTTAATTCTACTGCTGAAAATCACTGATGTAGAATATGTTCCGCTCAGAGAATGATTAGCTATAAGTTACTAAAAAAAACTGAATTTATTTATACATAGATAAATTCAAATTATTACCGCGAATATACTTTCAGATATATACGAATACAAACTGCAGATCATTATTTTACTGTAATGTCTACATCCAAGTTTTCAAGGGCAAAAATTGATATGATACCATTTACAACCTCATTGTTTATCCGTACATCTAGTTTCATATTCTTGCATTGATTAAAAGTATTGTATTACTCATATTTTCTTGAGATAAAGCCTCAGAATACTAAACAACTGTGAGTAGCATCAAATGGAACAGATTCTATTCAACTTTAATCTCAACTTAGCTTCCAAGGTGTGCTTAATAGGTACACAAATATTAAAGTCTCAAATTATGTGGTAGGCATCGTTAAATTTATTTCATGATTGCAAGATCGTATACATGTATCGTATGTATTTTGCCATCATGTTAAATGCTTATACTTGTGTCTATGATGCAATACTTCTATTTCTTTCTCTCTTTTTTTGTCAAGGGGGGAGGGGCACGTCATCAAGATCATGATTATTCATGACCTACTCTTCAAAAGTTTCATGAGTTTGGAAATTTGTATAGAGGATGTTCTTGTCATATTAGGGTACCTTGTCATTCACAGACTTTCTGAATAAAAGACCCAGGTATTTCAAGTTCACCTTCCATGCATTCTTGCAGACTTTTACCTGGGAGAAAGGAAATTGGAAGAATTTGGGAACCTCTAGGGACGAATCTGGAAGCCTTTGGTGACTTCCAGGGCCCAGGGAGGCATGATGTGCATATATTCATGACACTGGTGATAAAACCTACTTACCTAAGTTTGTTGAAAATTTGACCATGTGTTTTCAAAAAGAAGATACGAAATAAAAAGTGGCCCCCAATATTTTGATGAAAGTGTGAAACTTGTCCCTATTTGGCACTAGCCCAATGGTGTTCACCCTGGATCCGCCATGAATAATCTTGAAAGTATGTTAATACACTCACCAATGCATTTGCTCAATGTCCTCCTGGTTATATAAAAAGTGCGACTCTAAATTCAGAGGGGGACATGGTGTCCACACGAACAAAAAAAAAAAGAAAGATGAAAATGCGAATGCAAACTTAAAACTTTGCAGTCGCCAAGATATTCAACTTTGTACTATATACCTAGTTCTATCACACCTGGTTCTATTTTTTTTTTCTGAGATTTTTTCAATGATTAGATTCCTTAATTTCGGGGTTCTGGGACCTTTTGGACATGGTGTGACACGTGTCTGTTTGAACAGCTTGATAGTCTGTCATCCTTGGGATGCTACTCGCCAAGTTTGTTGAGAATCTCTCATTGCACGGAGTTTTTAAAGAGAATCTGAAAATGATTTTTTAAAAATGCATCCATGACTGACGACGGTCGCCAGACGATAAATGATGGCTAATTGCAATATTAGTTCGCTGTCTTGAGCCTTTGGCTAAGATGACTGTAAAATCTCGTGATTCAAAGTTACTTGATTTCAAGAAAAAAAAAAATCTTCCATTTCCAGTACAACATGTTCATTTTCTGGCATGCGATAATGCGCTTGTAATGTGATCTCTGAACATATAGATCAATGATAAAAGTGTGAAATGAGTAAACTCGCTTACACACAAAGTATTCCATGCTTTTACTATAGATTCTGGACTAGAGTAATGTGATTTTTCAGTTGATTGATTAAAAGCAAACAGGATCTCGGCTTCATTTCATACAGACGTAGAGGAGGGTCATAAGTCTTACGTTTGGAAACTGTGTCGACGTCTTTGAAGAATGCTGTTGCGACACGGATTGTCGCCCCTACACGGATTGTCGCCTCCTGCTCGGGACGACAATCCGTGACGGGCGTTGGCGGCACGGATTGTCGCCCCCGTCACGGATTGTCGCCTGGCGACAATCCGTGACGAGGGCTGGCGGCACGGATTGTCGCCCGCCCTCGATGCACATTTTGCTGGGTAATATCGTTCTGGACACAATCATTGAAATATTAACACATAACTTACATGGCTACATCCATGCAAACATGCCATGTAAAAAGTCAGGTAAAAAAAAAGTCAGTAAAAAGTGAGGTTTCAAGGAAGTGTGTATGTGCGCGTGCACATGATAATTTAGTGTCCGTTTGTGCGTGTGTGTGTGTATGTGTGTGTGTGTGTGTGTGTCTGTGTGTGTGTGTGTGATGGAAGAATGTGTTTATTATGTCAGTTGTTTTTTTTTTTTTTTTTTTTGCGTATGTGTTTTTTTAGCTGCGCGTGGGAAGGGATACCTAGTAAGCTGTTGCTGGCATAAACGTTGATATTGATTTTATCAGCAGCTTTGAATTTGATGAGTTTGTTTGGCAGATTTGTATTATATGAATTCGGAGTGGAGCTTGCGTGCGGGCGGATGCTGCTTTTCTGCATACGGTCCATTATGTCTTATTTATGAACATTGGGAAATCGTTTCATCAGGAAGGAATGTGGTATCGGTTCGGGTGTGCGTCGGTATGTGGGAAGGGGGCTACATTTCGTTATTACAAAATTGACACACCCATACTAGGGAGTTTTCGATTGGGTGAACGAGAAGGACGTGCCGCCGAGCGCAACCGTACGTCAAGGCGTCACGTCTGTACGTTGACCCGCTGCTAAAACACATTTCGATTTCGATTCCACGTCTCGTGGCGAGTGCAGGAGGCAACCTGTGCCTTGCGCGCATATATGCGGAATTTGTGACTCGTTTGTACTTGTAATATTTTGTTTTTGTTTTTGTCTTTGACTAGATGCGTATCCTGGGAGGAATTATGTGGATTTTAAAACATGATGCATGGTAAGACTACTATACTAGGAAAATGCACTGCTGCACTAGCTAGGCCAAAAGCATCAAGATCTGTTTGCGTACAGCATTACATGGAAATGCATGTGTGGGACTACAATAGGCAGTTGCACAGTGCGAAACAGTGAAAACGGGCAAATAAAGTAGGTACCAGAGGCTGTAGTTTGTATGTCAGCGCTGCTGCTGTGACGTATCAAGATCATAAGCTTTCATGTTATTAGAATATAAATATTCTCTCGAAAGAAAAAGGAAAACGGGTGAACTGAACACGGATTTCCCGAGAGTCATCGTGCTCTTTCGCACGATACCCGAGAGGAGTGTGACGTCATAGCAAGGTGGGTTGAGCGCGGCGCAACCGATTTGGGTGGACGGTGATAACCGGGGTTAACGCGTTCGAAATTTGTGCGATGAGTCGAGGGTCGACACTCGCGCATGCGCAGTACGTAAAAACTACGTCATAACAGGGTGACGCCTGGCTCAACGTGCAAATCGAAAAGTCCCTACTATTTTTAAATCAACGCTGGTGTGAATTCTTTAAACACGTGCTCATACACTCTGAAGGCGTTTGTATTGCCACAATAGCGCCACTATATTCCACATACACACGTAAGCATACAGGCACACGTATGCACAGAGACAAACAAACCACTACCACTATACAACCACCACACATGCACAGTTTCTACATAATATTGTATTATTATACTCCAAACACACACATATACACACACACACACACACACACACAACAAATCATACACATCACATATCATGCAGCTCACAATACACACAAACACACACACACACACACGCACACGCACACACACACACACACACACACACACACATACGCATAACTTACCAGTCCCCATCCCACCAAAGCTTAACACCGGAGGAACCACCCCGAGCCCGGGGCGACAATCCGTGACGGGGCGACAATCCGTGTCGCAACAAATTTTTTGCCAACACGGATTGTCGCCTTCGAGGTCAAAAACTGGGAACTGCACAAGCGTCACGGATTGTCGCCAGGCGACAATCCGTGACGGGGGCGACAATCCGTGCCGCCAGCGCCCGTCACGGATTGTCGCCCCGAGCAGGAGGCGACAATCCGTGTCGCAACAAATGCTCCTTATTCTTAGTCACCAATAAGAATAGCATCATCTGACTTTTCACATATTTTAGACATACAAAATTACAAGTGCCTGATTTCTAATGGTCACCTGCAACTACACTGCCAGTTGCTTACAGCCTGTCTTGCAGTTGCATCAAACTTCCTTCAGCAGGAGTTCCTTAATAACTGCAGCTTTGTTTGTAGAAATAAGAACATACACTGACATATCTATAATTAAACATCCTCCTCAAAGCGTCCCAATTCCAATGATTGTATGTCATTCCCCTTCCACTGTTTAACTTCAGACTGCTTATTGAATTCAGCCTTCATGCTGCTCACATTTCCGAAAAAAAAAATGTGTGTTGCTGAAAGTTTTTAACAGTGTAAAGCCTCAAGGCAATATGAGACATTTCTTTTGATAAACATGCAGATCCAATAAGTATTAAACATGAAAAATGGTAAAAGTAAGACATATCAGAATTCATGTATACGTGTCATATGTCGCTTGAAGCCGACGAGAAGGATGCTGTGTGTATTGGTCGACTGATGAATCCAGTGTTCTAGTAATACAAATGTTAAGGCATTTTTTTCTTTTTATCTGGCTATGAATCACAATGTTTTACATTTTTCAGAAAGTCACTGGGTGAAACCGCGCGAAAATATGACAAAATCCTCTTCTTTACAAATTATCACGGTCATATGACTTACCTTCCGTTGCTCATTGATAAACATGCGTTTACCAAAAGTTTTGCAAAAAAAGACACAAGTATCGTTTAATCATGGAGGCAACTCATCAACAGGTATGAAAAAAGATGTTTGAAAAATTCTGCTGAATGATTTAAGACCAATTTTTATTTACTGTAAGTACACTTTGGAAGCTATATGAGGGTATAAATACTAGTAAAAGGAAATAAATGACAGATAAAATAAAGAATTGTGATAATCATAGACACAGGTAACCATTTAAAATGAAGGAATATTATTAGATTACATCGCAGTTACAAGATACATGTGTATTTTAAACCATTCCTGCCACATAAACATGTTCAGAGGCTTAATCTGAAGAAAATGTAATATGAGTAGTACAGTACTTTTAATCAATGCAGATTTATGCAACTATTGTAGGTGAAAGGATAAGATTTCATTAATGTTGTGAATGGTCTTATGCCAAACTTTTTGCCCTTGAACTTATGGTTGCAGGCATGACATGTATGTTCTGCACGTTACATACGTGTATATCTGTATAAACTTGAATATACACAGTAAGTTGTATATATACGTGTATCCTGCGTGAATATCTATATAAACTTGAGTATACACGGTAGTAATTTGAATAAATTTATAAAATGTAAATTTAAGCAGAGATTTAGCGACTTATTCCTGAGCGTACTACATTAATGATTCTTAGCAGTAGAATTAACAACCACAGACAACAAGGGGCCATTAGAGATGAAATATACGGAGATACGGGCTTGCACAGACATATGGCGGCCATTTTGCATGTGATTATATGCAAATATATGCAAAAACTGTATATAGGGATGCTTGAAAGTTACCAAAGATATCATAATTGTATTCCTTGACCTAACAAACATAGGTTTAGACACCAGAATTTACTTTCTGCGGGTTATATGTCCCGAGATATAGGCATAAAATTATAGGTTGTATGGCGGCCATTTTGAATTTATGCAAATTAGACACTGATCCACCACTCGAATTTTAGGGAACTTTTAATATGTTATTTTAACAGCTCTTCCAAGTCAAATGCAAGTGTAATCGCTTCTGTTGCAATTAGTTGTGGGTTAACCCACTTTTTGCCGTATTTTGACTGGACTAATATACAGGTTTCGTTCTTATGTGTTCGAGAAGTGCTCGGACCCGTAACAGTTGGGGGCTTATGACTTAAATGCACACATGTTAAGATTGGAGTATTATGTGTGTTAATTTGTTTACTGGTTAATAGAACCAAGGTGGTCAGAACCAAGACAACACGATGATATGTATGTACATAGTGAAGCACTTTACAAAAGTAATTTTTGAGAGGTTAAGCTTCTTGATTACAGCTTGAGTATGTGTAATATGAAGCAAGCATTTTGTGAGCAGGTAATAATCAAAGCAGTATTTTGGTTGTTGAGCTACAATTGTAGCTAGCTCATGTCGTAAAGCACAGCTTACATCATGGTTATGCGTAACATTCCTCTTTGTTGGAAAAAAAAAACCCCAAAACAAAACAGAACGAAAAGAAACAAAGATACAGTGTACGTATAGTTTCACAAAACGCAGGTTGAGTACAGTGTGTACAAACAGTGATAAAAACATGTGTTGAAACGGTTATTGTGTTAATTTGCTTTATCCAAATATAATACCAAGTGCATGTACATTGTACACCTATTATTCTGTTAAGTGCAGATTATGTGATTGCTTTGACGAGCTCCAGAATGTTACTGTTGTCAAGGGTTAAAGAGACAACTCAAACTGTAACTCAAACTTATGGTTTCGATTTCGGGAATATTATCCAACTATCAGTACCGCTGTACAGTGTAAAGACTATCTGATCATGTGAAGTCACAAGCAAGACTGTAGTCACAGAATATGCTACATGTACATAATTTGTTAGACAGCAGTGATGCTAAAACCTTTCGATTGTTTGTGCCTCTTTATAGGCACACATGTTGTTGTGCCACTGTTGCAATTTGTATAGCATTTATCCTTTCAGAATTTTTGTGACTGCATGCATGTACAGGATTGAAAAGAAGTTGATTACAGGCAGGTTCAATACATTTTATGTGTTCAAACTATATGCATGATACCGTACACGGTCAAGGTTACATCACCTATGTCTTACAAGTTGCGTATACACACAGTCTAGAGCTAGAAACAAACAGACTGTAACAAGGAGATGTAAGTGCCAGAAGATTTGATGTCATGCTTTGGAAAGAGCTCTCGAAAGGGTTATGGAAAGGCCTATCGAAAGTTGATTGTCATGCTTTATACATGTACACTGTAGTTCGTGTAGGTTGTTATGTAGTTTAGACACGAGATCCTTCTATACAATTGGTTACCAATCCCTCTTTTTAGGAGGGAGGTGTTATGTGGGCGTTATGTGGTATGTTCCAAATTGTTATGTGGCATTCCATACTCGGAAGCAAGATGGATGCGGACGTGTGACCAACGGGATGGTGATCTCGAGTTACCGTAAACGACGTTGAAATAGATATAGAGTAACATACACCCCTCACATAGTCTCCAATTAAAATGCGATTAACGGGAGGCGAAGGAAGTGTATATATACCATTTTTGATAGGCTGAAATTCCGACCTGATCGCATTGGACTTTTGGTAACATGGCTTGTCTGAGTGTGTGGATTCTGGTCTTTACCTGGTCTATTCATCCGAGTGTAGAGATAACACGTAAGACTGTGATCATTATTTGACTCTATGAGTTGTACCATATTCTAAGTTTAGGGGCTATGTGCCATGTTTTGCCAAGAATTAATGAGTGTGCTATGTCATCATCCAAAATTCTGTCTAACTGGCAAAGACATACATTTTTTTTTTCATTCAGCTCTACGAGATTATTCGTATCCCATCCAAAATGTATTTCGAACTTATGTTGACAATTACATATAAGAAACAAAACTGACGTTGCATTTGACATTGCAAATGACATTGATATTTTTGAAATAAATTCTAGTATTATTGAAATAGTATTAACACTATTTACACTAACACTGTTTACACACAAATACGCAAGTGTTTCAAGAATGTGACACAAATATCAACGTAAACAAATGCTGACTAGTTTGAAACTATACACTTATGTTTCTATGAATGCTTTGATCAAACCAAATGTAGAATTTGGTGTAAGCTCTGAATTTTCCATCTAATCTCGCTTTCTTTGTCTGTTGACAGTAACCCCTTCTGTGAAATCTTTATCGAACATTATTTGTTATATGTTTCATTTGCTTTTTTCCTCTTTTGTGTGTGTGTTTTTTAGCATCGTTAGATGTGACTGGAAGCAAATCAATACTGATCAGGAATGACTCCGAACCAGAAACGTGGGACATAACTACCAACAAAGAGAAGAGAATTCAGGTTTCATTCAACTCATTTTGGCTACGTTTTGGATATGACTTTCTTGATATAGAAGATCTCAATGGCGACACAAAGGACTTCATAAAGCTGGCTACTTTCGGTGGAAACAAAGTTCCTAATAATGTTACAACTATAAGTAATAGTGTGAGGATAAGATACCGGCCCTCTTCCAGTACATATCATAATAGGAACGTAGAAATCATCGTGACTGCAGTAAAGATACCAGGTGAGTTTGATGACCATAACTTCACCACATTAAAGCAAGGAGCGTTTTACTTTCTTAAAGTAAAATAAATGAATTAAAGGCATTATTTACCATTATTACAGATGAAACAGACAGCCAGTGTTAGTGTTCAAAATAATTCTAAAATGTGAGGTAGGAATAGAAAAAACCAATGTGAAATTTCGATCAGTTTTATAAATTTCATGTATTGTTAAATGTACAAAATGTGACAATAGATATAATAAAATTGTTTCTAGTATATATACCGTCTACAGTATGATGTAGTGAGAAATTGGTATTATCTCCTTATATTGTAGGTTTTATTGCGATATTTTTTTATGGTACGATGTTTTGTGACACAACTATAATATGCATGGATCAAATGCGATATCCCGAACGTTGTTCAAATCACTGCTAGCAATGGTAAACAATACCTCTGAGAAAGTAAAGACATTCTTAGAGTAAAAACTTCTTAGTAAAAACTTTCTCAGACTCTAAAGTCTATGGGAAGGTGACACAGGCCGTCCACATCAACAACTGACAAATTTAATTCTTAAAGGAGACCTCCGGATGATTCTCAGATTTTTACATTTGAACAACTATAAATTAGTTTCAGAATTTGTGATAATTGGGTGAAGAATAAGATTATTTTCAAAATTTAGAACAAATTGGAATGAACAAGGATGATGACATGGCAGAGTCACCATAAGAATGCATGAGTTGGGCCTCAAGGAAGCAGAACAAAAGAAAAAGGCATGCATAGATTATACACAGGTTACCTCGCAAGCAAGGGGTATTGTAATAGAATTACAATGCTACATTTCTGAAATATGTGAACCTCCTATGTCATCATCCTTGTTTAGTGTAATTTGTTTAAGATTTTTCAAAGTATTGTTTCTCTGCTCAAGAACCACAATAAATTCCACAAATCTATATTTTGAGTTGTCGATTTATGTACTACATGGTGTGAAATTATGAAAATCGTCTGGAATGTCCCTTTAAAGTCGGTATAAACCTTCGATCACACTGTTGCAAATATAAAATGAGTTCTATACTATTGTTTTTTTTTTCATTTATTTCATCATCATAACAAATTTGTGATAATTTCTTTTTTTGTGTTATTCAATAAGAAGTGATGTACGTATTGTATTTTGCGGAAATAAAATCAATCAATCATCATATCAAATTCATATTCAAGCAACTTTAGTTATATTCATCCTGAGACCTCTTTTATGCAAGCAGGGAACTGCAAGAAGGAAATAACCTCGAGAAAAAGAAATTCAGAGAGAAGAAAAATGTTGAACAATTTACAAAGAATACAATTCGACAGTACTTCGACAATTCTGTCTTAAATGTTATGAACCGATTTTGCCCGAATTTACTACGAGTATATGTGACCCTGCACCACAAAACAAACAAAAAGTCGTCAGACATGAATTTTTAGTTAAGACCATATTCTGAAAGAGCAGACTTTAAGCTTTAAATGATGTATAATTCAAATCAAATGGACTCCCATAACCTATCGAAATATTGGAAAGAACGCACAAACTCAGGAAAAGTGTGAACTGAGAAAAGAGGTTCTGAAGTACACAGTGTCTATTCAAGCGCTTAATCTTTACCTAACCGCGCTGGCTGTGCGATGAATGGGACAAAAAACAGGAAGTAATCCACCAGAGTAACAACAATGAAGAGATTATTAGATTAAATGAAATTAAGCATGCCTCATTAACACATTCTGCCCATAATTGATGCCAACTTTCAAAGCAGTAGCATTATTTTTTCAAAAGTTATTAGAGTTGAAAGTGAAGAGTGTGTACAAGGTTTTTTAGAATGAAAAGGGGACCCTAAAGACACACCTAATGACACTATTCTACCAAAAATGGTCCAGATAAACTGCTAAAAAAAAACACACTCTCCTGCCCGTTTCATGATCCCAAATTTTAGCATAATGTGAAAGAAGACTTGGTCTTTCAGAAAATATAAAAAAGTCAAGATCGGCTAGGTTGACCCATTTCACTTATTTTCAGTCCTCACGCAAAATCATTGTGTGCGACTTTTTGTTCGTTTTGTGATGCACGGTCACATATGACTCTATGGATTATGGACAACAGACATCATGTCAATGGTAAAGCTGACTTCAGCTTGATTTCACATTTGTCCGAAGTTTCCTCTCCTATAATTGAGCAAAGTCACCTTAAAAGAATGGCAGATGAAACACAAATCTCTTACTTGATTCAAGACCACTGAAAAGGCTCTTTTGCCTTTCTGTTGTCTTGGAGTGAGAATAACACACAGGCATGTTCATGCACAAAAGTAAAAAGAAACTATGTGTTTTGTTAACAATTAAAGAAGAGGATCCCCCCTTCCCAATAAAAGAACAAACATAAAAACCCTTCAAACAACAAAAACAATAATGGTTTACATTAGTCTGAGTTTTGATAAATAACTGTGGAGAAAATTATGACTGTCAGTCTGAATGTGTTGCCGATACATGTACTTACATTGTATGTCACTGCCACTTCAATTGTTTATTACTTTCAGTCCGATTTTCATAGGACCTCCGAAATACTGTCTGTTCTGCCTGGCTTTATGCATTTAATTTTCCCAAGCTTTAATTAACTGATTTCACTATTTGAAACAGGAAATGTCACTCGAGTATTCCCTTGACCTATGGACTTCTTCCTGTGTATATTGCATTCACGAATAATAGTGATAATAATAATAATAATAATAATAATAATAACAATCATCATCATCATCATCATAATAATAATAATGATAATAATAATGATAATAACAATAAATGTGCTTGTTTCATTTAGGTGACTTTTCACTTTAAACTTTTAAAAAGTTCCATTACAGTATTCCCAATTGACAATCATCAGGTCAGGATTTTCAAAACAAATGTCATTCCGAATCTTCTTTTCTAAGGTCAACGATAATAACGTTATGAAGATTAAGAACCGTTGCCAAAATTTGTCTACACGTTCATAATTATTCTAAATTTCATGTATTCACAGAGGCCACATGGTTGGAAGATGAGGAATCATTCAACCTGGCAACACCAAATTACCCTTCCAACTACCAAGACAACTCTTACTATCTTTGGAAATTCCAAGTTCCAAATGGAAGCGTCATTTCCGTCGAGTTTAAATCGTTTTCCCTGGAAAACGGTGGCGATTTTCTCTACTTCGTCCAGGAGAACGAGAAGGATGAATATAATAGCCGCACAGGATTACTAGTAGTTAGGAATTGTACTGGTAAGAGGAAAGATGCTCCACTACGAAATTGGAACTTTAATACCTCGGTGTCACCTCTCACAGCCATATTCACCAGTGACTTGAGCAACAACAAGAAGGGTTTCTGGATACAGCTTCGAATGATCAAAGGTAAATATTCCTGCGATCTTTCAACATGTATGTGGTAATATCACTACCGAGAGAAAAATTAACAGTGGCATATAGTCGTAATCATTTTGTTATAACATCGCTCCTCTGTCAGTGCTCTTTGTAATAATGGAACAGCATTACAAAAAAAAAAAGAGTCAAATATTGAAAGCAGTGCAAGAAGTTGCAGTAGTAATGTAGAAAAATATTTATTATCAAGTGGTCTTGTCAACGGGTACATACAGATTAGATTAATTGTGTAATAGTGCATTTCCCACATGAGTATTAAAACTATCAACAAGTTTCTTTCTCCTGATTTATACAGTGTCATTCTTCTAAATCGACGGCCAATTTGAAGGGCGGTGTGTAATTGATATTTCCTGGAAGAGATTATGAGTGGTCTTTGCGATTGGGTAGATAATTGTGCAATTCATCTATCACATCACATTGTGCAATGTGAACAGATTGTTCTTTAGACAAGTAGGTCTACATTTTTTTCTCTTTTTTGTGCCAAATAATGTCAGAATTGCATTGTTTCGACAGTGGGCCTTCTCTTCCTCAATGTACTCTTATATATGTGACCGTGCACCTCAAAACGAACATAAAGTCGCACACACTGATTTTGCGTGAGGACTGACAATAAGTGAAATGGGTCAACCTAGCCGAACTTGACTTTTTCATATTTTCTGAAAGAGCGGGTCTTCTTTCACATTATGCTAAAATTTGGTATCATAAAACGGGCAGGAAAGTTTGTGTTTTTTTTTAGCAGTTTATCTCGAACATTTTTGGTAGAATAGTGTGATTAGGTGTGTCTTTGGAATCCCTTTTTCATTTCTGAAAAACCTTGTCCACACTCTTCACTTTCAACTCTAATAACTTTTGAAAGGATAATGCTACTGCTTTGAAAGTTGGCATTAATTATGGACAGAATGTGTTAATGAAGCATATTTAATTTCAGTTTAATCTGATAATTCCTTCATTGTTGTTACTCTGGTGGTTTACTTCCTGTTTTTTGTCCCATTCATGGCACAGCCAGCACGGTTTGGTAAAGATTAAGCGCTTGAATAGACACTGTACTTCAGAGCCTCTTTTCCCAGTTCACACTTTTCCTGAGTTTGTGCTTTCTTTCCAATATTTAGATAGGTTAGAAGAGTCCATTTAATTTGAGCTATACTTCATTTTAAAGCTTAAAGTCTGCCCTTTCAGAATATGGTCTTAACTAAAAATTCATATCTGGCGACTTTTTGTTTGTTTTGAGGTGCAGGGTCACATATCACCTTGATTAGGTTGTCCCTTTCAAGTACGCCAATGCACTGGATCGCGCAAATGGGTGAATGTTTTTACATCTACCTAATTGGTTGGGATGTTAAACAGGAGGTTTTTTTTTTATTCCTCAATAGCACTGTTGAGTATCCATACCATCAGAATAGTGTTCTTCTCCAGCACTGAATGCAGTAGATTGCCCAAAGGGAACAGTGCCTTTATGTCTTCTTTGAAGAGTGGAAAAGCGTGGTATATGTGAGCAATATAGTGGACGCTGCATAGTTATCGCCAAAAAGTCAGCTGGTGTCATCATTCTATATAATATTCAATTCAATTCAATTCATTTATTTTCATTTTTCTTCTTTTTTCCTCTTCAACAAAAACATAACACAAGATAAATCAGGTTTTACATCATAAACAAAGAGCATTTGTCTTAATTAATAAATGGTATCAATAAACATAGGAGCGCATACTGGCAAAAAAAAATAATAATACAAAGTCATGCTTCAGTTGAAAAAAAAAGAAGAAAGAATAGAGAGGTCCACTAAAAAGCAAAGCTTGTAGATTGTGAACCACTCATAAAACCTATAAATTACTTATTTACAAACACTTGTGACGAATATAATATACGACAGGACGGGACAAAACAGAAGAAACGCTACAACATGACACAACTTGCCAGAATAGATGAAAAGTATGGAAGGAAAGAAAGAAGAAAAGAGAGAATGAGAGAATACCTACACGCTGAATAAGGGAAATGGAACAGAGGATGGTAGAGAATGTGCTTCATAGAGTTGGTGCAGCATGCAGCTGAGCAAGGATTGTAATGGCTACTTCTTTACGTAATAATAAATTCAGTGTTTGAATGATTGGTGGGTGGATGATGAACTCTGAGGTTAAAAAAAAACTATAGCTGTTAATGGAAAAAAAAACATGTCAGGGAAGATTTAATAAAAAAAGTTTCAACTTGCGCTTAAAAGAATACAAAGATGGGGAATTTTTTATTTCACAGCTCAGTGAGTTCCAAAATCTAGGACCAGTGTATATAAATGTATTCTGAGCCAATAAAGTTCTCAGGAGGGGTAAATGAAACTCATTAGATTGTCTAGTGGGATAATCATGAAAAGACTGGTTCCGTGGGAACATTGAATTAAAAATAATGGGAAGTGCATTTACATTGTAATTAAACATAAACTGACCAAGTTGAAAAAAATACAAATCTTTAATTTTCAAAATCTCATGTTTAATAAATAATGGCTCTGTATGGGAACGTGGCGGGACGCCACAAATAATACGAATAACCTTTTTTTGTAACAAAAGTAATTTATCTAGTAAGTTTTGATGGGCACTACCCCACGCTAGGAGTCCGTAATAAAGATAAGGTAAAATTAGAGAAAAATACAACGTCAACAAAGAGGACAATGGAATATGAAACTTGAGTCTATTAATAATACCAATATTGCGTGAAATTATTGTACTAATGTTAGTAATATGCGGCCTCCACGAAAGTTTATCATCCACTGTGATACCAAGGAATTTTATATAAGGAACTCGTTCTAACAAAGTGTTATCAAGAACAATACCTGTGACTAAATCTTCTAAAGAATTACTAAAAAACATATACTTAGTTTTCTGAAGATTAAGAGATAATTTATTAGCTCTTATCCACTGAATTACTTCTTTCAATTCGGAATTAACTATGCGTACAAGAGTATCTGGATTTTGGTGAGAAAAGAAAATATTTGAATCGTCAGCAAAAAGTATAAATGGGAGTATGTCAGATGATCTACAAAAGTCATTGATATAAATTATAAAAAGTAAAGGTCCTAATAAACTACCCTGTGGGACGCCACATTTAATGAATTCTAAACTCGAGCTGTACTCGTTCAGAGATACATATTGTTTTCGGTTTTGTAGGTAACTCCTGAACCACTCCAAGGCCTTCCCGCGTATTCCATAATGAGACAGTTTATAAAGTAATATTTCATGATTAATTGTATCGAAGGCCTTGGAGAAGTCCAGGAAGATACCAATAAGATGAGAATGATTATCAATAGTGTGCGCAGCGTGGTCAATAAACTTTAAAAGAGCATGAATGGTGCTATGTTTCTGACGGAACCCAAATTGAGAATTTGTAAAAACATTATGCAAATTCAAAAAAATTAATTGTTCTTGTAAATATCAATTTTTCCAATATTTTAGATAAAGATGAAAGCAAAGAAATAGGTCTATAATTACATATATCAGAATCACCTCTTTTTTTAAATAAAGGGAAAACCTTAGCTATTTTCATAAAATCAGGAAAAACACCACTTGATAAGGATTTATTGAAAATATATGAAAGTGGGTCAGCAATTGAAGATATAATCCCCTTTAAAATAAAATTACTGATATCGTCATAACCGGCACTTCGCTTGTTATTCATTGCGGTAACAATATCTATTATTTCATATTTTGTTGTTGGAACAAAAAAAAAAAAATAGAACTGGAATTGGATTGACCTAAAAATTCAGAAAAATGTATATTTGACTGCGGTATTTTTTCTGCCAAATTCTCTCCAATCATTGAAAAATAAGAGTTAAAAATATTGACTATATCATTAGGATCTTCAAAAACTTTATTATCATGTCTTATTTTTTTTAATTTCTGATTTCTTTTTTGATATATTCATAGCCTGCTTCAACACCTTCCATGTATTTTTCATATCATGTTTATATTTTTCTAACTGAATCATATAATATTTTCTCTTTTCCAACCGTATAATCTTCGTTAAAATATTTTTATACGAAGTGTATTTATATTTTAGCTTCTCAGTTTTTTTCATTTTGAATTTATAATATAACCTATTTTTCCTATTTATTGAACGAAGAAGAGATTTTGTAATCCATGGTAATTTGGGGGACGTTTTATAATTAACTGACTTTTCTTTTAATCTGGGAATATATTCATCTAAATGTCTATTGACTATCCCTGAAAAATTCTCAAACGATACATTTATATCATCATTATCATAAACACTAGACCAATCAGCCCTGTCTAGGTTAGCACCAAGACTAGCCAAATTTTCTGGTGTAGCTCTACGTCTGGATAAAAAAGAATGAAACTTATCAACACAATGTTTAAGGTCAAAACATGCTATAATGGGGAAATGATCAGTAATATCAGATAAAATTATGGAAGAATTTAAAATCTGCACGGAATTAGTAAAAATATTATCAAGGAGGGTGGCGGAATGATTTGTAACACGAGTTGGCTTCGAAATTAATGGCAAAAAAAGAAGCTGACAAAAACATTTCAAGAAATTCTTGAGATGTATTATCATCATTGTCAACCAAATCAATGTTAAAATCACCCATTATGAAAATATTTTTATTAATAAAATGGGTTTTTTTAATAAGTTTGACATACAATCCAGAAAATCTTTAGGACTTGAACTTTGGGGTCTATAAACAATACCAATCATAATATTTTTACTTTGCGGAATGATTATTTCCACAAACAGGGACTCTAAAGTATCATTCATAATATTGAATTCATCACAAACACCATATTCAAATTTTTGAGATAAATATAACGCAACTCCACCACCCGTCCTGTTCCCTCTGTTATTAACAATAAAATCATAACCATTTAATGCATACGGCAAATTATCATCAGATGATAACCATGTTTCAGATAAGCCTATCACTGAAATTTGATGTTTATTTTGGTTATCTAATAATATCTGTAATTCATCAGAATGTTTATTAATACTCCTTATATTCAGATGTAACATAGAAAAAGTGCATTGTGAAAAACTCTTTGTAAAATCTTTGAATTGATCAACAGTGACATACTTAGAAGGAGTTGGAGTTAAGTCATGTTCAAAATCAAAAGCATTATATAAATCTTTTGAAGATGCGTTAACATTGTTGGCAATAAAATTATCAAAAAAAAAAAGCAGACGAATGTAACTGAGTACGACTTAATTCCGAAGGGAAGCGTCTAAACAAATCAAAGAGTTCATCATCATCAAGGGAATCAAATGCTGCATTGAGTCGATTAGCCATAAGGAGAGTCATAAAGTATATGAAGGCATGTTAACTGACGAGTTTGTAAAGGAATGAAATATAATGGCACAAGGGAAGCACTAACAGCCCCGGGTTCACGGATAGAACAGCGAGTAGGCAAATTCACATGGAGATAGATTTCTGGCAACATAAACAAAAACATAAAATACATAAACAGCATAGGAAAAGAACATAAATTACATAAACAATATAAGTAGAAAGCGTACACACAATCAGTCAAAGTCTGTAGGAGAACTTTGACTGGACCAGTACAAAGCATGTAAACGGACATAGAAATAGCTCCCGAATTTGAACAGATTTGCTGTTTGTAGGAAATAGTTATGAATATTGTCTAAAAAAATTATTGATCTGTAGGATGAAAAAAAAAATATCTGTAAATTCATTCTGTATATCTCACCCTCGCTCCCGATTCCACCCCCTCCCGGTGTTCAACGCACTGATTGCATGTGTACAAAAACTACAGTTTAATTTGTAATGATTGACAAGATGGGAAAAATAGTGGAATTAAACGCACTCGCGTGTAAAAGGACCAAAAAAATAATCAAACAAACAGAGTGTTTTGATGAGGAGGGTGAAGAAGGCGAAGGTGGGACAGACAAGTATTTCATAGGCATGTGTTGAAAAAATCAGCAAGAAAAATGCTAAGGCTGTTTAAGCACACATACAATTCAGTTTTTACTGGGTGGTTGAATTTTCGTGCAACCAAGGCAGGCTAACGACCGTCAAGTTACACCCGGCATTGACTTACAGAATAAGAGAGAAAACAAATGCGTCATGTTACATGACAGGCAGAAAAATGAGGGAAAAAAATGTGAAAACAGTCCACATGCATTGTTACAAAACAAGGAGGAGTATAATATACACAGGGATATACACGGGGGTATACAGGACTGGTCGGATCAGAATGTAGATTGAAATTGTAGCTAATCTGAAGGACTGGTAAGTAGCTGAGGTGACTGGACATTGGACATTGTGAAAAAGAATACCACTGAAAACATTATGAGTATATACCCCACACCAGGAGACTGTTTTGCAGCCGCTAAGAACAGTTCCTTATACGGTCAAGACAAGACGAAAAGAGTCATGGGATCCATTCAGGATCATTAAAATCTCGATTCCTGAGAATTCCTTAAATCATACCTTTTATCACAATGATCATTTCATATCAATGTGCTTGGGAGCGTGATTTAATCTTCATATCTTACCTTAGGTGAGCCAGCAAATGACACAACAACCCATTTCACTCCGGAGGCTTCTTCAGGGACGGGTGAGGTACAAGGCACACGTGACGAGGACATCCAAAACACACTTCATCCCGGTGAGTCTTTTTGCCTGCTTTACAACGCGCCCTTGTGTTGTTACATACGTATGGAATTCAAAAGTAACAATCCTTTACGTAATGTTTTCAATTTCTTATCAACCTATTCCCTCAGTCACCTCACGTACACATACACACACACTGCTATCATATTCCTGATCAGTCATGATCAATCGTCTCCGTTAGTCATGTTAATAGCCTAACAATAAGAACTAAATGAATAAATATAAGTGAATGAATATGTGAAGTATAATTTTTTAAAAATCCGTAAATTAGACAAAAAACTGGGAGCGTCATCAACTAATTTATGAGAATCAATTTCTTCCTCTCTCTCTCTTTACACTCATTCATCGGTGGCAGTGACATTGTGTTTATTTTCCTGCAGGTCTAAAGATTTTGAATAAAAAAGAGAATGTATATTATCATATTGTAATTTATTTAAAAGCACAAGATAAATGGGAACTGCAGGATATTCATTAATGTCAGCATTTAATGATCAAATCTTCGATGCTCCTGCAATGAGTTCGGAGTTGACGTTTAATAATTCGTATATAGACAATGCAATTATTGCAATAAAGACCTAAGCAGAAAATATGGAATTCTAGGCTTATTCTACGTAAATCCAAGTACATGTAATTAGCTACCTCATATTAACAAACAAGAAAAAGATAGTTGTACTGACCAAATAAGGGTGTGTTTTACATATTCTATTTCTTTGCATAAGGGGTCTGTTTGCGTCTGAAAATAAAATAAAAAACAACGTTTTATTCAGTCCCCTAAAAAGGAATAACAGGAACAACCGACGCACAGTGGGCCAGAATGGCTCCAAAGTGCGCCAAAATGTACAATTACTGAATTTAATTCAAAATATATGATCAAATTATGTTTTGTAGGGTATTCAGACCCGTAGAATTTAATTAAGATATTTTCAAACAGCTATGACGTCATTTAAATGCCGACTTTGATTGGTTGTCAAAATCCAAGAAGAAACGAGAGGATACTCGGATCACCTAATTACATATTTCTCATGCTACAATGATTTTCCCTATGGCGTTTAATATGCAGAAGTGGACGAAATCAAAGTTTGTCTTACGGCTGGTTGAAGGATACATTATACAAATAATGACTGCTATGAGGGGCACAGTTAAAATTATGGGCCCAAGGTGATGTGAAAACCGTAACTATGCCCGAAGCGAAGCTGAGGGCATGGTTATGGTTTTCACATCACCGAGGGCCTACATAATTTTAACTGTACCCCGAAAATCAAGCAGTCATTATTTGTTTTATATACCGAAAATATAGATTCCGAAATATAGATACCGAAAATATAGATTCTAGTCTCTTTTACACCACTCGTAATCAATGCTGATCGACAGCGCGGCGGTCGTATCATTGGTGCGTACAGTGATCATCTATGTGTACAGTGTATGTGTACTACGGGCACGGGGTTGCGACTGTCTCCAAACCAGTTCGCTAGTCTCTTTTACAGCACGCTGATTGAATGCGCGGCGGTGTGTCATTGTTACGTACATATGAGCGATCTATGTGTATGGGGTTGCGACTGTCTCCAAATCTATTTACTAAAGTGTGCCCGGGCCCCGGTCACAGTAACTCAAAAATAGGGCACAGTTATTTTCATGACTCCCCTTTTAACCAATCAGATGAGAGGATTCTAGAAATGAGGTATATAATATACTCTAATAGGTCTTTGTTTATCCACAAAGCTGTCATATACTTTTAATTCGGTTTGCCCAGCGAAACATTCATTGTCATTTCATGGACCCGTTTAATGTTGACATTGCATTTTATTGAGATGAATGAGCCTCATTCTCTTTTTATTTACTGTGTTTCTCTTTCTTTCCCACTCTCATTCTCTCTCCTTCTCTCTCTCTCTCTCTTTCTCTCTACACATCTCTTTGATTTGTCTCTTTCTAGATATCTCAGACTCGTTTTCTAATGTTTTCCTAACGTTTTTTTTTGTTGTTGTTGTTTCCGAACTTCCCTGAAGAGACTTCGAGCTTTCTTGACCAACCAGTGTTGTGCCACCACTGAAGGTTAAAATGCGATTCATATTATATGTCTGGATACAAACCGGACATCACCATAACTTTTCTCTTTTTTTTGACATTTTCTGTCAAAGAGAGCCAGAAGACTATAAATTTTGTTATGGACGATACTCATGACGTCAAAAAGGGTATAAATCTCAGCCTTTGCTTTGTCTGCGTGCACGGAGGTGGCTGCCTGCTGCGTGTGAGGATATGCACACAGTGAGCGCTTCTATGGGGGTAGAAAATGTGTTTAACTCAAAAGGTTGCCGCCAAATTTGGTTACAGCTCGTTATTCCGAAGGTTCGTTATTCCGAAGGCTCTTTATTCCTAAGATTCGTTATTCCGAAGGTTCATTGTTCCGGATTTCATTTTCGGATTAACCAATCTTCGGAATAACGAACCTTCGGAATAACGCCACAAATTTTCGGATTAACGAACCCTTTTTCATTTTCGGATTAACGAACCTCTAGGTATAGGGAATTTGCGTGTTTCGGATTAACGACCCTTCGGAATAACGAACCTTCGGAACAGCGAACCTTCGGAATAACGAACAGCACCCCCAAATCAATGTAAAGCATGGACTATAAGAAAGGCCATCATTATAATTATTTTCAGCGCAGAAATCAACTGCAATGTTGATTTTGAGCATGAAAGAAACATGCTCTTTTTGCCCCATTATTTTTGTGTTTCATCTGAATTAACTTTCGACAGAAATAAGAATGTAAACTTTGTGATTACTTAAAATAACTATTTTGAATCAACCACATTTAATTTTAAGTGGATTGAACAACCCGTTTGGCAAAGAACCCCTAACAAACGCAAAGTTGCCTTTTACCGATTATGTACCAGATAATCACAATTTTGCGTCTTTGTCAAGAAAAATTACCCCCATTAAAATGTTTTTCAAGCAAAAATATTGCCCACATGTGCTCTAGAGGTTGTAATATTTGCTTAGAACATGAAAAAAAAAAATGAAACCTGTTTGAATGACCTAATCCCTATTTTGGCGCATTTTCACTTACACCTGGCCCATGTGCTTTATGCATTCTAAAAACAAACACACAGTTAGGATTACAGAATTCAAATGTGACACGGAAATAATACATTTTACAGAAAGGAAAATGATCGCGAAAGCAAAAACCACGAAAAATGAGTTGAATGAAATGCCTTATTTCGTTGAAGATTGAGAGCTATACTGCTGTCGCTCAAAACACTAAAGACTCGTAGCTTTGAAACTTTGCAGCGAAAGCGAAGGAAAATTACAGAAATCGGAATTGACAGTGATATGAAATAACTTTTTTTTTTCTTCTGGAATTCTATGATAGAGAACAATGTTTACTTTATGAGCCGTAATGTGAGTTCCATGTAATCTATCAAGAGATCATACTACTTATGGATAGGTCCTACATGTTTACTTTACTGATGCTTTATGAGTGGCTTTACATGTCTCATTAGCATATATCTCTGACAGTTTGTATGTCTTATCTATTTGTTGATTAAATAAACCTCGCGTGATATTATGAATATTAAGAGATATCAAGAAAGGAAATTTTGCAGGATTGATTAAATAAATGTCGCAATTTGAGCAGATATTTGCTTGAGTGCGATCCATTTTTAAACAGAAATTAATCATTCCATTAACCCGTTGAGGACGGACTCATTTTGCTACAACACGCATTTCCCATAGACACCTGCCCGAGTATACTCGGGACTCGTCTTCAACGGGTTAATGACAAGTCTTATCTAGATATGAAGATACTTTTCTCAGTGCAGCTCCTATTTGTATAATATTTCTTATTTCAAAATGTTAAATGGTTTTATGGTCTTTACAGAATAGACTGGTATGCATAATATCACTTTTTACCTGTGTGTCTCGCTTTTCAGTTGGGTGCATGCACTAGCTCGACACTGCCAAGATACGGCCCACGAGTAATACAACCCACTAGCTAGACACTAAGTGAGCAATGTCCACGAGATCGACAAGAAGTATAATAGGCACACAATATGTAAACGGTCCATCAGTTCGACACTAAGCATAAAAGGCCCACGAGACTATACCAGTTAAATATATCTGTACACGCATGCTGTGTCGATCTCGTGGGCCTATTTTGGTTTAATGTATTGCTTAGTCATGTCGTGGGTCTTACTCGAATAGTAATGAGCTCATGGGCCTTCTTTGCCTAGTGTCGAATTTTTGGACTTTTTTTTTTAACCTAGTGTCGAATTTTATATGATCTAAATAAGACAAACATCACTGCTTATGCATTACAACTCTTTTCTGTGTTCACTTTTGCTAGGATTGTTTTGACTGACGTTTGCATTAACTAGCTGCACGTGACTCTTTATTGAACTTTTTATATTACTGCCATATCACTATTGTTTGCACTCTCCGGATGTTTTCATGAAGTAAGTTTAACAAAATGTGGCTAAACACCTTCCCTGAGGAACTGGACATTTTGCAATAAATTCCAATACAATTGATTGATTATATGTATATATTTATATTATATAAAGCATTTCCTTAATGCATGTGAGCGATTTGAATGAGTTCACATCAGTTCAAATAGTAGTCGATTCTGACTGATTGCGTGATTTTCACATGTATGTTTGTGTCTCATATTCTTTTACTGGCAATTAATGTACGCAGTTATGCGTGTTTCGCAAGACTGTTCCATGGACAAAATCTTGTAATATCTTGTGATCGTTGTTTCTCTTTTTTATTTCAGTTTTCATTGCTGATCGGAATAGTTTCTACTACGTGGGATCTGCGATCATCTTCATCGCAGTTCTCATCTTACTCCTGTTCAGTGCTTGGAAGGGATGTCAGAATCGTTGATAAGATGGAAGCACTTTGTTGGACGAAGGCATAGAAAAGATGCCATTAATTGAGCACTTTTCGCATCCCATTCACCTCTTACCTTAATGATACATACATTTTTACACACTTGAAACGCTCGCTCGAAATAAACCTGCACACATACTCAATTATACAAGAGAATACTCGGTGTACATAACAGCCAGTTGAGTGGAATAATAGTTATGATGCAGTTTTTCCAGAATCGAAATATAATTATTCGCATTATAATATATAATATATACATATAATCATTAAGGTAAAGTTTTTTGAAACATGTTTTCAATTTCTTGCTTCTTTATGCTCTCCTATAAGTCAAGGCACACGCTATTATACCTGCTTGTATATTTTTAACTAAGATAAACCCTTATTTTGAGGCTATTCTGTTCTGGGTATCTAATAAACGTTATTATAATTATGTTTAATTATGTATATTATCATGATATATTATACCATTATTGATTTGCAATATCAAACTTTTATCAAAGGCAACATCAGGATGAAAGAAATCAGCCTAGTGCGGAGGTTCCTATTTGTTAGTAAAGGCTTATATATTATTCATATCTCAATAATCGAAGTCTCTCTTAATTATTACAAGTATTATCATTAATTATAATTGTAATTAGATTAAGATTCGAGAGACAGGAGGATGTGAATTCGATGTAGCATGATTCCCTTGAATCCAAGATGATTTCACTTTTTGTTTGCTGCTACATGGTCAGTGAAGCAACTAACTCAGCTAATAAGAATGAAGACCTCTTGTTGGAAAAAGATTTGTCCTTATGTGTATCACTTTATGACTTAAAGGTAGGGGATACCTTTTACAGAACTCCCAAAATGCAGCAAAACATTAAATATGAACCTCAGGGGACTTGTTTAGGCCACTGCTTAGAAATTTGGAAGTCAACAGTTATCTACAATTTGAATAATGCACAAAACTCAACTACTCAGTAGTTCTGTGTGTCAGCCACACTTAAGCCTTTTTGTTGCAGTCTTCTGTATTTTTTTTTTTTATCTATAAACACAAATCTAAAATATAAGAGCTGATGTAATAACATATAGAGTGTGTGACAAGAATGTATAATCTTATTATAGAAATGTTTGTAAGTTTTGATGAACTTTATTCACATAATATACATGATGGACACACATGCAGTGCATGGGTCTGCAAAGGTAGCATAGTAATGTACTGGAATTTACGGTGAGCCCCGAAAAGAATTCAATTCAAAATCTAACGGTCAATAAAAATGTACTAAATGTTACCTTCCACTTTCAATACTTTATGGGAGTTTCTAAAATGATACTCTCTTCAACATACCACTGTGTTTATACAACTCTTCATTTAAGGCATGCAAATGGGATTCCCTATCTTTAAGGAGGGCATAATTATATCAAATCTTACGTTAATTACTTCTGTCAGCACCAATAACCAAAACCGTACTTCAGAAGGTGTGTGTATCTATATGCAGATATATATCGTTTTGAAATCAATATTGATAATGTCACTAGTCCCTACCATAAAATGACAATCATTATTTTTCTTAATATCCGGCACAATTATATATACTATCACGGCAAACAACTGAAGTATGATACATGCAATGTAGACATGTCAGACATTTTGTGTGCCCGTAGTCAAAACTGTGAGCAATGGTTTCAATTGCGTATGATTAAAATTGGTGATTGAATGTAATCGAAACCCCTCAGAACTTCTTCAGATGGTTTCGCTTGGCCGTTCCCACGGTGCACATAACATTTGTGTATTAAAAAAAGGTAGCTTGCATTTGGTGTGACAAAGGAGAAGATATATGCATAACTAACAAATGACAAGACAAGTAATTCAAAATTATAAATTGTATTACTGTGATGGGTTGTTCTTTCCATTTTAACTACAAAATACCCTGGATGAAATAGGTCAATTGGAAACTCAATTTTTCAAGACTTACTTCTGAAATATCAACTGAAGCCAATTACTTTACTTCGCTTAATAAGTGAAGAGCCCAACAGATTTCACACGGAATATCAGATTTGCTTCTTCAGCACTGGAATGTGACGCAAATCACTGGAGACAATCAGTTGTTAGGCATGTATGAAGAACATTTTGCTTTGGGCTATAATAATCCAATAACAAACTTGACTTTTTAGCAAAATTTGTGAAGCATACTTTCTATCTATGGTGGCCAAGAATGAGCATAAAGTGACAGAATACAAGGTTTTGAAAATAATGGTACACATCAATAGTTGTCACTACGTTGTTGAACTTCTATAACAGTACACATCAATAGATGTTGAACTTCTATAAACTCCGTTTTCTGCAGAGCTTTTTATATTCACAGATTTTTTTTTTGCAATACTTTAGACAAGTTATGTGTACCTAATAAATGTCGATAAGATGAACGCTATAAATAATGTCGAGCGTGTATTTTCTCCTGTCAAAATTTGTCCACAACAAGAACTTTTCCGACAATTTTTGTAGGCCTCCTTTTGATATGCCATGTGGGAGATGTGAAAGAGCAAAAATAATGTAGTACCCTAAGGGATGTAAATGACTGACTCCTTTGGTACAAAACATGGGTGAATATATTGAGCGCACAGAACATTATACACTTAGTGTTATGCACTATATGCACTTAATTACTAGGGTTATCATTTTTCTCTATACGACATGAGTTATCATTCAGGAATTGGTTCAATCTTTTATCGTACGTACTGCGGCTCTTAGCACCTGCGAAATCGTACTTGATAACAGAAATACAGTGTAGTTTACATGGCGATTACAAGTGAGGGAATTGACAAGTATGTGCTGATCCCCGACTCAATTGGTGGGATTTTTAATATCTTTTTATTTTTTCGACATCCTTCATCCTAACCTGTAGATGACATTTAGAGGGTATACGGAATTCGTGTGCGAGACACTTGAGCCCTGTGTGTGTGTGGGGGGGGGGGGGAGGGGGTAGCTGGTGTGGAGGTGATGTATATGTATCTGTATGCAACATCAGTTAAATTGGTCAGTCTGCTGTTTATCAGTTTATTGGTATTCTTTTCAAGGAAGCCCAGTAATGTAACTGTTCAGTTTCCTTCTTCTTGCAAGACATATTCCGAAACCCAGAGGCATGTTTGCACGATTTAGTTGTTGCTGCGTCGGCCAAACCTCTGTCTAGGGCAACCTTTGGGTTGCGTGTAATATGGAACATTGTGGGAACCAGTTTACTCATTCTTAAAGGCTGCAATAGGTCATTGAAGCTACGGCGGTGAAGGCTGTAATGGTTGGGAATGCTGTCTCTTCATAACAATTGGTGGCGCAGCTTGAATATGACATGCCCAGCCAGCGCAACAACGCACTTGATACAATAAACATAAAACAAGTCATTTAATTGAGGGCGCCCTACAACGAAGTCTCATGATGACATTGACTGCAATTTTTGTGTGGATTCCCTCTCTTTGACAAAGCATGCGATACGAGTAAACATAAATCATATCAACTTTTACACTCATATAAAATCACAATGACACATATCAACTGAGCCTGCACATTAATGAAGCAAAAAAGATAAAGAAACAATAAAGATATTCAGTTTTCATGATGGACAGCCAGAAAGTTTTTTTTTTTTTCGTTTTAAAAAAAACATTAAAAATCAAAAGACAAGGGAAGGAAGCTATATCACAAACGCAGACTTCCACAAAGTACATAGACCCTACACATACGTACGTATTAGACTGTCTCAAAGACTGTTAACACACTCTCGCTAGAACAGTATTGCTGTCTAATGACAACATGAGAGTTGGTTTATACTGGAGAAAATATGCTTAATACACACGAATACACACAGTGTGTGCATAAGGTGCACGTCATGGAAAAAGAAAGATCGTCTTGAGACTTTACACATGCGCACAAAAGTCTACAAAAGGAACTAGTGACATACATAGACAGAGAGAGAGAGAGAGAAGAGAGGGAGAGAGAGAAAAGGATGGAGAGAGCAAAAGAACCTCATGACATTATCGAGAAAGAGAGGGAGAGAGAGGGAAGGAGAGAGGAAGGAAAACAAATTGCATGATCGTTGCTTAAGACAGGGATTAAAAAGCTGACAAATTGTCACCAAATCTTTTACGGCAAGTCATGAAAGAAGATGGCAACTTATTTTCGTAGGTTAGAACTCAATTAAAATTAAAATTTTCAAGTACAAGATTATGAAGGCGGATACAACTTGTTACTGAGATTGGATAGGGATCAGGATATAGGCCTACTTCTATTATCAAAAAGACTAAAGATTTCATCGCTGAATTAAAAGTGACATTCGTTTTCCATGTGGTATGATAACCGTACTAACTTCAAGCGGCATCTCTATTGAAGAGATATTAGACGAAAGTGCAAGAATGATGCTATTAAACAAAGTATTCGTTTAAATTCCTTCCTAGAAGAAAATGTAAATTTATCGATACCACATCTACTCAGATATGATTAGTACTTTAGTTATGAATAGAAACGGGACTAATGTGCAAATAATGAGCTGTCGAATGCTTCATCGCGCTTGCCTTCGTAGCGTTTATGCGCCCAAAGTGGCTATTGTCATAATGACTTTACATCAATAAGATCGTAAATCACGTAACAACAAGAACTATCTATTGCAACTGATTGACAAATTGCCCTACATCGACGGAAGAATTTTAACTATCTAGCTGTGAGTACAATCAATGATAATTGTGCTTTATGACAGAGAGAGAGAGAAAAAAAAAGGCAAAACAAGAGAAGCAAAATAACTTTGGAAGGAAGGAAGCAAGCTTGCGGCAAGGACAAGCGAGAACTTTTAATTGGATGCCGAGGAGCATTATTCGACTGATACGCGATCAACTGCTTTGGCAACAGACACCAATGAACGAGCTGCCCATCATATGGGTATTATCATTAATTGGAATTCAGACCTTTCGTGATCGCATCAGACGTTTTGTTAAATGGCATGCCTATTTGCCTGGATTCTTGTTTTGACCTGGTCGATTCATCCAAGTGTAGAGTTAACGAGTAAGACTATGCTATTTGCATTAATGTGTATCACGAGATTCTAAGTAACTGGCAAGTTTTGCAGCAAAGTGAGGCAAATATCAATGTATATGATGTTATTACTGGAAAGTTGAATAGTTTTATTTTCTTTTTGAGCAGGTAAACTTGCACAAGAGCGATTCGTATTGATCGATCAGATTGATTTTAACGTCTTTTGTGTTCAGATTATTCGCGAAGGGTGATAATATAATGTAATACAATAATGATAATGATAATAGTGACAATAAGTATTGCCTTTTATTTTTCGACCTCTCACACGGATATGCATCTAATGTCATAACTTTGTATTGTTTTAGGCGTTCTATATCTGACTGAAAGCGAACTACTAACATTCTGGAATGTCAGCGAACTTCAAAGGTGGAACATAGTTACCAACGAAGAGAAGAGAATTCGAGTTTCGTTCAAATCATTTCTCCTACGTACGGGGCGTGAATTTCTTGATATAGAAGATATCAGATTCGATGATCAACACAAAGCACATAACATAAAGCTCGCCACTTTCAGTGGGAGCACAGTTCCTGACCCAGTCACCTCTCTAAGTAATTGTGTCTGGATAACATATAAACCATCTACCAGAGAGAATCGTGGGATGGCAGAATTAAATCTGACAGCAATACAAATACCAGGTGAGTTTAAATGCTAATGATTGGTTTTGATTCAATATGTTTGCAGGTAAAAAGCATTATACCCCCTCTTCTGAGTGATTCTGTCCATAGAAAGCTGAAAGAAGCAAAGTGAGTCATTTAAAGAAAAATTACAATGATTAAGAGGAAAACTAAATATTTTGCCTTATTATGACGTCGAACCAACCGATTCAGTTATATTGTTTTGTTTCTATTTTATTATTATTTTTTTTTCTTTTTTACAGTAGGCTATAGGTCGAAAGGATGACATCATCACGTCTCCCACGCATCTCTACAATGTGGGTGTAATCACTGCTTCGGGAAAGACGTCACCTGCATCTGCATTTTATTTATTTCTTCTTCTTCTTTTTTTTTTGGGGGGGGGAGGAATTTTCATGAATTTCTATTAACTCTATTGTGCAAGCTATCTGGCATGAATGTATGCATTTAGGACAATTAGAACGTTACGTGGAATTACTCTTTAATTGATCTCCCTTTTATGACACCGAATTTACTACAAGTATTTGACAAAATGAAAATGCAACTAGATTGGTCCCTTGACCTTCCGATTTCTCCTTGTGCACATTTCTGTAGCAGGCAAAATGTTGTGCTAGTGCATATTGACTGTAAACATTATTGACATCATTGTTTATTTGAAGCTTTGAAATAGCCCATTGTATTACCCAAGACAATCACAATATTAAAGCAAAGATATCTCTTAATCATTTCTTAAGCTAATGGTAATCATGTCATGAAGACTATGGAACAGACGCAAAAGAAAACATTTTGATGGATTATCATAAATTGAATTTCTTTCAAATCACAGAGGACATACGACTGGAAGAAGAGGAAGCATTTAACCTGACAACACCAAATTATCCTTCCAACTACCCAAATAACTTTTACCATCTTTGGAAATTCCAAGTTCAAAATGGAAATGTCATTTCCATCGAATTTGAATCGTTTTCCCTGGAAAACGATGGCGATTTTTTTTTTCTACTTCGTCCAAGAAAACGGCAAGGATGAATACAACACTTGCACAGATTTACTAGTAGTTAAGAATTTCACTGGTGAGAGGAGACATGCTGCACTTCGAGATTTGAACTTTATATCTTCGACGTCATCTCTCACAGCCATATTCACCAGTGACTATAGCAAGAACAAGACGGGTTTCTGGATCCAGCTTCGAGCTGTTAAAGGTATGGCCTAAATTATCCCTAGTGAGGAACCTCTAATTCCTACGCACTTATATCCATGCAGATAGAATAATCGTCCAATCATGACATTTTTACGTATCGTTTTAACTGCATAGAGCCCTACTTACAATTTCCATTTTTCATATTAAGTTCTATGCGATATGACTACGTACATTAATTAGTTTTTATAATTATTTTCGTAAAATTTAATATTTTAATGATTCAGTTGGAAATGAATGATAGAAGAAATTATTATACGTAACAGATGAATAAGCCTATGACGAGAAAGTGACAAGCTGGATCATTAATGTTTTAAAATATTTTAAAATATGCAAATTTGGAGATGAAATAAAAACCCAAAGCTCTTTGATATTGAGACAAGAATAGAATTTCTTATTTTCATTTGACTACCCTTGGTAACAGGTCGTACCAATTGTACCATTTCTTGTAAAGATTGTGCTTCATTTATGAAGTTGGCTATTTAAAGTCATTCTCATAAGCTTGTTTATTACATTGCTTATAATTTAGGAGAAACTGCTTCGTGTCCTACGGCAACGCACTCGCCCACACAGCCTCCAGCGAATTCCTCAAGCGCACCTACACTTTCTGGTAAAATAACGTAAAGCATTCAGTGTTCTAAGCATATATCATGAACATGCCTTTGGATGAGTGTCAAAAATAAAAGAGACATTTTTTAATCATAACTTATGAATTTAAAACACTCCCAATATCGAGGTAATATCGAGGACGAGTCCCGAGTATACTAGGGCAGGTGTCTATGGGGAATGCATGTTGTAGCAAAATCAGTCCGTCCTCAACCAATTTGTCTATGGGATATGGAAGGCTTCAGGTACGTTCTACGCTCTAAATTGAGATTTAAACTTCGGTATTTTTTTCTTTCGACAGTTAGTCACCGTAGTGTTAGTTCTACCAGTCTCCTTATCATCATAATACTGTCAGTCTCTCCTTCGTGTTTTTTTCTTTTATTTAGACTTCTTTTTGTCAGTCCGACTTTTCCTTCCTTTCTCCTAAATCATCCTTTGATGGGAATAGTTTATATAAAACATGGTCTAGATACTAGGAGTTTGAATTCACTTTCATTTTTGTTGACCGTCGAGTGTCAAGAGCAAACGTCAACATATTTCAAGTGCATTATACTCTCTATCCAAAATCCAAAAAAAGGGATTTAAGACAGCTTAGCAACGTAGCACAAATAAGCACATTACACATTTGTCATTTGTTTGCTCCAAATGTCGTGTGTAGGTGACTCCAGCGTAAAATATCAGCTATTTCAATTAGTTTCCTTGCTTTCGGTATTTATGAAATGTTATGTAATAATGGCAATTGATAATCGTGAAGGCTACAGATTTCTTCTCTCGACATTAGTCTTCGTTTTTTATCAAATGAGGTGTAAGGGAAAGTTATTAAATCTCTCTTGATGCTGACTGATACGATAAGGAAAAGTTACAGGTGGAATTCGCAATCGTGTACATCGTCATTCAAGGTTGAAACCTTCATCCCATTGTCAAAGTGTGCCGATAGTAATGGACATTACTAGCGGTATGGTGCTAAAATAATTGTATAGTACTTGTTCTGGATTTCCATTCTGAACATGTTACAGCAAATGATTCAAACACCCAGTTTATCGGCACAACGGGAACTTTTCAAGGGGCAAATGAGATACAACCCACACGGGACAGCTGCAGCGTACGGCATTCTGGTGAGTCTTCACTGGTTTCTTATAAAGGTCTTTCATCACTGCTATGACTGTATTCTATTTATTTTCTTTTCGCCAATTCAGTTTGTTGAACTGATCAGCACGTCTTCAAATAGTGCAGATTAGTTGTTTTGTTTTATATTTCAGCTTACTTTTTGGTTCTTGTACTACTTTAATCACAAGTTTTGTTAAAGCCATTGCTTATTTGTCACGTTTGTGCTTCTCAGATATATGCATAGGTACTTTTTAATCGGAGGCAGCGAAATGGACGGGGGAGGGGGGGGGGGGATGGAGGCTATCGGGTGCATCCTCCAGAAAACAGATCGAAAAGAATTCAAAAAAATTGTATTTTGCATCTAGGCTTCTGCAAAAACAATGCATGTCAGAAATGAATACCTTAATAAGCAATTATATCAATTAATAATCACAAAAAAAGACAACAAAAAGTATGATGCGCCATTTAAAATCAAGAACATAAGACAGACAAAAAAGTATAAAGATTTTCACCAATTTCTTAAAGCTTCTGATCTATCTTCAAGCTTCTGATCTGATCTTCGGAATATTCGAACACAAAATAAGCCCAGAACCCCCCCCCCCCCCGAATAATTTCTGGGTTGGGTTATTGGAGTTCACATTTGCAGTTGCATACATAACGAATATTATTATTTAATAGAAAATCGGTTTGTAAATACGTTCGTTTCTTATTCTGTTTCCTTTTAGTCCTGCTCGTTTTAGCTTTCACCACATCAATTCTTTTGAATCATGAAGAGTTGGAGGAAGAGTACATCTATGAAATATTTCGTATTTTGGATTTGAAATTCACCCAATCATTTGTATATCGATAAATTTCATTTATCATATTTTGTGATGTTGACATACATGTATATATGTACTTATATTTTATGTGAAAAAAATGTATTTACAAGTTCTGTTGGAGATGGAAAAGTAAATGAAGGAATGAAAAAAAAAATGAATGAAATGCATTAACAATGACAAGTATTCTCTTGTGACGTAATCTATGGCACAAAGCATTACCATTTTCATGTAGATCTCGACGAATCAATTCTAAATGAATGTTTCCTTTTTCATGAGCAGAAATATTTAGACATTTGAACCTATCCGTAAGACGTCAGAATCATATTCAAGAAGCAACGATTTTGTTCTCTAAATATTAATATCTCAGCAGTCTCATTTTCTTACCAATAATGACGAAATTACAATTATATGATATTGATTCTAAACGTTTCCAATACAATCTTTGATGCCTGAAGCAGTGATGGATATGACAGCCTGGTCCATGATGATATTAGTTCCTGTCGTCGTTGGTCTTTCCATCGTTGTCATCATCCTCATATGCGTCATCGTGGTCATGAAGACAAAACAGCGGTATTGACCTTCACTCATTTAATGTTAAATTGTATACTTTCTTGACTTTGGGGAATCTGAGGGGCATGAACGTGAGAATCAACTCTATATTTCATGGCGATACTATTTCTGCATTTCTTTTTTTAGCTGTGTTGATTTTGCCTGAAGAGTATGCCTATATATTTGTACTCATCAATTGTTTTCCGAATTTGTGTCTGTTGAATACTTACCATTTGAAGTCCTCTCTTTAGTCTGCCTGAGACATTATCAAAAGATATTTATGTCTTTTTACCAGTTTGCAGTTTAAAGGAAAAAGCACTTGTTCGTGTCTGTCTATGTCGGCTCACTCAAGGCCGTGTTTATACTGTCACACCTTTCCGGGCAAGCTAACCGATCTTGTTGCGAGGAGGGATTTTCCGCAGGCAGGAAAATTGTCCGCGGGCGGACAAGAATGTTTGCGAGTTTCGCACTAGACACGTATTACTCACCTTCTACTTGCGTGTATTCCGTGTGACCTGCGTTGGAGTTGCCTGGGAGGTGCTGCTGGTAAGGGTCTAATACTGGTGTTCTGCGTGTACCTCTGCGAGCGAACCCCCATGACTCACTCGGAACAAGTTTTGAGCATGCTCATGGCCTTGTCATACCACATCTGGGGAAGTTTTGCGGCTTGACTTGCGGGGAAACGAATTTGCTACCCGGTGCTCTCCGTAGTTGGTCCGCACCTGACAGGACCTATAGCGCGTATCTCGCCTGTAGTTGCCCGGAGGTGCGCACGCAAGTCCGATTTAACCGCAGCCAAGTTTTGAGCATGACCAACATTTTTTTTTTTTTTTCCGGGTGAGTCGCGGGAATGCCTGGAGAGGTCCACGCAGAACGCCAGTGGGAGGCCTTTAGCGGCAGCACCTCGCAGGCAACTCCCACGCAGGTACTTCGCAGTCCCGTATGCAGCCAAGATAATGACATTCTATGGGATTTCGGCCATTCCTTCAGAGGAATTCCTTCGCTGAGTTGTCAGCCCCTACGAGACTGGTACAAAGGTCACACAGTATACTCGCGAGTAGAATTTAAGTAGAACGCGTCCAGCAAGTAAGACACAAGCACTGACTCGCTCAAATCCTTTTCCGCCCTCAGGAATGTCCGGTGTGCTGGAAAATCCCTACACTCAACAAGCCCGCGTAACTTGCCCGGAAAGGTGTGACAGGGCCTAAACATAGATGCGGGTAAAAAGATTTACGTGCGCACCTCCGGGCGACTACGGATGAGATACGTGCTAGGTACTGTCATGTGCGGGTCATCAGCGGGGACCTCCGGGTAGTAAAAAATGTTCTTCGCGAGTCGTACGCAAGTCTTGCCCGGAAGCGTTTTTTTTTTTTTTTTTTTTTTTTTTTTTTTTTTTTTTTTTTTTTTTTTTAAGACGGCACAGATTGGGGCATGGCGCGTGTTAAACCTATGGGAAAAACGTTGGGTTAGGGTTTATGGTTAGGATTAGGGTTAGGTTTAGGGATAGGGTCCCCAATCTGTGCCGTCTAAAAAAAAACAAAAAAAAAAAAACACGCTGCCCGGAAAGGTGTGACACGGCCTTCAATATTATCTGCGGGTCAGTGTGTGCTTTTGTAAGTATACTTACAAAAGCACACACTGACTCGCAGATAATACTGAAGGCCATGTCACACCTTTCCGGGCAAGCTTTGCGTACGACATGCAAAGAACATTTTAGCTTTGCTTGTGTGTTTGAATACCTTTGTGTTTGCGGATCACACGGTGTTCATTTAAGCTTAAACCAAGCGGACCTACTTTCGCGTGACATTATGGTCTGATGCACGATATTACCTCACGGTCGAATAGAATCAGTTTGAAAATGTTGTACCATCATAAACAGACTCTTTTTAGGGACCTTTATTGTGCTGCCCTGAACCATAATTCGGTCTGGCGTTTCCTCGCCAGTCTCCCTGCGACTGTTTGTGAACGATCATAGGCCCTGATGAATGGAATGACGTGTGTATTGGTTGAATGATGAGCCACTTTGTCGCCATGTAGAGAGATGTAGAGAGCAAGAGGCATTATTCTCTGAAAGTACACCTACACATCGTACACATTATTCACTTAGAGAGAGGGAAAAGACTCTCAGACCGCTTTCCCAGCTTCGTATACAAATTGTATGTGTTATTGTATTTAGTACTCCAGCACTGATTGTGTCATTCAGGAAACACAACCGCTATGCCGAGCCATCTCAAAAGTCGTTCGTCAATGATTCCGTAGCATCACGCCACCTTGCCTCAGACAGCACGCCCTCCAACTACATGGATCTTGATCCAACCACGCGTGAACATTCCAAATACACGTCCATAGATGACACAGCGCCAAATCAACCCGAGGGAACTGGTCACGCGCAAACCGACGACGCCATCCAAGAAACCTTCCTGGATCAAAACTACGCGACTAGTATCCTAGTGACACGTGGTGAGGGAGAGTATGTAGGATACAATGATCCTGTCGACAACCAGGTTAATGAGCATTCGCTGGAGGAAAGACCATTGCATATTCCGGATTACATTGATATCGTTGAATAGACAGACGGTGATAAATTATCATGATAATATATGATAATTATGCTTAAAAGCATTTTAGCAAGAAGGATACATTTTAGACAAAAAGTGATAATAATCTTCCAAATACATTTAAAACGTTTCCAAGAAATTAATCTGCTCACAATTATGCAACAAAGTGATCGAATGGATTCAATTTGCAATTTTGTATAACTCTGCTTGCTCAGAACACCTTCATGTACGATGGGCCAAAGTGTTGGTACTCACTTCCTAACGATGTAGTAACAGCAAAAAAAAAAACAAAACAAAACAAAAAAAAAATCCAGAATAAGTTAAAATTATTTTATTAAAATCTTGCAATATACAACTGAAATAGGTTCGCTTCATTATCTCAATCAAGTTATCATTTTTGTAAGTTTTAATCAATTATACATAAATTATTTTCTTTCATCAGAGAAAAATAGTCCTCCTCAGATGTAATTGTTATTGCACCGTATATCATTGTGTCTATTCTCTCCTTTTTATATGTCAGCTCGTCAGCATTCTTACCTGTATTGTATAAGTACCCAGTTCTTCGAAATCCAGGGTGCGTCTTAATCATTACTCTTACATCATGGAATCCAGTTTGCTTGTGTCCACGATGGTGCGTGTTGTAGTTTCATTTTGTTATTTTTATCTTCGAATCTTTTTTTTTCTTTCCTTCCTAATTTGATTTCATGTCAGTTGATATTCGTTTCTTTGATTTTGTTTTAGATATGTGCTCCCCTCTCCAGAGAAATCCGTTTCTGACTCAAAATTAGATTTGATTTAATTTCTTTTTCTTTTTTTAAGGAATTGAAATGATAGAGAAAGTGAATGATATCTTCTCTTTAATCTATTTGAAATAGACAAGTTAAGTACTTTCTACACACAAAATTTCAACCTATATATCCTATATCATGGTTCGAAGTCTTCTTGATTTGCCATTTGAATACAATACAGAACCATAGAAGCTCATGTCCAAAAACCTAATCAATCCCATAGATTTTTTTTATAACAAACTTTTCACAGAGAGTTAGATTATTTTGTCCTTTTAAAGAGCGTAAAACGCCTCTTTTCTGCAGCCATGATCAACAGCCTTGATGTTCACAGAGATTTGATTCTCTAATGAAAATGCTGTGCTCATTGAAATATTGTGGTAAAAGGTGGACAATTAGATTTCGGAACTTTATCCATACTTCAATGTATCATGGCAAGCTTTTAAAGAGATACCATAGTTTTGGCAGAGATGGGTATTCAAGTTTTAACTTTTTGCACGATAATTAGCAACCAATTATGAAATATTAGAAAACATACAATTTTAAGAGATATTAAAATTTTATTGGATAAAATTCGGTTTTGAAATGGATGAGATATAAAAAAAAAAGTAAAGCAAAGAGGTCTAGGGAAATTACCCCCTGGGCAATTACCCCGGACCCTTCCCCTGGCCCTAATCCTAATCCTAATCCTGAACCTAATCCTAACCCTAACCCAATTCCTAACCTTAACCCTACCCTAATCTGTTCTCTAACTTACCACTAATCAGTAGGTAGCTGGGGGTAATTGCCCTCAAGGGGTAATTGCCCGGATACGAAAGCAAAATGGTCTTAACAAAAAGGAAAAAAAAAAGATGGTCCCACCTTTATTGGGACCACTTTGTTTTGGGATATCTAAGCCATTTCAAAACCAATTCCATACATTCCATATAAGTGGTTTCTGATTATCTTGCCCTGAATCCCTATCTCAACCAAAACTATACCATCCCTTTAACGTCGATCTGGAGCGTTCAAAAATTGTCTTTATTTGGAAACTTATATTCCATATACGTATACTCAGTATGATTAAAAAAAAAAAAACTTTGTAATCATTGATCTTTGGCAAAGAATCAAGGCAGCTGCTTCTAACTGCAAATATAACACTGCAGTAAATAGCAATGCAATATGTCAACAGTACGTATAGAGTTTGAAATTGTTCCAAATAGATTGATCCAGTATTTACAAGATACGCCTACTTTGAATACGTTCAGAAAGGATCTTCCAGATAAGTATAATTGTACATATCATATCAAATACAATACAGATGTTTTTCCAATGAGGTATCATATTGTGTTTATGGGCTGATGTTGTGTCTATAAATTCAAATCGTGGTATTCTAAATATATGCTTGAACAAAGCACTACACGTCTGCAAAATATGACATCTATCATGTCTATACCGAAAAGTATGTTGGCTGTTAGTTTTTACGTGGTAAGTTTTTTTGTGTAGGGTTTTTTTTTTTGTCAAAATGCTCCTTAAAATTCCTTTGTTAAATGCTTCGTCCATGCCTGGCACTTTTATTAAGCAGGTGTGTGATATCACTGCAGCTGCTTGGCAATGAAATTGTGTAGAGTATGTTGTACACACTGTCCGAATTTCCGGGTATGTATTACAGAAGGGATAACATAATACAAGTAGCAGAGAACATCCTTGGTGGTGAATAGATACCCTATGCTAACTAGAAAGCAAAACATCTTGAAACTATACTCAAACAATTACCCTTCTTTACAGTTCTAAATAGAAACGGATGCAAAAGAGAATTGAATAATGCTAAGTAATCTATATTCAATATAAATGCTGTAAGAAAATAATAAAACAAACTTGAATAATATATTGCTTACTCATTAGTTATCTAGGGATCAACGTCCTACAAGCTTAGCTTTTTTGTGGATCGCTATTTTCCAAAATTGAAGTTATTTTCTGAAAGCTCGCGAAGTATACATGTATACGCATCGTTCCTTCTGATTATTGTACATATGTTGATGTATATAATTTATTTCGTATATTACATGAACCTTTTGTAAAAGTGTAGACAATATCATTTTATGATATGTATACGTTGTATTACGTTTTGATTTTTCATTGATTGGAAATAAACTATGATTGAACTAACTATGAACTATGATTGAACTAATGCTCGTGTTTGTAAGATTAAAAAAAAAAAAAAAAAAACTTGTGTTACTTGTACTGACTAATGGATGTGGATAGTTTTCGTACTGACCAGACTGACGAGTCCTACTTCCGTCTTGCATGGAAAATGTCTATGCTATTAACACAACACGTCACAATGATTTCAATATCTAATATATACATTTCAGTCTTTGTCGAAGATATATCGTCGAGACAATAGCAAGTCGTAGACCATCACGTCAGACTCTTGATAATTTGAAATTGGCTCCATAATCTTTAGTTAAACTGAAGTGACATTGTGCCCTACTTTTCCGTGACATACGATCTTGCATGACGCTACATGAGAAAAATTGCTACTTGACATTAACAGTAGTCAGAACCATTATAGGTGAGATAGATAGCCTATGGGAATCATAAGTAATCACGGTTATTTTAATCTTTACCTAGGAGTAAGAATATTATGTTTAAAGTGGTATGGATATTCAACTGCACAGGCGCACAACTTGCGTCGTGACATGTCATTAAACAGGGGGAAAATGAATAGAGAAGTGGTTTGGTCATTTCTTTATATAACTAAGACTAATGCGAAAAAGGTAAGTAACACCATCACCCATTAAAGGGGAAATTCAAATTGTAGGAAAGCAGTTCATTGATATTGAAACTTTATAGGTCAATTCAACAAAAAAGGCTGGCTGGGCAAACCTGTCTCGTTTTCATTGCTGGGCTGAACAACTGGCTCAACAAATGGCACAACGCACTTGAAAAGTTATGGTGATGCAGAGTCCAAAACTCGTTTAACCTATACCATTAAACAACGTTTGATAGTAACGTTTATAGGTAGATGTAACGAGTTCGATAATGACTATCGTCTGACTTGTCTTTTGATTGAGAGCGTCCTATACATAAGGAACATTTATGACTGCCATGATCATTTATAGGTTTGGGTCCACTCTCTTTGACATACCAAACAATACACAACAGATAATCATTTGCCAGTTTTGATACTTTACAAATTATAATGACACCGCTAAATTGTGCTGGCAAATCATCAAAAGTAAAACACAAACAAGTACTCGGGTAATAGGGCGTTTTCAAGGAAGAAGGAAGAAATTGACCACAAAGTGTATGATAAGAGAATGAAGCTTATCAGGCATGTGTCTGAAGTAGACCTTTTTTAATAGAATAAACACAAGACAATACACAGACGATCGTCAATAGACTGTCACAAAGATGATGAACACATGCCTCCTCGAATGAGGGCAGGAGAGTAGACCTACGGGTCTACAGGATAGAGAGAGAGGGGGGGGGGGGGAGGGGAGGGTGAGAAAGAAATGTATTTCGGGAGAGAATGTACTTGATACGCTAACATACATTGAACAAACACAATTTGAGTGTTATACACGCATGCCAAAACCCATTTACAGATTTACACATATCATTTCATTTTGTTTCTAATATCGTCGGCCTTATGCCAAACGGCCCTTAAAGGGATCGTACAGTTTTGGTTGAGACCTAATTTCAGGTTTCTAACAATTTTTTTTTGGTGAGATAATGAGAAACCTCTTATGAAATATGACATGTAATTCAATGACGAATTCAACGTTTATTTGATGAAAATTGGTTTTTAAATGGCTGAGATATCCATAAAAGAGAGATTCTAATAAAGTGTGGGACCCACACTTTATTACGATCGCTTTGTTTAACATTGTTTTAGGATGTTTCAGTCATTCCAAACCCGATTTTCATCAAATAAACTTTGAATTCCTCTTAAAATGGTATGCTCTGTACTATATGTGACCGTGCACCTCAAAACGAACATAAAGTCGCACACACTGATTTTGCTTGAGGACTGAAAATAAGTGAAAAGGGTCAACCTAGCCGAACTTGACTTTTTCATATTTTCTGAAAGAGCGGGTCTTCTTTAACATTATGCTAAAATTTGGTATCATAAAACGGGCAGGAAAGTGTGTGTTTTTTTTTAGCAGTTTATCTCGAACATTTTTGGTAGAATAGTGTGATTACGTGTGTCTTTAGAATCCCTTTTTCATTTCTGAAAAACCTTGTCTACACTCTTCACTTTCAACTCTAATAACTTTTGAAAGGATAGTGCTACTGCTTTGAAAGTTGGCATTAATTATGGACAGAATATGTAAATGAGGCATGCTTAATTTCAGTTTGATCTGATAATTCATTCATTGTTATTACTCTGGTGGTTTACTTCCTGTTTTTTGTCCCATTCATCACACAGCCAGCACGGTTTGGTAAAGATTAAGCGCTTGAATAGACACTGTACTTTAGAGCCTCTTTTCTTAGTTCACACTTTTCCTGAGTTTGTGCTTTCTTTCCAATATTTAGATAGGTTAGGAGAGTCCATTTGATTTGAGTTATACATCATTTTAAAGCTTAAAGTCTGTTCTTTCAGAATATGGTCTTAACTAAAAATTCATGTCTGGCGACTTTTTGTTTGTTTTGACGTGCAGGGTCACATATCATAAGTACTTTCTTGGTATCTCGCACTAAGTTTAAAGCCCAATTCTCATCTCCACCAATACTGTACTATCCATTTAAAGGAATGGCTAGTAACTGATCAGTGGGAATCAGTGGGAATGTAGGGGGGATGATTGTTCCAATCCTGGTGGGATTCATTTAAGAGTACATTATTTATCTATTTTGTGTGAAAATTATTTGCTTCAGAATGGTCTCATATTCAAGTAATGTGCGGTTAAATGTTTCCAGGTTAGCATGCCTGTACAGTGACGGGGTGATTAAACTGCACATTACTGGAATACGAGACTATTCTGAAGCAAGATTTTTTACACAACAATAGATATATAATATGCTCTGAACTGAATCCCACAAGGATTGGAACAATCATCCCCCAGCATTCCCACTGACTCCCACTGATCAGTTACTAGCCATCCCCTTTAACACATAGGATTTGCACAGTGTTAAGGGCCTTTTGGCATAAGGCCGACGCTATTATCTAATAAGATTTCCCGCTAAAAGCAACTGCAGTGAAAGATTTGAATACACATGATTATACAAAAGTTAGTATACCACATTGTAGTTCAACGTTCTGTGAACAAAGTAGGTCAAATATTGTGGCATTTATGACTAATACCGAATCAAAATTGTTGGAAATGGATGGGACAGCTAAAACCTGTAAGCACCTAAACAAAGCGAACAATAGAGAGAGACTAAGATGGAGAGCCAGAGGAAAGCATGACATTATCAATGTTCAAAGCTCAAAGCTCAAATTTATTTTCATTTCCAACAATAAACAGAGAATTTATAAACAATGTATAAGTAGAACATAGATTTGTAATAATTGCAAAAAGTAAACAAATTACATGTAAAAATGAGTAACAAAATTAAATTAACAATTTTATTTTTGTTAAATGTATATGCATATAGCACAAGTTAAATAAGGATGGGAATGGGAATGGAGGGTCCCACTAAAAAGTAAAGCTTGTACAATATGGGACCCTCAGAAAATACATAAGAAAGCAAGAGAGAGGAAAGAAAATAAGAAACTTAGATGATCAATACTACAAATAGTGATTATGAACTTTACATCATAAAACCAAATTGTCACCAGATACGATTATTCACTTTAGGCAAGTCACAGAAGACTTCCCCCTTAAATTGGTAGGTCAGACGTGAATTTGAATTTAGATGTTCCAAGTATGTAAAGACAGATAAAACTTGGTGCTGAGGTAGGATATAGATCAGAATCAAGAGACTGACAACTTCATTGCTAAATGATATGTAACCCTGGTTTTTAATTTTTTTTTATCTTGTCGTGGCCTACACTCTTCATAATAAGCTCGTCTTTTCGACATAAAGATCATATAAAAGATATGACGAACTCATGAACAAATACGACATCATAAAGGTAGCAGAGAAGAAAGTGGAGTTTTCTTAGCAGAGTAATCTGACCTCTTTTATAAGGTCCATTGTCATAGGCTTACATATCAATGAGATCGTAAATCACGTGAAGATGAAAACCGTCATGACGATTACGGAGGGTGAGTAAAATGACGCTTTGAGACAGACAAAGGGGGGAAAAAGAGAGAAAATAACAAGAAGGAAGGAAACAAGATTGCGGTAACGGGAAACAAGAACTCTTGATTGAACACCGAGTAGCACTGATCAACTCACAACATGCAGTCAACTACTTTCGGCACCAAACACCAACGAAGCTCTTATCATTCGAGCATTTTTGTGGGATGACATTCAGATCTCGTGTGATTGCATCAGACTTTTTGTAAAATGGCTGGCCTATTTGCATGGATTCTGGTTTTTGCCTGGTCTATTCATCCAAGTGTAGCATTACCAAGTAAGGCTTTTATCATTATTTGCATCAATGTATCTCATGAGATTCAATATAATAGTTTCCATATAATGTTCCGAATATGAAATCTGTACATAATCTATGTGTAGCACATCAACTATTAATGGTAATTGCACACTACTTACTACTGTACACTTTGCGAATTATGAGAAAAAATACGATATTAATATGTTCGGAAACCTATATTACATTTGGATTTCCATGTTTCTAATTTTGCTCTCTTATTACTTGACAAAGATATAGATAAAGTGTTCATAAAACTTTGTAAAGAAAAAACAAATCTTCAAATACGCCTGTTGAAAATGTACTTCCAACTCATGCTGATTAATATGAGAGACAGAGATATGAAAGAGATTTAAGATTAAGAGATTTAAGGTTTTCATGTTTTCATGTTTTATTTTTCACGTTAACATAACCTTTTTAGCGGTATGTGGACATTTTTACATTTGCAATCGAACATCACACAACACTAATTTGCTTAACACTGCATTAAGTTTTACAAAAAAAATTGGGCAAATATAAACGAATATACTGGCGTTATCAAATATAATGTTATTTTCATGAATGTATGCCCTAAATATTTTACAAAAGTATCAAATGTAACAATCACTGGAAGCCCTGAATGTCCTTCCTCTCGTGCTTATTTCTTTTTTCTTTTCAGTTAAGTGGCGAAAGGTTGGCCTTTCTTTCAGATGGCTGTATCTTTATGTGCTTAATTTCCCCTTTTTAGCATTTCTAAACGTGAATGAAACTTTGAGACTAACGATAACCACTGACACTACATCAACATCGTGGGATATAACTACTAACAAAGAGATGAGAATTCAGGTGTCCTTCGATTCATTTTTGCTTCCTGCTGGGCGTGACTCTCTCGATATAGAGGATTTCAGTGTGGACTATCAAGTCGCAACAGAACTCACAAAGCTAGCTACTTTCAGTGGAAGCACAGTTCCTACACCTGTAACATCTTTAAGTAATACTGTGCGGATAACATATCGGCAGCCATCCAGACGAGGTTGGCTGTTTCTCAGAAGTTATCAAATGAACGTAGAAATACATGTGACAGCAGTACAAACACCAGGTGAGCTTGATGGCCGTATCATCTTAATTTTTACTGAAAAAAAAATAAATTGGATAAAAGTTGTTTTTTTTTTCCTGCTAGTAGTATTTTTCTTTTTTTTTTCTTTTTTTTATAGAAAAAAGTATTACAAGTCGACTACGGCAAGTCAGCTATAAGCTGGAATTAAGGTTTTTCTTGTAATATTATAATGAACTGAAATTTAAGCAATGCTAATATTTACTTTTAATCAATACGAGCTCTCAATCGATAAAAAAAAAACACCGCTTCAGAAAGAAAGTACGTGGACCATAATCTATTATTCAGTGATCTATGTACAGCGTACCCGATTCTGACCATTTTAGACAACCCACTTAATGATTGGTAATCAATTTGACAGTGGCGAAAATGAATTAAAGATTTATTTCACATCAATTCAAAGTTGCTTTTTAAAAAAAGAAGCGAACCAGGCGAACATGAACTTTTCATCAAATTTCCATGCAGATTTGCAATTTCAAGGAGACCTCCGGATGATTTTCAGACTTTTACATACGAACAACTATATTATCATTGATAATGAGTAGAGTTTCATAATTCATTGTGATTGGGATGACGAATTAGAATGTTTTCAAAATTGAGTATATGAATATAAGAACGACCCAAGTCCATGGATGACCATTTCAAGTAAACTTAAAAAAACTTCATATTTTTTTTATTTGTCCAATAATATTCTATTTAACTGTGATGGGAAGGCAACATTGTATATACAATTTAGAACATATGTGACCCTGCACCTCAAAACAAACAAAAAGTCGCCAGATATGAATTTTTAGTTAAGACCATATTCTGAAAGGGCAGACTTTAAGCTTTAAAATGAAGTATAGCTCAAATTAAATGGACTCTTCTAACCTATCTAAATATTGGAAAGAAAGCACAAACTCAGGAAAAGTGTGAACTGGGAAAAGAGGCTCTGAAGTACAGTGTCTATTCAAGCGCTTAATCTTTACCAAACCGTGCTGGCTGTGCCATGAATGGGACAAAAAACAGGAAGTAAACCACCAGAGTAACAACAATGAAGGAATTATCAGATTAAACTGAAATTAAATATGCTTCATTAACACATTCTGTCCATAATTAATGCCAACTTTCAAAGCAGTAGCATTATCCTTTCAAAAGTTATTAGAGTTGAAAGTGAAGAGTGTGGACAAGGTTTTTCAGAAATGAAAAAGGGATTCCAAAGACACACCTAATCACACTATTCTACCAAAAATGTTTGAGATAAACTGCTAAAAAAAACCACACTTTCCTGCCCGTTTTATGATACCAAATTTTAGCATAATGTGAAAGAAGACCCGCTCTTTCAGAAAATATGAAAAAGTCAAGTTCGGCTAGGTTGACCCATTTCACTTATTGTCAGTCCTCACGCAAAATCAGTGTGTGCGACTTTATGTTCGTTTTGAGGTGCACGGTCACATATATTATCATGACAATTAACATTTACATTAATTGTGGAGAGGCCATTTTGTGTGATGGACTTGGGTCGTTCTTTGATTCATATGGACTTGGGTCGTTCTTTGATTCATATACATGATATTCTGCTATAGAGATGAGAGAAGGACGAGAGAGGGCGCTATAATATGAATGTAAGAACGACCCAAGTCCTTCATGTTTACATTCATATAAGATTTAACTCATTTATTTCAGGCACTTCCGGGGGTAATTAGGATTTATCATTTATACACAAGATGAGTCCATGCATAAGCTACAATTTCCCATGTCAAACTAAATTTGGCCAAAAATTGGACTTGGGTCGTTCTTATATTCATATACTCAATTAATAACAAATCAAAATGAACAAGGGTGATGACATGGCAGCCTCACTACAAGAATACATGGTAAGGATCTTGAGGAAGCAGAACAAAAGAAGAAACCATGCATAAATTCTACACAGGTGAACTTGTTAAGCACATGGTATTGTAATGGTATTCCATCGCTACATTTCTGAAATATGTGAGGCTCCTTGGTCATCAACACTGCTCAGTGTAATTTTTTTTTTTCAGGTCCTTAGAAAATTGATTTCTCTGCTCCGGGAGCACAATAAATTCCACAAATCTATACATGGAAGTGTGAATTTATGTACTCCATGATGTGAAATTATAAAAATCGTCTGGACTGCCCCTTTTACATTATTTTCACGTAATAAATGTTGTTGGGGCGTGTATGCGAGAGATATGACTTAGATTAGTACCTGGGCAATTGCAGCCTCTCCCTTCCATTAAAAAAAAAAAAAGAGTTTATTTTTGGAAGGTTATTACAAAGGTATGGATTATCATTGAAGACAGAAACCATCATCTCTGTATAAATTACGTATTGTTCTATACTCATACCAATGCTTACGGACTTAACATGTGCAATTTAAAACATGTGACTTGCCCCTTTTAATCCAATTTTTTATAAAGATTCTCGGCGCAATTAATGGCAATTGATCAAAGATAATTTGAATAATCTGCGAAATTATTCTTAAAACAATTTTTTAATATTACTGGCTGTATCTTTAGGTTTATGAGTGACAGTGATCTATATAACATTATGGACTTTCATTTGTGCGCATTTCAGTTCGAAATGATATTGTACTCGTCATTGCTTGTTAAGGAAGTAAAGAAAAATAGGTTAAATTGAATTCTTGTTCAAGCTTTGAAAAGATTATATTATGAAATAAACAAATGCTGCCATAAGTTGTATTTCATAATGAAAAAACAACAACAACAAACCTCCGACTCATTTCTTTAGTCAACGGTTATCACTTTATAAAATCAAGAACAGTTGTAATGTGTCAATATAATCATACTTTAAATTTTCTTCCTATCACAGGTGTAATATGGCTTGGAGAAGAGCACTCATTCCACCTGACATCTCCAAATTATCCTTCTAACTACCCAGACAACTTTTATCGTCTTTGGAAATTCCAAGTTCCAAACGGAAGTGTCATTTCCGTTGAGTTTAAGTCTTTGATCCTGGAGAACGGTGGAGATTTTCTTTACTTCTTCCAAGAGAAGGGGAAGAATGGACATGATATCATTAAAAGATTTACTGGTAACAGGCAGCGTACTGCATTGCTGGAGTCAAGCTTTGTATCTTCGACGATATCTCTCACTGTCATATTTACCAGTGACTATAGCAGGAACATGACGGGTTTCTGGATCAAGCTACGACCTTTTAGAGGTACATATTTCCCTTTGACATATTGCATAGTCCCACGATGGGATAGAAGAGCACATGGCATTTGCGTCCACATGAAAACAACAGAAAGAGAAAGGTTGTTTAATCAGTAATCTTATCAGTGCTCGCACTTTGAGTGATGACGCAGCAGTCATAAAAAAAAATGTAAAATCCGTGAAAGGGTAATCAGGAGCAAAAATTGTAATGGCGATGTCAGATCGTATTCTCGTTTTCCATCACAAGTATAATCAGTTATGCAGAATCATTCATTATCTTAATTCCTTTAATGGCGCTGGTCGTTAAAAGGGGTTTACACTCGCTCACTGGCTTGTTTTCTGCCCTTGGGGGCGCCGCCCAGTCGGGTCTGATGGCAGGCGGTATACGCCAAAGGCGCGGCCGGAAACATGAACAAGTGATCTCCTTTGATGGTTCCCGACGGCGGAACCGCCTCAGTGTACGCATAACATTGCACGTGGGGAAATTTAATATTTAGTGTGGAAAAGCTTAGCTAACCTGAGAAGGGCTCATTCTGTACGTGGATTTCATGGAGATAACATCAATTTTGGGCTCTCGCTTAAATTATTGGTAAACTACTAGCTCATGCAGGAACGTTGTCTGTTGTTTCGTTTATCATCGTTTAGGATAGGAGCACTACGTCTTACATTATCGCTACGGAACATTGGGGACCATTCTAGTATAGAACTATTCTTTTGGATACAAAACTGTCAACTCTTGTTAGTGGATTTGGCAAGATGCCACAACATGGGCCAAAATGTTCACAGCGGAAAACCTCATGGGCTGTAGCATCGGCCAGCGCTCCTCCGGCACCGACAAGAGCAAGGAGGGTTGCTCGGTTTGCTCCCAAATTGACCGACAAGTCTGTCTAATTTCGCGAAAAACTTCTCATTTATAATAATATTGTGAATGAGCATTACGAAGTTAAATTCAGCGCTTGAAGAAGTTACTAGTATACTTAAGTCGATAAACATAAGTCGTACAATATAGTGATTGTATGGAGCTTTTGACTTGCCGTAGTCGTTCGTGCGGTAAGTTTTCAAACGAAGGCGGCGATGAATTGGGGAGCGCTGGAAAGAATTTGAGGAAACGACCAGAAAAAAGGAGGAAACAATGGAAGAAGTGAGTCAAAATGTTTACTGATTAATCCTGTATATATATATTTTTTTCCAGATTGGTTTGAAAACCAAGCAGGAAAAAATAAAAATAACCATTTTTATGCTGGGGGAACTGGGTCGAAGTTGCGTTGAATCGAAACAATTCAAACCGTCGCAATAGCGTATGTATCAATGGTGTCTGTCTATATAAAGCGAAAAACTGACCCAGCAAATGTCATCATTGTAAATGAAAAGTCTTTCGCGGAATTAGACAGACTTGTCGGTCAAGCTCCCAAACCCAATACACGCCGACAAGGAACGACTACTTCCCCTCCATCGTCCACGGTTCCAGTGACCTCGCGATTGACGGTGTCGGCGGCCCGAACCGCAGCAGACGAACATTATTAGGAGTACCAACCGGGGCCCAAGCGCAAGTACCGCTGTTCGGCAGCTGTACTACAGGGAGCAGACCGAGGACCGTGCTATGGGGCAGGCGGCTGGGAGAGCTCATGTGACAGCCCAATCCGAGCAGGACATGACTGACGCGGTCGGTGAAAATGGTAAGGATCGAAATGAAGTGCTACCATATAGTTCCTTGGCCTACAGCAGCCGTGCATAATACTAATGAAATACATTTGATATATTCGGGCTCTACAGTACAAATTTAGCCGCAGCGCAAATTCCCGCGAGTTACTTCTAATATAGATTTAAATAATAGAGCAGTAGACTAGCGGTGCTTTTCTTATCTGCGCCTCCGTGTATACCGAGAGACACGTTACCCGGGCAAGGGAGTTATTCAAGTATATGGACGTCGTCGGAAAAGTAGCGGGTTTCGATTCACAGGCAATCCAGCGAATGTGGGGCACTGGGTCACAGATATACATAAACGTCACATTTGCATAAATTTGGTAGGGGCAGAATAGATTTACGTTGGGATAATTATTAGTAAGATAATAATAGTGGATATGTGCATTGTTACAATGGTATTTATAGTTTTTTATGTTTCTTAACGAAGGACTTGCTCTATAGCCTGACCAGACCGCTGTGCGAGCTGTCGCTTCGCGACACCGGCTGCGTGTAGTTAGGCTTGCTCAATAAAGTTCAGTTTATAATAGACTTTTTGTGAATTAATATGTTGTTAGATTATAAAGCAGTTCATATATGATTACTTCAGCTTAGTAAGGTTAACCCAGCTTAGTAATGGTTAATCATGTTGAAAAGTTAGGAGTATTTCATTATATACAAATGCTGGTGCACCTGGTGCATATATTTGGCTGAGCTAGACGCTGCCGGGGAGATATTTTTCTTTGTTTTACAGGCAGGCGAGTCCGGCGTACGATCTTGGTAGTTGGGGACTCAATAGCGAACGGGGTCGGGAGATTCGCCAGTCAAGAGGGAGTCCAAGGAAGGAGGCAACGAGCTCTAGTCCAATGCAATGGAGAGGATATAGGGGGGGCTTCGCCTCGGCCAGGTTCACAGCTGGCTGGAATCGATTCTTTCGTCTCAGCACTTTTGCAACTTTGTCACTCGTCATCATTCACGCGGGTTCAAACGACATCGGGCTTTTCCGAAGAAGGCACTGATGGAGCTGGTCTCAGAGACAATGAACAATGAACAAGCGAGCACGCGCATGGTGTCGGCAAACAGGGGCTCCTGTTATTACGCATCAAGCCATCTGACATCATGGCGCCACTCTTTACCGTCAGGATGGCATTACACTTATCCGATGTTGGCATAGAGTTATGGTTAAAAGACCTCAGAAGCGGGAAAGGCAACCTGAAATGAGCTAGGTGTGATTTGTTTCTGTTTTTCTATGTGCCAGTTGTCTCTTTCACTCGCAATAACGTGGGCACACCGGTATGTACCACAAATTTTATTGATACAGGTATGTATTTTGATTTAGGTAAAACCTATAACACCGGTTATATAAGCTAAGAGTGATCCGTTTTTGTTGCCTTTGTTGTACCGCGAGGTTTGATTGATACATGTATGACTAGACTCCAGGGTTCATACGGGTCATGGAAAACCTGGAAAGTCATGGAATTTGACCTAGTCTTTTTCCAGGCCTTGAAAGTCATGTAAAACTGATATTTCCATCAAAATGTCATGGAAAGTTATGGAATTGTAAAATGATAGAAGCTTATCTGTTGTTTGTGTAAGATGTGTTTTTATTCTCTTTGCTTCGTTTTGATTTGAAGTCAAATTTTCAGTCTAATGTGCAAAAAAAAAAATGGATAAAAGTCATGGAAAGGTCATAGCATTCTGGCTAAAAAGGTCATTGGAATTCAATTTATGAGAAAGAGTATGACCCCTGTGTAACTCAGATTTTGTAAAACCAATAACAGCTGTGTTTAAGTTATTAAAAATAGACAATGGATAATGATGGTGGTAATGAAAGTGGTTTACTACAGCAGTCATATAATACCTTTACTAGGGTGTGAAGTATCCCTTGTTTCGATAAGAGCTTTCTAAACTTATGTAGTGTATAATATATATATATATATATATAACACAAAATAATAAACTAGACTTGGAATTTGTCAACACTGTCAAATTAGGTGATCCGATCTATTTGGAAATCAATGACTTGAGTCCTGATTTCAATAGGCATGACCATAAAGGTTTCATCTATGTTTAGGGACGTTGGCCGTGTGATGTTTGGATTCTCATTAAAAAAATGGAGTCAGACCTGCCATATCTTTGGTACCGAATTCCGTATACACTAACGAAAATACAGAATGAAGAATATTTCTTTTTTTAGCTTTGACCCCACTTTGCACACCCAAGATGGCATCTAAGCAAAAAGTGGTTATTTTGTGAAATGATCCTTGTAACATTGATTTTACGTATGCAAAATATGGGAAAGATAGGACATGCATTCACCAAGATATGGATGAACCATTTTTGACCTTTGACCCTAATTTATCTACACAAGATGGTGTCCGATCAAGTAGTTGTTATGTTATGATACAATGTACGTGACATGAACTAAACATGTGCAAAATATGGCAGGGATAGCGCTTGTTTTTCTTGAGTTATTGCAAACAAGGTTGCATAAAGAAAGAAATATACCAATACATCGAAGCTAAGCTTTAATTTCAACCAAGTTTTTCGATGTGATCCTGACATTTGATAAAAAAAGTAGAAGTACAATCACGATAGCCCAAAGTCTCAGCTACAACATACTAAAATCTGGAAGAAATTCACTGAAGGGTAAATGAGCCAGTGCTCGATAAAGACAGTCCTGTCAATTTTCATTTCTAGGAAAACGTTTAATCCATTTTTACCAGTTGATGCCGTCATCCAATCAAAATTTTGATGATATCTTATGAAAGAACATTTCATGAGCTACAACATACTGAAATCTGGGTGAAAATCGGCAAAGGATAAGTGAGATACGCTCGAGTGAACTTGAAATTTATGACGTCATTTTGAAAATTTACTTTATTTTATTAAGAAATTTGATATCTTTCAATCATTTTTTCATCATGTAAATATTTCAACGCGCGCGTACGCGCCCGTTTTAAGGGTGGAGTTGAAGTTTTAGAATATGAGTAGAAAGAGCTTGAATTTAACTATATGTGACGTAAATTCCATTGAGAAATTTCATTCCATTAATGAGATATGAATAAAAATGTGTTTTCACTTAATGACGTCGTAGTGACGTCACGGTCGACTGATTACTATGATTTTATTAGATCTGTCGTCTTTGGGACATGATACAAATATGGTATAATTTTGAAATTGATAGGCAGAGGACTTTCTGAGTTAACCTCTGCACAACTTTTGAGGAGATAGAAGAACAAAGAATCGGTACAGATACAGAAGGTGATCCGAGAGGATACTCGGATCACCCCGGCAGACCTAGGATCACCTAATAAAAATTGTGGGTTGATTTTAATTGTGTACCCCCTTTTACCGCTGAACGACTCTCCTGCGCAGTGGCGGCGGGCTGTGCCCGTATGGCGGAAATTGGTCATTTCTGGGCCTCTGCGCAGATGTAGTTTATACAGTACATGAGATGTTTTCCACTTGTTATGTCAAGGGAAGGTTGTGTTTCGGAATGTTTGCTTTGTTAACAAGATTGTTATTGTGGCCATTTTTGCATCAAGAGGCACCGTGAGGAAAACCGGTTCGGGCCCCGGACGCGCCCGCCTGTGACTAGTGCCGAGCACTTTTCTGACGCAGGGGGATTTTGTTTATGATGGGTCTGTACGCGCTTGTGAGTTCCGAGTTGAATGGGCTGTCAATCAGAGAAGTACATTGTAGTTATACTCGATGGGGATACTTCTCGGATTACCATGCAGGAAGTCCTCCGACAAGGGCCTAAGAGGCAAGGCGGGATCCGGGGTGCTTGTCTGTTGGTGGCCCGTATGTAGAGAGCACTGCCATGTTGTTGTTGTTGTCTCCCATGGTGCAGATGCTTGTATTGAAATGAATACAAAGTTGCGGAGAGAAAACCCGGGTCCTTCCAGAGTAAGACATAGCAGTGGCGTGTTTGAAAGCATTTACTACTTGGATAATATTTCGGTTTGTCCATGTAAATGTACCGAATCCTGAAATCGGAAAGTATAATTATGTATAACAAGCAGTGGTATGATCATGCTATTATTTTCTCGTGTAGTGTACAACCCTGTCATGTAATCAGGGGTAACTCTCTTATGTAATGTGGTGAGCATTTTCTTTGGTGAACTTGTACTCTCCAATAAATCCACGAACACGCATACACCATTCTCAGTTTGTTGTATTTATGTCGGAAGTGAAATGAAATTTCTGATTTGAACTTTTTCTGTAATTTATTTCCTGCCTATAGGAGGAAATGCTTCATGGCCATCGCTAACACTCTTATCCAAAGAATCTTCAACAAAATTACCAGGTGCAATCCTAGGTCTATATAGACGATCTGGTAACTTAGAATCAATGATAATTATACCGAGTCGACTTGAGCGCTATAATTCTATGAATCTATTGTCACTTGTTTTTAGATAATGACTGAAATAATAGCAAAAAACCGACCTATCTAGCAAAGCTCATTATTTAGAATATTTATATATTAAATATTAAATAATATTAAATATTTAGAAGGAGAGTCTCAAATGCGGACCACACTCAACATCGATATTTTTGTGGGTTTTTTTTTTTCGACATCAGTTTTATTTTTCCAGCATTTTACAGTGATGAAACTCATGAAGTGGTGCTGTTTCTTTTTACTTTTCTTCACTATTATCATATTTGTTTATTGACATCATACAAACATTAAATTCCTTTTTTTTTCTTTTCTTGTCCTTATTTTTTTTCTTCAGTTCAGTTTATTCAGATTCCTTTCAATTTTAGACAAAAACCAGAACACAAACTCCACTTTGTTTTGTAATAAAAATGATGTACACAAGACAATGTGAAATGAACAGAGTATACAGCAAAAGTGGACCAAAATCAATCAAAGAGAACAATGTGTATTTGACGAAAAGCGGAGACAGAAATAATGCTGCTTTCTGTATGTGGGACCCTTTTGGGATGAATATAACTGGGGAAAAAAGTTGAAAGCAAAAACAGCCGGAGTAAAAAAATAAAATAAAATAAAATAAAAACACCATGAAACAAGACCTGGACAACAACAAGACTACATGAGAAAATTAAAACCTGTCATGAGAAGACAAAAACGAGACAAGACGAATATCAGAGTGGAATCATAAAAGTGAAAAAGAGAAAACTGCATCTTCCTTCTCGATGGAGTGTATGAAACCTATATATTTTTTTAAGCTTGAATTCACCCGTAATCAACAAGATAATGTAAAAATCTAGTGTAAATTATAGGCCCCAATATAGTACAACACAGTGCGTACATCAAAATCTCTAAACGGTTTTAAGGGGGGAGGAAAATTTATTGAATATACACTGTAGAGCAAAGTGGCATACACTTAAACGATTTCTAGTTTCCCTGGTTTTGCTATTAATATGGAATGTTACGGTGTTGTATTCGATATTATCATAATATAAGAAAGTTCTTCTTCCTGGTACAAGGCCTTCTTTCTTAATCAGTGGGCTACATCATGGAAAATTGTCAAGTGTTTTTTAGAGTGTATGAAACCTGTATATTTTTGAACTTGAATTCACCCGTAATTAACAAGATAATGTAAAAATCTAGTGTAAATTGTAGGCCCCAGTATATTAAAGTACATGAACACAATGCGTACATCAAAATCTCTAAACGGTTTTAAGGGGAGTGGGAAATTTATTGAATATACACTGTAAGTGGCATTTCTAGTTTCCCTGGTTTTGCTATTAATATGGAATGTTAGGGTGTTGTATTCGATATTATCATAATACTAGAAAGTTCTTCTTCCTGATATAAGGCCTTCTTTCTTAATCAGTGGGCTACATCATGGAAAATTGTCAAGTTTTTCCAGAACCTGACTAGTGTCATCAGGGGGAGATTAGTGGATCTCGCAAGTGATTCTGTCGTGACACGCGGTCGATTTTATGTAGGCCCTAAATCCTTTTACTCTCACAACTGTTTGGTAGCGGTGGACAGTTCCGCACAGTTGTTTTTAGAAGTTTATTTATTCTAGGTTTCCTCTTTTTATGTGCCACAGAAAATGACTCAACAACCAACTTCAACAGTCCAACGGGAGATTATCAAGAGACGAGTGAGATACAACCTACACAAGACAGGTACAATCCACAACGTCCAGGTGAGTGCATCATTACATCGAAAATTTTAATGATTTAAATCATGGGAAGTAATACATTAACTTGCTATGAATGAATGTCACATTTCTCTTTCCCCTCACCCCTACCTCTTGCCAATATTTCATCATTGGTTCTTAGCTGGGATTTGGTGTTTTCTCTATTGTTTTTGTTCTTGTTTGTACGTCCGCTTCAAATTGTTGAACTGTTCAACAAGTCATCTAAAGTGTTTGTTTCCTTTGGCTTTGGGTTCCACTTCATTATTTTCATTACTTTTTGTTTGTTTCCGCACCACATTGCTTATTTGACATGTGCAGAATTAGAGCTAAACAAGACAGATTATTACGTTCTGCTTTAATTTTAATACATGGTATCATTTATATTTTTTCTGTTTATTTCATGGAAATGAAAATGAATTTAAACTTTGAACTTTGAACTTTGAATATTTCATAACAAATGTAGAAATTCAGTCGTTTGTTTATTGGTTTGTTTGTTTGTTTGTAGCCGTTTGCAGGGGCTAACACAAAATCAAGTTTAAAAGCGTGCACGGCAAAGCTGGAGAAACCTACACAAAGAAATTGAAAGCAGTTTCTGCTCTGAATTGTGTCGGTGTCCAGTCGGTGACACTACCCAAACTGTTACCAACAGGAAAGACCATAAATTGCAGTTATGCTTATTTTTTTTTTGACATGAATATTTGATTTAAGTTATTGCAATTTCGTTCCAATGTTACGACATGGTATACAACAAAGTAAACGTTTGTAGTCGCTTCTCAGTAACATGCGTATTATGTAATGTAGATGCATTTAGTGAGTCTTTATGAAGCTCTTTGTTGAGAAGGCTTGTCAAATGCAACTTTCATCCTTCAAGCGTAGTTAGGAGAAATAGAAAAGGAGCTTCTATTCTGTCATTGTGCTAAACCTTTCCGGATAAAGCCAAATTTAAAATTTCAGTGAAACGAGGGCAGCTTTGTGTCTGGCCAAGCAACCGATTATTGTTTAGTTACCTTGAACTTCATCAGACATTGAGTAATCGATGTATTCAATTTGATGTATTTATGGATACATGCTTTTCGTTAGAAGCTATTTAAATTTTAAATTTTATAACCCTTGTCAGTTCTGAGTTGAACACATTGACTTTTGCTATGTTGTGTAGTCTCATGAAACAATTCGGTTTTGTTAGAAACAACCATTGTTATAAAGGTGAATATGTTACTAATGTTATCTGGACTGCAAACAATAGTGACGGTTTGCATAATGCCATTACAAATGAACACATGTAGTCAAACAGGATCGATACAAATGTGTGTGTATCACGTGCCTTCTTCAAGCAGATACCATGCGCTCGTTTTTTTTTTTCTGTTCATTTCCTTTTCAAACCAGACAATTTCTTCTACATAGGATCTTCAATCGTCATTGCTATTCTTCTCATCTTGCTGATATTTAGTACTGCGAAGTGGTTTCAGCTTCGTCGGTAAGATAGATGGCGACTCTTCATGCATGAGTTTACAAAAAAAAAAAAACGCATTTTATGTAATCACTCTATGATAATTTGATCATGATTATATATGGACGTCCAAGTACACGCACACCAATGCATCAACTCGGGGGAGGAGGAACGTATTTTCGTGGGGCCGAAACCAAAAGAAAATGACATTCACACGCAATAACTCGTAAGTAGGAAATAGTGTTGTTATTATACCACTACACGCACACACCCATGTTACATGTATAAAGTAGGATTTCAGAAAGGGAAGAATGATGGCACGCAAACACGACTTCGGAAATGTAACCTTCACAGTGTTGTGATTTGTATTGTTTTATATTTGTTTCAATATTTTGCTTTCAATGATGTAGGGCAATTACATAATAATCGATTTATGGCGTAGCATCTCGCCAATGCATTTCTGTCAATTCCGCCCCCCCCCCCCAAAAAAAAAAACAACAACAACGACTTTATAAAGCTTTTTTATGACGTTTCACATGATATACATATTATATATAAAGAAATATATATATATTCATTCATTCATTCATTCATTTTTTCCATCTCTAACAGAACTTGTAAATAATTTTTTTTTCCACTTAAAACGTAAGTACATGAAGAGCTAAATCCATTCTTGTTAAGTTGAGATATTTCTGATTAAAGGGGAAGGCTAGTAACTGATCAGTGGGAATCAGTGGGAAATGCTGGGAGATGATTGTTTCAATCCTTATGGGATTCATTCAAGAGTTCATTGTATATCTATTGTTGTGTGAAAATGATTTGCTTCAGAATGGTCTCATATTCAAGTAATGTGCAGTTTAATGCTTCCAGGTTAGCATCCCTGGTCAGTGACGGAGCATTAATCTGCACATTACTTGAATATGAGACCATTCTGAAGCAAATCATTTTCACACAACAATAGATATACAATGAACTCTTGAATGAATCCCATAAGGATTGAAACAATCATCTCCCAGCATTTCCACTGATTCCCACTGATCAGTTACTAGCCTTCCCCTTTAAAGCTGCTAAAAGACAAAGAAAAATAGTAAGGAAATACATGACATTTTTACTCATAACTTCTAGAATATTCCTTGTTACGTCACAAGTGAGGTATAACTGGAAAGGATTAAATTTTGCTCTATCTGATGATGGACTTACTTTGAAATGTTTAAAAATGGCGCTTAGCTCATTTTGCAATAAACTCTTCATTCATACATGCATAATTTCATATATACCTGTATCATATATAAAAGACAAATTTAACACAATAAAAAGCATAACTTTTAAGTTGCAATAGCAAACCTATCATCTGTATGATATCTTTGAAGCCCAATAAGTCGATAAAGGCTAAAATAATGGAGTAAAATAAAGAATCTTCTGTCAAATCCAAATTCATATGAAACGAGAGAAGAAGTAATATAAAAAGACAGAAATTTGAATTGATTTCTCGGTTAAAATAAGGACAATGACAGATAATATTTAGTTCTTGAATTTGTATCATGAATTCTTGATAAAAAGAATGAAATACAGATATTTTGTTCATTTAATCATTTTGTGCTATTCCTATGTAATTTGACGTTTGAGTTGACATTCATAAAATTCATAAGATTCATATTGTCCTACTTTATTTTCCCGTTTTTATTTTATTTGAGGTTATAAAGAGATAGAGGGAACGAAAATGTAGTTTTACTCTTTCACTCATGTCTTTCATTATGTTAAAAACTGGTCTTTTGCTATCATTGTTATCTTGAAGGGCATTTCCAAATGAAAATTTTGAAATTTTTACTTTTACTTGGAGGACAAAAACAAATGTTTTCACTTGTGTTTTAAGTTTTCCTTTATATTGACCTACCGATAGGTTGATAGCCATTTGAATTACCCATGGTATGGTATCTGCATTGAATATCATCAAATATTTCTATGAAAAAAATATGACTTGAAAATTCTACACTTTTCTTATTTGCTGATTGTAAATATAGGGATTTTCTCGTGTTTAAAACTGTTTTCAAAAGGACATATGCTACTATTTGTCAATCTCCACCCTTCCCTTACCCGAATATATTTGAATATGTCCTGTGAAATTAAAATAAGATAAATGAGCTGAGAGGAAAGTGGATACTAGAAGAGGTTGGCGTTTTATCGTATTGCTCTACAGTTTGATTGAGAGATACACATACGCTATTCAGAAGACTGTAAATGCATGAGACTCTTAATATCCAAGTTCCATGTATGATTTCATTTTCATTTCATTTCACTTATTTCCACAACTTGTACAACTGGTTAAAAAAAGAATGAACAATACAGGACAACATGTCAATCATATGCAATACAGGGTGTGGAGGAAGAAGCAAAGGCCATTGACCTGTCAAGGCTTCTCCCTAGTAAGCAGCAACAATTATGACACAAAACAAAAAAAAAGAACAAAACAAATCAAAACAAATCAAAACAAGACAAAACGAAAACTACTGATATATACATATATTAGCATAGAGGGAATTATTACAGGAAGGCATTATTGCACGTATATGATTTTACAACATATTCTTTATATTTTTCTCTTGAATGCAGATATAGAGACACACTGCTTGATATCATTTGGGAGACTGTTCCACATCTTAGGGCCAATATATACTATTGTGGATCGTGAGAACTCGTACTTAAAATTGGGCAATCTATAGTCTTCCCCCGTCTTGTACGATATCTACTTACTTCATTATTCTTTACAAAATCAAAATCATAAAAACATGGCAACATATTATTTCTAAACAGATACATAAAACAGACAGTTTGGGACTTATTAATATCAAATATTTTCAGAAAATTTAATTTTTCAAACAGATGACTGGAATGCGAATATAGTTTCGAGTTTGTTATGATTCTTATTGCACGCTTCTGAAGAACTAAAATTCGATTCAAATGGCATATTGCACTGTTCCCCCAAATAATATTGCAGTATGTAAGGTGCGGCAAGATCAAAGTTTGATAAAGTCTAACGAGTATGTTGAACGGTAAAATATGTTTTAGCCTATTCATAACACCGATTGTTTTCCTTATTTTGACACACACCATATCAATATGTTCCTTCCACATTAATTTTTCATCAATTACTACATCCAAGAATTTCACTGACTTAACAAAAGAAATCTTACAATTATCAATACATATATCAAATTAATTTACAATATATTTGTTTCTAGGCTTAAAGGGGATGGCTAGTAACCGATCAGTGGGAATCAGTGGGAATGCTGAGAGATGATTGTTCCAATCCTTGTGGGATTCATTTAAGAGTACATTATATATCTACTGTTGTGTGAAAATTATTTGCTTCAGAACGGTCTAATATTCAAGTAATGTGCAGATTAATGCCCCGTCACTGACCAGGGACGCTTTCCTGGAAACATTAAACTGTAAACCCCCCCCCCCCCCAGTCTGAGAATAGCCAAAAAAGCCCGGCCCTTTAGGGTTAAAGATGTATTAAACATATTGCACAAGGGATTTAAAAATAAAATAATACTCCTCTTTATAAATTTTGTACAATTTCGAGAATACCACATACTTGTATAGGCCTTAAAAACATAGAGTGAGGATTATTACTTGTTGATAAAAATTTCGTAAATTGTGAAGAGGTAGATGGAACTGTATTTACAATTTTTGAACCTATATTACTAAAAAAATACATTAAATGTATCAGCAATGGAATATTGATCACACAGAAATTGCCCGTTCGGTTGCAAAATGCGATATTGCACTTTTTCCCTCATCTTACAAAGAAGCCTGTTTATAATTTTCCACGTACCTTTAATATCATTATGAACATTCTTAAATTTATTATAATAATAATTTCGCTTCTTTTGACGTAACTCAGCATTAACTTTATTTCTACATGCAATATAAACAGCCTTTCGATACTCTATTGGGTTCTTTAAATACTTCGAATACAAAACATTTTTCTTATTACACATTCTAAGATTCCTAAGAATTTCCTAAGAATATTATCAAACCACGGTTTTTTATATTGATTACACTTTCGTTTACTTTCAATATATGGAAAACACTGATTATACAATTGAGTTACCACTTTCATAAATCTTTCAAATTGATCATCAACATTCCCCTGCATTACATCATTATTCCAATCAATCTCATTTAACTTTTCACAAAATTGCATCATATTATTATCACAAATATTGCGTTTATATTTTTTTTTCAGAACTTTCAATATTACCGAAATCATAATGACAAAATACAGGCAAATGGTCGCTTACATCTGTAACTATAATCCCTGCCCTTTTGACTATTTCAGGTCTATTCACAAAAATATTATCAATCAGTGAACTTGAATATTCAGTTACTCTAGTTGGTTTAAGTATTGATGGACTAAATGAGTACGTCTTCAAAACATCAACATATTTATCAATATCTGAGCATAACGTAACATTCAGTAAATCAATATTAAAATCACCGGATAAAAGACATTCTCTCTGCTCATCACACACTTTGCTTAATGAGTTCTCCAGATATCGTAAAAATTCAGCAATAGATTGAGAAGGTGGTCTATAAATAACAGCAAGTATAACATTTTTATATTTTGTACGGATTTCTATAAATCTTGATTCAATACTGTCATTAAATACATCAAGATCTTTACGTATTAAAAAACTTTACTTCATTACTTACATAAAAACCAACACCACCACCTCGTTTCTGCCTTCTCTCGCTACCCACGTATGCGTACCCATCCAAAGGCATCACTTCATCTTCTGTTAACCACGTTTCGGAAAGAGCAATGACAGAGAATTTATTTTTCGCGGATAAAATTATTCAAATTCATGAAATTCTTCCGCCGAGATGTTTTCATTGCAACTGATTGACAAATTGCCCTACATCGACGTAAATAAGCAGTGAATTGATCAGTGTTTTAGTAGTAGCTATGATAAAAAATCATGGGCATACATACTCGAGCAGGATTCGAACCTACGACCTCCTGATCACCGGACAGGCGTCATCTCCACTAGACCACAGAGCTTTCGCCCGACAGCAAGTGTTGGTTCAAATCCTTATAGCATGCAACGGGTACTGCTTTGTTATTCAAATTCATGAAATTCTTCCGCCGAGATGTTTTCATTGCAACTGATTGACAAATTGCTCTACATCGACGTAAATAAGCACTGAATTGATCAGTGTTTTAGTAGTAGCCATGATAAAAAATCATGGGCGTACATACTCGAGCAGGATTCGAACCTACGACCTCCTGATCATCGGACAGGCGTCATCTCCATTAGACCACCGAGCTTTCGCCCGACAGCAAGTGTTGGTTCAAATCCTTATAGCATGCAACGGGTACTGCTTTGTTATTCAAATTCATGAAATTCTTCCGCCGAGATGTTTTCATTGCAACTGATTGACAAATTGCCCTACATCGACGTAAATAAGCACTGAATTGATCAGTGTTTTAGTAGTAGCCATGATAAAAAATCATGGGCGTACATACTCGAGCAGGATTCGAACCTACGACCTCCTGATCACCGGACAGGCGTCATCTCCACTAGACCACCGAGCTTTCGCCCGACAGCAAGTGTTGGTTTAAATCCTTATAGCATGCAGCGGGTACTGCTTTGTTATTCAAATTCATGAAATTCTTCCGCCGAGATGTTTTCATTGCAACTGATTGACAAATTGCCCTACATCGACGTAAATAAGAACTGAATTGATCAGTGTTTTAGTAGTAGCCATGACAAAAAATCATGGGCGTACATACTCGAGCAGGAGATGACGCCTGTCCGGTGATCAGGAGGTCGTAGGTTCGAATCCTGCTCGAGTATGTACGCCCATGATTTTTTATCATGGCTACTACTAAAACACTGATCAATTCAGTGCTTATTTACGTCGATGTAGGGCAATTTGTCAATCAGTTGCAATGAAAACATCTCGGCGGAAGAATTTCATGAATTTGAATAACAAAGCAGTACCCGCTGCCTGCTATAAGGATTTGAACCAACACTTGCTGTCGGGCGAAAGCTCGGTGGTCTAGTGGAGATGACGCCTGTCCGGTGATCAGGAGGTCGTAGGTTCGAATCCTGCTCGAGTATGTACGCCCATGATTTTTTAGCATGGCTACTACTAAAACACTGATCAATTCAGTGCTTATTTACGTCGATGTAGGGCAATTTGTCAATCAGTTGCAATGAAAACATCTCGGCGGAAGAATTTCATGAATTTGAATAACAAAGCAGTACCCGCTGCATGCTATAAGGATTTGAACCAACACTTGCTGTCGGGCGAAAGCTCGGTGGTCTAGTGGAGATGACGCCTGTCCGGTGATCAGGAGGTCGTAGGTTCGAATCCTGCTCGAGTATGTACGCCCATGATTTTTTAGCATGGCTACTGCTAAAACACTGATCAATTCAGTGCTTATTTACGTCGATGTAGGGCAATTTGTCAATCAGTTGCAATGATAAAATTATTGTTTCAAACTTATGAAAATTCTCTTTAAGACTTCTGCAATTAAAATGAACCAATGAAAATGATTTACCAGTGCTGAAAGATATGTTATTATAATCATCTGGCAAGAGATATGTAGCTTCATTGACAGATTCATCCTGAAGACTTCTCACATTATCGATATTATCATATCTGCAATCATTGCACTCAGAATTATTGACATCTAATGTAAAACTATTTTGCCTTCCACATAGAATACATCTCTCGTATGATGACATAAATCAGTACCACGAACAGTTAGACACAAAATGGGTTAACACGAATATAAAAAGAAATACAAGCAGTAAGAAAGCACGAGGGGGAAAAATCATTGATACACAAAAGAAGTGCAATATCAATAAATGTACATATAAGCATTAAGTTGAGTACGGTAAGCATGAAGAAAGAAAAAAAAAAGGAACGCAATATGTCTCTTATATTCCAATAAAAAAGTATACAGTAAATTGGAATGCAACATCAGTAAGTGTTCTGTGTCCATAATTCACATTCACAGTTTATTCAATTCATCTCGACCTCTGATTATCCGTTTGATCGTTTATTCCGCCAGACGCTGGCAGCATGTATGTATGATTATGTATGATATATAATAATCATACATGACAATGTAGATATATTTGAATATAAATAAATATAAATAGATATACCTATTTATCTATAATGTATATGGGCAATTCCGCAGTTAGGTGGACATGACATGGATAAAAGAAATGTGCCTCTTTATCTTACCCTTTAATCTAGGTATCAACTAATGCCATGGATGTTCACCAATCATTAGGGTCTTTCAAATTCAGTAGATTTTATTTTTCGTATTCATTGATTTTGTGAGATCTAAAACCATCATTTAAAATGTACATGTGGGACTGGGGACGCTGAAATTCACTTAAATGCAAATTACAGTGGGTTCCTTTGAAATTTGTCCCTCAAAGTTTTGCTAAAGGGTAAAAGATGAAAACATTTAAATACTCCAGAAGTCATGTGACATTTTTTCGTCTACAAAAGGGTGAAATGACCTGCGGAATTACTCCGGACAAATGTAACGTTACTAACCGTAACGTTACTAACCATGCTTTTGGGGGTCTAGCTAAAAAATTATTGGTCGAACTGCTAAAAAAATTTGCATGAACATTTGTCATGATGCAATAATTGAAATTAATGCAACACTTTGTTTGAAGTAACTTGAATTTTTGCACACTTTTTGTTACAAGACATTGATTTTTTTTGTCATGTCCTTTTTTCGTAACGTTACTAACCAGCCCTTTAAGTTGCTATAGCAATTCTAATATTTCTTGGATTGTGTTCATTCTTTTCTGTATCATAAACCTGGGAAGGATGAACATGTTTTTGACATAATTTTGACTTGAAGTGAATAAATGGTAATTTAGTGGTAAAAACAAATATCTAAATTTGTTCAAATGTAACGTTACTAACCGCGGACTTGCCCATATACAGCTAATTTTTTGTGTATATGGATGCGTGTGCATGTGTGTATTTCTTCTAGGAATCAAAGCAATCATGCCGAGCCTTCCCGGACGTCGTCCTCCAACGATCAAATCGGTGCAGGCAGCACATCCTTCAACTACATGAATTTTGATCCAAATACGAGTGGGCATTCCGAATACGCGTCCCTAGATGACGCAGCGATAAATCGTCCCGCGGAAACTGGTCTCGCACAACCCGACGATGTCATCCATGAAATCGCCCTGGATCACAACTACGAGAATAGGACCCCAGTGACACACGGTGGTGGAGAGTATGCAATGTACGAAGATCCTGTCGACAGGCTAGTCAATGAGCACTCGCTTGAAAAAAGACAATCCTTCATCGATCACAACTGCGAGACGATGACCACAGCGACGCCTGATGAAGGAGGGTATACAAAATATAATGTTCCCGTCGACAGCCAGATAGATGAGTATTCGATGGAGGAAAGACCAATGGACATTCCTAATTACATCGACATCATTGAATAGAATGACGGAGAGAAATGCCTAGAAGCATTTTAGCAAAAATGACACTAATCTTCAACATCACAACATCAGCGACAAACAATGATTGATTGCTGAGTGACAGTAGAAACATCACCTGAATCAACAACTGAGTGATAGCTCATGGTACGTGGTGTGTTAACGTAAAATCATACTATAATTCGAGCAACGTTTGTCTGTTTGTCTGTCTGTTTGTTCCTCTACTCCTCCCAGGTCCTTGGTCCGATCTCCATCAAACTTAGTGGGTGGATGCAGGTTGACCGCGAAATTGCCGTTGAGGGGTTCATTTTTGGAAAGGTCAAGGTCACTGGGGTCAAAGGTCAAATAACTTCTAATTTTCGTCAGCTGCAATCAGACACCCGATAGAGGGTGCTATGTAGGCCTACTTATATGGGGATTCCCCCCAAAATATAATCAGACACCCGATAGAGTGTGCTATGTAGGCCTACTCAGTGCCGTATATAAAGAGAGTCTGGCCAACTGCTAATTTGGACGACATGTTGTTACCGCGCGTATTACGCCTTACAGGGTTAACGTGTACGCTCAGACGTAACAAAATAACCAAACCAAATAAGGGGTAGTTAACAATGGGCACTGCGTATGAGCGCACTTCAGTAACGACATGGCGCCTGTAGATCACGGGACCAGCTTTTGACCAATCACAGGCTTCAAAACACATAAGCCAAAAACCGAGTAGGCCAGACTCTCTTAATATACGGCACTAGGCCTACTTATATGGGGATTCAGAGGTGTACGCCTACTCATGCTTCAAGCAAGTTCATCATCATGGGTCATCATAGGTGATTTTTATTTAATTAAATTCAATTCAATTTTATTCAAAAACCAAATATAAATAACAAGATGAGCAAGTTTGGCCAAAATCGGACCAAGGAGTAGCGCAAACAGTTATTTGACCTCCGTAGACCCATAGAGGATTTCTGGCACTCCACGGGTACATTGACTAGTATTTGTAATACATACAACGTGTACATACAGTACACATACAAAAGTAATCAAACTTAAGAAAGCTATTATTTCATAGTTGTTAACTAGGGAGTTGTTGATTGTTAAAAAAGCAGAACTCTTCTTCTTTCCATCGATCGGTATGTGTGTTGACAATGGCATCCATGACTGAGCATATTAACTTTAAAGATAATAACAACTTGCAATGTTTCCGAGTTTAACTGTTATCATGAAGGAACAATGCACTGAAATGGATGAGATCTGTCAGTACTGGTTGTGCAGGATGGCATGTTTATCTGACCACTTTCATTGACAGATCCCATCCATCCCAGTAAGAATTCATTATTCCTTCTTGATAAAAGTCAAACTGGGGAAAAATCCAACTTTTGTAGTTGTTTTTAAAGTTAGTGTGTTTAGTCATGAATAACATTTGTGTGCATAATTAGGTACACGTGGGAAGAAGAAGAGTTTTCCTTTCCTCAAAACCAAGATTGCACTGTCCATGGTTGAAAATTTTGAAATAGTACCCCTCTGAAGCTGGAATACCTTTTTATCATTGTTTACACGCGCTGTATAAAGCTATTTCAAGCCCTATGAAAACGCATGATTGTTTGGGACAATTTTGATAAAAGAAATGATATTTCTGTCTCACAGTCGAAATCTAACTTTTCTACAACATTGTTCATACTGAGGGAGAAGGATTTGCGGTGACACCATGTGTATGTAGCCTTAACAGGATCGTTGTTTGGCAGAAGAGCCTAGAAAGAGGAGAATTGAAGAGGGAAACGACATATGGGGGTTGTAAGGAGGGAAAAAATGAAGAGTGGGGGAGAGTAATGGGCTAGAAGTTGAAGTTGCACTAGTGGAGACGGTAGAGAAAGGAACAGATAGAGTGGTAAGGAAGAATAGAGTGAGAATCAAGTAAGATGTACGGACATCTTGAGAAGGAGAAAGATGAAATAGAAGAGGAAGAGGAAGGAGTTGAATGTTGGAAAATCATGGAGATAGGAGAGAGAAGTGAAGATTCATGAAGCCAAGGGAAGAACGAAGTCGGCGAACAATGTGGACTATGGAATGCGGAATCAATGGAGAAAGGACGAATAATCCCGCGAAGGAAAGTTAAGTCGAGGAGAGATGAGACTATGTTGAGAGGAGGAAGAGAGAGAGAGAGAGAGAGAGAGGGGGGGGGGAACAAAGAAAAGAAAAAGAAAAAAAGTCCGCATTCCATAATCATATATATTATCATAATTATACTCAGTATAATTTCAGATGATTTCCAAAAAAGAAAAAAAAATGTCAATGCTTCCAAATGCAAATAATAACAATGCAGTTAATTATGAAATCTGCTAGCAATGTTATTCTGAATTTGTTCCAGAGGGTAGATGCATTCAATTGCTATAAGATACTTTTGACTACTCTCAGAAGTAAGCTATCTGATAGATATTGCTTCAGATGTCATGTCAGACATAATAGAAATACATTGTCATTTAAGTATTATGATTGTGTGTATGACCTGATGCGCCCGTTTTTAAGTTCAAAACACGGTAGCAATTTATCTTTCAATATGGATAAAGAAAGCACAGCACGTTGGTAAAATGTTAAATATAATTATGCAGGAAAGTTTGTTTTCTCTTATTCTGAACATGGTGAAGTTTCACTGTCTGTAGAATTATTTTAGGAAGCCCCTTTAAAATTGCCATGTTAAATGTCTTGTCCGTGCCTGGATCTTTTATCAAGCATGTTTGTGCTATCACTGTCGCTTGGCAATATAACCGCATTGTGCACACTGTCTAAATATCTGGGCATATTACAGAAAGAATAACATATCAAAGAGGAGGAATACATCTTTGGCGTTGAACAGTTGTGAATAATATATAAATATATATATATAATATATATATAGAAGCAAAACATCTTGAAACTACTCTAGCAATCATATCACTTTAAAATTACAGAAACGAATACAACAGAGAATCCAATGATACTTGTCTTTGTTTGTATCAAAGACCAAGGAAACCAATTTCGTGCTTCTTGTTACTGAATAGATGTGAAAAGCTTTCATTTTGACATCACTGATGAGTTTTACTTCCGCTTTGTATGTAAATTTTCATTTTCATTTTAAACAGCATATTACCCTTATGTTAATGATATGTAAGATATCAATTACAGTCTTATGCAAAGATGTAGACAATAACATTAAAAGGCAAGTCTTATAGCATTACATTAGAGTATTTTTGATCCTGCATCACAAAACATACAAAAAGTCGCCAGACATGGATTTTTAGTTAAGAGTAGATTCTGATAGAGCAGACTCTAAGCTTTAAAATGATGTATAACTCAATTCAAATGGACTCTTCTAACCTATCTAAATATCGGAAAGAAAGGACACACTTTGGAAAGTGTGAACTGAAAAAAAAAAACAGGCTCTACAGAACAGTGTGTATTCAAGCGCTTAATCTTTACCATGCTATGCCAGTTGTGGGATGAATGGAGCAAAAAACAAGATGTTTATCACTGGAGCGACAACAATGAACGAAATATCAGATTAAGCTGAAATTGAACATGCTTCATTAGCACATTTTGTACATGATTAATGCCAACTTTCAATGCAGTAGCATCATGCTTTCTATTAAAAGTTATTGGAGTTGAAAGTGAAGTGTATGGACAGGGTTTTTGAGAAACGGGAAGATGGTTCTATGAGAAACAACTAATCACACTATTCCACCAAAAAGTGCTCGAGAAAAACTGCTGAAAACACAAGTTACTGTTTGTTTCATGATCCCAAACTTTAATATGATATAGAAAAAGACTTGCTCTTTCGGAAAATATTGAAAACTAAAGATTGATTAGGTTGACCCATTACACCTATTTTGAGTCCTCACACAAAATCACTGTGTACGACTTTTTGTCCGTTTTGTGATGCACGGTCACATTTATAATGTGAAATCAGGGGGGTGTTTCATCAACGCTTGTCAGTGCCGACAACTGTCGGCGCTGACCAATTTCAGCAAAATCCTTGGTTTTGATTGGCTGAGATGCTCTGGTCACCGACTGTTACTATGGTGATTCAAGTTGTCAGCGCCGACAAACGTTGATGAAACACCCCCCAGGTCCACAAATTTTAGTTAAACTTACCTGACATCCGATTCTGATTTACCAAATGAATTTGGATATTAAACGCTGCATGATATATTCTTGTCACTAGTCATTAACTGGGGTATAACACGGAGAATCATATGGAACCTGTGTCATTACCTTGGAGTGAGTATATTATGTTTAAGGATAATTAACTCCACAGGCACTCAAAATGTGTCGTGACTTGCCATTAAATAGCAAGAGCAAGAAAAATACATTCAGGAAGTGGTTTGGTCAATTCTTGGTGTGTAACTAAAACTCTGGTGAAAGCAGTGGAGTAAGTTCTGAGATCGTTTTAAACTCATATTACAACAGTTAACATTTGTTCATATGTAGCTCTCTGATATAGCACAGTACATATCTAAAGGCAGACAAAAAGCATAATTTATGGCACACACATCCCATTCCTGTAGGAAGAAGGCATGCTTCTAGTGACCTATATAACATAACACTCTTAGACTGAGGCCGCACACTGACAACTTATCTAGTCAGCCCTTGAACATGGGTTGTCACGGTGGTGTACGGCAAAAATGATGCATCTTTCGGAATTGTCTGACAGAGTCATATCGGTATTATTATTTTTTTTTTCATCGCAAGCATGAGAAATACAGTTAAGATATCGGTATAAGACTTTTTTTTTTAACTTTTTACCATTATACATTCAGTCATTAAAAATGCATAAAAACTCTATACAGGAATAAGGCAACTATTCAGCAATTCATCATTCATTTTGAAATAATCATGAATAAATCTCATGGGTGTCCCCTCATAAGGGTTGTCATGGACAGTTAAGCCTTGGTATGCTCTGAACCAACGATAACTCAGTTCGCATCCGTAGACCATGAACTTCAAAATCGTTCACTCTCTCTCTCTCTCTCAATAGTATCGTCCAATAAACGAATATAATTATTCTGGCACTTCTTTCAAACAGCAAAAAAGGTTAAAAAATGTACATTATTGACTATACTTCCAGCAAATTTGTCAGCAATTAGACATTTTTTCCCCGACGACTTTTTGCGGCTTTGTTATACAAGGGCAAAGTCGGATAAGTTAAAGAGAGGGGCTTGAATATGTCCTACGCTTTATGAACACGTATATGACGCTGACGCTGGGTTTCTTGGGCATAATGCCCTCTGTCGTCGCGGCTGTATCAGAGTTGCATCGTATCGCTAGCGCTCCGAGAAAAAAAAATAACAAAAAAAAGATGCCATGATTGTTTGATAAGATCATGTCTAAAGTTATCCATATTTATTTTATTCATATTTCTTTACTCGATATACCGTGGCTCAGCTTTTGAACGATTCCATTTCCAAATCAAGTAACTCATGGAATGATCGCTCAAGCCGACATGTATTACACCAGATGATTTCACATAACTAATTTTGTTTGTAAGCATAATTATGGTCTATCAATGTTGCAGAGCTGTGATTACGCCTAGTGGGTTCACATAAATTAACTTGTTCCATAGAGTACACATTATTCACATTTATATATCTAACACGAGTAGAATTATGTTTCATATCCATAACATCACAGTTTACGTCCCCCATGATTATTATATCAGCATTGAAGCTGTCCAAAAATTGAAGTAAGTTTTCATACAATAAATTCTAAAACTTCTAATCTTGCACTTGGTGGTCTATACCAATTCACAAAGAATATGGGTTTTGATTTGAGTGGACATAATTTAATACAGATTGCTTCTAATTTCTATAAAGAAATATGTTCAATGACCTGAAACGCAATACTAGATTCGCTACGCCACCACCCATGCGGTCTCTGCTTTACGAATAACTTTGTACATAGGGACAAAAACTTCCTTCTCTATAACACTGTCGTTTAATGTTGTTTCATTTAAAGCAAAAATATCTACACAATTTTCATTTAAAAACAAACGAACCTCATCAATATTTTGCAAAAAAAAATGTGATGTTTAAATGAGTAAACGTTAAACCCTTTTTAGACAACTGATTATATTTGAGCACCCGACAGTTATCATTAACATTTTCAAATTCAGAAGAGATATTTATATTATTCATCGTGACCTCTTCAATTTCCTGATTAACTACTTCACTAAATGGTAGTATGTCAAATATACATTTTGGGCACAACCATTCATAAAATGCTGTAATGGGTCATTGTAAATAGTGTCGGAAATGCTAGCACACGATATGTGAATCCAATTATTACATCCTGTACATAAAAGAGCTTTTTGGTTTGATTTTACAGATTTTTGGCAACAGCTAGAGGGATACCGTATCATGAATGAGAAATGTGGGCTATGAGATATACAAGATAACGATTTCAAAAGTATAAAAAAAAATATTGAGGGCGTCCTAGCCGCTGCTTACAAGGAGGATTGATGACGACGTTGACCACAATATTGACATTTTGTCCTCTCTTTTCGACAAAGGAGACGATACAAGCAGCGGGCGCCACAAGGATTTAAATTGAATAAAATATCTTCATTTTACAAACTAACGAAGGAACCAGGAAATATAGGGTTTTCAAGACGGAAAACCACCAAATCTGTGTGTTTTGAAGGGCAAGTAAAGAAAGATAAGAGTAGGAAGCATATCAGAAACGTTCATTTCCACAAACACAGGAAAGTATAATTTATAGACGGGTGTAATAGACTGCCACAAAAATAGTGGACACACACTCGGCCAAATAAGGGAAGGAGGGTAGGCCCATTTGTTTACAGTTCAGTTCTGTTTCAGTTCAATCTATTTTCATATTTCCGATTTTCTCAAGGAAATAACAAATACGTAGATATCAATACAACAAACAAGAATATAAAGTGTATACAACCATGTCTTTTGCTTGCATCAAACAAAGACCATAATTATTGAAAACAAATGATAATGGTCATATCATTGTATACAGGTGTCTCAGAGACGAAAATATGATGGGGCGTACACAAAAACTAGCTTTTAAAAGAGTAGGTCCCAAAATTCATAGGTGTGAAAAATTACTGAGAACGGATATCAATGTCTTGATCACCTTAGATTAAGATTAAGATTAAGACAACACGAGAGAGAGCGTAGTGCCGACAAACCCAATTTGACTCTTACGCAAACATGCAAAAAAATCATTTTCCGATATACACATTTGTTTTCATTTCATTTCATTTCATAATTATAATTTCGTTCCATATCATTTCATTTCATTTCATTTCATTTCATTTCATTTCATTTCATTCTATTTCATTTCATTCATTTCATTTCCAACAGAGGCGAAATTGCCATAAAGCGTTTGGATATACGTAGTTTCACAAAATAAGCATGACATTGCGATGAAGGAAAAAACTGTAATCTGAAGTAGGCCTGCATTACATGTTTTGACTTTTATGACATATACCAAATCAAAATTGGTGGAAATCGAGGGGACTGCTGAAACTGCAAACACCTATTCTACAGGAGGATCTTTACACACACACAGAGAGAGAAGGGGGCATGGAAGAAAGACGGAGGGAGAAGGAGTCATAGAAGACGATGGCATTATCAAATTGAAAAAAACAAAACAAAACAAAACAAAACAACTCCTGACACGACCAACATGAAAGACAGTGGTGATGAACCTTTATCTCAGCACAACTATCTAATGCTGCCCAATTACGATTAATCTATTTTAGGAAAATAACACAACGAGAAGATTTTCTTCTTAAATTCATAAATACTTAAAGCGCAAATTTGAATTTAGAAGTATGTCAAGGTAGACAAAAGTTGTTGCTGAAATGGGATATGTATCAGATTGCTGACCCATTATATTTTTATTACCTTAATTTATAATGGACCTCTTCAACATGTTCAGGGCGATAAATTTGTTCCAAAACATCTTTAATTCATTAGTTTCATGACTTAGGCCGAAAAAGGCCTACACAATAATGTAATTATGTTTTCTATTAAGTAAATTTTGTCCATATTTTAAATGTTATGTTTCAAAATTAGATTATGGCACATCTATTATTCAAAGACTGACAATTTAGTCGCTGAATTACAATTCAGCATTGATTTATCATTCTTCCTTTATAATGTGTCACCTGAAATGCTTTATCATTTGCTTGTCTTTTAGACATTACATCATACACAAAGTGGAACAATCTTGGGGTGAGAAATCACGACATTACACATTCAAAAACCAATGTTCTCTTTCCTCCTATTGAAACGTGTTGTAAGTAGGTATCATGGATTCTCACTATTTAGCACAGACAAATCCCTGTTAAATGATTCAAAGACTCTCGAAATCACTAATATACACATATGACAAACTGAAATATCCATGTAAAAATAAGTACTTCCAGTAATACAAACAGCTCCCTGCAATGCTTAAAGGTAGGGAATCCCATTTGCATGCCTTAAATGAAGAGTTGTATAAACACAGTGGTATGTTGAAGACAGTATCAGTTTAGAAACTCCCATAAAGTATTGAAAGTGGAAGGTAACATTTAGTACATTTTTATTGACCGTTAGATTTTGAATTGAATTCTTTTCGGGGCTCACCGTAAATTCCAGTACATTACTAGGCTACCTTTGCAGACCCATGCACTGTATGTGTGTCCATCATGTATATTTTGTGAATAAAGTTCATCAGAACTTACAAACATTTCTATAGACATTCTTGCCACACACTCTATATGTTATTACACCAGCTCTTATACTTTTAGATTTGTGTTTATAGATAAAAAAAAAATACAGAAGACTGCAACAAAAGGCTTAAGTGTGGCTGACACACAGAACTACTGAGTAGTTGAGTTTTGTGCATTATTCAAATTGTAGATAACTGTTGACTTCCAAATTTCTAAGCAGTGGCCTAAACAAGTCCCCTGAGGTTCATATTTAATGTTTTGCTGCATTTTGAGAGTTCTGTAAAAGGTATCCCCTACCTTTAAAGAATTCGTTGCCTGTAAGTTTCTAAGACCCAGTGTTTTTCTTCGCAAATTCAAATAAGCTGAACAAAAGAGCAACAACAAAAAAATCTTTTAACACTGTATCATTCGCATGATAACCCACTCGTTAATTTACTGCAAACTCAACTCATTCGTTATTTCCTACCTAAAAGAAGATTCATATGTTTCTTTATATCGTATTAGGTTTATTTGATTGTAATTGTTATATGATTGTAGAACTTAAGTTTTGTACAGGAATCGGGTAAAGTCAACTAACCTCCTTATTGAGAATAATAATACGTATGTGACTGTACGAAAGTGCATTAATATTTTTCTTTTATTAGAGTAGGAACAACGTTAATTAGCCTAAGTAGTCGTTTAACTTTTGCCTGTAGAAGAAAATCCACCTGTTTATTTACAATATCTGGTCATTTCTCTAATGTGATTATAATAGAATTTCTGCTTTGCATAAAGTAATATAGGCTAATGTGAAAAATGTGGAATGTCTCATCGCGCTTGTCTTCCTACAAGTGTGCATCCATGTGACTGTCGTCGTATACGCGAACAAGGCAGTGAGATTGTAAATCAGTTGATAACAAGAACCATCATGCTAGTTATTGAGGGTGATTATACCAGTGCTGCATGACGGAGAGGGGGAGAAATAATACAACGGAAAGAAAAAAAAAAACAGAAGGAAGGAAACAAGACTGTGGCAATTGTAAACGAGGACTTTGTATTGGATACCGAGCAGCACTGCTCGACTGATATGCGATCAGCACTGCTTTGGCAACAGACATCATTCGGACATTTTTATCAGCTGCAATTCAGACCATTTGTGATCGCATCAGACTTTCAGTAGAATGGCTTGCCTGTGTGCCTGGATTCTGGTTTTCGCCTGGTCTATTCATCCAAGTGTAGCTGAGTTAACAAGTAAGACTACTACAAATTTGTATTTGCATCAATGAGTATCACGAGAATATAAATTGTATGCTTAAGTTTTGCAAGAAAATGAGGCAAATGTCAACGTATATGATTTCGTTACTGGAGGGTTGAGAAGTTTTTATTTTATTTCTAAGCAGGTAAATATGCACAACATCGATTCCTATTTGAATTTACCACCGTATTGATTTCAACGTCTTTGTCTTCAGATGAATTATGTAGGGTGATAATATTAGATAATGTGATGGAAATAACAATGATAATGATGATATCGATAATAATAATGGCAATTAATGCTTTCTAATTTTCGACCACTCATACGGATGTTCATCTTATGTCATAACTGTGTCTTGTTTTAGGCTTTCTACGTCTGACTGAAAGCAAGCTACTAACATTATGGAATACTAGCAAACTTGAAACGTGGAACATAGTTACCAGCGAAGAGAAGAGAATTCGAGTTTTGTTCCGTTCATTTCAGTTACGTACGGGGCTCGAACTTCTTGATATAGAAGATATTGGTGTCGATGATCAACGTGGAGCACATACCATAAAGCTCGCCACTTTCAGTGGGAGCACAGTTCCTGAACCAGTCACCTCTCTAAGTAATTCTGTCCGGATTACATATAAGCCATCTACCAGAGCAAATCTTAGGATCGTAGAAATGAATCTGACCGCAATACAAAGACCAGGTGGGTTGAATACTGGTGATTGATGTTGATTCAAAGTGTTTAGGTAAAAAGGGTTATACCCTCTTTCGAGTGATTATGTTTTTATAGAAGGATGGTGTTGAAAGCAGTTTGTCCACATCAAATACAAGCAAAGAGGGTAACATAAAGAAAAATTATTATGATTAAGATTAAAATGAAATATATATATATATATATATATATATATATATATATAGAAAAATATGATTAAGATTAAAATGAAATATATATATATATATATATATATATATATATATATATATATATTCTTTTCTTTTCATGTCGTCGAGGGAACCGATTAAGTGATATTGTAAAAAGTTGTTTATAGGTCACTGGAAAATTCTTGACAATTGCATTGAGGGACGACATCATCGCGTCTCCCATTAATACCATGAAGAAGAGAGAAAGAATAAAAGAAAAATTGTTATGATTAAGATTTTTTTTTCTTTTTATGTTGTCGAAGCAACCGATTGTTGATATTACAAAAGATTATTTATAGGTTACTGTAAAACTCTTGAAGGGATGACATCATTAATTCTCCCATATATCTCTACATATGGTTGTCATTATCTCTGCTTCGGGAAAAACATGAGCTGCATCAACATTAATTTTCATCATTTTCCTTCTTTTTTTTTTTTTTGGGGGGGGGGGGCGATTTTCATGAAATCTCTATCAATTTTAGGTTGCAATCTATATGGCATGAATGTATGCATTAAGCCCAATTAGAACATTACCCTTTAATTAATCTCCTTTTTATTACACTGAATTTACTACTATTCGACAAAATTAAAATGCAACTCGATTGATCCCTTGACCTTCCAACTTCCTCTTATGCACATTTTTATTACAATTATTTACAAAATGAAATTGACTTCACTGTTTTAATATTTCAAGCTTTGAAATAACTCATACAGGTATTACCAAAGGACAACAAAGTAGCTCAGAATTTTAAAACAAAGAAATCTCTCAATGATTTCTTAAGCTAACAGTTGTCATGTCAGGAAGACTATGGAACTGTTGCAAAAGAAAACATGTTCATAAATTACCATGAATCAAATGAAATGTCTTTCATATCACAGCTGGCATACGGCTGGAAGAAGAGGAGCCTTTCAACCTGACAACACCAAATTATCCTTCCAACTACCCAAATAACTGTTACTCTTTGCGGAAATTCCGAGTTCCAAACGGAAACTTGATTTCCGTGGAGATTAAATGGTTTTCCCTGGAATACGGTAGAGATTTTCTCTACTTCGTCCAGGAGAACGGGAATGATGAATACAACACCAGTTCAAGATTACCAGTAGTTATGAATTTTACTAGTTACAGAAAAGATGCTTCACTGCGAGACTTGAACTTTACAACTTCGAGGTCATCTCTCACAGCCATATTCACCAGTGACTTTAGCATAAACTATATGGGTTTCTGGATCCAACTTCGAGCTGTTAAAGGTAGAAATTCCCTTTGTATCAACTTGTTCCTACGATATGATGGAAGTGCACATGAAACTTACGTCCACAAAAGAAAAACCGTGCAAGTGGTTGCATCGGCTGTATAGTAGAGATTTTAATTGCAGTAATGATGCAGCAGTTGCAGAAAAAGGTTTAAGCCTTAAAAGTGATGAGTCGCAAATATCTGCAATGGGATTATCAGATGATATTTGCATTTTTTTTTTTAAATCTTCATTTCAGTCAGGCAATGCATTTGGGACGAATTTTTAACAACGCGCCCATATGATTATATTGAAATTTATAGGAAAATTATCCGCCAGTATGTTTTATGTGCGTATGTGTAGGTATACTACCAACTACATATGGTAATGGCAAATGTTATTTAGATAAACTTTATAGTTTGCTTTCAGGTCATTCAGGCACAACAGAGTAGGTGAATTAATTGTGGTAATACATGTTATGATGATAAGTGTCTTATAGGTGGTGATTTCTATTGTATCAATTACTGACCAAATAGTTGACTTTATGCACATACAATGTGATATATGTATATATATAATAGTATATATATATATATATATATATATATATATATACATATATCGATTAAACATGGCGACTGGTCAATTAATGATATAGCTTCTCCAGCATTGATGATTCGTAAATTAGCCATGGGAAATGTTTGAATTGTTGACATTCCTCCGAGTTGTTTCTTACTGCAACCAATTGAAAAATGATGCTACATGCACCGACATGGATGTAAATATGTATGCTAATGATTTCCTTTGTCATGGCTACCACTTAAACACTGATCAATTCAGTGCTTATTTAAGTCGATGTAGGGCACTTTGTCAATCAGTTCCAACACTTTTTACTATTCGGTAATTAGGCTTGTTACTTACAGAGATAGCTATTTTCCTGTCCTTTTCGGTGAATATAAGCTTCTCTTTATTCCCACTCCAAGACAACAAAAGGGGCAAGAGACTCTTAATTTGCGTTTTCCGTGGTCTTTAATAAAGGAAAACATTTGTATTTCACAGCAGGTTGCCCAAAACCAAATTCCATATCAATTGTCGATTCAAAACTGGTGTATTGATAGCAAGGTAATCAACCAACCATACATTATACATACAGTGTATAAGATTAGTACAGAGAATGCGGTCTGCTAGGAACTGTAATATTTTGGAAGACAAACTTTTATGACCCTCTAGGCTTGAAAAATTAGCAGGCTGCGTCCAGCCTCTCGCCTAGCGAAGTTGACCAGAAGCAATAAATTATTTTGTCTCTCCGCCAGTGCGACTATGGCCGCACGATCGAGGCAAACACAACCAGTGATTACACGATACCCCTTCGCATTGCGAACCATGGCTGCTAGCATCATGCACGGGATAAGAATCACATACAAAACTGTGGCAACACGATAACCCTCCGCACGAAGGGATAAGTACCACTACTTCAACTATCTGTGATTACACGATATCCCTCCGCCTGTGCAAACCATGGCCGCTAGCGTCATGAGCGGGATAAGAATCACAACAGTATGTGGCATCACGATATCCCTCTCACGAAGGGATAAGTACCACTACTTCCGCGGGTCAGCCCAGCCCTATGGCCGGAGAGCATGGGCGTGACCCCTTGGCGGTCTTCCCAACTAAGCTCCGAGCGACACCACCTGTTGGCCATAATTTATGTGTGTCGCCGGCATGCGGGCAAGACCGCTCTTCGCACAATACTATATTGGTCAACTCGGGTCTGTAACTCTGAAATCATAAAACTCCCCAAAGCCGAAGCAGACCGCTTTCCTGTGTATCACACCATAAGCGAACAGAAGAACAATAAAATACATCATACTAGTTACCCTTAATTAACAAAGTTCTGTGTGTATCGGCGATTAGGCGTAAAAATTGGTAAATTCCGCCAAAAGAGATGTGGAACATCTCTCCGCCAAATCGCCTTAGCTCTACACGAAGAATCAGTCACGAAAATAGAAAGAGAACACTTGATACAATTAATAAAAGTCTGCACGTGTGAAAACTACGCCAACATGCTGAACTTAAATTAACTCATGGGCTATTTAACTGTTCGTTGTAGTCCGGATGCTAACGTGTACTCAATAAACAGCAATAGCCAGTTACAAACTTCGCATGACTCAAAAGGCATAGTTCACCATTGGGCGCAGTGATTTCATAACAGGCACAAAATCGCTAAAATTACATTCCCTTTGGTGTATAACCTACATTACCATTACTTGAAGGTCAGTTGCGCAGTACTACCCGCAATAAGCAAATTTAGCAATAGCCTTAATAAGAAGATATCACTGCATGTTGTCCTTACTATTAACCAAGCCCTGACTGCAGAAGGTTCAACCTATTGATTATACCGCTTGTGTTTAACGCGATCATTCCAACTCTTAAAACATTTTGATGCACCAACGCGGAATTTTCAATTATTATAGTAAGCATGCCAGAACAGCACGAAATGGAATTAGCGTTGATTAATACTACTCGAATGTGATACAAACGAGGAGCTCGAGAAATACCAGCTGATGACAGCTCAGAATGGAAACATCTGTAGGCGAAGAATGAACGAAGGTGACGATACCAAAAAGAGCGTAGGGCGCATGTTGTCCCGTAATAAAGGCTGAGGTCCCAGCGTCGGTTAGTAATGACCGTCTCAAAGGAAGAGTAAATCACTGCTCGTGCGAGTTACAGAGGTTGATGCGACTGACCGCGCAGCGATGGTTCTTGGACTGCCCGCCGCATTCCGGTTGCAATGTTTTGGTGTTGGGTGACGCCAGGTGCGCTGAGTGGTGGTGGAGTGGGGAGGCCTAGATGTGATGTGGAAGAGAAACAACACAAACCCGGCAGTATCCTCCTCGACTAAAATGAGCGAGGACATTTGTGTCCTCTGTCTTATGTTGCAGCTCGACTATCATTATTCAATCAATGTTGTCCACGTTGTGTATTATTGTAAACATTGTACATTAAAAAGCTCTTTAAATATGTGTAGAATAAGGGCACAACATAATTCACAGACCTATAGTGTGGCACAGCACACTGGGGCTTACACTGGGGCTTAAATTACGTATAGGTAAGTCAGTGCTCCGACGCTTGTCCCCGTCTATGTTAACACGTCTAAACGAATATAACGACGGTACGAGTGAGATGCCCATCGCCCCATTACTTGAATTTGTTCGTCTGAGTAGCCCGCCATAGCTGCAGATGTAGCTGCCCCTATTCTAAAGGAGTGGGCCGTGTAACATTGCAGCGGGAGACCGACAAATGACACGCAGCGCCGCAAAATGCGATTAAATTCAAATCTTGACAAGGGAGTGGTATTGAATTGCTGAAAAAATGCCCCTCTCTGCTCAGAACGAATGCGCAAATAATTCAAAGCCGCCCGCACCGGGCAGAGTGACGCACATGCACTCTCTGGAATGATTATGACACGTCCTGCGCCACGCTGATCTGTTTTGGACAACCGAATCGTTAAGACCAAGCGTCGGTGAGGGGGATTTCCCTTAATAGTGACGTCATCGGTCAACAAGGGGACGCGCTGTGGCGTGGCTGTGAATTCGCCTATTCGTAGGAAACCGAAAAACGCAACAAGAAAAGCGGAGGTCAACATAATACAATCATACGAATTCGCACACACAGAAGGTAACGCGCGCACCAGGCGCCGCAAAATAGTCAGCGTAATGGGGCAACGAATATCTTCCCTGGCATGAAGCCGTCTACATCCTTCAATCAAGTGTTTAATTGGAAAACTGTTCGTAATGTCCTCTTCCTTATGTCCGCGTAAGCAAAACGACAAGCCCGAAACGTACGTGGCAATCGTGTTCGGGGAATAACCGTGCCAAGACAGATAAGAAATAAATAGAGCTATCTGCTCAGTAGTAGGGGCCGCTGTGATATCAAAGTGATAGGAGCGTCGGAAGGCTTGGAAAGCTGACCACGCTTGGCGGTACGTACTCATGGTGTTTCGGGCCCTGGAAGATTCTAGCAAGAGGGCTTGTTCCCCGTGAAGTTGGTCCAAAGTTGGACTGGGAGTGGTGTCCCCACGCGGTCGGCATCGGGAGCCAGGCGACGAAATCTGCCCATCTGGAAGCGTGATAGAGAGTCAGCAATGTCATTATTAACACCGGGCACATACTTGGCTCGAAACCAAATATTCCATTTCAGACACAGCACAACTAAACGGCGTATAAGAGTCATGATGTGGCCGCATGTGGACGATTGCCTGTTAATTACCGCCACAACTGCTTGGTTGTCTGACCAAAATACTACCTTCTTGTCTGTCAATTGATCACCCCATAGCGAAACTCCCACAACAATTGGAAACAGCTCCAGAAATGCGATCGAATACTGGCAGGCGAGGACGTCCTCCGGCCATTTAGCTTGAGCCCATTTCCCATCGAAATAGACACCGAAACCAATGCTTGCTGCCGCATCTGAATAGAAATGAAAGAAGGTGTTCCCGTGCCACACTTGATCTGGAATTGTCACCGTACCATTGAAATGGCGTAGAAATTCGATCCAAGCAGAAATGTCGGCCTTAGCCCCGGAAGAAATTCGAATTCGGTGGTGAGGCAGACTTCCCCCGCGCGTGAGATCGATTAGTCGACGGAGAAAGGCCCTACCGGGCCCAATCGCCTTACATATGAAGTTAAGGCTGCCTATAAGCGATTGCATTTCCCGCAATGTGACCTTGGACTTGACCAGAAACTCGCGCAGCATGCTGAGAAGGGCCAAAACTTTGACTTCCGGAACCTGTACCTGCAGGGTGGATGCATCAATCTGAAGACCTAGGTATGTGATTTGCTGCACCGGTCCTTCTGTCTTGCCTTCCGCTATGGGCACCCCATTGGTGATGATATGAGTGCAGAAAGGGTAATAAGCGGTCCAATAAAACGGGAGTAGGCGCGAGCGTCCGATGTGAATGCGGAGAAATTAGATTTAGAACCGGCAGAGGAGATGACAAATTGCTTGGACGATAGTGATATCAATGGAGGTGGGAGCAGGTCCGTTACTGGCTAGCGGACGACTTTGACTTTGCACACGCCGCTGCGCCGTGCGAGGGGTCGCTGCAACGCAGGCATCTGTGCGCGTAACGGCACCGTTTCCCCCGCAGGCAGCCCCCTCCATTGAATGCAAAGCATACATTGGAACCCCGCGGTCGTGCTCTGTTAGGTTGGAAGAGGGGTGGGCGCTGGTTGCTTCGCTGGGGGTACCCCGCTGCAGACTGCCCGTAGGCACGAAAAATCCGCGCTTGCGTTGTGGCAACGAGTAGCCAGAGCTCACTGTCCACTCTTGCCCAAGACAACTGCGGCTGCCTCGCGTGCCTTAGCCGAAATTGAATATCATAATCGTGCCAGGTGTACCCACACTCGGCAGCCGTGCGCACAATACTCATGTATTTTAGCAGTTCGCGCACGCGAGAAGCATGGCGCTCCGCGAAAATGGCCACGAACACCAGCATGGCATTCGTCCATTGCTCAATAGAGCGAATGGACGGCGAGCGCGACTGGGGCTTCAGCTGCAGACCTCCACCTACGGAGTCGACCGCGAGCATGAGCGATTGACTCGTGGGGAGCGGATCGAATTTTAGCAAATGCCCAAGCTCCACAAACTCCCCTTTCCATATGCGCTCTTTCACAGCAGGCTGAACATGCAACCCTAGGTCGTCGCCTAGCTCCGAGATCGCCTGCGGCTGCGCGAAAATGCTGCCCCCCGACGCTGCATCCCCTAAAACAAGCGGGGCTGCGTGGCTAAGCCAGGCTGAGCAGTAAACTGGGAGGGGGCGCGAAAACGTCGGCATTATCGGCCGGCGCCCCATCTCCTGCATGCGAAACCTCTCTCGAAACGAGCGGAAATGGCAGAAACTCACCGTTAGCAGCTGTTTCGGGTCGGTTTCTCGTCCCACCAGAAGAGGTCCCAAGCTGCGACTCCGAAGGGTGTGCCTGCGGGGGCGGCGGGGACGACACCGAAGTCGTGACGGATGTTGTCGTTGGCGAGTCGGGTCCCCGTCGAGTTCGCCCCCTGCCCCGGCTAGACGGTGGTGCAGCTACCGATGTCCTGCGACCCCGCCTTGACACTACCGTCCGCTGCACACCTCTTCCCCGTGCCCGGCCCGTTGCACTCCCGCGTTTCGGCATAATTTTCTCACTGTGGTCTTATCGGCAACAAAAATATTTTGGGGCAACCTGCCTTCTCAGTGACCACGAAGATAATGCCATCAATTCCTCATACAGCTGCCAAGCATAACGCGATGGCTGCAGCTAGTCTCTTGCCGACGCATGAAGTTTATTGGTCCTGAGAGACCTCGCCGGCCTCGTCTCGGCGGTCGGCCCAGACATGCTAATCCATGTAGTAGTCTTGTCCCGGGAATAAATTGTTTTAACTTTCCCCATTTTCAATGTACCTTAAAACCTGTTAATATTTCTTGCACTCAGGAGAAAGTGGATCATGTCCACCACCCACACTCTCGCCTGCACAGTCTTCGACAAATCTATCAGGTGTACCCATAAACCCTGGACTATCTGGTAACTTAGAATTAACTGATGATTACAAAGTCTGATTGAGTTTTTAGCCTCTAACAATATTTATCATTCACCTGTTTATTAAATTGAATTGAATTGGATGTAATTTATTGTCATACATGTATTTCACAACAAAACCAAATACAATGCGTATCACTGGCCAAATAACTCATTTGCATATATACAATTTTGAAAGAAAAAATCAATTCATCATTTGATAGGAAGGAAAGTGAAAAGGAACTTCAAATGAAGGAATATTCTCAAAAGGCAAAACAGAGATAGCGACATTCAGACATATGACGAAAAGAATATTATGGAGTGTGAAAGAGAGAAGGAAGATAAAGGAATTGAGGAAAACTTGAAGATTATTGCTATTATGTTATATATCTTGATACGATGTCTTCTGCATTCATTATGTCATGGATATTTGTCAATTCTTCCTTGAATCTCATTGATATCATCATGAGATTACTTTAAGGTCCCGTAATCGCTCTGTCGTGATACGCTGTCCATAGTATGTAAACCATCTACTGTCATAATGTGTTGAAAGCGATGGAAATTTCTGCACAGTGGTGCAAAAGACGGTTATTTATTATAAAGTTCCAATGTTTATGTATTACAGTAAATGGCTTGGGAACCGATTTCAGTAGCACGACCGGCGCCTATCGAGTCACGAGTGAGATACAACCTACAAAGCACAGCTACAATACACAACATTCCTGTAAGTATTTGGATAGAAAGATAATGATCTGTTATTGCAAGAGATAACTTGATATATCAATAGTTAATATCTGCTTATCCACATCCTACACCCCCACCCCTCCCGCTATTATGTTCATTATTGTTGTTTCCTCTCGAATTCGGGATTCGTTGTTTTTATATTGTTCATGTTTGTTTTGTTTTTAGGTCACTTCACTTGAAAGTTGTTGTTGTTGGTTTTTTCACAGCCAATGGTTCCCGCACCATTACACTCGTACAGAATTTCAAAAGTTACAAAACTTAGGTATTAATAATTTCAATGGTAAATGGTTATAGCCGTTTGCAGGAGCTCATAAATAAGCAATGCGGGACAAAGCTGGGGAAATTCATAAAAAGGAACGAAAAGCTGTCCGTTCCTTGAATTGTGTGCAGGTGTTGGTATCACTGCCTTATCAAAACCGGGCCGTGTAGAAACTCGAGCCGTGTCGAGACTCTGATATTCATTTCCTTAATAATAATAATAATAATAATAATAATAATAATAATAATAATAATAATGATAATGATAATAATAATAATAATAATAATAATAATAATAATAATAATAATAATAATAACAATAATAGACATTTATAGAGCACCTTTTCCACTGGATACAAAGCGCTTTAACAATATCATTCACATCTGCTTCTCACAAACACGCTGACAAAATCAAAATGAAAACTGATGCCAACACACCATTTCGAAGGGGAGTAAAGGGATTTGAACAAGAGTGACAAAAATTGAAGACTGTGTAATATTAGGCATTGTTGAGTATTGAAGTATTCATCTCAGCTTGTGTCAGAGGGTGAGGATGTATATCTGTAATATGTTGCTTGTCAATAGTTATCATAAACTAGCAGCATACATCTGTCGACCCATAATTGGTCATTAACCAACCGACGCCAGGTCGGGCTGTTTGCTTTCTTTGTGAACGCTATGCTTTTGCTATGCTTTTAGGAGCGAATTTTCTGTAACATTATATTGCTTTATAAGGTGCTGTTAGGCGATATAAAATTCTGTTCCCTGCCCTGCAAGTACGCATTATGGTCCTCGTTTTGCCATTATTGTGAATCTAAATGGAAAATACATTCTTTCATTCACTCATTCATTTTATTTCATTCATTTAGTTAGTTGCATTTCATTCCTTCCCGATATAATTATAGAGTACTGTATGACATTTGCATATGCAAAAAAAAAGAACCAAAAAATGGAGTACGATGTGACTTTTGCATATCAGACCGAAGTAATTATATGCATTTCGTTTTTGTTTTGTTTTTTTTTGTTTTGTTTTTTTAACAATTAAACAAAACATGGTTCAAAGAAATGCTTAGGCAAACAGTAACTGAATTGTATCAAAGGGAAACACGTCAGAGATAGAGGAAACAGCTGAAAAGCCCAACTTGTAGAATTGACTCAAATAATTCAATTTCATTTCCAACAAAGAAAAAATTGCATTTCTAGTAAACGTTTACTCATCTATAGGAAATGGAGATGCTCTTGAAAAGCGTATGCATGGCTTGTAATTGCAGTCCCCTTATAAACAATAAATCATTACTGAAACTATGACCAACTGAAATAAAACTAAGGCAGATTGCCTACAAGAAAACATGTTTAATTGTTACAAGAACTTCAAAAACATTTACAAGGAAAAAGCTGAATCATTGAAAACACACACACGCACAGCGCATATGCTGACTGACAAATTTCCATATGAATACTAATATTTTTCAGGAATGCCGTATTATATATGTTAAGATTTCCAATATAAATCTACTTAGCACATTGAGTTACACCAACAACAACAACAACAAAAAAAGGAAATCTAGGGCCTGTTTCATTAAGATTGAGGGTACCATGCCGTCAATCGCAAATTGCCTTTCATAAACAACTTTGCGATTGATCGCACGTAACGCTCAATTTACTGATAGTTACGCTTGATTCTTCTTAAAACCAAGCGTCTTTACGAAACAGGACTCTCGTTCAATATTAAACTTACGCTCGAATCAACGCAATCGCAACTCTTTATAAAAAAAAAAACCAAACAAACAGGACCTTGTAAGTGTGGTACTGGCCTCAATGTCTCTATGAAACCGATTCCATTCGATAAGCCCTACATTATATCTTTTATAAAAGAATTAAGAGCAGCGCTCGTCCTTTCACGAAGTTGATGAACAACAACTGCACAATGTTACTTTGACACGATTTATATCAATGTGTCTAGAAGTTACAGAAGATACATGAAGTTTTTACGAATTCTCGGTTTGGTTTTTGTGAGAAAACATAGTAATGCGCATGCTCTTTTGCATTTTGTTCATAGAGTGGTTCATGCAATTGATAATCATTCTCACTTAGTATTTTCTTGGACTTTTTTAAGCCTTCGACATCATCAATCATGATATTTTACTTTATAAGTTATCTCATTATGGAATACGTGGGAAGGCCTTGGAGTAGTTCAAGAGTTATTTAGTTGATAGAAAACAATTAATTTGTTAAAATTAAAAACAATGATTAAGTTATCAGAGAAGTTAGATGTGGCGTCCCACAGGGAAGTCTTTTAGGGCCGTTATTGTTAATTATTTATATTAATGATTTTCGTCGCGTATCCGATGACCTCTCTTTTATTCATTTTGCAGATGACACTAAAAACGTATTTTTTGTCCATAATGATATTGATTTTTTCGTTCATAAAACTAATATTGAATTGAAAAAAGTGACAAACTGGGTCAGGGCCAATATGCTATCACTCAACGCTCAAAAAAACGAAATCATATGCTTTTTAGTAATACTGTTGATAGTTTAAGTACATATATAGTATTAGATGAATCTCATCTACAAAGAGTTTTACATTTTTGTGTGTCATTGTGGATGACAAACTTTCCTGGAAATCACATGTTGATAATGTTTGCAACATAATTTCACGTAATATAGGCGGTATAAATAGATTGAAACTTCATATTCCACAAAAATCATTACTTATGTTATATTCGTGGTTAATATTGCCTCATCTTAATTATGGAGTATTAGTTTGGGGCAACACGCATCAGACTTTATTAGAGAGAGTGTTCCTTTTATAAAAGAAAGCTCTCCGTGTTATCTGTTATTCCCCTGGACGTTCTCATACAAATATGTTGTCTGCCTCTAACAAGCTCTTAAAAATCACAGATTTGTTTTTGTTTAATTTAGGGCAATTTATGTACAAGTATAGTAATAATTTGCTTCCGTCAGTTTTTTTGATTTTATGTTCCTCAAAAATCAATAATTTCATGAATATCCCACTAGGCGTTCCAATGAATTTCATTTACCTCTTTTAAGAACGATTTTTGCTAAAAACACACTCATTTATGTAGGCCCAACTTATTGGAATTCTTTGAATCATCACATTAAAAAAAAAAGCGCTCGATCCATATATTCTTTCAAGAGGAGACTGAAGTCTTTATTATTGATTGATTGACCGAGAGCATAGGACTCTCCTTTATTTCTTTCCACATTTACAATATATACAGTTAAAAAAAGACGAATATAACATAGTTCACAATATAATACACAAAAGGATGACATAGGTCATCATATAATAAAGTATAGAACCAAGTCAGACTTTTAAAAAAAGTCAGACTTGAAAAAGAAGAAGAAGAAGAGAGAATTGGAGTTAAGTGAAAGAAAAAGGTGTCCCGTAAAGGCCTCAAGGGCTTGCAGTGATGGGATCACCTGACTATATAAAGAGTTGGAAAACACGAAGATATAGAAAAAAGAATGCAACGCAGTGTTGGGTAAATTACACAAATGGGGGATCTAGTGTGAAGAAATGTGAAACTAGCATTTGGCGAGGGAAATATTTTAAGTTGTTTTTTAAAAGACCTGTTATATTGTGAATTTCGGATACTTGACGGTAGTGAATTCCAAATGATCGGACCAAGGTGACGAACTGATTTTGGATGGATGTTTGTTTCCATTTTCCAGCGGTGGAATTTGGATGACTGACGGGTGTTGTAACTATGCACTTTATCATTCAAACAAAACATTTCGGCGAGGTAAGGGGGAAGGCTTTTGGTGAAATACCTGTGCATCAAAGAAGCAATTTGGAAGACATTGCAGTCATGGACATTCAATGTGTGAAAGCGGTGGAACAATGGTTTTGACGGAGCAAGATAATGAGTGTTCGCGCAAACACGGAGTGTTTTCTTTTAGAGTCGTAGCACTCTTGACACTTTAAAGGGATGTAACGAAGCCCATAACACATTACAATACAGTATATTATTGCAATCGTATGACTCTACAGTACTGAATTAGCCATTTGGCCTTTTTTCTTACATACTGACCTGCTCACTTTGTCCCCTCTTCGAAAAATTAATGGCATGTTTTTGCCCTGGATGTTTGCAATGTTTTCATCTATGCCATTTTGCTCAAAGTGTCTAGGAGTTGAATTTCCGTATGTTACTCCAAGACCTGTTCATACGTCCCTCTATTTTGTCTTTTTTTTTCAGGTGTTAGAATATTACTTTTCCCCCACAACTATCTTCTGTTTCTCTTTGCATGCTTCTGCCGAAGATCACTGTTTCCGTTGTGCGTTCTTGACTGCTGTTTGTCTACTTGCAGTCTGTCAGTCTTGTCCATCCCGTTTTGTCCTGTACAGCCTTTTCTTCGGTAGTTGTTTTGTTGTCTAGTCCTGTTTCATGTTTGTTCGCGTCTATGAAAGTGTATTTATCTGTTAATCTAATTTTCAGTGGGCTTCCAGACTTCTTCATCTTCTTTATTTTTTGTATCTACTATGCTTCAATTTATCTTTCCATCGATGTTCTTTTCCAGAGGGGCCCACATACTACAAGCTTTGTCTTTTTAGTGGGTCCCTCCATTTTTCGCACTTTAAGCAACGGTATACATGTACTTCACTTCGATCACTTCTGTTTCTCCTTTACTACACATATATGATTGCTATAGGTCCTCAATTGTTGAAAAGTCTTTTCATTTCACTATGTTCTATTTACCTTATTCTCTGTTATCAAAGGAAGTGAAACATGTGTTTTGTCGAAAAATGAAATAAACTTTGAATGAATGAATGAATGAATGAAAAAAAAAGTTACGGTAATAAATATGTGACCATGCATCACAAAACGAACAGAAAGTCGCCAGACATGAAATTTTAGTTAAGAGCATATTCTGAAAGAACAGACTTTAAGCTTTAAAATGATGTATAACTCAAATCAAATGAGCTCTCCTAACCTATCTAAATATTGGAAAGAAAGCACACACTCTGGAAAAGTGTGAACTGAGAAAACAGGCTCTGAAGTACAGTGTCTATTCAAGCGCTAAATCTTTACCAAGCCGTGCTGGCTGTGCGATGAATGGGACAAAAACAGGATGTAAACCATCGGAGTAACAGCAATGAAGGGATTATCAGATTAAACTAAAATTGAGCATGCCTTATCAACACATTCTGTCCATAATTACTGCCAACTTTCAAAGCAGTAGCATTAACCTTTTTAAAGTTGTTAGAGTTGAAAGTGAAGAGTGTGTACAAGGTTTTCAAGAAATGTAAAGGGGACTCTAAAGACACACCTAATCACACTATCCTACCAAAGAATGTTCGAGATAAACTGCTAAAAAACACACTTTCCTGCCCATTTTATGATCCCAAATTTTAGCAAAACGTAGAAGAAGACTTAACTCTTTCATAAAATGTGAAAAAGTCAGCATCGGCTAGGTTGACCCATTTCACCTATTTTCAGTCCTCACACAAAATCAGTGTGTGCAACTTTTTGTTCGCTTTGTGATGCACGGTCACATATAATATTATGTATATATATATATATATATATATATATATATATATATATATATACATACTATTATTATTATTATTATTTACAGGCAAACTTTAGGGGGAAAAGTGAATTACATAAGCTAGTATCGATGTCGAAATGCCGTAATTTCATCCCCGGAAAAGATCTTTCCATTCATGAAAAAACGGAATATGTGTGTCTGTGTGTGTTTGTTTGTGTGTGTGTGTTTGTGTGTGTGTGACCTAGCTTTCAACGAGGATGCAGCGATGTTAACGACGTATCCCTGAAAAAATATCACATAACAACATTGAAAGCATTGCAGGGAAACTCTTCCCTTTAGACAATGAGATATTCTTGAATATGACTTAATAATGATAAGCTGAGACTTAATGTAATTTGCGCTCTATAAAAATGGTTTATTATTATTATTGTTGTTGTTTTCATTATCATTATTAATGCAGTCTTTCAAGAATAGTTTTGCTGTTCCCAAAAGTCCTTCTTTTAACAGATCTAAACCTGCTATAGAAAGAACACTTTCAACAATCTTCTTTAGGACTTGTCACGTGGTGTAACCGTAAGAGTTCCTTGCAGTTTTCTCTAAGCGTTCGATTAAGCGGTAAAGGCATATATCTCCATCTGGCTATAAAGTGACCCTTGAAACTAACGAACTGTTACCAATGCAAAAACCATCTAAATTACAATTTTGCTTAAAATGCTGGTTATGACATTTGATCTTAATGATTACAGTTATTCTTTAACATCATTATGATTTAATATTCCACTTCATACCTGTTCTTGTATTCATCTATACATTCTTATAGCGAGTATTTTTACGCAGATGAATATGTTAATGACTATGTCTAAAATAAAAAAAAAAATATACCGTTATTGCATAATGTCGTGACATCCGTCCTCGTGCAGAAAAACAGGGATAGTAGTACAATTGTGTACATGAAAATGTACTGTGCATACATGTATAATGTGCATATGTGTATCGACTGCCTCTGGCAAGCTGATTATGTTGTGATCCAGTTTCTTTTTTCTTTCCTGCTCATTTTTGTTTCCTTTTCAAATAAGGTATTTTCCTCCACATATGCTCTTCAGTCGTCATTGCCATTCTTCTAATCTTGCTGATCTTCAGTACTGCGAAGTGGTTTCAAATTCGTCGGTAGGAGAAACGGGGACTCTTTATGAATGAATTAACAGAAAACACTGCCTATGATAACATCATATCCATCTTGCACTACGCCAATATACATGCATCAACTCAAAGAAAGCAGAATGAGTTTTCGTCTTGGCAGAGCCCCCCCCCCCCAAAAAAAAAAAAAAATATAATAATAATATCACAATAATTTCAATTTTTATTTCAATTCATTTTCATATTTCAAAGAAAAGTACATCAAATATTACAGAGTAAAATGATAATGAAATAGCAAGTTGAAAAAGCATTAATATTATATTTACACACACACATACAAACACACATGCGCGCGCATATATGTATATAGATAGATACTGTATCTATACTGATATACACTGATACAATAGAGCACATTCGCATGGACGAAAACTTGTCCATTTTTGCAATTTTTACTTTTGTTCCTTGGAAAAGAAAAAAAGCATGTGTTCACTCGTGCGTAAAGTTTCCCCTTTTAATGACCTAATAAGTTAATAGCCAATGAAATTATCGCTAACTTAAATATTCTATGAGAAATATGAGCGTGAAAAAGTGTTCGCTTTCTTTTTTGATGAGTGTATGCTAAATATAATATAACATAATAATAGGGGCCTCATATAAAGCACCGAAGTCGATTAAATATATATATATATATATATATATATATATATATATATATATATACATACATAGTTATGTGACCGTGCATCACAAAATGAACAAAAAGTCGCACACACTGATTTTGTGTGAGGACTGAAAATAGGTGAAATGGGTCAACCTAGCCGATCTTGACTTTTCCATATTTTCTGAAAGAGCAAGTCTTCTTCTACATTATGCTAAAATTTGGGATCATAAAATGGGCAGGAAAGTGTGATTTTTAGCAGTTTATCTTGAACATTTTGTGGTTGAATAGTGTGATTAGGCTTGTCTTTAGAGTCCCCTTTTCATTTCTTAAAAACCTTGTACACACTCTTCACCTTCAACTCTAATAACTTTTGAAAGGATGATGCTACTGCTTTGAAAATTGGCACTGATTTTGGACAGAATGTGTTGATAAGGCATGCTCAATTTCAGTTTAATCTAATAATCCCTTCATTGTTGTTAGTCCACACTGTAAAAACATGGGTGTTAGATTTAACACCACGGGTGTTAAATCTAACACCGATCAAACTTCAATAAAGGACCACACCCACAGGTGTTAAAAATGCACTGTGATGGTGTTGAAAAGTGTTCACCTGACACTTCGTGGTGTTAATTTGACACTGTACCTGGTGTTATTTTGACACTGTACTGGTGTTAATTAAAAAATGACACCACATGGTGTTGATTTGATATTTGTTGGTGTTAATATCAATGGTTTAACACCCGTCCAGCTTCAATAAGGGACCACACCAGCTGGTGTTACTTTGGTGTAAATTTATTTTCACATTTATTCAAAAATCTAGTATTTTAATGTAAAATTCTTGATCGTCTTGTTTAAATTAAAAATCAACAAGAAGTGCAGTTACTAAGAAACTCTTCAAAAAACAGTTTAAAATTTGGAAAATAAAAACACCCGGGGGTGTTAATTTAACACCATGAATGAGCACCGAAAATTTAACACCAGCTCGGTGTTCACTATTTAACACCGGACTTTTTGCAGTGCAGTGGTTTACATCCTGTTATTTGTCCCATTCATCGCACAGCCAGCACAGCTTGGTAAAGATTAAGCGCTTGAATAGACACTGTACTTAAGAGCCTCTTTTCTCAGTTCACACTTTTCCTGAGTGTGTGCTTTCTTTCCAATATTTCGATAGCTTAGGAGAGTCCATTTGATTTCAGTGATACATCATTTTAAAGCTTAATCAGAATATGCTCTTAACTTTAATTTTATGTCTGGCGACTTTCTGTTTGTTTTGTGATGCAGGGTCACATATGAGCGAACCCCACCTACGGGAATACCCTCCCCTCCTCCACCACACACACACACACACACACACACACACACACACATACACCCGGTCATAATCCTTACACTGACAACGCACACGCTCACACTCGGGTTCAACAAAGTATGTAAGTTTTGCTTTTTATTGTATCCGGTATTATCATATTTGTTCGTTATCTGGTATCTGTTTAATTATGTTGCATTTAATATTGTACATATACAGGTTCATGAAGTTATCGTTTTATTTAAATTTATACATTTTTGAACTTATATAATTAAGGTTGTGTGTTTATATGGATTAGTTTGTTTAAGTTCGATTTTATACCTTGGTTGATTATGGTTGATTATCATCACTGTTGTTATATATTGTCATTGTAGATTTCTGACAAACATGGGCGATGCCCGAAAGCTTAATAAAAGGGTTGCAACTCGTACATCGCAGCTATATCGCCGGTGCAAGATTTGTTGCCAAATATATATATTTTTATTATTATATACCACTCTTAGCCAAATAACGAAGGCAAGTGAGCTATTAACTTGCTTTTTTTCTGTTTTCTGCTTTATGTATATATTTTCTATATATATATATATATATTTTTTTTTTTTTTCGTGTGTACATTCATATATATATATATATATATATATATACAGGGTTTTTTTATGTGTGCGCGTAAGTGTGTTTCTTTCAGGAAACAAACCAGCCATGCCGAGCCTTCCCAGAAGTCATCCGCCAATGGTCAAATTGGTGCAGGCAGCACACCTTTCAACTACATAAATCTTTATCCAACCACGCGTGGACATTCCGACTACGCGTCCCTAGATGACGCGGCGCTAAATGATCCCGCGGAAACTGGTCTCACACAACCCGACGATGTCATCCACGAAATCGTCCTGGATCACAACTACGAGAATATGACCCCAATGATACACGGTGATGGAGAGTATGCGGTGTACGAAGATCCTGTCGACAGGCTAGTCAATGAGCACTCGCTTGAAAAAAGACAATCCTTCATCGATCACAACTACGAGACGATGACCACAGCGACGTCTGATGAAGGAGGGTATGCAAAATATAATGTTCCCGTCGACAGCCAGATAGATGAGTATTCTATGGAGGAAGGGCCAATGGACATTCCTAATTACATCGACATCATTGAATAGAATGACGGAGAGAAATGCGTAGAAGCATTTCAGCAAAAATGACACTAATCTTCAACATCACAACATCAGTAACAAACAATGATTGATTGCTGTGTGACAGTAGAAACATCAGCTAAATTAACAAATGAGTGATGGTTCATGGTACGCGGTGTGTTAACGTAAAATATTTGTGATACATACATACAGTACACATACAAAAGTAATCAAACTTAAGAAAGCTACTTTTTCATAGTTGTCAACTAGGGAGTTGTTGATTGTTAAGAAAGGAAAACTCTTCTTCTTTCCATCGATCGGTATGTGTGTTGCCAATGGCATGCATGACTGAGCATATTAACTTTAAAGATAATAACAACTTGCAATGTTTCCGAGTTTAACTGTTATCATGAAGGAACAATGCACTGAAATGGATGAGATCTGTCAGTACTGGTTGTGCAGGATGGCATGTTTATCTGGCCACTTTCACTGGCAGATCTCATCCATTCCAGTAAGACTTCATTATTCCTTCTTGATAACAGTCAAACTGGGAAAAAATCCAACTTTCGTTGTTGTTTTTAAAGTTAGTGTGTTCAGTCATGAATAAAATTTGTGTGCACAATTAGGTACCCGTGGGAAGAAGAAGAGTTTTCCTTTCCTCAAAACCAAAATTGCACTGTCCATGGTTGAAAATTTTGAAATAGTACCCCTCTAAAGCTAGAATACCTTTTTATCATTGTTTATACGCGCTATATAAAGCTATTTCAAGCCCTATGAAAATGCATGGTTGTTTTGGGACAATTTTGATATAGAAATGATATTTCTGTCTCACAGTCCAAATCTGACTATTTTCACAACATTGTTCATACTATCTTATATGTCTTTGTGTATCAATTCTTTGAATAAAACTAGATCTAAATTTACATCCAAATTGGCTAAACATGGCATGTTTAACTACAAGTTTCTAAATTGTATATATACATAATATCTCTGGAGAAAAAAATTGGGGAGTGGCGATGACCGTTTCAGAAAATTATCCCAGTTATGAGACCTCATTTTTATACTAACAGGGCTTTGTGTGTGTGTGTGTGTTTTTCAGTAGTCAGAGGGAGATAAATGGGAGACGTTGTTGTGTATGCTTACCACATCCATGTATGTACACCCTATGGAATTGTACGTGCAAAGCTGTGAACATAAGCTGATTTATATTTTGGTCAGTTTTCACTGATTACACTCAGTTGTAGTTATGGCACAAGTTTACACTCACAAAATGTAACATATTGTATGTATGATATAAGCGTTACTCACTGACATATACACTCTAAAAACGGAAATGTTGAATCAACATTTAAAAGGGCCGAGGAGTGACAGCATTTCTGAAGTGTTGCATCCAACTTTTAAAATAACATTTTAAATGTTGAATCTAGCAGGAAAACCAACACTTTGAAAATGTTGTCACTCCTCGGCCCTTTTAAATGCTAATTCAACATTGTGTTTTTAGAGTGTATAAAGATTATTGATACTCGATGTCACCCAGCTCGACACAAACAGTTGCAATGTCAATAGAATACATGTGGAGTATAAAATATTGTCACTATACGTCTTATGCTGATAGAGTTCTGACAAAAAGGAATTGAATGAAAGACGTGGACAAGTATTTGCATGGTTAGGCAATACAAACAGTATAACAAACGTAAAGTATTAAAACATACACTTTGTATCTTAAGTGCGTCACCACAAATTTCTATTTCATTTGTCGAATATATCAATGATGGATGAAAGAATGTATTCCAAGGCCTTGGAGAGTTATCAAATAACCAAAAGGATATTATAGAAGAGTTATTTGAACGTGGATATAAGGCAGGGCTGTCAATTTTCTGACTGAAGGTACTGGTGTGTTAATTAATGGCAATAGAAATTAAATAGACTTATAGTGAGTCAAATCACATTACTGTTTTGCTCTCGTAAATCAGGATATCTCCAATGTGAAATGTTTTGTTCTGATTAAAAAGTCTTGTTGTTTGAAGTAATTTAGATAAGAGAAAAGGTGCATGCTTTACTGATATTCTCTTTACTACAGTTGACGAGACAGTTGAGCTTTTTATTACCGCGAAAATTCAACCAATTCATTTGTTATGGTTCGAAATCTTCTTGAATTGCCATTTGAAAAGAATGCAGATCCATAGAACATCATGTCAAAAAATGGATTTATTCCACATCTGTTCCACTATTCACAGCGATTAAGTTGACTCTTTTCAAAGAACATAAAACGCTTTTTATTTTATTTTTTTTTTTGCATTCATGGTCGACAATCTTGTTGTACACCGAGATCCCATTGCCCTTGCGAAATGACATGCTGTTAGAAATACCATGGTACAGGGTGAACAATGAATTTTCAAAACTCTGAGGCATACTCTTTAATGTCCCATGGCAAGTTTTTAATGTTGATGTAGAGAGTTCAGAAATTATCTTTATTTTAGAAATTATAACATAATTATATATATCATAATTATACTCAGTATAACTTCAGATGGTTTCAAAAAAAAAAAATATCAATGCTTCCAAATGCAAATATAACAATGCAGTTAATTATGAAATCCGCCAGCAATGTTATTCTGAATTTGTTTCGGATGGTAGATGCATTCAAATGCTGCAAGATACTTTGACTACTCTCAGAAGTAAGCTATCTGATAGATATTGCTTCAGATGTCATGCCAGACATACTAGAAATACATTGCCATTTAAGTATTATGATTGTGTGTATGACCTGATGTTAGGTTCAAAACACGGTTACCGTATTTTGAACCTAACATCAGGTCATACACACAATTCATCCATATTGAAAGATACATTGCTACCGTAGCAATGCATCTTTCAATATGGATGAACAAGGCACCGCACGTTGGTAAAATGTTAAATATATGCAGGAAAGTTTGTTATCTGTTATTTTGAGCGTGGTGAAGTTACACTTTCTGTAGAATTATTTCAGGAAGCCCCTTTAAAGTTCCTCTGTTAAATGTCTGTCCGTGGCTGGATCTTTTATCAAGCATGTGCTATCACTGACGCTTGGCAATGAAACCGCTTGGTACACAGTGTCTGACAGAAGGGATAACATATCAAAGTGGAACAACACATCCTTGGCGTTGAATAGTTATGAATAATTAGCCCATGCTTCAAACCAGCAAAACATCTTGGAACTACTCTAGCAAGCAGATCACTTCAAAATTTTATATAGAAACGAATACAAAAGAGAATCAAATGATACTTGTCTTTGTTTGTAGGACCAACGAAACCAATTTCGTGATACTTGTTAATGAATAGATGTGGACAGCTTTCATTTTGACATCACTGATGAGTCTTACTTCCGCTTTGTATGGAAATTTTCATTTTCATTTTAAACAGCATATTACCCGTGTGTTAGTAATATGTAAAATAGCAATTACAGTCTTAGGCAAAGATATAGACAATAGCATTAAAAGGCAAGTCTTATAGCATTACATTAGAGTATTTATAATGTGAAATCAGTTCGACAGAATTTTAGTTAAACTTACCTGACATCCGGTTCTGATTTTTACCAAATGAATTTGGATATTACACGCTGCATGAGATATTCTTGTCACTATTCGTCAACTGTGGTATTAACACGGAGAATCATATGAGAGCTTCGTCTTTACCTTGGAGTGAGTAGATTATGTTTTAAGTGATGTAGGTACCGTCCTAACTCCAAAGGCACACAAAATGTGTTGTGACTTGTCATTAAACAGCAACAGCCAGAAAGAAAACAATATTGCGGAAGTGGCTTGGTCAATTCTTTGTGTGAAACTAAAACTATTGTGAAAGCAGTGGGATTAGTTCTGAGATCGTTTTAAAACTGGAAAGTGACGTCCCATCCCATATTAGTTACAGCGATTAACATTAGGGAACTTTAGATTTTCGCGGCGACGGGGACGTTCAGAGAAAAAATAAAGATGTTCTGAGCATGCCCAGAGTCGCGCATCAAGTTGATCTATTTATAGCTCGCGTCGTCTGACTTTTTCACTACGCGTTCTGGGCTATTTCTACGTCCGCTCAATTTACGACGCAGAGAGCTACTTGATGCACTGATCATATGGGGGCGCCATTTTATTTTATATACGTTGCGTCTTAGTGTAATCTAAAGAGAAGAACGTCCAGCGCAAGCGTCGTCTCAGACGTCCGCGCGTCAAAGTCTAAAGTTCCCTATTCAATTGTTCTTATGTAGCTGCTCTGTGATATAGCACAGTACATATTTAAAGACAGACAAGAAGCATAATTTATGGCACAAGTTAACACATCCCATTCCCTTAGGATGAAGGCATGTTTCTTGTGACCTATACAACATAACACTCTCAGACTGAGGCCGCACACTGGCAAATTACCTAGTCAGCCCTTCTGGTTCTGGTTCTGGTTGGGTTCTGCGCAATCACTGCCTGAAGGCTGTAACCCCTTGAACATGGGTTGTCACGGTGGTGTACGGCAAAAATGTTGATGCATCTTTCGCAGTTGTCTGACAGAGTCATATCGGTATTATTTTTTTTTTATACTATCGCAAGCATGAGAAATACAGTAAAAATATCAGTTGAAGGTTTTTTTTTTTATTATTTACTTTTCACCACTATCCATTCAGTCATTCGAAAAATTGTACATGAAAACCCTATACAAGAATCAGGCAAATATTCAGCAATTCACTGTCATTTTGAAATGATTATGAATAAATCCCATGGGTATAGAAAACACTGAAACAGAAGACTGTCCGTTCATACGGGTTGTCATGAACAGTTAAGCCTTGGTATGCTCTGAACTGACGATAAGTCAGTTCACAGCCGTAGACAATGAACTTCAAACTCGTTTTTTTTTTTTTTTCCTCAAAAGTATCGTTTACTAAACATTTTATATTCTGGCACTTCTTTCAGACATCAAAACAATAACAATAATAATAATGATAATAATAATAAATAGATATATAAAAATATAAATAAATGAATAAATAAATAAATAAATAAATGGATAAATAAATAAAGATGTACATTATTGACTATTCCTTTTAGCACGTTTGTCAGCAATTAGAGCTGTTGTTTTGTGGTTTTTTTTTTTTCCAAAGACTGTTTGTGGCTTTGCTATCCAAGGGCAAAAAGGAATAAGTTAAAGAAAGGGGCTAGGATGTGATGCACCCTTTATGAACACGTCTACACTCGCGCTGCGTTTCTCGGGCATAACGCCCTCTGTCGTCGCGGCTGTATCAGTGTTGTAACGTATCGCTGTGAAAAAAGAAAAAGAATAAGCAAACGAACGGAAGAAAATACGCACACGCACAAGTAAAAATTAAAGAAATAAGCGTCCAGAACCTTGAGTAATATAAACCAAGCGTCAGGATTTTTCCCTATGTTACATGGAACCCATTCTTGTGGGTTCATTGTACTTAGCACCGATTATATGAAAACAGTAGAACTTATCTAGTTTTTAAAAATGTGAAGGAATTTCTGGATTTCTTTTTTTTTTACATTGACAGCTGTGAGGTAATGAATTTATGTATGCCATAAGATATATCATATCTACCTATACGCTGTGTGTGCATGTGTCTGTCTCTGTATCAGTGTGTGTGTGTGTGTGTGTGTGTGTGTGTGTGTGTGTGTAGTGTATTGCATCCAAGAGGAGTAACATTGATGATAACCAACGTTGATATGTACTATGTACATGTATGCCTTTTTGATAAGATGCATATGCGCATCTTATTAAAAAGGCTATTAAAAGACAGGGCCAGCCTAGAAACATTTATCCGTTCATGGATACTCTCCGCTGAAGATCCAGTAAAAGAAAGTATGTTCAGTTTTGGGGGCATTTTAAGCTACATTCCGCCAACCAAAAACGTGTTTGAATGATTTGTTTTATCTATTTATTCATTTATTTATTTCATTTCATTTTATTTTATTTTTGCATTGTGGCTCAAACCGTCACCAATATTTCTGGGAGACAAGGCATGCTTGAACCTTGAACCTTGAAGATATAATCCCGATGGCAGCTTGTCCATAAAGCTAAACTGGGATGGGTGTGCGGCAGTAGGTGACAGTGTAAGAAGAGTGGGTGACAGTGTAAAGTTGTATGTACAATAAAAGGGGTGACTGTGCAAGTAAAATCCAGGGCTGGGTTTAGAGTAGCCTGGAGCCCACAGGAGGCTGCATCCCTCCGATAACAGGTAGGGCGGCCTCCTGGAAAGCAGCAATTGACGGTGCTGTGACTGCAAGAAGAGGTAGGTGATTCCAGATCCTGATTGTGCGGGGGTAGAAAGAGTATTTGTAAGCATCGATGGTTGCTGCAGGAACTTCATACTTCAGAAGGTGACTGTGTCTGCCGAGATATTTAGCCGGGGTTATGTACACTGGAAGTAGTATATTGACATGGTGGTAGTGAATCTTGAAGAACATGGTGCACTGTGCAAGAAGTCTGCGGGTGTGTAAAGTGTCCCATCCCAGCTTTTTCACAAGTTCTGTAGCAGAGGTGTTTCTGCGATAGTCATGGTGGACAAATCTGGCTGCAGCTTTCTGTACTTTCTCCAAGCCTTCAACTGCTCCTGCCGAGTTGGGGTTCCAAGCTTCCGAGCCATACTCTAGTTGGGGACGAATCAGTGCTTGGTAGGCTTGACGCTTGATGTCTTTAGAACAGGGTGACAGTGTTCTGCGCAGAAGACCAAGGGTTTTGTTGGCTTTGTGTATTATTTGCTGGCAGTGGGCATTCCATTTTAATTTAGCAGTTATGATGACGCCAAGGTATTTGTACTGTTGAACTCGTGGTATGGATTCGTTGAAAAGCGTGTAATCAGCTATGATTGGGTTGCACTTGTTGGTGATGGTGAGAGCAGCACATTTCTTGATGTTAAAGCCCATCAACCACTTGGATGACCAATCTGCTAGTTTGTTGAGATCGTTTTGGAGGATGTATGAGTCAGGTGTAGAGTTGATGTTCCGGTAAATGACACTGTCGTCGGCAAAGAGACGCATTTTTGATTGGATGTTGGTGTTGATGTCGTTAATGTAAAGCAGGAATAGGACCGGGCCGATGACCGAGCCCTGGGGCACTCCAGAGGTGACAGGCGTCCAAGATGAATGAGCCCCGTTCACAATGACTGCTTGCTGCCTATTTGTTAGAAGTGACATGATCCACTGGAGAGTGTCCCCTCTGATTCCATAATATTGCAACTTGGTCTGTAGGTGTGGGTGTGGTACTCTGTCAAATGCTTTATGGAAATCAAGGAATATTACATCTGTTTGGCCTCTAGATTGAAGAGAGGAGGCCCAGTCATCAGTCGTAGTTATGAGTTGGGTAGCAGTTGATAGTTTCTGTCTGAAACCATGCTGTTCGTCAATGAAAATGTTGTTGGCAGCAATGTGCTTACATATATGACTCAATACTATATGTTCCATGATCTTACTACAGATACAAGTCAGAGATATTGGTCTGTAGTTGCTTGGGTTACATTTATCGCCCGCCTTGTGTATTGGTGTAACAAGAGCATGCTTCCATTCAGTAGGGACATGTCCAGTATTCAGGCTCTGTTGGAAGAGAAATGCCAAGGCTGGGGCAATCTCATGTGATACCAGTTTTAACAGTTTAGGGGACAGTTCATCAGGGCCGCTGGCTTTACCTGGATTTAGGTGAAGCAACTGCTTTTCCACACCAGGGCGATGGATGTGTAGGTGCCCGATGTCACTGAACGGGGAAGATCTGCTGATGGGCATTTGGACATTACTTGTATCATTGAAGACTGAACTGAAGTACTTGTTGAGACATTCAGCCTTATCCATGTCTGTCATGTACAGCTTATCATCTTTACGTAGCAGAGGAATGCCCAAGTTCTCAGAGCGCCGGTGCTTAACATAAGACCAAAATGACTTGGGGTTATCGTAGAGGCTATTTCCTATGACATTGCGTACATATTCATGGTGGGCTTGATGGACAAGCTTGGCAACTTTGTTTCTGTACTGCCTATATATCTCCCATTTTGAGTTGCTAGGTTGTTTACGGGCCTTCTTAAATAAGCGGTCACGCTTCCTCATGCAGCGTTTAAGTTTGGTTGAGATCCATGGTAGATTGCATCTTGATTTGGACATCTTGGATGGGATGAATTCATCTTTGCATTTGTTGAGAAAGGAAGTAATTTTGGACCAGTTTTCATCTACTGTGTTTTGCTCTGGTGAAGATGAGATGAATTCCAATGAAAACTTTTCAACTGCTTCCTGAAGTTTCTGATGGTCACCTCTGTGGAACTGGTAAATTTTTCTGGGAGGTGTGTAGCATGTTCGTGGGTTGATGCTGATTGTGAATGAGACAAGGCTGTGATCTGATATTCCAGGAAGAATACAGACATTGGACACCAAGTTTGGGTTGGATGTGAGGAGAAGATCAAGTACGTTTGATGAGATAGGACGTGTAATATCTCTGACTACCTGGGTTAGGGAATTTTCCAGTAGAACATCAAGTAGCAGTTGATGAACACCTGCACGGTTGGGGCTAACAATGCTATGCTGATCCCAGTTAATATCTGGGAGGTTGAAATCACCACCAATTATAACTTCAACCTATCTGTATCGAATATTGAGGGAAACAACTTTAATGATTTCTTAAAGAGTGAAACATACACCAACGGCCGCAATGGAAGAAGGCTGGCTGGGAATAGCTATCTGGTTGTCGCAGCTGGTTGAACCAAGGCACTTGGAGAGCCATGGTGATATTATAACATTCATTAAACTCCTTATGCTACCAATACAGAATGTTTATTGGTAGCTGTAACGTTGATTGAGGGCGTCCTACCAGCTGCCGACAAGGAAACTTTATGACGACATTGACCACAATATTGACAGACACGTGTCCACTCTCTTTGACAGACACGTGTCCATTCTCTTTGACAAAGGAGACGATAACTATGAGCAGCAAGAACAAATGATTTATATTAAATCAAATTTCTACATTTTACAAACTAACATGACACATGATTATCTACATAATAATTATAAACCGAGCCTGCATACCATCAAAGTTGAAATTCAAATGAATAACCAGGTAATGTAGGGTTTTTGAGACAAAAAAAAAAAAAACCCAGCAACGTGTGCGGGTTTTGAAGGGGAAGCAGAGAAAGACAAGAGAAAGAAGCACATAATGAATTATCAGAAACGTTCATTTCCACGAATACGAGAAAGTATATACACGGGTGTAATAGACTGCCACACAAATGGTGAACACATACTCGGCTGAATAAGGCCAGGAGAGTTATGTAGGCCAACGTGTCTAAAGTTCATTTCAGTTTCAGTTCAATTTATTTTCATATTTACTTTTTCTGAATGAAATAACAAATTCATTGACATCAATACAACAGAAAGAAAATAAAGTGTATAAACCATGTTTTTGCTTGCATCAAACAAAGAACTGAACACAAATGTTTATAGTCATATCATGGTATAAAGGTGTCTCACGAGAATATGATGGGGCGTACACAAGAAGTAGCTTGTAAAACCGTAGGTCACAAAATTCATAGGTGGGAAAAACTACTGAGAACGGATATGAATGTCTTGATCAGCTCAGATTAAGATTAAAGAAGAACTCCGGATGATTGTCAGACTTTTACATCTGAACAACTATAAATTAGTATACTGAGTACAGGGTTTCAGAATTTTTATAGTGATTGGGATGAGGAATAAGAATGTTTTCAAGATTTATAACAAATTGCAATGAAGAAGGATGATGACATTGACATCCTCACCATAAGAATGCATGAGTTGGGGCTCAAGGAAGCAGAACAAAAGAAGAAGGCATGCATAGTTTTTACACAGGTGAACTTGCTACTTTAAGCAAGCGGTATTGTAATGGAATTGCACTGCTACATTTCTGAAATATGTGAGTCTTCTATGTCCTCAACACAGTTCAGTGTAATTCGTTTTTTCAGAGAATTGGTTTCTCTGCTGAATGACCACAATTAAATCCACAAAATTAAGCTGTCGATTTGTGTGCTATATGTGACCGTGCACCTCAAAACGAACATAAAGTCGCACACACTGATTTTGCGTGAGGACTGAAAATAAGTGAAATGGGTCAACCTAGCCGAACTTGACTTTTTCATATTTTCTGAAAGAGCAGGTCTTCTTTTACATTGTGCTAAAATTTGGTATCATAAAACGGGCAGAAAAGTGTGTTTTTTTTAGCAGTTTATCGCGAACGTTTTTGGTAGAATAGTGTGATTAGGTGTGTCTTTAGAATCCCTTTTTCATTTCTGAAAAACTTCAACTTCACTTTCAACTCTAATAACTTTTGACAGGATAGTACTATTGCTTTGAAAGTTGGCATTAATTATGGACAGAATGTGTTAATGAGGCATGCTTAATTTCAGTTTAATCTGATAATCCCTTCATTGTTGTTACTCTGGTGGTTTACTTCCTGTTTTTTGTCCAATTCATCGCACAGCCAGCACGGTTTAGTAAAGATTAAGCGCTTAAATAGACACTGTACTTCAGAGCCTCTTTTCTCAGTTCACACTTTTCCTGAGTTTGTGCTTTCTTTCCAATATTTAGATAGGTTAGGAGAGTCCATTTGATTTGAGTTATACATCATTTTAAAGCTTAAAGTCTGCTCTTTTAGAATATGGTCTTACATAAAAATTCATATCTGGCGACTTTTTGTTTGTTTTGAGGTGCAGGGTCACATATGATGTGAAATTATGAAAATCGTCTGGAATGCCCCTTTAAGACAACACGAGAGAGAGCGTGTTGCTGGCAAACCCAATTTGAGTCTTACGCACAAATGCAAAAATCATTTTCCGATTTACACATTTCATTTCATTGCATTTCATTTCATTTCATTTCATTTAATTTCATTCCATTTCATTTCTTTTCATTCATTTCATTTCCAACAGAGGCGCTATTGCCAAAAAGCGTTTGAATATACATATAGTTACATCAGCACAACATTGTAAGAAAGGAAAAAAAGGAAACTTAAGTACGCCTACATTAGATGTTTTGACTTTTGTGACATACACCAAATCAAAATTAGTGGAACTCGAGGGGACTGCTGAAACTGCAAACACCTATTCTACAGAAGGATCCGTACAGACAGAGAGAGAGAGAGAGAGAGAGAGGGGGGGGGGGTGAGAGAGGGAGAGAGGAGGAGTCACAGAAGACCATGGCATCATCAAATTGAAAAAAAAAAAAAACGACCCAAAACAAATACTCGTGATACGATCAACACTAAAGACAGTGATTATGAACCTTAATTCCACCGCAAAACTATGTAATGCTGTCTAGGTAAGATTAATTTATTTTATGAAAAATACACAAGGAGACTTTCTTCTTCAATTCATCAATATTTTTAGGGCAAATTTGAATTTAGATATGTGACCCGCGACAACGGTTTCAGGCAAAAGTCGCAAGAGCAAATTCCCTCCTAGGCGGGGTACAAAGATTTTGACCATTATTTTTGTCGATTTAGGTTTTTTGCAGAAATCGACTCTTTGATATGTTTTCTACATCTACACTAAATTTCATAGCATAAGACTAAGTTTTTCCTATCGAAAATGGAATTTTAAGGACCCTATGTTAGATCGCACTCGTCAGGTTCGAGCTTCTTTCGAACGCCGCGCCAATATCCCAAGCGTTGCTACGGCGCAGGGTCTCGCATGCGATTGGCTGGTTCGTCGCATACATTTACATAATTCGGCTTTCGGAGACACCAGTTGCAGCGTTTGGGGAATGCTTTGTCCACGCGTGCACGATTACATGCTCCATTGTTCTTGCTACAGTGGTTTATATACACTCGCTCTTGCAGTGCGTGCTCTTCATTTGGCTTTCTATCCAAACTATTCTACCGCAATGTTCGACAACGGAAGTGAAAAAAAAAATCATGTAGCATGACATAACCGTGTGAAAAGAAAACTAGATATTCTCAAATTTGTCTACTTGTACATGTAGTAAAAATTATGACAGCACACTGACTCAATGGAAGGGGGATGAGAGGAAAGGAGCGGTCACATGCGACTAATTATATTCAAATACTACACGTCAAGATCGCACCAAACTAACGAGTTGTGTTTGTTCGTTTGTTTGTTTGTTTTAATTTAATCAGCACCACCGAACAAAGCAACATATGCATGTCTTGTAAAAGCAAAACAAACAGGAAGCGTGACCCTTGCCAGCACTGGCAATTTTCTGCCGTCAAAAGGGTCGCCAATGATATAGACAAATCAACCACAATGAAAACGCGATTTGTAAATGTGTGGATTCGCCACCGCTCCTGTTACATGCACACGGTCATGGCGTGTGGATGCCATTGCGTAATGCGTGCACCAAATACACATGTACATGTACACCATACAGCTGTACGTGCAATTATCGTATTCGCCATCTTGAAAGACGTACTGTAAACAAACCCGAGCGAAACGTATTGTTTTTCGGCTCCATTCGCTGAGCTCCGAGGAAGGTGCCCGGGAAATTTGACTCTCTCAGTGAGCCAATCAGAAGGTGATGTGGTTGCTAGAGGCGGAGCTTAACATCGATTGGCACCATCATACGGATGGGTGATTCTCCCCTCGCATCGCCGCTCCGACATTGTCTTTGAGAATGAGGTGAATCTTCAAAGCCTGTTTTCTCGCAATTTTGTCAGGCTAACATCTTAAAAAGTGCATTTTATTTCTCTTTCTATGCCCACGTATGGTGCCGAAGAATACAAGTGTTTTATATCAATGCAAAGCTTAGGAAATGGGCAATGTGATTCAGTGAAAAAATGAATTTTCAAAATTTCCGACTTTTGCCTGAAACCGTTGTCGCCGGTCACATATTTAGAAGTATGTCAAGATAGATAAAACATGTTGATGAGATTGGATATTGTATCAGATTTCTGAGCTATTACATTATGATTATCTTAATTTATAGTGGAGCTCTTCAACATGTTCAAGGTGATAAATTTGTTCCAAAAATACTTTAATTCATTATTTTCATGACTTAAGTCGAAAAAGGTTTACACAATATGTTTTCTATTAACTACGTTTTATACATATTTTAAATGTTATGTTTAAACATTAGAAAATTATTTGATCTATTATTCAAAGACTGACGATTTCATTGCTGAAATACAATGTAATATTGATTTATTATTCTTCCTTTACCTTGTGTCACCTACAGTGTTTCATTATTTGCTTGACTTTTAGACGACAAGATCATGCAGTGTAACAGTGTAACAACCTTGGGGTGAGAAATCACGATATTACATCTACAAAAGCACTCTTTTGCTCCTTAAGAAACCGGCTGTACGAGGTATCACGGGTTCTCACAACTTAACACACAACATATCCCTGTTAAATGATATGAAGACCCTCGAAATCACTAATATACACATATGACAAACTTCAATATTCATGTAAAAATACATACAACCAGCTCTCTGCAATGCTTAAAGAACTATTTGCCTGTAAGTTTCTAAGACGCAGTGTTTCTCTTCGCAGTTTCAAATTATCTGAACAAAAACAACAACAGAAACCACAACAAATCTTTTAACACTGTATTCGCATGATTACCCCACTCGTTAATCTACTTCAAACCGTAACTCATATCGCCACTGTTGCAGTTGTTGTTGAATTCCTTGGTAATATTGTTTCATGTTTATGAATGGAAGATACCTCCAAGCCTTTAAGCACTGTCCATCGTAGTCGTCACATTATAGCCCCATGTTCAAATTGATATTTTCCATTCATCGCGCATGTAGAACTAGAGATTCGAGTGATTTTGTTATTGTTGTTGTTGTTGCTCAGGTGCCTGTCTGTCCATATTATGTTTTGAGTAAGATTAGACTGAAGTCTCTGATTTTGTTATTTTCATTGTGAAATTGGTGTTTATATGATTGCATTCTGTGTATTTGTACCCGTGAACAATAAAAAATTGCATTGAAACAGAAACATTAGGCAGGTAACATATAGACGAACAAATTGCTTGAGTCACCTGAATCCTTATTGAGTAGATTTCACGCGAAATAATTTCTTTCATAAATGCAGGAACAACGTTGACTAAGTATTCGCTCATTTTCTACCTAAAAGAAGATTTGTCTGTTTCTTTATACCTTATTAGGTTTATTTGATAGAATAATTATGATGAGAATTTAAGTTTTGTATAGGAATTGGGATAAAGTCAACTAACCTCCACATTGAGTATATCACGTAGGTGTGTTTATAGACAAAATTGCATTTGTTTTATTAGTGCAGGAACAACGTTAATTAGCCTCAGTAGTCGTTCAACTTTTGCCTGTAGAAGAAAATCCATCTGTTTCTCAACAATATCTGGTCATTTCTCAGATGTGATTATAATTTCAGCTTTGCATGGGAATGAGGCTAATGTGAAAAGTGTGGAATGTCTCATCGCGCTTGTCTTCCTACAACTGTGCATCCATCGATGTGACTGTCGTCGTAGGCGTACAAGGTATTGAGATTGTAAACCACGTGATAAGGAGAACCATCATGCCAATTATGGAGGGTGATTAAACCAGTGCTTCATGACGGAGAGGGAGAGGAAAAAATACAACGGAAAGAAAAAAAAAACTAGAAGGAAGGAAACAAGACTGTGGCAATCGTAAACGAGGACTTTGGATTGGATACCGAGCGAGCGATATGCGATCATCACAGCCTTGCCAACAGTCATCATTCGGACATCATTACTAGCTGAAATTAGACCGTTTGTGATTGCATCAGACTTTCAGTAGAATGGCATGCTTGTGTGCCTGGGTTCTGGTTTTCGCCTGGTCGATTCATCCAAGTGTAGAGTTTAACAGTAAGACTACCATTTGCATCAATGAGTATCATGAGATTCTAAATTGTAGGCAAGTTTGGCAAGAAACGTACCAACGTATATGAAATCGTTACTGGAGAGTTGAGTAGTTTTTATTTTCTTTTTAAGTAGGTAAACTTGCACAGGAGCAATTTGTATTGAATTTTCCATCATATTGACTTCAACGTCTTTTGCTTTCATATGATTCGCGTATTGTGATAATATGATAATAATGATGAAAATAATAACATCAATAGTAACAATGAAAATATTGCCATTTACACTTTTCAACCTCTCATGCGGGTGTTCATAACTTTGCTTTGCTGTAGGCATTCTGTATGTGAATGAAAGCGAACTACTAACATTCCGGAATGTCAGCGAACGTCAAAGCTGGAACATATCTACCAACGAAGAGAAGAGAATTCGAGTTTTGTTCACTTCATTCCACCTACGTACGGGGCGTGAATTTTGTGAAATAGAAGATATCAGATTCGATGATCAACACAAAGCATATAACATAAAGCTCGCCACTTTCAGTGGGAGCACAGTTCCTGAACCAGTCACCTCTCTAAGTAATAATGTCTGGATAACATATAAGCCGTCTACCACAGCGAATCTTCGGATCCTAGAAATAAATCTGACTGCAATACCAATACCAGGTGAGTTTAAATACTCATGAATGATTTTTATTTAATATGTTTAGGTAAGCCTTAGACCCTCTTCCGAGTAATTGTGTCTGCAGAAAGGTGATGTTGTTTGTACACATCGAATAGAAACAAAGTGGGTCATTAAAAGAAAAGTTGGTATAATTAAGATGATTTTTGTTCTTATGTCATCGAAGCAACCGATTAAGTGATATTATCACGTCTCCCATACATCTCTACATAATCATGGCTGTCATTATCATCGTTACTGCTTCGGGAAAAACATGAGCAGCATCAACATTTTATTTATTTCCTCTCGTTTGTTTGTTTGTTTGTTTGTTGATTTTTTTGGGGGGAGATGATTTTCAAGAAATCTCTATCAATTCTATAGGGTGCAATCTATTTTGCATGAATGTACGTATTTAGGCCAATTAGAACATATCACGGAATTCCCCTTTAATTAATATCATTATAACATCGAATTTACTATTTGACAAAATAAAAATGCAACTCGATTGGTCCCTTGACCTTCCGACTTGTCATATGCACATTTCAGTAGCAAGCAAAATATTGTCTTCTGTATTGATTAAACATTTTATGTATTGACTAAACATTATTGACATCACTGTTTATTTGGAACTTTGAAATAACCCGTAGAGGTATTACCCAAGGGCAATCAGAATTTTAAAAGAAAGGTATCTCCCAATCATTTCTTAAAGGGTGTGTACAGTTCTGGTCGAGGTGAAGATTTAGCGTTTAACATTTTGTGAGATATTCAGAAACCACTCTATGAGATGTCAAGGAGCATGCAGTTCTAAAGGGTATCAAAAGTTTATTCGATGAAAAATCGGTTTTGAAATGGCTGAGATATCCAAAAACAAAGTGAAACAAAGAGATACTAATAAAGTTGGGGCATGTCGCCTTTTATTATTAGCACTTTTTGGGATATCTCAGCCATTTGAAAACCAATTTTCATCAAATAAACGTTGAAACCTTCTTGAAATTACATGCTCTCTCATATTTCATAAGAGGCTTTTCACTATCTCACTTAGGAATGTTCAAAACATGAAACCCTACCTCAACCAGTACTGTACAGTCCCTTTAAGCTAATGGTTATCATGTCATGAAGACTGTGGAACTGTTGAAAAAGAAAACTTTATTAATTTGCCCTGAAGACTATGGAACTGTTGCAAAAGAAAATATGTTTATAAATTATCATAAATTAGATTAAATTTCTTTCATATCACAGATGACATACGGCTGAAAGAAGAGGAAGTATTCAACCTGACAACACCAAATTATCCTTCTAACTACACAAATAACTTTTACTCTCTGCGGAAATTCCGAGTTCCAAATGGAAAATTAATTTCCGTCGAATTTAAATCGTTTTCCGTGGAAACCGGTGGCGATTTCCTCTATTTCGTCCAGCAGAACGAGAAGGATGAATACAACACTCGCACAGGATTACTAGTAGCTAAGAATTTGACTGGTAAGAGGGAAGGTGCTCCACTGCGGGACTTGACCTTTATATCTTCGACGTCATCTCTCACAGCCATATTCACCAGTGACTTAAGCAAAAACAATACAGGTTTCTGGATCCAACTTCGAGCTGTTAAAGGTAGAATTTCCTTTTGTACCAACTTGTTCCTACGATAAGATAGAAGTGCACGTGAATCTTACTTCCAAAAAAGTGGAAGTGGTTGCATGGAAAGTAATGGTAGAGCTTTTACTTGCAGTAATGATGAAGCAGTCGTAGAACATGGTAAAGCATTAAAATTAATGAGTAGCGAATATATGAAATGGGATAATCAGATAATATTTGCAATTTCTATCATCAGATTTAAGATTCATAATGTTATGTAATACCCTCGCGATAGATTTGTATCAACGCAGTCACCTGAATATTTTGAAATGTAGAAGAAAATATAATTGTCTGCCATTATGTGTGCATGTGCGTTTACGTAAACCTAATACCAACTATGACAATGGCAAATATTATTTAGATCAACTTTTTAGTTTCAACATGATAACGAATTAATTGTTGTAGTACGTGCACACATCGATAGTAAATGGCTTAGCTAGAGGAAATTGTTATCATATCAATTACTGATAGTTACATTGCACTTCTAATTTTCAAACTAAGACAATGTTGGCAAGTATGCAAAAGAACGCGGAAAATAGCAAACAACATACTTTTTTTTTATTTACATTTAAAAATATCCATATTAATCACAGAAAAGCAAATCCTTTCACCTAAATGATCTGAATTTCGCACGAGATGTCGATCCCTTTCCATCTGATACGTCTATATATAGGCCTACACATATTGCTGAATGGACAATTATTTGGACCTCACATAGACTGTGCATGACAGGATATATTCACATCTAGTAGTAAGGGATTGTGGTATTTTACACACTATTCAAGCTTTCAAATACAAATGTGATGTATCTTAATTACTCCATATCATCAGTTACACTAGTCATGGTACGAAACATGGCCACTACATGAATGCGGTTTTGAAACAGTCGTCGTTGAATTTGAATTTGGTGAAGGGCGCCAGAGATTTTTATTTTGATGTTCAAAATGATGTTTCAAGTTATTATGTCATAACAGATTTCTCCAGACTATCAACAACGTTTTTAGTTGAGGGCAGATTCTTAAAGAGCAGACTCTAAGCTTTAAAATGATGTATAACTCAATTCAAAAGGACTTCCTTAACCTTAATCTAAATACTAGAAAGAAAGCACACACTCTGGAAGAGTGTGAACTGAAAAACGGGGTTATGAAGTACAGGGTTTATTCAAGCGCTTAATCTATGCCAAGCCGTGCGAGCCTTAGCTGTGCAATGAAAGGGACAAAACACAGAAAGTAAACCACCTGAGCAACAACAACGAAGGGATTATTAGATTAAACTGAAATTGAGCATGTTCTTTTTACACATTCTGTCCATGATCAATGCTAAATTTCAAAGCAGCAGAGTTGTCCTTTCAAAAGTTATTAGACTTGAAAGTGAAGAGTGTGTAAAGGATTTCAAGAAATGAAAAGGGGACTCTAAGACATACCTGATCATTCTATTCTCCCCCCAAAATGGGTTGCAGAAAAACTGCGGAAAAGACACTTTTCCATTCATGTTATGATCTCAAACTTAAGAATAATGTAAGAGAATGGTGGCTCTTTCAGAAAATATGATAAACTCAAGATTGACTCGGTTAACCCATTTCACCTTTTTTGAGTCCTTACATAAAATCAAGGGGTGGGACTTTTTGTTCGTTTTGTGATGCACGGTCACCTACGATACATGATATTTCGTATATAATATATGAAATGTATTAAATTTTATAGAGTTAACATGATGACGGGTCAATGATTATTATGGCTTCTGTACCATGGCTAATTCGCAAATGTTGAGTAAGCTATGAAAAATGTTTAAATTATTGGCAGGCTTCCTTCAATTTTTTTTTTTTTTTTTATTATTGTAACTGATTGACAAATTGCCCTACATCGAGTATGTGTGTACATGATTTCCTTTGTCATGGCTACCACTAAAACACTGATAATTTTAGTGCTTCTTGTGTAGGGCAACTTGCCAATCAGTTGCAAGCTATGGGAAACATTCAAACACTTTTTAATCTTGGGTGATTAGGCTTGTGTCTCACATAGATGGCTAATTTCCATTCTTTCTCGGTGAATTTAAGCTTCTCTATAATATTTCTTGCATTTAGGAGAAAGTGCATCATGTCCACCACCAACACTCTCGCCCGCACAGTCTTCAACAAATCTATCAGATGCACCCATAAACAATGGACGATCCGGTAACTTAGATCTGATGATTACTAATTTTGATTGGCTACTCAGTTTCTAACAGTTAATCATTAACTGCTTGTGGATAAAGGCTGAAATAATGCTTTAAAAAATTCATTTGCCAAAGATTGTAACCATATATCATAATGCTTATGATCATATATGCTAGGGTTTTTCGTTTTAAAAACATTCTTGCACTCTGAAATTCCAAAGTGAAATTTCTTTGGAAAGCTCCTAGTAGATCATTTACAAGATAGTGCGACCTATACACTCAATAGAATTTACATTTCTGACAGTACTATTGTATTCAATGGCCCGAATTCACGAAGGTGGTACAAATGAAACCATGGTTTAAACCATGGACAAAAACCAAGGAGCGCCAAGTGTCGCACGGAATATTTCGTTACGAAATCAGTCGACAAAATGACCGTTTCGTTAACAAAATTATCATTTCGTGGACGAAATGTTTATTTAGTTACAAACTGTTGTCATTTCGTTACAAAATAATTATTTCATCGACGAAAACACTGATTTCGTAACGAAATATTCCGTGCGACACTTGGCGCTCCATGGTTTTTGTCCATGGTTTAAACCATGGTTTCAATTGTACCACCTTCGTGAATTCGGGCCATTGTGTCTAGAGTGATGACATGCACGCATGGTTGCCGTTTACTTTTATGTTTCCGTATATTATTTATCTCAGTGTATTCATCGACCTCAAACATGAAATTGTTACGAATAGATAGGTGTAATATGATGGAACCAACTACAAGCAGAGCTATACTTGTCGGTTTCTCAAAGTTTAAATCCATATTTTTCATATATGTATATGGGAGACAAAATTGCCGTCATGAGAGTAAAGATGCTATTTTTTGCTGATATTTATAATGAACAACAATAGTAAAATATGGAAAGAAGAATGAAAGTTATCTGTACCAAGTTCTCTTCTCGTTAATAAAAAGAAAAAAAAAAAACTCTAGGGGTAGATAGAAAGATATGTAGATATTATGTCAACCTGAACATCAAACTGAACATCAAACTGCCAGGATGCCAAAGAATGAAAGACAATTTTGTCATTAACGTATAGCGGATGAAACAAATTCGTAATCATATTTTTTTTTTTAACTGGATACGTTAGTTTGCTTTTGAATGTGGAAAGGGAATGACCAATTATGACATTATTAGGAAGATCATTCCAGTCTTATGGACTGTGATGCGTAATTGTGTTTTGAGCAAAGACTGTTCTTGTTAATGGTAAATGCATAAGACGGCTTTGTCGGGTTAGGCAAACATAAAATTTATCGTAAGTCTGTGAAACTTGCTTGAACATTAATCTGTGGAAAATCTGTACATAAATATACCAACGCTGTACAAAAAAAAAAAAATAATAATAATTACTTACTTCGAAATGCTCTCAGGAAAATAGTGTATTTATATCAGCAACAAACAAAAAGGGGTTTTATGTTAAGTATTAGGACAGCACGTTTCTGGATAGGAAGAATCTTATCTCCCCGCGCTAAGATGCAGAAATACATGCATTACTTTATTATGTACACTCTTAGAAAAAAAGGGTTCTTTTGAGCACCATTAAATGGTTCTCAGCACTGTCACAATAGCGACACCCTTTTAGGTGCTCGTGAGAACCTTTTTGAAATGGTGCTTGTCGGTACCTTTTGCAAAAGGTGCCCATTAGAACCTTTTTCCCGATGAAATGGTGCTCGTGAGTACCATTTAAAAGGTGCCCATGGGCACCTTTTTGACTCTTTTCAAAAGGTGCTCACGGGAACCATTTCATTGGAAAAGGTTCTAATGGGCACCAATGTTAAAAGGTGCTGACAGGCACCATTTAAAAAAGGTTCTCACAGGCTCCAAAAAAGGTGTCGCTATTGTGACAGTGCTGAGAACCATTTAATGGTGCTCAAAAGAACCTTTTTCTTTTTTCTTAGAATGTAGTATGTGAATTGATGTCTGTGTATTTTTGGTGTGTTTCACATGCAGTGCTGGTAAGGTGCTTCACTGGCACCATTCTTAAAGGTACATTACCTATATCTGCATTGAAAATGTGCATCACAAACTCATTTGAAATGAAATGAATTCATCTGAATTTCATCTCATCAGTCAAACATGCTATACGTTCAAAACATGTATATTAGCAATATATTAGCATGTCATACATTATCATTGACACGGAAAAAAAAAAGAGCAAGGATAACACACCCATGCACACACAGTTTCACAAGCATGAATACATGTACATGACATTCACCAATATTTTTTCATGAAACATTATACTCAATAATTGAAAACCATAGAAATTTGCTCTTTCACAAATTCGCAGAAATGTATTTATTCACCTTAACTTTTACAATCTAAAGGTGAGGTTTGTATTTGTCATGTTATAATCTGTCAAATATTCTTAACAAAATATTTTCATTTGTTCACTAATTCTTTTTCAACAATATTTGTCATTGTGTACCGAGCAGTTCTTGAAACACCATCACACATCTCTGTACAGATGATACGAAATAGCAAGAGGTGCATCAGGCTTTTGAAATACATAACAAAATTTCTAATTCTCTGTGAAATAATTCCTGCATGGATGAGATACAGTAATTGTGTCAGTCTTAAGATAGGCAGAAGTCAAGTACATTACTTAAGTAGTATGAGGAACTTTTTCCACATGTTTGCTAATTTGTTCGGTGTTGTTGGTTTTTGTTTTCTTTTAAAGCATACTTGTCCTAAAAGCAACTACAAAGGGCAGGAAAACAATTCCGTTAAACAGGACCTTTGGTATTGTCACAGAAAACATACATTATATTGCTGGTATGATACTTGGGATAGGATAAGCTTTACACTTCTTCACTTCACATTCATAACGTCGAGTACTTGAATTAAGTTATCTTTGTTTGTATACGAGTGACCTTTTTTGTTGTTGTTCTGCAATTTGAAAGCACCACAGACACATCTATACAACTGCAAATACAAGAAGAGTATCAATTCAGGTTAATCATGACTTCTGACAATTTACAGCATGTCCTACGAAAACACACACACACATACACACACACACCCAAAAATAAGAAAAGAACACATTGTTTATAATGTGAAGGATAATAAGAATCCCAAGGGGAAAAGAGCCAGGATACCACACCCACACAGTTTCACAAGCATGAATGAACAAAATTCCTCAACCATGATCTAAAATATGTAACATTTGGAATCAATAAAAATTTACACTTTTTTTAAAAGCAGAGCATCAAATTCATTAGAGTAAACTATATATGATGCAGACCTAAAGCTGAGGTTTGAATTTGCTGTCCTATAACCTGCCTATGACAATAACATGTTATTAGCATTTGTCATTTTGTTCACCAAATTTGCCAACAGTCTTTTAAACACCACCACCACGTACATGTACATTTTGAATGTCTGCAAAAGCAATATAAACTGGTGACAAGAGGTGCATCAGTGCTTTGAAATAAATTACATAATCTTCAATTCTCTACACAATACGTAATTCCTGCGTGGGTATAAATGCAATAAGTTTTACTAGTCTAGGTGCAAACTTTAAAAGTGTGCAGAAATTGACCACACAATGACTGGAGAAGTATAAAGAGCATTTTCCGTTTGTGCTTTTAAAGTTTTCTATGAATGACTCCACTTCTCAGATTGGCATCTGGTCTGATCTCATTACGTCTACCCCCCCCCCCTCCACCCCTAATACAGTTGATTCAAAGCTGTTAAATGCAAATTATAGTGAAACATTATCACTGGTACATTGTAAGTTGCAAATAAAGAGTTTGTTTGCAAAAACCAATAAGTCCATAGTTGCCAAATGGAGATATTTGCGCTTAAAGGTCAAGAAAAATAAAGAGAATAATAAAAAAAAAATCTTTGCTTCTTTTGACCACAACTTTAAAAATGTACCTTTATATGTAGTGACCAATATATCATTTAAAAGGTATTATTTTGTACTTTATGACAGAGACCGTACTTCAAAATCTTCAAAAATGGACTTATCGGTTTTTACGAACAAACTCTTCAAATACTGTATTGGGATCATAACAAAACATATGTGACCCTCCATCACACAAACCAACAAAAAGTCGCCTGACATGAATATTTTGGTTGACGGCAGATTCTGAAAGAGCAGCTATAAAATACACTATAACTAAAAGTCAATGCAAACGGACTTACCTACCCTATCTACATATTTCTCAAAGGTTTTCTCTGGCAGCATCAGTGTTTTTTCTTTGACTCAGCTCATTCTTGGCTAGCGTAGGTTTCTGGTCGATGCTGTCAACGGGCTATCGGGCTAAAATTGTCATTCTGATCGATGTATTCTTTTGGTCACCCAGATCATTCTTGACTAGCCAAGGGTTCTGTTTGATGCTGTCAACGGGCTATCACGGGCTGTCATTCTGATCGATGTATCGTCTTAGGCACACAGCTCATTCTCGACTAGCCCAGGCCCGGGTTCTGGCTGATGCTGTAAATGGGCTATCCCGGGCTCTTATTCTGATCGATGAACTCTTGTGGCCGCCCAGCTCATTCTTGGCTAGTGTTAAGCCTACGGTTCTGGCCGATGTTGTCAACGGTCTGTCACAGGCTGTCTCTCTGATCAATGTAGAGTCTACCTTTTTCCCAAACACGTACGTTCTGCTTCATCGTCCCGGCCGGAGTTTCTTGTTCCCTGGTTTCTGTGCATGTTGGTGTGTCCACTTCCCTGACACATGAATTGAAAGAAACAAAAGACAAAACACCGCGTTAATAAAACAAAGTCATGCTATAATTCGATAAACAGAACACGGCATTACATGACGTGACTCCTTGCTTAGAACAAGCCTGAAAACATATTGAAGAGATTTTGACCTAAAAAAGTTAGGCCTACTGGGCTGTAGACAGACCTCTATTGGCTCTAACGTAAACAATGACAGTTATTTTTATAGAACAAAAGTTATTGCATGTAGAACGGTTAGGCCTAGGCCTACCGGTAGTAGACCTTACCCCGGGGCGCTCCTTGTACACAGTTATCTTTGCGTTCGGCGTTCGGGCTGTGTTTCGGAGTTAGCAGACTCTATTTTTAAGAGGCATAAACGTTACATTTAATTATGCAGGCCTAGCCAAGTAACTTAGCCCGGCCCAGTCGCTGTAAAAACGTGACAGCCATGCTCCGGCCCAGCACGGCGTCTGTTCGGGCTAGCCCATGGGCCATTGCTATGCCAAATTTCTAATTGTAAAGTGTTAGGCCTAACATGTTATTGTTAGATCTGGATCTACTGTACCTGGTAAACATTACACAAGATAGCAGCTTCGATCAAATTAGATCTAAAACATTAACGTTAAGATCTAGCTAACCATTAAAGGTTAATCACTGACTGAAAACGAAAACTGAGTGATGAATCTAACTTGATTTTGTACCAACGACTGTCGATCATCTAAAAATGAGATAAAACCACATTAAAACTAAAAATCTTACCTATTCTCCTAAATTGTGATGACTGCCATGGCGAAAATGGAATTGACAGTGACACGTTTCCAGTCCACTTCAGACAAAATTAATGTCTAACGTTACCGCCGGGTGCCGTTCGTTCTGGGTGTGATACTGGTGATCTATAGACCTAAATGTGTAAGTGTCTACGTCTACGTACTATAGCCGTCTGCTGCTGCACCACCACATCAATATGCTATTATGCATGCATGGTTTTGCATTGGCACTCTCCTGCCGCGGCGCTAGCTGTGGTGGTGGTAGGTTTGCATAGGCGCAGCCAGGCAGCACAGGGCTAAATATAGCCGCGGCGCGTGCCGCGGCGGTTACATAGTCCTACAGTGCAGTACTACAGTTTTGTAGTATGTGTACGTTTACGCGTACGCATATCTGATCGAGCGCTAAAATTGGATCGTGGCAGCTGTCAGTTGGCACGCAGCCAAGAGAAGTCATTAGTCTACGATAAAAACAATATGTACTTTTTATTATCACAGCAATATAAACACATACAATATTTTGTACCAACACCACAGTTTTGGTGATTCTTACATCTGGCATTCGAATATACAGCAAGGGGAAAAACGAAAATGGAGCTAAAGATATTGTTTGACCTGCAAGAGTACCACAAATAACACTCGGGGACTGGGTCGCATACTAGCAAATGGTGACGAACGGAACCATTTCGATTGGGAACCATTTATAGGTGCTCATCGGAACCATTTTGCGAGAACCATCTGATGAGAACCATTTTGGAGCCGACGAGAACCATTTGAGAACCTTTTTTTTTCTTAGAGTGTACCGTACAATGTTTAAGAGAAAAAATGTTTTAAGTCTATAGAGTTCCACTGTTTCTTGCTAGCTTTTTACATAGATTATTAATCTAGGATTTCCATGAGAGGTCATTTTCGTTATAGATATCAAAAATTTGAAACAATCAGTTCATTACAAATTGACATTATTAGTTTTGATACGACGAGGAAAGGGATTTTCTGATGATTGCTATTAAACACCATATGAATCGCCAAATACTTTTTATTCAGAGATGTTTTGTTTTCATTTATCCAATTTTTTTAGAAATTTCAATTCATCATAATTCTTAATCTCTAAAGAATTTTACGATCATGATGTGAAAAAAAATTGTTAGAGTTTTGTGAAAAAAAATGATTAAAGAACACAGGTTGGACGAGTTGGAGAAATCATCGATATAAAGTATAGAAAGAAGTAGGCTGATTAAGGACCCTGTAAAAACCACACGATATGTTTCGAGGACTAGATTCATGACCATTAATAGCAACAACTTTTTCCTGTTAAAAAGATAGCTCTTGGACAAGTCCAAGGTCTTTCCACACATTACATAATGAGAGAGTTTTTATCATGAAATATCGTGGTTTATCGTGTCAAGGTCCTGGGACTAGTCCAAGAAATGCCTACATTGCAGAATTAACCATCGATCGCGGGATCCTACCTGCAAAAGTTAGTAAAGCATTCCTGGTAGAATATTTGTGTCTCAAACCCAAAATGTGAATTGAGGAAAAAAAATACCAATATACACGAATATTCCAAATATGCATCACTTACTGGATGATTATTTTGTAAATCTTCTTTACTCGTATCCCTTTTTGTCCCCGCCGAACGAGTTCGAGCAGGGGACTATGAAACGGGCTCCGTACGTGTGTGTGTCCGTCCGTGCGTCCGTGCGTCCGTGCGTCCGTCCGTGTGTCCGTCCGTGTGTGCGTCCGTGTGTGATCAAAATGTTCAAAATGCTACTCCTTCGCCATTTCTAACCCGATTTTGATTCTGTTTGCTTTATATGATAGCACTACATGGGAGCTTTGAAACTTCTATACAGAATTTCAATTGTGACCTTTGACCTTGACCTTTGACCTATATTGTACATTTTGCTTCAAAATGCTACTCCTTCGCCATTTCTAACCCGATTTTGATTCCATTTGCTTTATATGATGGCACTAGGTGAGGGCTTCAAAACTTCTACACAGAATTTTGACCTTTGACTTCTTTGACCTTTGACCTTGATTTTTGACCTATATTGTACATTTTGCTACAAAATGCTACTCCTTCGCCATTTGTAACCCGATTTCAATTCCGTTTGCTTTAAGTGATGGCACTAGGTGAGGGCTTCAAAACTTCTACACAGAATTTTAACCTTTGACTTCTTTGACCTTTGACCTTGATTTTTGACCTATACTGTACATTACCTACAAAATGCTACTCCTTCGCCATTTCTAACCCGATTTTGATTCCGTTTGCTTTATGTGATGGCACTAGGTGAGGGCTTCAAAACTTCTACACAGAATATTGACCTTGACTTCTTTGACCTTTGACCTTGATTTTTGACCTATATTGTACATTTTGCTACTAAAATGCTACTCCTTTGCCATTTGTAACCCGATTTCAATTCCGTTTGCTTTAAGTGATGGCACTAGGTGAGGGCTTCAAAACTTCTACACAGAATTTTGACCTTTGACTTCTTTGACCTTTGACCTTGATTTTTTTACCTATATTGTACATTGGCTACAAAATGCTACTCCTTCGCCACTTCTAACCCGATTTCGATTCCGTTTGCTTTATGTGATGGCACTAGGTGAGGGCTTCAAAACTTCTACATAGAATTTTGACCTTTGACTTCTTTGACCTTTGACCTTCATCTTTTTACCTATATTGTACATTTTGCTACTAAATGCTTCTTCCGGCGGGGAAATATATTACGCACCGCGTAATTTCTGCTTTTCCGTGTTAATTGTAGGAATGACATTAGCAATTTTCACATCATGTGGAACAAATGCTTTGCAATAAGGACATATTCTAAATATTTGTTAGAGTTGAAATAACTTAATTAACAGTTAGTCTTAAAAGCAAATGTGTTATTTCATTATTTTGGTGGTTTTCTTTCGAATCTAAATCATCCATAATGTCCTCTACTTCTGCTTCCTCAACTGGAACAAAAAAAAAATTAACTGAATATGAATTTCCTTCATTCAAAAGAATGACTACGGTGTTTAGTAGATTGTGGTGTGTTGATACTCGAAAGGTCTGTGCCTTATATCGTTACCCCCGCCCCCCCCCCAAAAAAAAAATGAATACGGCTCTTGTAATTATGCATTTGTGACACAAACTTTATTTGATTTATAATTTTCTTTCAATAATATATAGTAATAACACAGGGTGGTTATAATGCGCCAATTCCACATAGCTAACGTGCTCAAAGTGCAGTAGAAGTAACTTATGAAACACAAAAATCCTTACGAAAACATGCATATGAAAATGAATGACACAATAAGGATAATGAAAAAGAAATCATAATATACAATTCCAAGGGAAAATGGTTACGAACAAATGAGTATTGAAGGCAACTATAAAGGAGTCAACATTCGAAATGTAACGGATAGCTTGAGGCAACTGATTCCACAGGTAAGGTCCAGCATGTGCAAATGACCGATCCCCCCATGATTTCTTCGTTTTTGGAACAACAAGCAATCTACAATCGGACGACCTTAAACATCTGGGAGGATTATAAAATGTCAGCAAATTAACATTGTACTATGGGACATATCCGTGAATGCAGTGAAAAACAAATAGTAACAGTTTAAATACAATGCGAGATTCAACAGGTAACCAATGCAATGAGGACAAAACAGGGGTAATGTGAGTATTCCTTCTGGTAAGGGCAACAATGCGGGCTGCTGAATTTTTCAATTTTTGTATCCGTGAAAGTGATTGTGGTAGCTGAAATAGGAGTGCATTACCAAAGTCAAGTCGGGATGATATAAGAGCATATTTTTTCTGTGGCTGAACGAGTGAAATACTTGCGAATAATGCCCAAGTTACGTAACTGATACAGACAGCAGAGATCTGAACAGACATGGACATTGCAGAATCAAATAATACTCCAAGATTTCTACACGATTTAGATGGAGCAATAACCACATCATTGTCAACCGTTAAAGTAGGAAGACTAATCTTGTCAAGTAGTACTTTGGGGCCAATAAATAATAACTCTGACCTTTCCCTGATTTAACTTCAATGAATGCGAGCTCATCCACTTTTTGACATCATGGATACAAACCTCAAGTTTCTGGATGATGTCAACGACATTGGTTAGGGTAGGTAGAAATGATATATATATATATATATATATATATATATATATATACGGATATCATCAGCATAACAATGATAGTTAAAAGAGTGACAATGTAAAATCTCTTTCAAACCAGTCAGATAAATCGAGAAAAGCGTTGGGCCCCCGACAGATCCTTGTGGGACATCACAGTCTAATGGAGCAGGATCAGATTTTGCATTATTAACACAAACAACCTGAAACCTTTCAGATAAGTATGACTTGAACCACTCAAGAGCTTAACATCAACGCCTAATGACTTCAAAGTATTCACCAGAATCGTATGATTAACATTATCAAATACTGATGATAAATCAAGCAGTAACAGAACAGTAAATCTTTCCATCATCCATATCTCTCAAAATATCATTGGATAAGTTAGCTAGTAAGGTCTCAAGAATATGATGCGGCCGATATATCACATTATTTAATATTTCCCGAGTATTTTTGGCATTATTATAGATTCCAAACAACACTTTTCCTTTCTCAAAATGTTTCTTTTAAGCCATTCTTAACGCATTGGTAAGAATGCTGCGATTATTTTCTGCTTTAGTTCAAAAGAGAGGTTGTGTTTATACCTATAAAAATGAAGATTTTTTTATTACTATTTTTTGGATTACTACACCTTAAACAGAGATTTACTAATATCAACCGAGATCTTGGTTTCCTTCCATAGTTTCATCGAAACTGAGTTTCAAACTGAATAATGTATCATAATGTCACTAAGCATGTCAAACAAAAATCTCAAGAGAAAATAATGTTTACATTTTCCGCTATATATTTACACAGGAGACCATTCACGAGAACTTAAAGGAATGGTACAGTTTTTGTTGAGATGAGGCTTCAGGCTTCCAAATTTTAATGACAATGTTTTTCGGTAATTAAAAACACCTGAAATATGAAAAAGCATATAATTGCACAAGGAAATCAAATTTACTTGATTAAAATTGTTTGTGAAATGGCTAAGATATCCAAAACAGAGCGGTTCTAAGAAAAGGTGAGACCCAACTTCTTATTAGAATGGCTGTGTTCAATTCGTTTTTGGATATCTAGAAAGTATGCTTGTTCATATTCCATAAAATGGTTGAATGGCTGAATCATCACCTTAAATAATGCTACATCATCCATATTAATTGTAAGATTTTTTTTTTTTTTTTGGGGGGGGGGGGGTAATCTGTAGTACCAAACCTATTCAGTTAATGACATATTACTTCAATTTTGAGATTAACGCATAAACTGGGTGATTATCAAAAATATCCGGCACTACTATGCCTGTATTGATATTCGACACATCATCAGCAAAGATATCATCGATTAAAGTTAAAGTGGTTTCGGATACTTCAGCAGGTTTGAGGATTTATAGAGTAAATAAATGGAACAGCATTACAAAGTAAAAAAAAAAAAATCTTGACACTGTAAATCATTATTACATTGAAAAAGTTTCTAAATTGAAATATCATATAATATTTTGTTCTTAATGTCATTCTTGTTGTTAGGCAATAAAAGCACTGGAGGAATAACTAACCCTACAGTAAAACTGTCCTGGGATATCAAAAAGAAAATATACTCCATTTCAACAGACATTATACTAAGATCTGTAATTCCGCTTTTAGATTAATCGCTCTATAGAACCCTACGCCTCCACTTCTCTTTTCCCCCAATTCTGTTATTCATGAGTAAACATAAGCCTTCAATAAAAAACAGTGACGGACGAATATCTTTTAATAGTGTTTCTAAATCACCGATTATTGTGGAATTAAATTCAGGGTCTATTATCAATCTCGAAATTTGAACAAATTCTAACTTAAACTTCTTACATTTAAATGTGAAAAAAAATCTCTTGGTTGTAGCTGAGGGGTCTGCTATAATCTTGTTTTCTGAGTAATCCTGGCAATTAGGTAAATTCTGAAAAACGGTCGTTTGACTAAAAACAATTGAAGTTCAGGTAAGTCCATTGATTTGAGTTTGTAGGAGGAAGGAGATGCTGTAACAATTGGAGTACGGGTATATATTATTAATATCAATTCTTGAGTGAAAACTTTGCGCGTCGTCTTATATCAGCATCTCTTTCAATGTTAGCCATAAATACTACAAATCTTTTGCCGATATAATTATAAACATCGAGTGTCTATGAATTACGTTTCATTTAGAAATAATCATATAGGAACGGCATATAGAGAAAAAGGATATGAATTAAAGGGACATTCGTTATTTGTTGGTACACACATGCAGGTAGATTCAAATGATAGATTACAACATTGTTTAAACACGTCATTTTTTTTAGTTTTACATAGTAAAGATTTCTTCTGCATTTAGAAAACATTGTAGGGAAAAAATGAAAAATATAGAAACACAAAAAATAGCATTAAGATGAATCAAACTAAAGCCTATTATACATGTGGGGAAAATGAAGAAGGGAAATTGAGTGTGCTGGATTTTGTAAATAACAGATTTAAATGGAGGAATATAATAAAAGGCAAAAACATTAGTAATGCTAATTCATAATCTAAATTTTGTTTGCATCTGTAGGACCTAAAGTAAGTTTATGGAAATGCCGATACATTTTCAATGAATTAACAAGGAATGGTAAAATACAATGCTTATGATTAAAAATATAAACAGGGAGGCGATGTGATCTTTAAAAGATGTGAGCATAGCACAAAAAAGCGGGAAACTTGTAATCAAAATTCAATTCAAATGAATTTTAATTTCCAAGAGCACACTTTTTTTTTGTCGATACAAGTTCAAGGAAAACAAAATGTATTTTAATGCATTACATTATACCCGTGTTCATATGAAACTACGATGTGCAATTGTTTTCAAAATGATTATGTTATTTGGAAAGATTGGCCACAATAAAAGCAGGTTCTTTTCGCGGCTATATACAATAATGTAGATTGAAATGTTTCGCACATTGTTTTCATTTTCATTTTTCGACAAAAACATAGCATACACTTTGCTTTATTTTGTAACAGAGACTAACGTAAATAACACAATATGGAATGAACAGAATGTACAGTAAATAGTACAAATTCATAGCAATGATAATCTCATTATGTTAATTGCGATAATTAATCAAAGTGAAGTTACCCACACACACGTTTACGAAAATGGAGCGATAACTTAAAAAGCTTGGAGTATTTTTGTACCTCTGGTAGAGAAAATCAGTAGAATGATAAGTTGTAAAAAATGGAAGCCCACTTTAATAAAAAGACACTAAAACAACCAAATTAAACGAAACAAAGATAACAAGACTACTTGTGACAATTGAGGACTGAAATGACAAGACGAGACCAGGTTATTATTACCGACGACAACAAGACAACAGAACAGAAAAGAAAAGAAAACAGAGATAGCAACATTGAAAAATATCGCTACGTGTGAATAGGAGAAGGAAAAAAGGGGAATTGTGGAAAACTTGAAGAAAATATTATAATCCTAAACCTATATTCTATCAATAGTGGCGATAATTTTCAGTTCAGATCAGTTCAGTTCGATTTTATTTCTGCATTTTTTTTTTTCAAGGAAATCATATATGTGACCCTGCACCTCAAAACAAACAAAAAGTCGCCAGACATGAATTTTTAGTTAAGACCATATTCTGGAAGAGCAGGCTTTAAGCTTTAACATGATGTATAAGTCAAATCAAATGGACTCTCCTAACCTATCTAACTATTGGAGAGAAAGCACAAATTCAGGGAAAGTGTGAACTGAGAAAAGAGGCTCTGAATTACAGTGTTTATTCAAGCGCTTAATCTTTACCAAACCGTGCTGGCTGTGCGATGAGTGGAACAAAAAACAGGAAGTAAACCACCAGAGTAACAACAATGAAGTGATTATTAGATTAAACTGAAATTAAGCATGCCTCATTAACACATTCTGTCCATAATTAATGCCAACTTTCAAAGCAGTAGCACTATCCTTTCAAAAGTTATTAGAGTTGAAAGTGAAGAGTGTGGACAAGGTTTTTCAAAAATAAAAAAGGGATTCTAAAGACACACCTAATCACACTATTCTACCAAAAATGTTCGAGATAAACTGCTAAAAAAACACACTTTCCTGCCCGTTTTATTATACCAAATTTTAGCATAATGTAAAAGAAGACCCGCTCTTTCAGAAAATATGAAAAAGTCAAGTTCGGCTAGGTTGACCCATTTCACTTATTTTCAGTCCTCACGCAAAATCAGTGTGTGCGACTTTATGCTCGTTTTGAAGTGCACGGTCACATAAATTATTGACAAATGACAACACTTGTATCTGATAACAGAATAGAAAAAGCAATATTACATTCATAGTATCATAATGTAAGTAGTATCATAATGTATGTAAGTAGTATCATTCTGTAAGTAAAATTTTGTCCAGAAATATTGGAATTTTAAACAAGCTTAAACATTTGTTCCCTGTTTATATTTTGCAGAGTATATATTTTTCTTTAATATCTCCACACTTTAATTATGGAATTTTGGCGTGGGGAAATGCAATCAATTTGCTATTAGATTCCCTTCTTCGTATTCAAAAGCGTGTAATAGGAATTACAAACCACGCCGGATATTTTGCTCATACCAACTGTTTTTTTTTTTCATCAAAACAGAATTCTGAAAATTCTAGACCTACTTTATTACAATCTTGGAATTTTCATGTATAAACTAACAACTAATGAATTACCATCTGTTTTTATTCACATGTTCAAAAAAATCGCTCTATTCATTGCTACCCCACTCGTCAGAGTGACGCTTATCACCTTCCCCGTACTCGCACTATTTTTGCAAAGAAACAATTATGTTTACTGGACCCATACAGATACTGGAATGACCTCCCTCAAGATATTATTTCTTCCTTGAATATCCGTATTCACCTTCAAACGCAAACTAAAACGGCTATTACTTAGTGGATACACACTTCCCGGCTCTTAGCAACATTATTATTATTTTTTTTTTTACCCCTAGTCTTTTGTCTTTGTCTGCAGCTCCAAGTTATTTAACGATACCGTTATAGCACTTTTGTGTGTGTGTGTGTGTTTGTGTAAACACGGCGGATGGTGATTGTACAGTCTCGTTTAAGTGATACTAAGGTATGCATGTGGTTCGATAGTTCGTTTTTAATACTGATTTTGCACTGGTACAATTTGTCGAGATAAACATGTCCGTTCTCCGTATAATTTCACGCCTATAAATTCGGGAACCTACAGTTTTTACAAGCATCATTGCTTTTATGTAGGCCCCATCATATTTCTGAAATTTATTTGTGATATCCTCAGATGATAACGACCATTTATGTTTGTGTGTAATGTTTGTTTGTCTTTTTTTTCAAACACAAGAAATGGTTGTATATATTTTGTACTTTTGATTTATTGCCAATCATTTTGTAATTCCATCACTGAGAAAGTGGAAATATGAAATAAACTTGAAACTTGAAACTTGATAATCACAATCTTTAAAATATAAACATAACAATGAGATCAAAGGATACACCTGTTTCCGAATAAAGAGGGAGGAAAACATGCATGAGTCTTCCGTCTTTAAGCACATGCTTGATAGTGATGGCAGCCTCAGAATCTCAAAAATGAAATAAGAGACATGATAATACAAATACAAAATGGGCAATTTCCCATTGAAACGCTTTGTGCTAATTTCATGGAGTACGCAAGGGGACGCCAGTGGGGAAAAAGAAAAGAAAAAGCAAAAGCAACATGTGCAGAGTAGGGAATGAAATGCATTAAGTACAGTGAAGTGTGCTTTTATCATTACTATAGATCAATTAAAACAAATCTTATAGATGTGAGTATGTTTTACATGGTTTTGGACATGCATGTGTTTATGTTAAATGTATTTGTGTATATGTGTTGAGAGCTGTGCAATATTCTGCACAGTCGTATTATGAAGGTTTAATTCTTTTCCCCCTTCTTTATGTTCGACAGCAAACAACTCAAGAAGCGATTCCAGTAGCACAAGGGCGGCTTTTGAAGGGACGAGTGAGATACAACCCACACAGGACAGCTATAACGCTCAGTATGACGGTGAGTCTTTGGATCGAAAGATATGAACAGTCGTAAAAAAGATATAACTTGACACATTTGATAGTCAGTTATAGCCACTTGTAGGGGCTCACACGTAAGCAACGCTCGAAGGGGTGCGTGACAAAGCTGGAGAAACTTACGCTAGGAGTCCACTGGGCCGGCGCCAGTTGGTGCCAGTTCGCGCCAATGCAATTTGCTGTGGCGCCTAGTGGCGCCAATAAGGTGCCCAGTGGCGTGCAGTGGCTCAAACTGCCTCCCAACTGGCTCGTGGTGGCCCGTAACGGCGGCAAAAATTGAGTTTGGCGGCAAGAAAATTTCAAAATGTTTGAAATTTTCGTCGCACCACTTTCAGCGCGAAGTGTCCACCAAGTGGCACCAAATGTCACAAACAATCCGCCTATTGGAATCCACTGGAATGTAATGGCGCGCGCCATGTTGCGCCAGTGAGATTTTGCTCCTTCACAATTTCTACAAGATTTCACATAATGTTCAAAGAAGACGCTCCCAAAAGGCAACAAAGGCAGTAGCAAGGGGAAGAATGACAAACTTGAGCAGTCCCAGAAGAAGGACTCCCAACCCAAGAAGCTCAAATTGAGCTCCAGGACGAGGCCCCCTGCAAGCAGCAAAGATGACGAAGAGGTTGAAGACCTTCGCGTGGTGGCGCTGGCTCAAGCTGATAGAGGCTCCGCTCCAAGACCTGCTACCCCTGTCCCGGATGTTGCTCCGGACCTTCCGTCCCAGGCCCAAGAACAAGACCAGCCCTCCCCAGCTTCACCTACATCCCCTTCCAGTCACCATGCAAGTGAGGCTGAAGAGGAGGTTGCACAAGCAAGTCCTGATAAGTAATCATTTAGGTCCAGATTATCCACTGCCTCCTATGGTAACTTTACGGACTTACACTGTAAGTTGTGGACTGTAATTGTATTGTGTTTGCACTATACTGTGTTGTCATTTGTTATGTCAAAAACTTAGTGGGAGTATAAATGGTGTCTTTTTTTGATCGGTGCATCTTGGTTGATGGTTTTGTTGATAAAAATGTACTAGTTAGAGTGTTCTCGGTAATACGCTATTACTTATTTCTTACAGCAGTACCATATAATTTATATTTATTTGAAATATGGGTATTTGTTGTCTATGTATAGCTGGGCCTTCCTCTCCTGAGGAGAAAGAGGAAGAACCGACAAACAGGAGGCAAAGGAATAGGGGCGGTTCTGGAGCGAGGCGGACGACCGTTAAGCTCAATGATGCTCAGGAGCAAGAGGCAAAAGAGTACTTACTGGGGTGCCCGGGCCTCTACAACAAGCGGGATGCCATGTGGGCCGAACCTGACAAGAAAGATGAGGCCTGGAAGACGCTGGCTGACCAGTGTTTTTATTGACGGTTATGGAGCATTGTGTTCGTCACTCTTTTTGACACTTAAAGAGCATTGTGTTTCTCACTATGACTGACACTTATTCATGGAGCTTTAATGTGTTCATGGATGTGATTGGATAGTTGGGTGATTGTTTTTATAAGTGTGTGATGTATGCATATTTTCCTTATGTCATTAAAATTCCATCAAAATGTCATTTGTGATTTATTGTTGTCTTGTTACAAAGGTGTTGTGAATAATAGAGTACACAGCCACACAGGCAGAACCCTCCAGTAAGGACTTATAGAACAGGAATAGCAGTGTTTTTATTGAAGGTTATGGAGCATTGAGTTTGTCACTATGTTTGACACTCAATGAGCTTTGTGTTTTTACTATGGTTGACACTTTTTCATGGAGCTTTAATATGTTTATGGGTATTATTGGACAGTTGGATGATTGATTGTTTGTGATGTATGCATATTTTCCTTATGTCATTAAAATTCCATAAAATGTAATTTGTGATTTATTGTTGTCTTGTCACAAAGTTATTGTGAATGATATATTGTTCGGGACCAATTGGTAGAATGGCTTAAATGTTTAATAGTGAAATAATAAACACTGCCAAATATTAATGCATGTAATTTCCCCTTGAATTACTATTTGCTTTTGCTATTTAATAATTTACCAAAACAGCAAAAGTACCTTAGTTGTTTAGGAATATTTGATATACATTCTATTTTTTAACTGCTAAACATGAATAAATTTTACTTTCTACAAATAGCATGTCAGTACTAGACCTTAATCATTTATAGGACATATTGACACAATAAATACTTGTCATGAGTGTTGGGCTTTATTGCAATGTAATGAAGTTGAGTTTTTCATAACACAATTCAATATGACAAACATTTTCATACGACAATACAATATGACAAAGAGCACTATGTTAAAGGTAATCTGGAGTATCGGTAATGGGTGAAAAATCTTTCAAAAGAGTTCCCATCTGTTTGCTTCCCTCCTAAAAGCATCTTATGTTAATGTTGTTCCATGAAAATAATTCAACTAAAATGTGCTGAACATTTGCAGAATTCGAAGTTAAAACATGGCGTTTTTTTTTTCGTTTTTTTTTGGTGTGTGTTCGTCACTCGGCAAATATTATTCTTTCATTACAGTCCCATATAATAATGCTTTTCTGTGTTGCTACTTTGCCAACATGGTTGTATATTTTGAAATTTTCTCCAGCTCTAGACAACATCAATGTGTACCAGAATGCCATTTCATGTGACATGAACAATGAAAAAAAAAAAATGATTTCTAGGCAGTGCCTGTCAAAATGAAATCAGAGTGCAGGTACGCCTTGTTCATACCTTTAACCAGACTAGTGCATCACACCAGTCCATAGTGAAATACAATATCACAATCAATGTTTTCTAAGACAGTCTTTACTCCTGTGCAAAAGTACTGCAAATGTTGTCTAGACCATCTTATCCTGCCATGCAACCGCTACCGCACTGTTGAAGTAATACTTGAGTGTATCCCTCTGGCGTTTGGCAAGGTCAGTGTCCCTATTTCCCCTGATGGGCCTGTCCAAATCCGCAGTGATGGCGGCAGTTCTCCAAGCTCCAGGGATGAGGTTGTGCTGGGGATCCTCCTGGTCCAACATGCGGACGTCCAGTGTCTGATAGCGCTTCCTGATGAGGTTGTGCAGCATGATAGCAGCTTCAACGAACAGGCGGACTGTGTCTGGTTCCTGTCTCACCTGGCCAAGGAAGCACTGGAACCGCAAGACCAGAATACCAAAGGCGTTTTCAACAACACGCCTTGCCCTGGACAGCCTGTAGTTGAAGATTTTCTGCTGTTGGTCAAAGTTGCGACGGCCTTAGCGTTTCATCATGTACGTCTTCACGACAAAGGCATCGTCTCCCACGCAAAAGTACGGCATAGGGTGGCCGTCATCATCATGGGGTAGAGGAGCTGGATCTGGGATGCCTAAAGTGCCAGCATCAATGCACTACTTCAGTTCACTGTTGTTGTAGATCTGGGCATCAGATTGATGGGCAACCCCACCCACATCGATCCACATTAACTGGTACTTTGAATCTACGAGAGCCATTAGGACAACCGAGAAGCACTGCTTGTAGTTGAAGTAAAGGCTGCCAGAGTTCTCGGGCTTTTGAATACGGATGTGCTTTCCATCCAAGGCTCCCAGACAGTAAGGAAGATTCCATCTGGCTTCAAAATCACCTGCAACCGCAAGCCAGCCTCCATTGGTTGTGGGGAGGGAGATGACTTCTGCAGCATACTCATCCACAATCGCTCTGGCTACATCAGGGACAAACTTCTGGATGGTTTCCTTGCCCATTCGGAAGTTGTAACCCAGCTCGGCATAAGTGGCCCCAGTGGCGAGATGGCGCAGGAAGACGCACAAATTGAAACCAGGGGGAATGGCCTTCCTGAAGTGGGTGCCCTTCTTCTGCAGGTGGGGTGTAAGCCTGATCAACAGCTCATCAAACATCTCTGGGGACAACCTGGTGTAGTTCTTGAACTTCCTCTTGTCATTGTCCCTCAGCTCATTCATGAGGGTATGGTACTGTCCACGTTCGGCCCTCAGCTGTGGGTGGAGCAAGGGTCTAAACCACCATTAAATTGTGTGCTTCCTTTTCTTCTTACGAGGCTCTTCTTCTTCAGGATTGGCCACCATAAATTGATAGGCAGTGGCCACCTCAGCATCTCTCTTGATCTTCTGATGGAGCAGCATCATCACTCCAACATTATCAAAAGCCTCGGACATATCGAAATTGTAAATATTTAGTAGAGATTTTGTTCATACAGCAGCTGAGGAGTTTCTGAACCAGGTAGTCGATGGCCGATATTTATATAGACGGCAAGTAGCGCAAAGTGGCGGCAAGTTTAAACCAATTTTGCGACCGTTTGGCACAACTAATCACCAAGTGGCGCAAAGTAGCCGTCCATCGGCGCAAATGGCGCCAACATGGTGAAATTTGGAATCAGATGGCCGTGTAATGGCGCGAACTGGCGCACCATTTTGAAGCAAGGCAGGTGGCACTTGGCGCACGCCATATGACACCCAGTTTATTCCACTTGGCGACACACATGCCGAGCGAACATTAATTCGGCGCCACAACGAGCCACTAATCACATAATCTTTGGCGCGAATTGGCACCAACTGGCGCGGGCCCAGTGGACTCCAAAGAACAAATGAGAAGCTGTTTGTCCAGCTGTTGGTGCCACTTCTCGAACTGGGCCGTGTAGCAAACTGGGTCCTGACTGTGGTGTTATGTCCTAAAAAATATGGATTATACAGCTTCTGTACAAACAGGCCGACATACTGATTTTTTTTTTCAATGAAAACTCACAGCGTGCCATGTTGTTTCCTTTAAGAGGATTAAATCACAAAGGGAAGCGTGTTCACGCCTCATCCATAAATATCGAAAATATGATCACTATAGAAAAAACATGAAAGGTCATCGTGAACCAGTCTTCGTCTTGCATCTAAATAAGTTTATGCCGAGGGGAATAAGGGAACTTTGACTAAAGTGACAAGAATAGATGACTCTGTGATTTCAGGCATTTGGGTTTCAACCGAAAACTATTGTCTTCAGCCAGTGTCAGAAAATGAAAATGTTTTCCTAAGTATAATGATAATCATCATTGCTATCTTAAAATAGCACTGTAAATCTGACAATTGGGTCATTACTCATACAGGTAGGGAAGCGCCTATTTCAGTTTGCTTTCTTTGTAAATATTTGGGTATGTCTCCAGCGTTGTCTAGAGCTAGTTTCCAGTAAACATTGCTTTGTTTATAGCGTTGACCCCTGTTGACATTTTTCTGCTCCATATGCTCCATGTTGTCTTCCTCATTTTGCTGTTATTATTCTTTTGAATGATGAATCCTACCATTCATTTAAGTTTTGTTTCACTTTTCCTACTTTACGTGTACTGTTTGGTAGTGGGTAGCATATGAGAAGTTTGAAGCCGGAAATGTGTGTGTATACTAATGATGCACAGGAAAGAGTGCGTTAGTGAAGGTGCGGCGCACTCGAGAGTATTGACAATGGTGCAACATGCACGAGGCGCAGCCGAGTGCATGTTGCACCATTGTCAATACTCGAGAGTGCGCCGCACCTTCACTTACGCCACGAAATAATCCTGTGCATCATTAGTTTTATAAAATGGGTCTATGAGTTATTTACTTACCTATAAACGTCGAAGTGAAGTAAACGTCAACCAAATTCAAGATGAAGAAGTAGTGAAGTGAAGACGTCGAAGTGAAGTGAACGTCGAAGTGAAGTGAACGTCAACCAAATTGAAGATGAACAGTGAAATGAAGACTAACGTTAATACAAACATCAACTCATGTACAAGTTCCAATTGCCTTACTTATGCCGTATGGTGGAAGTGCACCTCGCAGTTCTGGAAATGGAAGTGAGGTGCACTAGAAGTGCGAACTTGAGGTGAGTTTTGTAAAATGGAGACACTTCGATACCGATACTCCTGAACCTGACTCTGCGTCTGAGAACTCTGAATAGAAATTGACATTTCCTCTGACTCTGTTCCATGATCATGACGATTATGTTCTTCACCAGCAACAGTAACAGTTAGTAGATCTAACACTGGCATCAGAAAGATCATGTCTTTGAAGTTCTACGCTCTTCTTGGACTGTGCTTTACAAGAACTGCCTTGTACACTCTATTTCAGCTTTACAAGAACTGCCTTGTACACTCTATTGCTTTTCGGAAATGTGCTTTTGTCACAAATATTGCCAAATCTTGTTCGTCTAGGTCTAGATAGTGACGCTTTACTGCATACCTGATTGACACTGAATACATGTAGCCTACTACGTTTGCTGTACGATGTGCCGTCCTCCTTCCTTGATCCAAATTTCACGGGAAATATCAGTCAATGAAGTCTTGGTAAATTTCACAAAGGCCTCAAATCTTTGCCATCCGAATTTCAGAGACCGCTTCGTGCTCGCCGAATCAGTTCCATTGATTAATTCATCCAATTCCTCGTCATTTAACAGTTCAAATTGCGCCTGCAACGGATCCGAGCTGGAGGCAGCCATTTTTCGTTCGTTTCGCTGGGCTATCGATATCGCGATATCTAACCTCTGGACTTCGCATATTTAGTATTTCAGGCACTGCAATTCAAAGGAGCCGCGCGCACGGACGATCGGCAATTTACCATAGGATTACAGGCAGTGCAATAGTACTGAAGTAAAGGAAGGAGGTGTGTCTCATTTCAGCGCTTCCTATTGGCTACATTCTTGAACCCATTTTATAATATGTAATGTATGTATGTATGTATGTATGTCTTTGTGTGTGTGTGTGTGTGTGTGTGTGTGTGTCAGAGCTACCAAGTCTCACGCATTCTGCGTGAGACTCAAGCATTTAGGGGCCGTCTCACGATCTCACGCAGGGCGCCCATTTTTCTCACGCATCGCGCGAAGTTTGCAACTTGGGCCTATAATAATGAGCGTAGCTCAAAAGATTAAAGTGATAGTTGCAATTGTAGGTATATTTTCCTTTTGTCTTTCAAATTAAGTAAAAAATAGTCACTTAGGCCCCCTAAGTATGCACCTGATCGCACCATTAAGATCTAAAAAATTAATTGACAAAGCTCCTTACCGTGGGAGGCCACAGGGGGGGGGGGGGACCCTTCCCACACCCTCGCTTGCGCGCACATTCGCTCGCCGAGATGCCGAGTCATGAAAATCTCACTCACATTTTTTTTTTTTTTTAACTTGGCATCCCTGGTGTGTGTGTGTGTGTGTGTATTTGTTTGTTTGTTTTTTTGTGTGTGTGTGTGACTGAATGGGTTTTCGGCGGAGATGCAACGCACGTTGATATCCCTGAAAAAGACCAAATAGCAACAGAAGCATTGCAAAATCTTCGCGTTAAACCGTGAAGGTAATCCTTATGGGAGTGTTTGTGTGTTTGTTTGTTTTTTTGTGGAATAAACATTTCATTTGATTTCATTTAATTTCATTTCATTTCATTGTTATTCAATTTATATCAAAATCCAAAATGATACACAATTATTACACAAAATATATATATATATAAATATATAAAAATAATCGTTTGGGAGTAGTGGAAAAGCATATTGGGATAGCGCATTGATGCAGCTACACAAAATATCAATGAATTATAATGTAGGTTTACACACCTGCACAAGACAAGGCGCTATGCATGCACATAATATACAAATATCGTTTTGATCTTCTTGATATCAGTGCGAATTAAGATAGTACACATAGTTTTGAAGGAATATGAATGGAAATTGCCACAAAACACCGAGCTTTTTTCTAGTTCACTAAACAAATTTTATGAGCAAGAGAGCAAGATAAGCTAAGAGAAAACAAAACTTGTACTTTTTATCTGCACAATATTATAGGTACTTATAAACCACTCTTACAACGAGTAAGTATGTAGAAATTTATTTGTTTTTATTATTAAAGGAAGAGAGATGATGGTTGTAGTTCAAGGGTCACGTATGGAACTATACACCCATTGTACACCAGTCCACTCTAAAACCACATTGAGTAACCGCAAAATATTTCCGTGCAATCTTCTTAATAAACAAACCGTCGACCAATACAAAAAGAGGCATTGTAGTCTATATCCGTCACTCTTGAAACCAATGATTTGTTACCTCTTTGAAAGCCAATCAATTTGACTTATGCTTAAAGTGTTCTGAGATGACCATTAATTTTGATATCAATAAGGTCTATCACAGTTTTCGTTTAATGTCTCGGCATTTATGATTAATTTCTTTTATTTGATCTATATACTGGCTATTATATTCTTCGTGGTTTTGATAACATCGATTGGTGAATATTAAACTCCCCTTCGCTTTGGTATTGAAGAGGAATAATTATTCATCTGTCAGTCTATGCTGACCACGTGATAGACACCTATTCATTTTATTACACTCCAAGAAAGAGATCATGTGTAGATGATGAAAGAGAAAAAGACGTGTACTTTTTTTATTTTGCAATATTACAAGTACTTATAAATCGCTCTCACAACGAGTAGACAGTAAGAGTCTTTTATTGTCAATAAAAAGAAGAGAATTGGTAATGTACAATAGTCATATAGTTTAAAATGTCATACCGGGAACTACACCTTAAGCTGTCCAATATATATAGAACTACACACATTGAGTTACCGGAGAATGTTTCCTTGCAATCTTCTTGGAAATATTCGACAAATACAAGGGGGAAAAAGCATTTATGTCCATCTGGCGGAATTGTGTCACTTGAAACCAATAAGTTGTTTGTTACCTTTGTAAAAGCCAATTAATTTCAGTTATGCTTAAGTGTTCTGACATAACAATTTGATTTCAATGCGGTTCATCGCAATTATCGTTTATTGTCTCGACTTTGTGATTATTTTCTTTCATTTCTCCTATACTGGCTATTGTATTCTTTGTGGTTTTGCTATCATCGATTGGTGATTATACTCCCCTTCGCTTTGGTGTTGAAGAGGAATAATTGCTTATCAATCACTCTCTGCTGACCACGTGATAAGTGCATTATTCATGGAACAGTATCACACTGCGAGGGGGGAGATCTTGTGTTGGATAATGTAATCATCCATACAAGGTGGTAAAGTTTGCTGCTCCATAACTAAGTTATTAGAATAAAAATTACTACCTGGAAGCCGAATTTTTCATACTTTTTGAATATCGTTTTCTATACGTGAAGTCACAAAGTGTAGCAGTCTTTCATCATTTTTTTTTTCTTAATACGGCTGCATTCCTTCAATTCAAATTACTTTATATATGAAAAATCCTTTCATGTCTAGAATTTCAATGCCATGTCTAACTTTCACTCAAAGGCAGCTTTCAATAAGTGAATTTCCACAGCGTATCTTATCTGATGCACTTATGGATATAATACTTTCCTTGACAAACTATACGATCAAGCCAATTGTTTCTTACTTAGTCCTTCTGGATCACAGTTTGCATACATTGATTTTTGCTATGCCGATTTGTGGATGTTAGGAGCAGGTATCTAAAGGTACGTTGGTTTGCACATCATGCCTATAATAGTGTGCGTGTTCTAAAATAGTACCGTACTTCTCAAGCACAGGGCCGGCGGAAATGGGTAGTTCGCCCCCCCCCCCCCCCCTTTTTTTGCGCAAGATATAAGAATGAATAGGGTGTAACCACTTTGCCCCCCCCCCACTTTTTTCATCCGAAAGTGCCACTAGAAAGTTGCGCTGAACCCCCCCCCCCCCCTTTTTTTTTTTTTGGCATGTTAGCTTATGAAACCCGGAAGTGGCCGCTAGAAATAAAAACTGGGCCCCCAACTTTCAAAACGTGGCGCCAGCGAAGAAGCAGTGGGCCGCGAAGCTCTCTCGGATGGTTTTCTAAAATACAAATAATAAAAAGATTCCTATTCCATCTACACAATATGTAAATGGGCCTCCTAGAGCGCTGAAGGAGCCAAAATGGGCCTCGGTTTAAGTAAAGTTTAGAAGCGCTTTTCTAAACAACAATTACTTTACTGCATACTATCATTACAACACTGTCTTCATAAAATCAAACAGGGCCGGACGTCATAGAAATATAGTCAGGAGCACATGCAATTGTGCATCGACCGCGTCCTGTAAACAGATAGCATGTGATCCAGTTTCTTTTTTCTTTCCTGTTCATTTCCGTTTCCTTTTCAAACCAGAAAAATTTCTCTACGTAGGATTCGCAATCACCATTGCCATTCTTCTCATCGCGCTGATCATCATTACTGCGAAGTGGTTTCAGATTCGTCGGTAAGAGAGACAGAGGGACAAGAGAGGTAGAAGGAGATTTCGCCAAGGCGGAGCCGAAAAAAAATGACACTATAATTTCAATTTCAATTCTTTTTAATATTTTCTCAATGAAAAATACATCAAATATGACAGAGTACAGTGACAATAAAATAGCAAGTTGAAAGTAGTATTGACAATATAGTTACACACATACACACACACGCACATTTATGTAGATATATATATATATCTATATATATATATATATATATATATATATATATATATATATTTATTTATGTGTGTGTGTATATATATATATATATATATATATATATATATATCACACATCAGCAAAAAAGGAAAGAAAACACTTTTTTAAGTTCATCTTTCTCATAGACTATCTGGCTAAAACTGGTGTTTTATATACCATGTTAAAGGTAATTTAATCAGCTATCAACCTAGTAGGTCAATGGAAATGTTAACTTAACGCATGAGTGAACACATTAGTTTTTCTCTTTTATATATATATATGTGTGTGTGTGTGTGTATATATATATATTTATATATATATATATATATATATATATATATATATATATATATACAAATATCACACTCATCAACAAAAAAGAAAGAAAACACTTTTTTAAGCTTATCTTTCTCATTGACTATCTGGCTAAAAATGGTGTTTTATATACCATGTTAAAGGTAATTTAATTAGCTATCAACCTAGTAGGTCAATGAAAATGTTAACTTAACGCATGAGTGAACACATTAGTTTTTAACTTCCAAGGCACAAAAGTAAAAATTGCAAAATGGACAAGTTTTTATGCAAGCGTATTTGCTCTTCCAAATAATATTGAGAACAAAACACAAATTCAACACAATAGAAATGCAAATTAATTTGCAAAAAATCAACCTATGATCTCAATAATATCTCTGCAACCCTCCAAAGATAAAGAAGGTCAAAAAAATGATGGAGGAAAATGAAGAATCTGCAGTCAAATCCGCGTCAAAAGACATGCCAAAGAAAATTATGGTAACAACGAAAGTTAAATTTGAAACGTTATTCCAAATTAAGAACATTTGAAATAATATTTGTGACCCGCTACAACAAAAGGATCCTAAAGTCGCTGACGGCTGAGCCGAGAAAATCGAGTTTGAAGTCATATCATTAAAATTGGTCAAAAAAATCGGATTTTTGCTTTTGCAATAATTTTGTAGTCTAATATTTTGTCTATCATCTGCCGAAATTTCGAAGCTAAATGATCAAAGAAAAAGCAAATAATCAGCGTTTGTCTGTCCCATGATTTTCCGACTTTCAACGTAACAGAATTGTGTCCGAAGATTTGGATTTAGCGCCGCAGCTAGACTCCGCCCCTAGCAACCAGGGAATGATCTTATTGGTCAGTGCGTGGCATCCTGATTACTGATTGGTCGTGCGTAGACCGCTGGCGCTAAGCTTGAATGAACATCGGGGAGGTCGCTAGGATCATAACTCCTATTGTCAAGCGGTGAAAACTGTCTCGCCTCCCCTTGATCATGAAAGCGTCGGAAGGAGAACTTTGAAGGCGTTTTTCTCGAAACTCTGATTTCCACAACCACTTGACATGCGCTAATAAAATCATCGATATCTCCGCAACCAAGTATATTTATGAGTTGTGCTATATATGAAATTAAAGTAGAAGAGTAAGGGAACAATCTCCTAAAATTTTCAGAAAATTGTCCTCTCCCGGCTTTCGGATCCTTTTGTTGTAACGGGTCACATGTGGTTCTTGGATTTGTCTCTTGCATTTTTTTAAATCCCTTAATTAAAAGGTAAAATGAAGAAATTCTGTCGATTTTATCACCTTTACGGCTTACTCCAAATGTTACTCCCCATTTAAAGTTTGAATTGATGGAAAATGCTTATTTTCCACCTTCAGTTTCGCACTATGTTTTTGTTTTGAATATAAAGGAAAACAAGGGAACGGAAACTTATTTTTGTTGCTTCATTCATGTCTCTCATTGCGTTGAGTTGTTCTTTTGTTATCATTGCTATCTTGGAGGCATTTGCAAATGAATTCCAATATGCCCAATTCTGCAACTTTTACTTTTCTGTCTTGGAGGACAAAAACGATTGGGTTCACTCATGTGTAAAATTTTCCTTTGTATAAACCTACCAGGTTGAAAGCCAACTAAATAATCTTTGATATGGTATATGACACATTAATTTTTGTCCAAATCTTCTATGAAAAATATTAACTAGAAAAAGTGTTTACTTTCTTTCTTTCTTTCTTTTTTGCTGAGTGTATATATATTTCTATTTATCTATCTACTTATTTATTCATCTATTGATAATTGCTGGGGACTCAATCCCCTACACCACACAAATAAACGTAAACACATGCACATACAAACACATACGCACACGCACTGACACACACAAACACAAAAACTAAAAACCATTTAGTTAACCCCCTAACATCTTTTTATTTGTCGTGTCTTTCAGAAGAAGAGTAAAAGAAATGCTACTATTTTTCAATATGTTACTATTTTTCTCGCCCCCCCCCCCACATCTCTCTACATATTCTGCATATTATGTCCTCCAAGGTTCCAATATTTACTTTTTTGTTTATAAAACCCCTGCAACCCAAACAAATATTCCGCAATAGAAGATCCAATCGTATTATTCATCGATTTTGGTAAACTTGTTTGTTTGTGGGTGTGTGTGTGTGTGTTATGTGATATCACAATTTCAAAATGTACCCTTAGTTCCATAATGATCTCTAATGTATATATTATTTTCTTAAAGTTTGTTTACATCTTTTTATTTTTCGTGTCTTTCAGAAGAAGAGTAAAAGAAATGCTACTATTTTTCGATATGTTACTATTTTTCTCCCCCCCACATCTCTCTACATATTCTGCATATTATGTCTTCCAAGGTTTCAATATTTACTTTTTTGTTTATAAAACCCCTGCAACCCAAACAAATATTCCGCAATAGAAGATCCAATCGTATTATTCATCGATTTTGGTAAAATTTTTTGTTTGTGGGTGTGTGTGTGTGTGTTATGTGATATCACAATTTCAAAATGTACCCTTAGTTCCATAATGATCTCTAATATATATATTATTTTCTTAAAGTTTGTTTACATCTTTTTATTTTTCGTGTCTTTCAGAAGAAGAGTAAAAGAAATGCTACTATTTTTCGATATGTTGCTATTTTTCTCCCCCCCCCACATCTCTCTACATATTCTGCATATTATGTCTTCCAAGGTTTCAATATTTACTTTTTTGTTTATAAAACCCCTGCAACCCAAACAAATATTCCGCAATAGAAGATCCAATCGTATTATTCATCGATTTTGGTAAACTTTTTTGTTTGTGGGTGTGTGTGTGTGTTATGTGACATCACAATTTCAAAATGTAGGCCTACCCTTAGTTCCATAATGATCTCTAATATATATATTATTTTCTTAAAGTTTCTTTATGAAAAACTCTTAGGAACCAATAGGATTTGAAATGGAATGATATAAAAGTAGACGCAGTGAAATGAAAAGGGGCAGAGGTATTCATCGTAGGATATAAATTGCTACAATGTTGGGAGATACAAATACATAGTGTAGAATATTGTAAATGCATGAGGCTCTCAACATCCAGTTGCCATTATGTCATCTATAATTAATTTGTTTTGTGTGTGTATGTATGTGTCTTGGTGTGTGTATTTCTTTCAGAAATCAAAGTCATGCCGAGCCTTCCCAGAAGTCGTCCGCCAATGATCAAATTGGTGAAGGCAGCACACCCTTCAACTACATGGATCTTGATCCAACCACGCGTGGACATTCCGACTACGCGTCCCTAGATGACACAGCGCAAAACGGTACCGCGGAAACTAGTCACACACAAACCGACGACGTCATTCACGAAATCGTCCTGGATCTCAAGTATGAGACGATGATCTCAGTGACACAAGGCGATCGAGAATATCCATTACACGAAGATCCTGTCGACAGGCTAGTCAACGAGCAGTTCCTTGGGGACAGACAAATCGTCCTCAATCATAACTATGAGACGAGGATCGTAGTGTCCCCTGAAGGAGAGAGTGCAGACTGTAATATTCTTGCCGACAGCCAGGTCAATGAGCATTCGGTTGAAAAAGGACAATCCTTCATCGATCACAACTACGAAACGATGACCACAGTGACGCCTGATGAAATAGTGTATGCAAGATATAATGTTCCTGTCGATAGCCAGGTCAATGAGCATTTGCATGAGGAGGGAGCAATTATTCCTGATTATATCGACATCGTTGAATAGAATGACGGTGATAAATGCTTAGAAGCGTTTTTGCAAAAATGACACAATTCTTCAACATCACAACATCAGTAACAAACAATGATCGATTGCTATGTGATGGTATAAACATCAGTTAGAACAACAACTGAGCGATGGCTCGTGGTACGTGGTGTGTGTGTGTGCATATATATACATCAATTCATCCGAGAATGAAGGTTACCCCTCTAAAGTTGGACTATCTTATTTTCTTTTTAATACGCACTTTATAAAGCTATTTCAAACCCTATAAATAAATGCATGGTGGTTTAGAACAATCTATAACTGTCAACTGTGGAGCGTGCAATGTTGATTGTAAAGAAAGGAGAACTCTTCCTCCCATAGTTACGTAATTGTGTTGACAAATGTCATGCATGACTGAGCACATTAACTTTAAAGGGGTGGTACAGTATTGGTGGAGATGAGAATCGGGCTTTTAACTTTTAGCGAGATACCAAAAAATCACTTATGATATAGTACAGAGCATACCATTTTAAGAGAAATTCAAAGTTTATTTGATGAAAATCGGGTTTGGAATGACTGAAACATCCAAAAACAAAGTAAAACAATGCGATCGTAATAAAGTGTGGGTCCCACACTTTATTAGGATCGCTCTTTTTTGGATATCTCAGCTATTTCAAAACCAATTTTCATCAAATAAATGTTGAATTCCTCATAGAATTACATGCTCTTTCACATTTCATGAGAGGTTTCTCATTATCTCACCAAAAAATGTTAGAAACCTGAAATGAAGTCTCAACCAAAACTATACGATCCCTTTAAAGACAACGATAACAATTTTCACTATTTCCAAGTTTAACTGTTATCATGAAGGAAAACTGCACTGAAATGGATGAGATATGTCAGTTGTGCAGACTGGCCTGTTTATTTTTGCCACTGTCATTGAGAGATCTCATCTATTTCCGCAAGACTTCAATTTTCTTTCTTATAGTAACAGTCAAACTTGGAAAAAGTGCAATTTGAAAAAGAGTTTTCCTTTTCCTCAAAACTAAGATTTGCACAGTTCAAGGCTGAAAGTTTTGATATAGTGCCCCTCTAAATTTGGATTACCTTCTTTTCTTTTTAATACGCACTGTATAAAGCTACTTCAAACCCTATGAATAAATGCAAGGTGGTTTAGAACAATCTATTTGATATAAGAAATGATGTTTTTGTATTACCGTCCAAATCGTACTGTTACAACATTGTTAGTATTATCTTATATGTTTTGTATATCAATTTCTAAATTCACACGATCCACATTTAAACCCAAATTTGCTTAAAAAACAAAAACAAAAGAAAGGATGTTTAACTGCGAGTTTCTATTTGTAAAAATACTATCATCTCAGGGGAATAAAAAGACAAACCTACTTTCCCCTCTGTGTCCATTTTTTTTTTAGCAAACCCAAAATGCATCTCAAATTTTGTTAACATCATCCCCTTTAATAGTTGTACATTCGTTTTAACAATAATTTTAGATCACCAACATTAAGCACTCGGAAGTATATTTGGGAATGATCAGAAAATCATCCCCCTTGTGAGAACTTATTTACATACTACCAGGGTTCGTTCGCGTGTGTCTGTGTGTGTGTCTGTGTGTGTGTCTGTGTGTGTGTGTGTGTGTGTGTGTGTGTGTGTGTGTGTTTCAATAGTCAGAGGGGATAAGTGACTGACGTTATTCAGAGGTATTGTGCAGGCTTACCACATCCATGTATGTACACCTTATTGCAGTGTACGATCAAAGCTGTAAACATGATTTGATTTACTCTTGTGATTTGTTATATTTTGCGTAGTTTTTCACTGATTACACACCTAGTAGGAAAGGCACATGATTACGTTACGTCGTATTCTTCCAAATGTCATGTCAAGTTTTTAATGTTGCTCTGAAGAATTCAAAAGATGTCACTGATTTTGAAACCTGTTTTTGCATGTACGTATACTCATACTTTCAGCGAAACACTTTTTAAAATGAGGAATTTGTAGCAAACAGATTCTTTCAATAGTTACAAATTACGCGGAATGCTTTCAGAAAATAACCACCAGATATGTATTGTTTCAGATCTTATAGCAGGCATATATAAAGTGCATTTCCAATGAGGTATTATCATTGTTAGTAAATTAGCTGATAGTGTCTATCAATTCAAATCATGGTATGAATGTATCTTTGAATATGGATGAACGAAGAACTTCTGCACATTGGCAAAACATGAAAAATTTGCAGAAAAATGTTTGGCCTGTAGTATAATGTGGTACGTGTGAAAGTTAAAATAATTGAATGCAGAATTAATTTCAAAATATCCGTAAAATCCCGTTGTTTAAATGTTTCGTCCGTGCTTGGCTCTTTTGCTATCATAACGCTTGGCAATGAAATCAGTTAAAGTTGTACACACTGTCCAAACTCTTGGCAAATTACAGAAAGGAATAACTTAATAAAAAAGTGGAGGAAAAAATCATTCGGGTTGAATAGTTAGATTATAGCTCTTGATAACTAGAAAGCAAAACATCTTGAAACTTCTAAAACAATCAAGTCACCTGAAAGCTCATAGAAACAAATACAAAAGAAAATTAAATAATACTCGTCTTTATTAAGACTAACGAAACCAAGTTCATAATACTTGTCAATCCATGGATGTGGATACCTTTCATTCTGACATGACTGATGAGTCTTACTTCCGCCTTGCATGGGAATTGTCGATCCATTTTAGCGTGGTACCTTGGTGATCCACTGCAGTCTTAGGCAAAGATGTAGTCAAAACGGATAGCATTAAAATGTAGTTGTAGACCATCACGTCAGAGTCTTGATAATGTTCCACAAGTCTAAGTTAAACCTGACATTTGACATTCGGTTTTAATTTAACAAACGAATATGGATAATGCTGCATAGGATATTTTTGTCACTAGTCATCAACTGTGGTATAACACGGAGAATCATATTACATGTATTTGGGAGCTTCATCTTTTCCTCGAGTGACGTGATTCAATGTGTAAAGTAATATAGGTAGTTCACCCCACAGGCACACAACATGCATCGTTACTTGCCATTAAACAGCAACAAAAGAAAAAAAAATCATCCAGGGAGTAGTTGGGTCATTTCTTGAAAGATATAACTATATTAATGTTTTTTAAAAAAAAGTTGAATCGGTTTGATATCATTTTTTAAAGCTTGAAAGTGATGTTTCATGTCATTTTCCAGCAATTGGCATTATGACTTGTTTTCGTATAAAGCTCTATGATGTTCAGTACCATATAAGAAATATAGGAATAGTAAACACATCTCACCCCTGTAGGAAGAATGCATGTTTCTCCTAATCTTTAGCGTCATTATTTTAAAAAAAAAGGGGGTCACACAAACAAAAATGTTTATACCTAAACACCCTTGAAGTATTGGTTTCTATGAGGCAAAAAATGCTGACTTCGTCTTCCTAAGTTCTCAGGAGTCTGGTGCTTATTTTATCACAAGCATGATATAAAACAGAAACATTATGGAAAAATGCTTCTTCCGGCATTCTCCTTTCTTTTGGCTTTCTTTTTCTTGTTTCGCTTAATCTTGTCTCAAACTACGCGAAATAGGCTCACCAGACTCAACTGACACTATCCCGAAAAAGGTTCATGCGACCGGCACTACACAAACAAAGCCCACAGAGACGTACATTAGGCAAAATAGGCTAACCCAGACCGACACTAGGCTAAGAAGGCCCAGTCCCACGAGACTGACAGGATGAATAGCGACATCTATAATTATGTGAATTACAAGTAGGCCCTATGGATCTCCAGGGTGTTGCATTAATGACATAAAAGGCTAAAATAACACACGGCCGAGTGCACTTTCGTCACACTATTGAGCTCGAGATCTCACATAATAAGAATAATAAGAATATATAAGAATAATTGCATTTGTTTAGGCAAGGTATGGTAACTTTGGTAGGTCGCTCATTCGCAAATTAGGCATGCATATTATGGTTCAATATAATCCACATTATTCAAGAAATAATCGTCTAATCTATTACAGCAGTCAGTAGTCCCTGACGGTTTTTTTTTTTTTTTTAATACTGCCATTAGATTTCGTGATATATATATATATATATATATATATATAGAGAGAGAGAGAGAGAGAGAGAGAGAGAGAGAGACTGCGAGAAGGGGTCTCGACCATTTACAGCACCAGTGTAGCTCCTTCGTTATTTATACGTTGTATTCATGGACGTAGCTAGTGGTCAACGTGCGTGTTTATTGCCGAGCTTTCGGTCTCGTTAGGACCTTCATCAGGGCTGTAACGATACAAAAATGACTCACCCGTATGGCTACACTAATAAATACATATATACATGCTAATATAAATCTAGCTGGTGTGAGTCTATAATAACTATGTAATCAATCAATCCATAATTATATAACAGAATCCAATAATAATATACATAATTAATTGCATATTATTGAATACATTTCATATCAAACTCGTGTAATTGATTGAGACGAATGTATATAACAAAAACACCAATTCAATATCTTCATATTGTGTGTTTATAACATAAGACTATAATAATATCAAACTAGACATTTTATGTTGTCGACGATAATACAACATGTGGCAGCATTGCAAGACGTAATATATATGTATTATGTGACCCTGCATCACAAAACAAACAAAAAGGCGCCAGACATGGATTTTTAGTTAAGGGCAGATTCTGAAAAAGCAGACTCTAAGCTTTAAAATGATGTATAGCTCACCTGAAATGGAATCTCTTAACCTAAATATTGGAAAGAAAGCACACACTCTGGAAAAGTGTGAACCGAGTAAAGAGGCTCTGAAGTACGGGGTCTATCTGTTTATTCATGCGTTTAATCCTTACCAAACCGTGCTAGCTGTGCAATGAATGGGACAAAAAACAGGATGTAAACCACTGGGGCAACAACAATGATGAAATTATTAGATTAAGTTGAAATTGAGCATACTCTATTAACACATTCTGTCCATGATCAATGCCAACTTTCAAAACAGTAGCCCTATCCCTTCAAAAGTTATTCGAATTGAAATTGAAAAGTGTGCAAAGGGTTATCAAGAAATGGAAAGGGGCCTCTAAGACATACCTGATCTCAATACTCTCCAAAAAAGAGTTGTAGAAAAACTGCTGAAAGTGCACTTTCCCATTTATTTTATGACCCCAAATTTAAGAATAATGTAGAAGAAGTGTAGTTATTTCAGAAAATATGAAAAACTCAATATTGACTTGGTGACCCGTTTTCCCTTTTTTTTTGAGTCCTCACGTAAAATCAAGGGGTGCAACTTTTTGTTCCTTTTGTGATGCACGGTCACATATATAATAATATAATTATATCGATATGTTGCTCGCATGAAAGAGAAATGTATTTGCGCTGAACATAAGGAAATATAGCAATCCATTTTGAATCGAATAGTTGCCCGATTTTGATTTTTATTGATTTAATCATTTTTATTCATTTTTGTCTGAAGTTTGGTGGGACGACACCAATTTACATATATATATATATATATATATATATATATATATATATATATATATAAAATATATATAATTATATATGTTATATGTTGAGTGTGTGTGTGTGTGTGCGTGTACTGAGAACTTTATTAAAGGGATGGTATAGTTTTAGTTCGGATAGGTACGCATGTTTCCATATTTCTTAGTGTGTGTGTTTGTGAGAAAAGAGAAACCTCGTATAAGATATGACAGAACATGCAATTCACATAGCAAGTCACAGTTTAGTTGATGAAAATTGGTCTTGAAATGGTTGACATATCCAAAAAAAAAGAGCAATCTTTAAATGTGATTGGCCACAATTCTCATTAGGATCTCTTTGTTGTTGTTGTCTTTTTTTAAAGATATTTGTTAGATATTATTTTTTACATATCTCGGTCATTTCGAAACCGATTTTCATCAAATAGAATTTAAATTCCCCGTAGCATTGTACGCTCTTTAACATTCATAGAGTGATTTCCGAATATCTCGCAAAACGTTCAAAGCTAAATCCTCACCTCAACCAGTACTTTATAGTCCCTTTAAGTTGATTACAGATACCATGAGTGTTTTATCAAATCTTGCAAGTGACATTACGCCGGTCTAAGAAGAACACCATGAGAATCTATACGTTCTGAACACTCATTGATAGTGAGTTACCCAAGAGAAGAAATTATAGCAGAATTGTATAAGATACTTCAACATACGCAGGAAAGTATAATATGCATATAATTTTATAACCTACAGTAATAGACTGCCACAAAGATGGAAAACACAGCTTGTCCGAATGCAGGCAGGAGAGAACATAAGCCTATAAGTCTACAAGAAAGAGAACATGTTGCGAAAAAGTATGTGTTTATGCGGACACACGATCACAGTGGAGTTTTTTTTTTTTTTAGAATACATCCAAACCTCATTTCAGATTAGCATATTCACACACAGAGTTATACATAAGGGAAAACAGAGAGAGAGAGAAAGAGAGAGAGAGAGAGAGAGTGTGTGTGTGTGTGTGTGTGTGTGTGGGCTTGGGTGGGAGAGAAATGACCTTATCGAGAGAGAGGAAAGAAAAAAAAAATCCTTAAATGATTAACATCAAACACATTATTATGAGCCAAGCATCACAAAACAAACAAAATGGTCACCAGGTGCGATTATATTGATAGGTCAGACGTGAATATGAATTCAGGTGTACAAGTAGGCCTATGTGAAGACAAAGGAAAATTTGTTGAAGATATGAGATATGGATCAAATTGTTTACATAATGTCAATGAGAGTGACGACGTACAACATTTGTCTTCCATCTTATTTGCTGTAGTCTACATTTTTTTCATGACTTCCTTGTCTTTTAGGCATTAAGATCATGCACAAAGCGTCACAAAAGCGGGGTGAACAATCACCACATTATGCAAGTAGCACAGGATAACGAAGGCTTTCTTGAAGTCAATGGACCTTCTTTTCAGTTAGTGTTACACGAAATCGTAGTTCTTTTAGAATGAAAAATACAGAAATATATGTTTCTCAGGTATTTGTTCAACTTCTGTAATTTGCATTATAGAAAAGAAAATGCATGTCTTCCTTTGCTATATTATTCGCTCAATGTGATTAGAATTTTTGTTCTGTATGTATGGGAAGGGAGCTATGACGTCAACGGACCTCCCTATTGATTAATTACATGTATTAGACGAAATATCATTTCTTTAATTTATGCAAGCACATATTCGTTCAAATTTTGCTTAAAAGAAAATCTATCCATTTCCTTATATAGAATACTAGTACATATTCTATTTGTCCTGATATGATTATAAATTTATGTAAATAAGCATGACAGGGGTAAGGTGTAAATATGAGATGCGGAATATGTCATCGCACTCGCTTTCTAGCATTAAATGCACTCTACATATGACTACATGACACTGCATATGCCGACATACATAATATGAATTGTGTCGGTAATATCGTGATAAGAACTATCAAGTTGATAACGGAGGGTGAATAATAACGTTTATGATACAGAGAGAGAGAGAAAAAAAAGCAGAAAGAGAATAACATGAAGGAAGGAAACAAGATTGCGCCATTGGTAAACGAGAACATAATATTTGCTTTTGATTGGATACGCGGGAGCAGTGCTGCTTGACTGACATGAGTGATATGCGATCAACTGCTTTGGCAGCAGACACCGAGGAAGTGCATATCATTCGAGCATTTTCATCGGCTGGAATTGAGACCTTTTGTGATGTCATCTGTCCTGTAGTTAAAATGGCTTGCCTGTATGCCTGGAATCTGGTTTTCGTCTTGTCTTTTCATCCAAGTGTGGAGATTATGAGTAAGACTTTTATCATTATTTGTATCAATGAATATCATGAGGTTTGATAAAGTTAAGTCGATGTAACGTTCCGAGTATGAAATTTTTACATAAAATAATATAGCAAAACCACCAATTGTTTGAACGTTACATATTGCAACACCTTGCGTATCATGAGAAAAACATGATATCTTTAGAAAGCAAAATTAGACTCGTACTTCCATTTGTCATATTTTACTCTTTAATCAACAAAGATATGATGAGGTGTTCATCTTCTGTGAAAATAATCCATATGATGTATGCGGATATTAGAATGAACTCCCAACTTACTAGTATATTGATATCGTCTGACAGAAAGAGAGATGACGGTTCCAATCTTCCATGTAAACAGCTGCTCCAATCTTCATGTAAACTCAGGCTTTCTGTTTGAGGAAAGTTGTATCTTTACATTTTGCATTTCATGTACACGTTCAAATATTAACACCATTTGTTTACCACTGAATTATGTAAGTTTTAGAAGACGGTGAGGGGCAATATCAAAATATATTGTGTATCGTTATGTATACTGTCGTTATTGAAAATCATGCATCAACGTATGTCCCTTAATATTTCACAACAATATCCCATGTAAACATCGCTGGAAGTTTTTCGTGACCCTTGATTGGATGAGATCTTAATGTGATTATTTTGTTTTTATTTGTGTTATTTCGTTGCAGGATATCTTAACGTGACTGAAACTTTTATAATACTAATAAAAAACGATTCTGAACCCACAACATGGCACATAACTACCAATGAAGAGCAGAGAATTCAAGTTTCTTTTGATTCATTTGTGCTACCTGCTGGGCATGACTATCTTGATATAGAAGATTGCAGTATGGATCAAACATACTCAATACAGCACACAAAACTGGCTACTTTCAGTGGAAACACGGTTCCTGGTCTTGTAACTACTATAAGTAATTCTGCTCGGATAACATTTCGGCCGTCTTCCAAGATATCCAGTGGACCCCATTATAGGAAAGCAGAAATAAATATAACAGCAGTACAAATACCAGGTGAGTTTGATAGCCATATCTCTGATTCTATCTGCAAAATCAAAGTAAGAAACGTTTACTCTTGCGAGTGGTTCTGTCTTTAGCATAGTGCCATAGTTATTTGAACATGATTATTATTTTAAGTTTTTTTTTTTCACAAAACAAGATCAATGAAACAATCAACTATCATATGAGTTGAAATTAATCCCCACTTATGGTTCAATCTATTTGATAACACAATAAAAACAAAGTCAAGTGTCCTCGTTTTCTTATTATAACCAACTCATGATTTTTCTTTGAAACTGAAGCCCCTGTTCCACTATGCCGTTCTCGCCACGATTTGACAATTTTCTCAGATCGGGGTAAAATATGAGGCGATCTGGACACAGTACAATAATTATTAGAACGCTCTAACAACGCTGTATTTACAACTAACACATGCTTTCTGCGCTCTTAATATGGTGATCGGGAATGAGACATTACAGTCTCTGCCGCTGCAGTTACGCTTTAGGTTCAAAATTTCTTCTCGATCTGAAAAAAATGCCCGCTCCAACCCCGTCCTCCAAATGCTGCTGCTAAGATGCTTTCGATCCCTATACGCTTTTACTGCTCTCCGCAGATCGGGACAGATTGGGGCCCAGATCGTGGAATCAGATTTTGGAATCAAAACTAGATATGTTCTCCGTAAATAGTTCTACAATATCAAAGAGAAAGATGGCCTATACGTCTTCATTCAATCAATTTACCAGATTTTTACCATTTTAGGGGTAAAAACATTCAAATTGCGAGCGGTATAAAAGCTGAGTTAAAGTTTATTTTCCATAATTTTCAGTTTAGTGTCTAAGAATTGAGTCCAATCAGATGAAACATAGTAATAGACATGGTCATAGACCTGCAGTGCGCTGATTTTCAACTATGAAGGATGCACTTCTAAAGAAGAACAAGAGGAAGAAGAAATGGGACATAAAATGAGAAATGCACTGAATGTGCAATAATTTATTATTCTTTTTTTTCAAAAATAACTGATGTGTTGCATGCTAATTATATAGGAAAGAAGAGATGTTTTGATCAGTAACTTGGCAACGCGCAGCCCCTTCCGCTCAAGAAAAGATTACTGTTGGAATTTTTAACGACTTTTTCGTAATTTCATTGAATAGAATCCATCACCTCTTCGTCACTTCCAAAGTATTGTTCATTAAAAAAAAGGATGTCTCAGAGTCATTTCTTAATTCAACGAAAATCAAGTCTCGACGATTTAAAATATTGCAAAAATTGTGCATAAGATTATACAATAAATTTCCTTCACATCATAGAGGGCATATGGCTGGAAGAGGACGAGTCATTCAACCTGACCACACCAAATTATCCTTCCAACTACCCAGACAACTTTTACTATCTTTGGAAATTCCAAGTTCCAACGGAAAACGTCATTTTCGTCGAGTTTAACTCGTTCTTCCTCGAAAACGGTCGCGATTATCTCTACATCTTCCAAAATAACGGCGCTGAGGAATTCAACAGTTTCACACGATCTTTTAAGAACTTGACTGGTCATATTACGGGTCCTTTCCTGCGGAATTGGAACTATATATCTTCGATGTCATCTCTCACAGCCATTTTCACGAGTGACTTAAGTAAGAACAAGACGGGTTTCTGGATCCAACTTCGAGCTGTTAAAGGTACATGACATTTATAACAATCTTTAAAGATTTCGATGCTGTGAAGTGCTAAATGCTGAGTGGCAAAGATTGTTATGGCGTTGTCAGATGATATATGAGTATCTGTTTTCCGTATTCCTATTTGAACAGAATCATAATATTAATGTGTCGTTTTTTTATTGATTTTAGACAACACAGTCGATATGAATTTATCTGAATTTATTTAATCCGTTTTGTAAATTTTATTTGTACTGATGAAATGGCAAATATTTTGTAAGTTGTAATGAAAGAAGTGACGATTATAAGTAACAAAGCCAGAAAGTATCTGTATTCATGGTATTACTACAAATCAGTATATGGCTCTAAATTCGCGGTTGAATGGTGTCTATATTTTTGTGGCATGATCAAGCAGTATGATTCAAAATGTATTAACTTTAATTTAGGTGAAATGCATTTTTTTTTCCAGCCAGCAGAATTAAGTGGATATCAATGAAAGTAATTTGAAAGGTCAATCATTCTTGCACCAAGCATGAATCCCTAGTATAAATGCGTAATTACGTACACGATCCCAAAGTCACAAAACTTTATTTACTAAAGCGAAAGCACAGAAAAAATAATTACCTATCATAAATTAGATTTTTGGGGTATATGCAATTACTTTGACAGGACATTCACAACTTGTTAAGGAAATAATGTATTACATAGGCACACTTCTTTCACTCTCTACATATTCTTAGTGACGACTCTTAAAAAATAGTGAAAAGAGTGAAAAAAAAAGTCCTTGTAACACTTTATCTCACTCTCCTTCTATATTCCAAAGCTTATGTGCGAACCACTAATGTGATATATGATAAATATGATAATAAATATGATATCCTGTTATCACGAGAGTGTGAGAAAATGCCCGAACTTAACATGTTTGATTTAGTCATTTTCAGGACTGTAATGTTAATGGTAGTGATAATGATATTGATGTGATGTGATGTGCATAGAGTTTTGAAACAATCCGCATTGCATTTTAATCGGGTAAAGACATCCGAGATTTCCTGACTTTGAAGAAAAAAAAAGTGTTTAAAGATTATTTTAGAGCTTTTTAAAGAGTCTTTTAGAGTCTTTTCCGCAAAATTCGGACAGGAGAATCATTTAGAAGTGCCGATATAGATAACAGGCCTGCGAACATTATATATATATATATATATATATATATATATATATATATATATATATATTAAACAGATTTAATGCATGTGCCCTTATCCACTATTGATTAAACCACGGTGACGGGTCACATGATGAGCATCTGTAACACTGTTAATTCGCACAGAACTCATGTATAAGAGCATTCCAACATTTTTTTTTTTTTTTTTTACCCCTGACTTATTTAGTGTGTGATTCAGAGAGTTGGCTGTTTTCCACTCATGCTCAGTGACTTTAAGTCTGTCTAATATTTATCGCATTCAGGAGGAACTGTTCCATATCAACCACCGATGCCCTCGTCCACACCGTCTTTAACAGATTCATGTTATATGACCGTAAGCCCTGGAAGATCAGGTAACTTATCATAGCGTTGACTGATGATTGGCATTTCATCTTTATCATTTACGTGTTTATGGATAACGCTGAACTATACGAAAACTAGGTCTACTTTTTTGGTCTTTTACCAGAGGGTTTGAACTTGTTTAAACAAGGAAATTTTCAGGTTTTGAGCTGCACCCATTATTCGAAATTTATATTTTCAAATACGTTAATTTACTCATCGCAGTATTTTCAAGATCGTCATATTTACATTTTTCCTGTCTTTGAATTTTCTTGTCTTTGATTTTGTTCTCTGTTCTATAGCTGTTTCTTGTCATTTCACTTTTCCTGCCTCCCTCCTCCCACATCTTCCTTCTCGGTGGACATGGTGGAGAGTGAATGAAAGATAATGTAGATTTTGGTTCTTTGGGACTACTCAATTTGGTCAAATGTCCAGAGTGCAAAGGAACAAAGTATTTCGAATGGAACAATTTGCGATATATAAAGTATTTCGAATGGAACAATTTGCGATATTAAAAAAAAAAGAATCCATAAAGGGCTTGAAAAAAGGGAACATCACAGACTTTTAAACAAAGCGGTACAGTATTACATGTGTTATATTTAACATTAATATTGGAAAGATGGCTTAAAATATGACAATAGCAGCAAATACTATCTTGTCAATGTTGCTGTATTGGTATAATGTTATGACATTATAATTGCAAGTGATAATTATTTTGATAAGTTTCTTCCTTATATGAGGTCTTCCTTATAACTGATAGGATATCTCACTTTCATTTATCACCTCAGTCAACAGGATCTCGCAATTATCATGTCTGTGGTCACCCATGGTCGTTATGAACTCTGTCACAACCATGATTTGCTGATAGCAAGGGGAAAAAATCTACACAGTGGTAGTGAGAGGGGAACTTATTCTGAATTTCGCTTCTTTATGTGTCCCAGCAAATGGATTGAGAACCGATTTCAGTAGCACAACCGGCGCCTATCGAGTCACGAGAGAAATACAACCCACGCAGGACAGCTACAATACACAGCATTCCGGTGAGTCTTTGGATCGAAAGATGCGATCATTCATGGAAAGAGATAACTTGAGATATTATCAGTATTTACCATCTGCTATTTCACTTCCTTCCTACCCCCCACCCCCCACCCTGCCATTATGTTTATCAGTGGTTGTTTCTCTCAAAATAACTTTTGTTTCGCGACTCGTTTTTGACATTGTTTTTGTTTTTGATTTTGAGTCCATTTCAATAATTGTTGAGCTTGAACTTGTCGAGTCATCGAAAGTATCTTTTTCCACTTCATTTTGGGTTCCCGCGTCATTGCACATTTTGCACGTACAGAATTTTACCGAAAAGAAAACAAAAATTCAGAACTTCAATTGTTTATTTGTTTTTATCGAAAATCAGGCATAATTGATTTCAATGGTAACGCTAACGTCATAAGCAAAGCTCGAAGGGACAAAACTATAGGCCGTGTAGCCAACTATGTCCTGACTTCGATGTCATGTCCTTAAGTTATAGATCTGCTTTCCACGTAAGCGCCAACAAAATGAAAGTATACTCTTCAACGAAAACCGCGGATGCGAGCACATGCACCATTGTTTCCTTACAAGGATTACAGATACATCGGAAAACGGGTTCACACCTCATACAAAAATATCTAGGATGGAATATCACTACAAAAATACAAAAGGTCATATGCATTCATCAGGCTTCATCTTCCATCTAAATGAGCGGATGCGATGGAAAATAAGGGGATTTGGCTAAGGTGACAAGAATAGATGACTCTGTGATTTCAGGCATTTTAGTTAGCAATCGAAAACTATTAGCGTCAGAGAATGAAAGGCAACGCATATTTCACAGTTTGCTGTCTTTGTAATTTGGATGTGTCTCCAGCGTTTTTCTAGGGCTAATTTTCAGTAAACATTTCTTTCCTTTATTGTTGACCCCATGCTTGTTGACATTTTTCTGCTCCATAGGCTCCATCTGTCTTCCTCATTTTGCTCTTATTATTCTTTTGAATGGTGAATTCTACCATTCATTGAAGCCGGAAGTATGTATGTATGTGTGTGTGTCTTTGCATGTGTGTGTGCGTTTGTGTATTTTTTGTGTGACTGAATGGGTTTTTGGCACAGATGCAACGCACTTTACGACATGGCCCTGAAAAAAGACCGAAAGCACTGGAAGCATTCGCGTTAAACCATGAGGGTATTCCTTATAAAGGACTGTTTGTGGTATTCTTTCTGGAGTAGACATTTATTTTCATTTTCGTTTCATTTAATTAATTCTTTATGTCCAAAGTGCTACACAATTATCACAAAGTAAAAAAAAATAATCGTTTGTGAGCAAGTGAAAAAGCATATTGGGATAGCACATTAACGTAACTACAAAATCCACGAAAAAAAAATAACGATAATAATGTACGTTTACACACCTGCACAAACGCGCTACGCATAAACATACAAATTTCATTTTGATCTTCGTGATATCAAAGCGAAATAAAATTGTACGCCTATCTTATTTTTAATGATTGTGGATGGAACTTGCAAAATCACAAAACAAAACAAAACAAAACGTTTATGTTCGCTAAGCAAGTGCCCTATGCGTAAAGAGAAAACAAAACTTGTACTTTGTTTTATATCATATATGTGACAGTGCACCTCAAAACAAACAAAAAGTCGCCAGACATGAATTTTTAGTTAAGACCATATTCTGAAAGAGCAGACTTTAAGCTTTAAAATGATGTATAACTCAAATCAAATGGACTCTCCTAACCTATCTAAATATTGGAAAGAAAGCACAACCTCAGAAAAAGTGTGAACTGAGAAAAGAGGCTCTGAAGTACAGTGTCTATTCAAGCGCTTAATCTTTACCAAACCGTGCTGGCTGTGCGATGAATGGGACAAAAAACAGGAAGTAAACCACCAGAGTAACAACAATGAAGGGATTATCAGATTAGACTGAAATTAGGCATGTCTCATTAACACATTCTGTCCATAATTAATGCCAACTTTCAAAGCAGTAGCACTATCCTTGCAAAAGTTATTAGAGTTGAAAGTGAAGAGTGTGGACATGGTTTTCAGAAATGAAAAAGGGATTCTGAAGACACACCTAATCACAGTATTCTATCAAAAATGTTCGAGATAAACTGCTAAAAAACACACTTTCCTTCCCGTTTTATGATACCAAATTTTAGCATAGTGTAAAAGAAGACCTGCTCTTTCAGAAAATATGAAAAAGTCAAGTTCGGCTAGGTTGACCCATTTCACTTGTTTTCAGTCCTCACGCAAAATCAGTGTGTGCGACTTTATGTTCGTTTTGAGGTGCACGGTCACATATACAATATTACAGGTACATTCCCTCTTTCAACGAGTAAACACGTAGGGATTTGTGTGTGTGTGTAAATACAGAGAAGAGTGATGATAGATATGAATTTAAAAATGTTATATCTGGAACTACATCCATTCTTCACTTTAAGTATTCCACAATAGAACTGCCCACATTGATTAATCGCAGAATATTCCCTTACAATGTTCTTACTAAACAAACATTCGACTAATACAAGAAAAAACTGTTATTGTCCATCTAGAGGACCTGTAACTCTTGAAACCAATGATTTAATTTGTTAAATACCTTTTTGAAAGCCAATTATTTTCAATTATGCTTAAGTGTTCTGACATGAATATATGATATCAATAAGGTCTATTGTAATTAACGTCTGATTTCCCGGCATTTATTGTTGATTTCTTTCATTCTATCAATACTGGCTATTGTCTTATTAGTTTTCATAACATCGATTTGTGATATAATCCACTTCGCTTTGGTGTTGAAGAGGAATAATTAGTTGTCTGTCAGTCTATGATGACCATGTGATAGATGCGTATTCATTGTATCACACTCCAAGAAAGAGATCTTGTAGCATCCATACAAGACGATCTAGTTTACATTCCTATGAGTATACTATTGCAAATTATAATAATTTGTTTGCTTCATAATTTGTTCAATTTTAAGTATATGTGAGTAGAACATAATAAAAAACGAGAACCATCGTTTCATTTAAATGAATGGCAGGTTAAAACACGTTACATGAGTTACAAAATATCTATTGAATTTTATATTTCCACAACACAAAACTGTCAAATATCAATAATGAGCAAATGATTAAAATATATATGCTATCATTATCATCTCATTTTATATTCACTATCTTTAATTTTCACTGGACTCTAGCCCCCCCCCCCCCCCTCACAAAAAGAAAAATGAGCAGAGTTTCTACCTTTAACACTAAGAAAGTTTTCTAAGCTAAAAGTGAAAAAGACGTGTACTTTTTTTTTAATCTCGCAATAAGTACTTATAAATCGCTCTCACAACGAGTAGACAGTAAGAGTCTTTTTTTTTCAGTTAAAAGAAGAGAATTGGTAATGTACAAGTCATGTAGGTTAAAAAGTCATACCTGGAACTACACCTTAAGCAGTACAATATAGAACTACTCAGTCCATCCGCAATCCGTATGTAAATGAGGCTTAATGAGGTTCCGCACGCAGTCTCGTGAATTGCGACGTTTCACGGGATTTTGCGCACCTCGTTGCAGACTTGCAGAATGCTTGCATGCAACTTTCACAGTCATCGAGGATGTTGACATGGTAGAATGAGTTTGATTCGCCGTTTCTTGCTCTTGAACTTGATATAAAATTTGCCCTTGTTTGGGGATTTTAAGACTATGTAATTCATTGTTGAACTAACATAATATTTTAAGTGATTTTTTACTTGATTTTGAACTTAAACCTCTGTTCTGCTGGATCCTCACTAGTATGAAACTCGGAACACTTTATTTTTTTTGGTGAATTCGGTAAATGACACTCGTGGGAATACATATTTAAAAAATGAAAGAGATGCAAATTTACCATTTAACTACCATCAATCCCGGTCCCAATTTTGACTAAAATAAAGTGTGAACCGGAACAGTCAGTCCGCACTGCGTGTGGATCTCGCCCTGAGAACGCACGACGTATGCAAGCTCGAACGGTCATGCATACGTAATGAGCTCTTATTTGACCTCATTTTGCTCTTATTATTCTTTTGAATGATGAATCCTACCATTCATTTAAGTTTTGTTTCACTTTTCCTACTTTACGTGTACTGTTTGGTAGTGGGTAGCATATGAGAAGTTTGAAGCTGGAAATGTGTGTGTATGTAATGTATGTATGTATGTATGTATGTCTTTGTGTGTGTGTGTGTGTGTGTGTGTGTGTGTGTCAGAGCTACCAAGTCTCACGCATTCTGCGTGAGACTCAAGCATTTAGGGGCCGTCTCACGATCTCACGCAGGGCGCCCATTTTTCTCACGCATCTCGCGAAGTTTGCAACTTGGGCCTATAATAATGAGCGTAGCTCAAAAGATTAAAGTGATAGTTGCAATTGTAGGTATATTTTCCTTTTGTCTTTCAAATTTAAGGAAAAAAATAGTCACTTAGGCCCCCTAAGTATACACCTGATCGCACCATTAAGAGCTAAAAATTGAAAAAGCTCCCTACCGTGGGAGGCCACAGGGAAATGTGTGTGTATGTAATGTATTTATGTATGTATGTATGTCTTTGTGTGTGTGTGTGTGTGTTTCCCACACCCTCGCTTGCGCGCACATTCGCTCGCCGAGATGCCGAGTCATGAAAATCTCACTCACATTTTTTTTTTTTTAACTTGGCATCCCTGGTGTGTGTGTGTGTGTATTTGTTTGTTTGTGTGTTGTTGTTTTTTTTTTTTGTGTGTGTGTGTATGACTGAATGGGTTTTCTGCGAGAGATGCAACGCACGTTGATATCCCTGAAAAAGACCAAATAGCAACAGAAGCATTGCAAAATCTTCGCCTTAAACCGTGAAGGTAATCCTTATGGGAGTGTTTGTGTGTTTTTTGTTTGTTTGGTTTTTTTTTGTAGAATACACATTTCATTTGATTTCATTTAATTCCATTTGATTTCATTGTTATTCAATTTATATCAAAATCCAAAATGATACACAATTATTACAAAGTAAAAATAATCGTTTGGGACTAGTGGAAAAGCATAATTGGGATAGCGCATTGATGCAGCTACACAAAATATCAGTGAATTATAATGTACGTTTACACACCTGCACAAGACAAGGCGCTATGCATGCACATAATATACAAATATCGTTTTGATCTTCTTGATATCAGTGCGAATTAAGATAGTACACTTAGTTTTGAAGGAATATGAATGGAAATTGCCACAAAACACCGAGCTTTTGTCTAGTTCACTAAACAAATTTTATGAGCAAGAGAGCAAGATAAGCTAAGAGAAAACAAAACTTGTACTTTTTATCTGCACAATATATAGGTACTTATAAATCACTCTTACAACTAGTAGGTATGTAGAAATTTATTTGTTTTTATTATTAAAGGAAGAGAGATGATGGATGTAGTTCAAGGGTCACGTATGGAACTATACACCCATTGTACACCAGTCCACTCTAAAACCACATTGAGTAACCACAAAATATTTCCTTGCAATCTTCTTAATAAACAAACCGTCGACCAATACAAAAAGAGGCATTGTAGTCTACATATCCGTCTCTTGAAACCAATGATTTGTTACCTCTTTGAAAGCCAATCAATTTGACTAATACGTAAAGTGTTCTGAAATGACCATTAATTTTGATATCAATAAGGTCTATCACAGTTTTCGTTTAATGTCTCGGCATTTATGATTAATTTCTTTTATTTGATCTATATACTGGCTATTATATTCTTCGTGGTTTTGATAACATCGATTGGTGATTATTATACTCCCCTTCGCTTTGGAATAATTATTAATCTGTCAGTCTATGCTGACCACGTGATAGACACCTATTCATTTTATTACACTCCAAGAAAGAGATCATGTGTAGATGATGAAAGAGAAAAAGACGTGTACTTTTTATTTTGCAATATTACAAGTACTTATAAATCGCTCTCACAACGAGTAGACAGTAAGAGTCTTGTATTGTCAGTAAAAAGAAAACAATTGGTTATGTACATACTAGTCATGTAGTTTAAAATATCATACCTGGAAGTACACCTTAAGCAGTCCAGTATAGAACTACTCACATTGAGTAACCGTAGAATATTTCCTTGCAATCTTCTTGGAAATTTTCGACCAACACAAGAAAAAAAAGCATGTATATCCATCTGGCGGATCCGTGTCACTTAATTGAAACCAATGAGTTGCTTGTTACCTTTATGAAATCCAATTAATTTCAGTTATGCTTAAGTGTTCAGACATAACAATTTGATATCAATAAAGTTTATCACAATTGTCGTTTAATGTCTCGACTTTGTGATTATTTTCTTTCATTTCTCCTATACTGGCTATTGTATTATTCGTGGTTTTGCTATCATCGATTGGTGATTATACCAGGTCCGTAGCCAGGATTTTTCAAGGGGGGAGGGGGGACCTTCGGTACCAATACCAATGATGACACACATACACACACACACACACACACACACACACACACACACACACAATTCTATACATATATATGTATATATATTCTTTGGACGACCGAACTACAAAAGTTGTATAAGAATTTGCGCTCGAAGCGCGCCGCAAATTGTGAAATTTGACTGTTTTAATGACGTTTGAAAGTCTCGAGGAAATTTGTATTTTTGTCTGTTGCATGCAATCGCGTTACGGTATTTCATCTAGGATATAGTAAAAACTCATTTTGCCAGGAAGATGCAAAGTTTAATTGTGTTCGAGACTCTGCGCGCGTACCGCGCGCCGCAAAATTGAGAATAGTGATTTTCCTGGTGTTGTTTTAACTTTTATTTTTTCTATTGTATACCCGCGTTAGCAGGCCTGAAGCCTGGTATGCGAGTTTGTCAAAAACGAAAATAAATAAGAAAATTTTTAAAACAAAATAAATTGTAAATGTGAACCATTTATATTTTGCCTCCTTGTGGTAGGATATTTCCAGCATTTCCGAACTTTCAAATAATCATTTTAGATTTAATAATATTAAAGGAAGTAGATCCGATTCGCAAACATATCCAATATCAGTCAAATGTCATATTAACCATCATGCTAAGAAGGTTTTCTTTGTGAAATTTGGAGGTCAGTGAAATTCAAAAATTAAACATCCGTTAGCCATTGGATGAAGTTGAGTGCAAATTCAGACCTCAGGCTTAATGCTCAGATGTTTTCCTATATGATCTGTCTTACTGTGCACACTAAGATACATACTGGAATGGTTATTTCTTATTTATTAAATTATAGTAGCATATTTGGTTACTAGCTGTCTCTAGGCATTTTCGAATTTGGGCTGCAAAGAGATCCACTACCTTTAAGTTAGAAGAGAGATAAGTAAATAATGATAAAATAAACAAACAAAAAAGAATGAGTTTCTTTTGTAATACTAAGTGACAAACTTTTTACTTTACCATTTTACTTCATAGCTCAGCACTTTCCATTCTCTCTCATACCCTCTTACCCATTACATTTAAATGAAATACAACTAAAATGATTTTGCGTGCCTGCATAATACTCTTTGGAAATTATAAGTGAGAATGTTCTTAGGTTTTGGCTCACTTTAAAATGAGAACCAATAGAACTGTCACAACATGAGAAAATGTATAAGTAATAACCAACACTGCATTTCCGAATTTGGCCTGCAAAGAAATCCGCTACCTGTAAGTTAGAAAAGAGATTAGTAAATAATGATAAAATAAACAACAAAAAAGAATGAGTTTCTACCGTCGTATCCAGAACAGAGCCTGAAACGGTGCAGGCTCAAGAAATCGTTTGTACTAATACGTCTTGAAGTACTGTGTGATACTGTTGACTCAGACTTCTACAAAGCTGTAAGTGAGAATTTAAACCCAATCCGGCTCATTACCTGTGTTTTTTATGAAAAATATGAATAAAGAATGTAAATTAAATAACGACGCGTCAGAATGCAGTCTAACGCTCTCACAATGTTATCATACATAGGGTTTTTCCCTGACTGTTTTTACTCCGGAGCTCTTGCAATATTCAGGTTTTTGTAATACTATCTGACAAACTTTTTACTTTACCATTTTACTTCATAGCTCAGCATTCTCTCTCATACCCTCTTACCCATTACATTTAAATGAAATATAGCTAAATTTAGTTTGCGTGCCTGCATAATACTCTTTGGAAATTATAAGTGAGAATGTTCTTAGGTTTTGGCTCACTTCAAAATGAGAACCAATCGAACTGACACAACATGAGAAAATGTATAACTAATAATTTGTTGGAACCGTAAGCAAATGCCAGCTGAAGGCGAGTATGCAAGTGTGTTTAAAAGCATTAGATTATGCATGGAGATCGTACAGTTACTTGATAGATGATCTTTTCTCGAATATTGGTACTAGCAAAAGGGCTAGAAAAAGCAGCTATTATAATTCGTTAGGCATGCATAATGGCCCACTGAGTGTTACAAGAGAACTGGAGTAAGACAGGTCTTTCATTTTGTTTTGTCTCTCCTGATCGTTCGTAAGAAATGCTAATTCATGACCACCTTTTCACAATTTGATTGGAGCATGCATTCATAATGGAAAAAAGTTGACATAATAATCTATCCCCAGGCATTATCATGCCAACATGTACTTATATATACATGTACTATATCTTTGCGAGACGTAGATATAAAATGTCTCAGGTTTTCGATTATAGTAATTTCGAGGAAATTTCTTTAATTTTTATCATATATGTAAACTTGAGGCTATTAGATTTTCATCCACTTACCTCTGTTCCTGTGAAAAAATGCAAGTGTCAACCTCAATGTCATCCACGAATCGCACGTACTCGGGCGGCCAGTGGAAAAAAAAAAAAAAAAAAAAAAAAAAAAAAAAAAAAAAAAAAAAAAAAAAAAAAAAAAAAAAAAACACCGGTCACACGCGCCAAGGGCCATGGCATGCAGTGCCAATATAATAATAGCTCGCACAAATTGATGCATAACATTTGTGTTTGTGTGCATGGGGACGATCCGATGGTTCATACAACAAAAGGGTTTCGTACAATTATTTTTAACATTGTTAAACGTACTCTTCCACATTTACGTAGCATATAATGTGTCTTTATATTTATTTGGATTGTTATCTTGAGAATTGCTAAAAACAGTTATTATGAAAAAGTGGACCTTTCAGAATTGGGGGGGGGGGGGTGCGTACGCACCCGACACCCCCCCCCCCCCCCCCCCCCCCCCTGGCTACGGGCCTGTTATACTCCCCTTCGCTTTGGTGTTGAAGAGGAATAATTGCTTATCAATCACTCTCTGCTGACCACGTGATAAGTGCATTATTCATTGAACAGTATCACACTGCAAGGGGGGAGATCTTGTGTTGGATAATGTAATCATCCATACAAGGTGGTAAAGTTTGCTGCTCCATAACTAAGTTATTAGAATAAAAATTACTACCTGGAAGCTGCATTTTTCATACTTTTTGAATATCGTGTTCTATACGTGAAGTCACAAAGTGTAGCAGTCTTTCATCAAGCGTTGGCGGCACCAAAGCTCTTTTTTTTTTCTTAATACGGCTGCATTCCTTCAATTCAAATTACTTTATATAATGAAAAATCCTTTCATGTCTAGAATTTCAATGCCATGTCTAACTTTCACTCCAAGGCAGCTTTCAATAAGTGAATTTCCACAGCGTATCTTATCTGATGCACTTATGGATATATACTTTCCTTGAGAAACTATACGATCAAGCCAATTGTTTCTTACTTAGTCCTTCTGGATCACAGTTTGCATACATTTATTTTTGCTATGCCGATTTCTGGATGTTAGGAACAGGTATCTAAAGGTACGCAGGTTTGCACATCATGCCTATAATAGTGTGCGTGTTCTAAACCAGTACCGTACTTCTCAAGCACAGGGCCGGCGGAAATGGGTAGTCCCCCCCCCCCCCCCCCCACTTTTTTTTTGCGCAAGATATAAGAATGAATAGGGTGTAACCACTTTGCCCCCCCCCCCCCACTTTTTTCATCCGAAAGTGCCACTAGAAAGTTGCGCTGAACCCCCCCCCCTTTTTTTTTTGGCATGTTAGCTTATGAAACCCGGAAATAAAAAATGGGCCCCCAACTTTCAAAACGTGGCGCCAGCGAAGAAGCAGTGGGCCGCGAAGCTCTCTCGGATGGTTTCCTAAAATACAAATAATAAAAAGATTCCTATTCCATCTACACAATATGTAAATGGGCCTCCTAGAGCGCTGAAGGAGCCAAAATGGGCCTCGGTTTAAGTAAAGTTTAGAAGCGCTTTTCTAAACAACAATTACTTTACTGCATACTATCATTACAACACTGTCTTCATAAAATCAAACAGGGCTGGACGTCATAGAAATATAGTCACGAGCACATGCAATTGTGCATCGACCGCGTCCTGTAAACAGATAGCATGTGATCCAGTTTCTTTTTTCTTTCCTGTTCATTTCCGTTTCCTTTTCAAACCAGAAACATTTCTCTACGTAGGATTCGCAATCACCATTGCCATTCTTCTCATCGCGCTGATCATCATTACTGCGAAGTGGTTTCAGATTCGTCGGTAAGAGAGACAGAGGGACAAGAGAGGTAGAAGATTTCGCCAAGGCGGAGCCGAAAAAAAAAAATGACACTATAATTTCAATTTCAATTCTTTTTAATATTAATTTCTCAATGAAAAATACATCAAATATGACAGAGTACAGTGACAATAAAATAGCAAGTTGAAAGTAGTATTGACAATATAGTTACACACATACACACACACGCACATTTATGTATATATATATATATATATATATATATATATATATATATGTATATATATATTTGTGTGTGTATATATATATATATATATATATATATATATCACACTCAGCAAAAAAGGAAAGAAAACACTTTTTTAAGTTCATCTTTCTCATAGACTATCTGGCTAAAAATGGTGTTTTATATACCATGTTAAAGGTAATTGTTTAGCTATCAACCTAGTAGGTCAATGAAAATGTTCACTTAACGCATGAGTGAACACATTAGTTTTTCTCTTCCAAGGCACAAAAGTAAAAATTGCAAAATGGACAAGTTGTTATTCAAGCGTATTTGCTCTTCCAAATAATATTGAGAACAAAACACAAATTCAACACAATAGAAATGCAAATTAATTTTCAAAAATCAACCTATGATCTCAATAATATCTCTGCAACCCTCCAAAGATAAAGAAGGTCAAAAAAAAATGATGGAGGAAAATGAAGAATCTGCAGTCAAATCCGCAGTCAAAAGACATGCCAAAGAAAATTATGGTAACAACGAAAGTTAAATTTGAAACGTTATTCCAAATTAAGAACATTTGAAATAATATTTGTGACCCGCTACAACAAAAGGATCCTAAAGTCGCTGACGGCTGAGCCGAGAAAATCGAGTTTGAAGTCATATCATTAAAATTGGTCAAAACAATCGGATTTTTGCTTTTGCAATTATTTTGTAGTCTAGTATTTTGTCTATCATCTGCCGAAATTTCGAAGCTAAATGATCAAAGAAAGAGCAAATAATCAGCGTTTTTCTGGCCCATGATTTTCCGACTTTCAACGTAACAGAATTGTGTCCGAAGATTTGGATTTAGCGCCGCAGCTAGACTCCGCCCCTAGCAACCAGGGAATGATCTTATTGGTCAGTCCGTGGCATCCTGATTACTGATTGGTCGTACGTAGACCGCTGGCGCTAAGCTTGAATGAACATCGGGGAGGTCGCTAGGATCATACCTCCTATTGTCAAGCGGTGAAAACTGTCTCGCCTCCCCTTGATCATGAAAGCGTCGGAAGGAGAACTTTGAAGGCGTTTTTCTCGAAACTCTGATTTCCACAACCACTTGACATGCGCTAATAAAATCCTCTATATCTCCGCGACCAAGTATTTTTATGAGTTGTGCTATATATGAAATTAAAGTAGAAGAGTAAGGGAACAATCTCCTGAAATTTTCAGAAAATTGTCCTCCCCCGACTTTCGGATCCTTTTTGTTGTAACGGGTCTCATGTGGTTCTTGGATTTGTCTCTTGCATTTTTTAAAATCCCTTAATTAAAAGGCAAAATGAAGAAATTCTGTCGATTTTATCACCTTTACGGCTTACTCCAAATGTTACTCCCCATTTAAAGTTTGAATTGATGGAAAATGCTTATTTTCCACCTTCAGTTTCGCACTATGTTTTTGTTTTGAATATAAAGGAAAACAAGGGAACGGAAACTTATTTTTGTTGCTTCATTCATGTCTCTCATTGCGTTGAGTTGTTCTTTTGTTATCATTGCTATCTTGGAGGCATTTGCAAATGAATTCCAATATGCCCAATTCTGCAATTTTTACTTTTCTGCCTTGGAGGACAAAAACGAATGGGTTCACTCATGTGTAAAATTTTCCTTTGTATAAACCTACCAGGTTGAAAGCCAACTAAATAATCTTTGATATGGTATATAACACATTGATTTTTGTCCAAATCTTCTATGAAAAATATTAACTAGAAAAAGTGTTTACTTTCTTTCTTTCTTTCTTTTTTGCTGAGTGTATATATATTTCTGTTTATCTATCTATTTATTCATTCATCTATTGATAATTGCTGGGGACTCAATCCCCTACACCACACAAATAAACGTACACACATGCACATACAAACACATACGCACACGCACTGACACACACAAACACACAAACTAAAAACCATTTAATTAACCCCCTAACATCTTTTTATTTTTCGTTTCTTTCAGAAGAAGAGTAAAAGAAATGCTACTATTTTTCAATATGTTACTATTTTTCTCGCCCCCCCACATCTCTCTACATATTCTGCATATTATGTCTTCCAAGGTTTCAATATTTACTTTTTTGTTTATAAAACCCGTGCAACCCAAACAAATATTCCGCAATAGAAGATCCAATCGTATTATTCATCGATTTTGGTAAACTTTTTTGTTTGTGGGTGTGTGTGTGTGTTATGTGATATCGCAATTTCAAAATATACCCTTAGTTCCATAATGATCTCTAATATATATATTATTTTCTTAAAGTTTGTTTACATCTTTTTATTTTTCGTGTCTTTCAGAAGAAGAGTAAAAGAAATGCTACTATTTTTCAATATGTTACTATTTTTCTCGCCCCCCCCCCACATCTCTCTACATATTCTGCATATTATGTCTTCCAAGGTTTCAATATTTACTTTTTTGTTTATAAAAACCGTGCAACCCAAACAAATATTCCGCAATAGAAGATCCAATCGTATTATTCATCGATTTTGGTAAACTTTTTTGTTTGTGGGTGTGTGTGTGTGTTATGTGATATCACAATTTCAAAATGTACCCTTAGTTCCATAATGATCTCTAATATATATATTATTTTCTTAAAGTTTGTTTACATCTTTTTATTTTTCGTGTCTTTCAGAAGAAGAGTAAAAGAAATGCTACTATTTTTCAATATGTTACTATTTTTCTCGCCCCCCCCCCCACATCTCTCTACATATTCTGCATATTATGTCTTCCAAGGTTTCAATCTTTACTTTTGTGTTTATAAAACCCCTGCAACCCAAACAAATATTCCGCAATAGAAGATCCAATCGTATTATTCATCGATTTTGGTAAACCTTTTTTTTTTTTTTTTGTGGGTGTGTGTGTGTGTTATGTGATATCACAATTTCAAAATGTACCCTTAGTTCCATAATAATCTCTAATATATATATATTATTTTCTTAAAGTTTGTTCGTGAAAAACTCTTAGGAACCAAAAGGACTTGAAATGGAATGATATAAAAGTAGACGCAGTGAAATGAAAAGGGGCAGAGGTTTTCATCGTAGTATATTAATTGCTACAATGTTGGGAGATACAAATACATTATGTAAAAGATTTTAAATGCATGAGGCTCTCAACATCCAGTTGCCATCATGTCAACTATAATTAATTTGTTTTGTGTGTGTATGTATGTGTGTTGGTGTGTGTATTTCTTTCAGGAATCAAAGTCATGCCGAGCCTTCCCAGAAGTCGTCCGCCAATGATCAACTCGGTGAAGGCAGCACACCCTTCAACTACATAGATCTTGATCCAACTACGCGTAGACATTCCGACTACGCGTCCCTAGCTGATGACACAGCTCTAAATCATCCCGCGGAAACTAGTCACGCACAAACCGACGACGTTATCCATGAAACCATCCTGTCTCACAACTACGAGAATTGGACCCCAGTGACACAAGGCGATGGAGAATATCCATTATACGAAGATCCTGTCGACAGGCTAGTCAACGAGCAGTTGCTTCAGGACAGACAAATGATCGTTAGTCACAACTACGAGACGAGGATCGTAGTGACCCCTGAAGGAAAGAGTGCAGACTGTAATGTTCTTGCCGACAGCCAGGTCAAAAAGCAGTCGCTTGAAAAAAGACAATCCGTCATCTATCAAAACTACGAGGCGATGATCACAGTGAGGCCTGATGAAGGAGGGTATGCAAGATATGATGTTCCTGTCGACAGCCAGGTCAATGAGCATTTGCTAGAGGAAGGAGCAATGGACATTCCTGATTACATCGACATCGTTGAATAGATTGACGGAGATGAATAGGATTGTTATGTCATGCTTTATAGAAGTATTTTAGCAGAAATGACACTTCTTTTCAACATATGTATATATATATATATATATATATATATATATATATATATATATACAATTATATATATATTTATATATATATATATATATATATATATATATATATATATATACAATGTACAGTGCGTATAAAAAAGTAATCAAACTTTACTGTCAATTATGGAGCGTTTAATGTTGGTTATACAGAAATGAGAGCTTTTCTTCTTTTTATCATTACCTAATTTTGTTGGTAATAATGTCATGTATGACTGAGCACATTAACCTTGAAAACTACAATAATTTCCAAGTTTAACTGTAGTCATAAAGAAACAGTGCACTGAAACGGATGAGATCTGTCAGTTGTGCAAACTGGCCTGTTCATTTGGTCACTTTTATTGACAGATCTCATCCATTTCAGCAAGACTTCAATGTTCCTTCTTGGTAACAGTCAAACTTGGAAAAAGTGCAGTTTGTCATTGTTGTGCTTAAAGTTTAAATAGTGTGTGCTCAATCATGGATAATATTGTTTACACGATTAGGTACTGATAGAAAAAAAAAGAGTTTTCCTTTTCTCACAAGTAAGATTTCCACACTTCATAGTTGAAAATTATCAAATGGTCCCCCTTTAAAGTTGGATTCCCTTTTATTTTTGATACACACTGTATAAAGATACCCAAATCCACTGTCCAAAATCTTACTGTTAGAAAATTGTTAGTTCTATTTTGTATGTTCTGTATATCAATTCTTAATAAATACAATCATTAACGATCAAAATTCAAAACCGAAATTTGTTAAAAGAAAAACCCAAAGAACGCATGTTTAGCTATGAGTTTCTAAATTATAAAGATATCATCTCAGGGGGGAAAAGGCAAACCTACATTCCCTCATATCTTGTTTGCATCGTTCCCTGAATATTGTACAGTCGTTTTAAAGTTAGTTAGTCAGAGGGAGATAAGTGACTGACGTTGTTCAGTGGTGTTGTGCAGGCTTACCACATCCACGTATGTACACTCTATTGCATTGTACGCTCAAAGCTGTGAGCATGATTTGATTTACTCTTGTGATTTATTATATTTTGCGTAGTTTTTCACTGATTACACACCTTGTAGATAAGGCACAGGATTACGTTACGTAGCATTCTTCCAAAATGTCATGTCAAGTTTTCAGTGTCGCTCTGAAGAGTTCAAAAGTTGTCATTGATTTGGAAACCTGCTTTTGCATGTACGTCTTTCAGCGAAACACTTTTTAAGATGAAAAATCACTGATCATTGGCAATGAATCGATGTTTCTAAATACAACCTTTATTTCACTGTAGTTAATAACGATGAATACGCAAACACTTATACATATATACTACGAATTTGTAGCAAACAGATACGGGGAATGCATATTGTTTCAGATCTTATAGCAAACATATTTAAAGTGTATTTCCAATGAAGTATTATCATTGTGTGTAAATAAGCTGATAGTGTCTATCAATTCAAATCATGGTATGGATGTATCTCTGAATATGGATGAACAAAGAACTTCTGCACGTTGGCAAAACGTGGAATATTGTCAGGAAAATGTTTTGCCTGTAGTATAATATTGTACATGTGGAAATTAATTACACAGAATTATTTTCACAATACTCCGTAAAATCACTCTGTTAAATGTTTTGTCCATACTTGACTCTTTTCTTAAGCATGCCTGACCGGGTGTGCGATCGCAATGCTTGGCAATGAAATCGCTTGCAGTTGTACACACTGTCAAAAATTCTTGGCAAAGTACAGAAAGGGATAACATTATTTGAAAAAATGGTGGGAAAATCGTTAGGGTTGAATAGTTATGATTATAGCTCTTGATAACTAGAAAGCAAAACATCTTGAAACTTCTAAAATAATCAAGTCACTTGAAAGCTCTATATCGAAACGAATACAAAAGAAAATTAAATAATACTCGTCTTTATTTGTAAGACTAACGAAACCAAGTGCATAATACTTGTCAATCCATGGATGTGGATAGCTTTCACTGTGACATTACTGATGAGTCTTAATTCCGCCTTGCATGGGAATTGTCGATCCATTTTAGCGTGTTACATTGATGATAATACATAATCCACTGCAGCCTTAGGTAGAGATGTAGTCAAAACGATAGCATTAAAATGCAAGTTGTAGACCATCACGTCAGAGTCTTGGTAATGTGAAATCAGTTTTACAAATCTTAGTTAAACTAACTTGACATTAGTTTTGATTATCTAATAAACAAACGAATGTGGATAATGCTACATAGGATATTCTTGTCACTAGTCATTAACTGTGGTATAACACGGATAATCATATTGTATGGGAGCTTCATCTTTACCTTGAGTAAAGTGATTATATTTCACGTGATAAAGGTAGGTCACCCATATAGGCACAGAACATGCATCGTGACTTTCCATTAAACAGCAAGAAAAGAGAAAATTATACAGGGAGTGCTTGTGTCATTTCTTGAAAGATGTAACTAATGCTATTGTGAAAAATCAAACAAAAAAAAACAAACAAACAAACAGTGAGATCAATTCTGAGATCATTAAAAGGTAGAAAGTGACGTTTCATGTCATATTACAGCAATTATTGTTTTTATGCATCTCCATGATGTACAGTACAAAATAATATGTATAGAAATAGTAAACACATCTCATTCCTGTAGGAAGAATGCATGTTTCTCCTCACCTTTATAGCGTCATTATGAAAAAAAAAAAGCCGCACAGGAATCACCCTTTAAGTATTGGTTTTTATAAGGCAAAAATGTTGACTTCGTCTTTCTAAGTTCTCTGAAGTAGTCATACTGGTACCTATTTTATCGCAAACATGATGTAAAACAGAAACATCTAGACCAAAGTTTCTTCTCCTTTCTTTTGGCTTTCTCTTTATTGTCTCACTTCTTGTCTTACACTACGCAAAATAGGTTCACGAGACCGACACTACGCAAAAAAAGGCTCACGAGACCGACACTACGCAAAAAAAGCTCATGAGACCGACACTACACAAACAAAGCCCACGAGACCGCAAAATAGGCTCACTAGAACTACACTAGGCAAAATCGGCTCACCAGACCGACACTTAAGGCAAAGATTAAAGGAGCATTCCAGACGATGTTCATAATTTCACATTATGTACAGTGTAGTATATAAATCGACAGCTTTACATGTATAGATTTGTGGAATTTATTGTGGTCCTTATTGAGCAGAGAAACCAATACTCTGAAAATCTTTAAAAAAGTACACTGTACAATGTTGATGACGTGGGAGCCTCAAATAATTATTTCAGAAATGTAGCAGTATGATTCCTTTACAATTTCGCTGGCTTGACAAGTTCACCTCTGTAGAATCTATGTATGCCTTCTTCTTTTGTTCTACTTCCTTGAGCCTCAATTGATGCATTCTTACGGTGAGACTGCTAAGTCATCATACTTGTTCATTGCAATTTGTTATAAATTTTGAAAAAAAAAATTCTCTCATCCCAATCACTATAAATTCTGAAACTCTGTACTCACTTAAACTTATCTATAGTTGTTCAAATGTAAAAGTCTAAAAATCATCCGGAGGTCTCCTTTAAGGCCCAAGAGACCGACACAGTGCCGTATGTACTGCACTGGACCGACAGGATGAATAGCGCCATCTATTTTATGTCAACTACGAGTACCGTACGCCCTCTGTACTGGGTGTTGCATTAATAACAAAAGGGGAAAATCACATACGGCCGGTTGAGACCTACCTTTTATTAAGCCCATTTTGTTTTGCTTTGTTTTAGTTATCTCAACCATATCAAAACCGATTTTCATCAAATAACCTCTTAATTCCTCTTAGAATTGTATGCTCATTAATATCTTATATAATTGGTTTCTAATTACTTTACAAAGGGTTAAAACATGAATTCCCATCTCAAACAAAACTATACCACCCATTTAGACACTCATCTCTCATAAGTTCAATTCCCATTTGATATATAGATTTGCATGTGTTTTATTTACTTAATGATTCGTTGACTATACAGCTATGAACACTTCCTTATGACTCCCCCAACTGAAAATGAAAACACTGGCACTATGCTATTGTGCTACATGCATAACAACTCATAATTTGAATATTTTGCCAATAATTGCCACGCAATGAATGGATTGTATGAATTCCATTGTAGGATGATACGTGTTAAACTCTTGTATGCGACCCTACCTTAATTCTCATTATGCGATTAAAGAAACGTTAATTGGTTACTTCTGTAGAGAATTTCCGAGAAGTATTAGCCCACAAGAATGATTTTAAAAAAATGATTTGGCAGCCATTTTGTTTCTGCAAATTTGATGGGCTTTTGCCTTGTTTTGAATTTTGCTTACAAACAGTTTTTATTTCTATCAACTCAGCATACTCGAATTATGGCAAAAGAAAAGTGTGGTATTCAACTTTTACTCTAAAATACCTCTAGCAGTCACATTTCTTTTTGGAAGGTCCCACTAGGCTATAATAACCATTGCCATACGCAGATTTGTATTTCTTCTTTCTTTAAGGTTGGAGTAGGAATGCCTAAAAGTATCGAGGATGTGTTTGTATTTTAGAAATGAAGTGGAAAGCTCTGGTGCACAGTTTTAGTGATTTGTATTTCTTTCTTTCTTTCTTTTCCAGAAACACTCACACACGCATACACAGACAAAGTTATTGAAAATTCCAAGGGGTGAGGGACGGCAACTGGGAGAAGAAAAGACGAGAAGTATCAATTTAAGTCCTACAATTTATACTGCAGAACTATCAAGTCTCAAGCATTCTGCGTGAGACTTAAGCATTTAGGGTCTGTCTCACGATCTCACGCATGGCACCCATTTTTCTCACGCATCGGGTGAAGTCTGCAACTTGGGCCAAAAAATAAGGAGCATAGCTCAAAGGATTAAAGTGATGGTTGCAATTGAAGGTATATTTCCCTTTTGTCTTTCAAAATTAGTAGAAAATAGTTACTAAAGCATGCACCAGATCGCATCATTAAGAGCTAAAAAAAAAAGCTCCCTACCATGGGAGGGGGGACAACCCCTAATTCGCATAATGCGCGCGAGCGCCGAGATGCCAAGTCATGAAAATCTCACTCATAATTTTTTTTTTTGAACTTGGCATCACTAATACTGACAAATATCAACCGAGCCTGCACTTTCTCAAAAGTCAAGCACACACACACATAAAAAACTAATCAGGCAATATTATATATGATTATATCGAGATGTTGCTTGTATGAAAGTGAAAGGTAGTGGCGCTGAACATAAGGAAGCACAACAATCCATTTTGAAACTTTGTTGCCCGATTTTTATTAGTAGTAATTAATCAATCCATTTATTTATTCTTATTCATTTTTCTCTGAATGTCTGTGTATTGAGTGTTTTAACAAAACTTACAAATCAAGTTAAGAGGGTTTTATAAGAAGAACCCCATAAAAATCTATGCGTTTTAAAGACCCATCAAGTTGAGTTAGCCAAGAGAAGAATGTTTATCAGAATCCTATATACTTTCACAAACGCAGGAAAATATCTATGTAGATAGGCCAATAGACTGCCACAGAAATGATGAACACACATTGGTCTCAGTGCAGGCATGAGAGTAGGCCTATGAGTCTACAGGAGAAAGAACGTATTGCGGGAGACTAAATGTTTAATACGCACACACAAGCACAATTTAAGCATACGTTACATGCAAAACTCATTTTCAGATTTGCATATAAATACGCAAACAGAGCTACACACGAAGAAAACAGACTGAGAGAGAGAGAAAAAAAGAGAGAGAGGGAGAGAGAGAAAAATGACATTATCGAGAGAGAGGAGAGAAAAAAAATCCTTACATGATCAACACTTAAGATACACATGTATCAATATTATCATGAGCCATGTATCACAAAGGCAACAAAAAATGGGTGTAGGTACGATTATTCATAAAATGAAAGTCATAGAAGATTTACCGCTTTTAATAGATTGATAGGTCAGACGTGAAATCGAATTTAGGTTGTCAAGCAAGTAGGACTATGGGAAGACAGAGAAAATCGGTGCAGAGATGGTATGGATGACATCATTGAGATGATGTCTATGAGAGTGACGATTCCACTGCTGAATATACTACAAACAGCATTTGTGATCCATGTAGTTCAATTCAGTTCAAATTTATTTCATATTTCCACTTTCTCAATGATGAGATTACGAAATGATTGACAGTAAAACAAGAATACAAAATATATACAATGTCTTTTGATTGAATAAGAAAAAAAAAACATACTTTACACAAATGTATATGGTCATATCATCTGAGGATATCACAAGTAAATATCAGAAATATAAAGGGGCCTACATACAAGCTATAACGCTTGTAAAACTGTACGTTCCCGAATTCATAGGCATGGGATTATATGGAGAACGGATTATGTTTATCTTGACCAATTAAAATCATACCAGTACAAAAATCAATATAAAGAGTGAACTAATGAACCACATGAATTTCGCTCAAACCAGACTGTACGGATCTCGCCGTGTTTGAAAAAGAATGCTACATGTTTAATATACCGGTACCATTAAATAACTTGGTGCTGCGGACAAGCAAAAGACTGGGAGTATAAAAAAAATGCAAAAAGCCTGGTAGAGTGTATCCACTAAGTAAGAGCTGTTTTAATTTGCGTTTGAAGGTGAGTAGGGATAAGGAAGAAGTAATATCTTGAGGGAGGTCATTCCAGTATCTGGGTCCAGTAAACATAATTGTTTTCTCTGCAAAAATAGTGCGAGTACGGGGAAGGTGATAGGCCTCACTCTGGCGAGTGGGATAACAGTGAATAGAGCGATTTTTATTTGAACATGTGGATAAAAACAGATAGTAATTCATTAGTCGTTAGTTTAAGCATGAAAATTCCGAGTTTATAATGAAATAGGTCTGGAATTTTCAGAATTCTGTTTTGATGAAAAAAAGCAGTTGGTATGAGCAAAATATCCGGCGTGGTTAATGATTCTTATTGCACGCTTTTGAATACGAAGAAGGGAATCTAATTGCATTTCCCCACGCCAAATTTCCATAATTAAAGTGTGGAGATATCAAAGAAGAATATATGCTCTGCAAAATATGAATAGGGGAAAATGTTTAAAGGTAGGGAATCCCATTTGCATGCCTTAAATGAAGAGTTGTATAAATACAGTGGTATGTTGAAGAGAGTATCATTTTAGAAACTCCCATAAAGTATTGAAAGTGGAAGGTAACATTTAGTACATTTTTATTGACCGTTAGATTTTGAGTGGAATTTTTTTCGAGGCTCACCGTAAATTCCAGTACAGCTACCTTTGCAGACCCATGCACTGCATATGTGTCCATCATGTATATTTTGTGAAGAAAGTTCATCAAAACTTACAAACATTTCTATATACATTCTTGCCACACACTCTATATGTTCTTACATCAGCTCTTATACTTTTAGATTAGTGTTTATAGATAAAGAAATACAGAAGACTGCAACAAAAACGCTTAAGTGTGGCTGACACACAGAACTGCACTGAGCAGTTGAGTTTTGTGCATCATTCAAATTGTAGATAACTGTTGACTTCCAAATTTCTCAGCAGTGGCCTAAACAAGTCCCCTGAGGTTCATATTTAATGTTTTGCTGCATTTTGGGAGGTCTGTAAAAGGTATCCCCTACCTTTAAGCTTATTTAAATTCGGATATTTCAGGACAAGTTTTTACTTATGAAATTAATGTGAGTTTTGCAGGATAATTGCCTGCGTTAAACATATATCATTCATTTTGATATCATGTGAGACAACATTCATAGAATAACCATTATAATGAGCCCTTTCTATATTCAGGGATAATTAACCTTGTTCGCATAAATCCAAGATTGCACAGACCTGAGCTCATTATTCATCATATCATGCAATTAATGTATTAGGGTCTCGATGTGAAAAAAAAAAGAAACTTGTGTCATCGGCAAAATAAATCAATGATAAAATTTTCGATGATTTTTGAAGATCGTTTATGTATAAGATAAATGAAAGTGGGCCCAAGAGGGAACCCTGTGGAATCCGCATGAAATAGGTTTTTAATTACAAATCATGGCCGTTATCTATTTGCTGTCGTCTACGTTTTTATTCGTGATTTCATTGTCTTTCCGGCATTGAATCATACACAGAATGTCACAAAAACAATCGCCAAATGATGCAGTTAGCACAGGAGAACGAGGGGTTTTCTTGAAGTTAGTGGACCTTCTTTTCAGCTAGTATTACACAAAACTATGGTTCTTTTAGAATAAGAAAATGATATAAAAACGTGTTTCTTAAGTATTTGTTGAACTTCTGCTTTCTGCTATAGAAAACAAAATACATCTGTTTATTTACCATGTTAAGTTATTTGCTCAGATGTGATTAGAACTTTCGTTTTACATAGGAATGATGACAACGTCAACGGACCTCCTTATTGATTAGTTACATGTAATAGACGAAATAACATTTCTTTTATTTATGCAGGCACATATTCGTTCAACTTTTGCCTAAAAGAAAATCTATCCATTTCTTTATATCGAATACATATTTTATATGTTCAGATATGATAAATTTAGTATTGAATTGGAATAGGGCTAAGATGTAAATAATGAAATCTGAAATATGTCATCGCACTCTTCTTCCTTGCTTAAAATGCATTCTCTATATTATGACTACATGACATTGTATTATATGCTTATAATGATGCATATATCATTATACAATGATGTCTGTAATCACGTTATAGGAACTATCAAGCCGATAACGGAGGGTGAATATAATAACGTTTATGATGCAGAGAGAGAAAAACACAACAACAGAGTGAAAATAACAAGAAGGAAGGAACTAAGATTGCGGCAACGGTAAACGAGAACTTTTGATTGGATACCGAGCAGAGCTGCTAGACTGACAGGGCGATCATCTGCTTTGGCAACAGACAATAAGGAAGTGCACATCATTCGGGCATGTTTATCGGCTGGAACTGGGACCTTTTGTGATGTCATCTGACCTCTAGTTATGGCTTGCCTGTATGCCTGGATTCTGGTTTTCGTCGGGTCTTTTAATCCAAGTTTTGAGTACTCAAGTAAGACTTTTATCATTACTTGAACTATAAATATCAAGAGGTTCTACGTCGATGTAACTTTCCGAATAATGAAAATTACATTCAATAATCGGCATATGATTACTGCTGCGAGCCCTTGTCAAAGTATGAAGAAGTAGGATATCCTTAGATTCAGGAGAGGAGATTTGACTGGTATTGTCAGAAATTATTTTTTTCTCTCCAATTATCAGACAAAAGAGTAGATATGTTGTTCATTCTCATCAGTATTATTAACCTATACACCTATTGAGAATGCGCCTCCAACCTCTAGCTAAATATGAAAGACAGAGAGATAAAGTTTACAACTGCCATGCACATAGTAGCTTCAAATGACGTCTTAAAGTAAACTCAGCATTTCTCTGTGCTGTGTGAGGACGGCTGTATCTTAAAATTCACATTTAACTACTCGTTCTAGAATCAACACTACTCGTTTACCACATTATGCAAGTGTTTACAATATGATGTAAATAGTAACGCATGATATGCTGTCGCTATCACAGATGTGTACTTTCAAACCATATCAATTAATGTCCCTATGTACTTCCCAATGTAATGTAAAATGATAAAGCCCTGAATTTCTAATTATGTTAATTACATTTTATTTTTAGCTGAGTCGTATCAAGTTCTTTTGTGACCTCTCATTCGGATGGTTAGCTTACTTTGTTTTGATTTGTTTTACTCCGTTTTAGAATCGCTAAACTTGGCTGAAATGTTGATACTACAAATAAGGAATGACTCTGAACGCACAACGTGGGATATAACTACCAACGAAACTATGAGAATCCAAGTTTCTTTCAACGCATTTTTGCTACGTGCTGGGCATGACTTTCTTGATATAGAAGATATCTGTGTGAATTACCACGACAACACAACGAAATCTACAAAACTGGCTAATTTCAGTGGAAGCACAGTTCCTGGACCTGTTACTTCTTTAAGTAACACTGTGAGGATAAGATATCGGCCGTCTTCCAGAACATGTCATAGGAACGTAGAAATAAGTGTGACAGCGGTACCAATACCAGGTGAGTTGAGTGATCATTATCCTTCAATTCAGCTCATGTTACGTTTTGTCTCTTCGTAAGTTTTTGAATTGTAACAAATTGATATTCACGCATCTACTGCTTATACCAATGCATACGGAAAACATGTTCAACGTGAAGATTATAATAATAGTTCCCCCTTTTGATCAAATTTCGATTAAGCATCGATGTTATCAGTTCTATGATTTGACTGCATGCATTAGACGTCTTCAAATCAAATTGAACATTCCAAAGAATTGCCATTAAATTCAACCACTTCTTCTTTTCACTGGCTTTACCATCAAGTTCATAATATTGATAAACATGACTATTGACTTTCATTTGTGTACATTTAAGTAGCAAACAATGCAAAATATACTAGTAGAGTATTAAAAAAAACCATACATATTGAAATGACGATTTTTGTTTGAGTTGTAAAAAGTCCATAATTATGGCCTTTTACCGAGTGTACCTAGTAATAACATAATAGAGCTCAGATTTTATTTTTATACCAAAAGAAAGTCTTCGAATAATTACTATATTCAATCGTGACAATTTAGCCTTTGCCACAACACCTTGTCCATACAACCGCATTATATTAGATTTTCTTTTATGCGACAGAGAACATATGGCTGGGAAAAGACAACTCATTCAACATGACGTCACCAAATTATCCTTCTGACTACCCAAATAACTTTTACTATCGTTGGAAATTCCAAGCTCCAGAGGGATGTTTTATTTCCTTCGATTTCAAATCGTTTTTAGTGGAAAACCAGCGCGATTTTCTCTACTTCTTCCAAGAGAACGAGAGAAATGAAAGCACCACTTGCACAGAATTACTAAAAGTTGAAAATATGACTGGTGAGAGGACAGATGTTGTTCTGCGAGACTGGAACTTTGAATCTTCGACGTCATCGCTCACAGCCATTTTTACTAGTGACCTAAGTACGAAAAAGGCGGGTTTCAGGATCCAGCTTCGAGCTGTTGAGGGTAGATATTTCCTTTGTTACGACACTTTCATATGTTGTTACTTAAGTCATGACAGTAATGATGAAGCAGTGGTAATAAAAATAATCGAAGCCAATGTATGAAACATATATATGTAGCATGTGTAGTGTATAACAGGACATTTTGTTGTAGGGCGTGATATATATGATTCTTCAATTCTCAGTATATTCGTCTTAATGTCTAGAAAAAAAAACAGAAAAAAACAAGACAATAAGAAACAATCTCTGTTAATCGATTTCTTTCTCCTCCAATGCCGGAAAACTTGAGTGAACCACAAATGTGAAAATATTATCCCCAGTTATCATGAGAGTGTGATAAAGTTCATATATGTTCATATGTTTGATTCAACTAATCTTAAGCTTCTCGTAGTTTGGTGTGTATAAATTTTTTCATGATATATGGCATTACCATTTAACCATAAAAGTATTAACAAGCCCAGGACATTATAGTAGGCCTATACATTTATTGTGAAGAGATTTAACGCAGTCAACGTTGAATTCAAATTATGTTTCCCTACTTATTCAGGAGAGTATTATGCGTCAAACGAATAAAGAGTTTTATATTTCAAGACATTCTTAGACACTAAAACTCGGACAGGAGATATCACCCTCTTGCTCTTTGGACAAGTATCGATTTATTTATTTATTTATTTTTTATTATTTTTTTTTTTTTAGGGCTTTCATGTCTGCGCCTTTTTCTGGTAAACTGACATTCTGGTATACATTATCTTCTATTATTATTATTCGTTTATAAGTCACAAGAGAATAGTCGAACACATTTTGTCATCTTGTTTTTAAAGGATGTGTTTCACTGAGCTGGCTATCATCTGCAATCATTCTAATTGAATTCACGCTTGTATAATCTTATAACATTTACATATTCAGGGGAAAATGCTTCATGTTCACCGCCTACACTCTCGCCCACAGAGTTTTCAACAAATTTATCTGGTGCAACCGTAAGCCGAAGACAATCTGGTAACTTATCGTTTACTGATGATGATCGAGTCCAACTTGTAACAATTTATCATTTACCTGTTTTTAGATAACGACTAAAGGGAAGCTCGAAATTCAACTTTTCTTTTTCTTTTTTTTTTCTTTTTTTTTACCAGACCATAGCAACTTGGCATTCAAGCGCGGGTTTTAGGAGCGAGCTGCGCTCAAATTCGAAATGCTATTTTTTCGTTATCTTTATTTTTATGATGAGTTTGGCATCCATCCCCGTTTTTTAACTAGTCTCATTTTTTTTTTACTGTTTAATGTATCTATTTCTTCATTTTTATGTCCTTCATTTTTCTTATTCCTAATTGCGTTTCCAGTCAGTCCACTTTTCCCTCCCACCTCCATTTGGAGTGACAAAAATACAATATCTCAATCTGGAAAATAAAGACAGTCAAAGTGTTACAATATGATATTCAACATAATGTGACAAAGTTCATGTAAAACCTTGACTCTGACGGTGGCAGTATAATTATTAATAATCATCCTGCCTGCATTTTGCTTTATTGATAAAATGTTATGTGCAATGTGTTAATCGATAATTGTTTTGATAATTGTCTTTCTTGATTATGGTAAACCTTGCTCCTAAATGACAGCATATGTCACTTTGATTCATCAACTCTTCCCTGATGCTCATTATTTCGCTAACGTGTATTCCGTCACACATGGTCGAAGTAAAATGTAAACCCTATCATGGAATAAAAGGAATGAATTCTACACAGTGGCAGTGAGAGGGTTACTTATTCTAAATTTCCCTTCTTTATTTGTCCCAGCAAATGACTCGAGAACCGACTACACAACCGGCCCTCATCAAGGTACGAGTGAGATACAACCCACAGAGCAGAGCTACAATACACAGCATTCCGGTGAGTCTTTGGATCGAAAGATAATGATCAGAGATTGAAAGAGATAATTTGACATAATTACAATCTGCCATATCACTTCTTCCTTTAACCCCGCCCTCTCCTTACAAAATTAATGTTCAATATTTCCTTACAATCTTCTTACTAAACAAACCTTCGACCAATACAAGAAAAACAATTATTGCCCATCTAGAGGACCCGTGATTCTTGAAACCAATGATTTATTTTGTTTAATACCTTTTTGAAAGCCAATTAATTTCAATTATGCTTAAGTGCTCTGACATGAATATCTAATATTAAAAGGTCTATCGTAATTAACGTTTAACATCCTGGCATTTATGATTGATTTCTTTCATTTTATCAATACTGGCTATTGTCTTATTCCTTTTGATAACATCGATTGAAGATGTATTCCACTTCGCTTTGGTGTTGAAGAGGAATGATAATGTTTTATCTGTCAATCATCCATACAAGATGATCTAGTTTACATTCATATGAGTATACTATCATACATTATAATAATTTGTTTGTTAAACCATGACTTTATTCAACTTTAAGTATGTGTGAGTAGAGCATAGTAAGAAAACGAGAACCATCATTTCATTTAAACGAAAGGCAGGTCAAAACACGTTACATGAGTTACAAAATAAGTCTTGAATTTTATATTTCCACAACACAAGATACATATATATCATATTACGTACAAACTGTCAAATATTAATAATGATGAAATGATAAAAACATAATACATTATAGCCTATCATCATCTCATTTTACCTCCACTATCTTCAATTTTCACTGGACTCTAGCATGAGCAGAGCTTTTACCTTTAACACTAAGCAAGTTTTCTAAGCTGAAAGAGAAAAAGACGTGTGCTTTTTATTTAGCAATATTACAAGTACTTATAAATCGCTCTCACAACGAGTAGACAGTAATAATTCTCTTTTTTTTTCAGGAAAGAGAAGAGAACTGGTAATGTACAAGTCATGTAGTTTAAAAATTCATACCTGGAACTACACCTTAAGCAGTCCAATATAGAACTACTCACATTAAGTAACTGTAGAATATTTCCTTGCAATCTTCTTGCAAATCTTCGACCAATACAAGAAAAAAAAAAACCAATGAGTAACTGTTGATACCTTTGTGAAAGCCAATTAATTTCAGTTATGTTTAAGTGTTCTGACTTTTTGATCTCAATTAGGTCTATCATAATTTAATATCTCGGCATTCATGATTGATTTCTTACATTAACTGCACTGGCTTTTGTATTCTTCGTGGTTTTGATAACATCGATATGTGATATACTCCACTTCGCTTCGCTGTTGAAGAGGAATAATTGCTTATCTATCAGTCTCTGCTGACCACGTGATAAGTGCATTATTCATTGTATTACACTGCAAGGGGAAAAAGAGAGATCTTGTGATGGCTGATACAACGTGGTAAAGTTTGCATTTCCATGAGTACTTTCAAATTGCAAATGATAAGAGCTAAATTATTAGAATAAAAATTACTACCCAGAATGTCGATTTTTTTTCATACTTTTTGTATATAGTTTTCCATACGTGAAGTCAAAATGTAGTAGTCTTATCATCAAGCGTTGGCGGCACCAAAGCTCTTTTTTTAATATGGCTGCATTCCTTCAATTCAAATTGCTTTACGTAATGAAAGATCCTTTTATGTCTAGAATTTCAGTGCCTTACTTTAACTCCAAGGCAGCTTTCAATAAGTGAATTTCCACAGCGTATGTTACTCGATACACTTATGGATATTACTTTCCTTGAGAAACTATACAATCAAGCCAATTGTTTTTTACTTAGTCCTTCTGGATCACAGTTTGTATACATTGATTTTTGCGATGCCGATTTCTGGAGCAGGCATCATTACGTAGGTTTGTAGTGTTCTAAACTAGTGCTTCTCAAGCAGTGGGACGCGAAGTTCTTGCGGATGTCTTCCAAAAAAAGAAAAAAGAAAAAAAAAAAGCTAAAATGGGCCTCGGTTTAAATAAGGTTTAGAAGCGCTTTTCTAAACAGTAGTACCTTCCTGCATACTATCAATACAACACTGTCTTCATAAAGTTAAACAGGGCCGGACGTCAAATACTACAGTAAACATGGTAAATGATAATTACGAACATGTAAATATTATAACGCATTTGTGTATCGACCGCGTCCTGTAAGCAGATAGCATGTGATCCAGATTCTTTTTTCTTTTCTGTTCATTTCCGTTTTCTTTTCAAACCAGACAACTTCCTCTACGTAGGATCCGCAATCTTCATTGCCATAACAATCCTTCTCATCTTGCTGATCATCAGTGCTGCGAAGTGGTTTCAGATTAGTCGGTAAGAGAGACGGGTCCTATATGAATTATCACAAGTCATGATAATCATCTCGCACTGTATTATAATATGGACACTAAAACACATACACGCACATGCAACTCGAGGAAGGTGGAACACATTTTCGTGGAGAGGGAGTTAAAGAAAATAACTCTTCTGTTTATATGCAATGTCAACTAGAAAGCAGCATTGGCATTAAACACACACATTGGACCCGACACGCAGTTACTGGTTACAGCTCCCTGGGGTGACCCTTGACTAAACCAACTACAAACAATACCCCTTACACGCACACATACACACACACACACACACGCATTCACACTAAACAAACAAAAACGTTCAGTGGCCCCTAACATTGTAGATATGTTTTTCGTTCCGGAAAAGGGTATTGAGGCAATGGGATTAACAACGTAAGACAGTGGTTGCTATTCAATCTAGTGAAGCCATAGATCTCAATGCATGCAGAACTATCGATTTTTGCTCTAAAAAGTACACATAAGCATAAGAAATGTGTGAAATAATCCTGTAATTACATGATTTCAGTTGGCGTAACGACGAAATGAGAAACATATAATGGCAAATAATATATTTATATATATATAAATATATATACATATATATAATCAGGGGGTTGAGGTTATTTTTAGTCCTTTTTTTTTTTTGAGGAAAAGGGGCATTTTCATTTCCATCAAGTCCTTGATGAAACAAGATATATTCCGTACTGATCATGTGATACTGTGTTACAGGAATATACCATCATTTTGACGTTTGAGTCACCCATGTATACGTTGTTTGGAAATGAAAATAAAAAAGGAATGAATGAATCAATGAATCAATGAAACTCAAACGTTAGTATTAAAGGTACAACCACGGACAATTTTACTACCTTTCACCTCAAAATACTGAAGCTTTCGGGTTGTTGTTGTTTTTACTTTTTGGTTTGTTGTTTGTTTGTTGTTGTTGTTGTTGTTGTTTTTTTTTTTTTTGGGGGGGGGGGGGTTATGATTAAAACCTTAAGAATAAGTATCACTACCATCATCATTTAACAAAATAGTTATCTTTGTTGTAGTGAGTGCCATCATTACCCGGACTTCTATTTCAATTCCTCTCCGTATTAGGAAGCACCAACTGCTCCTGCGCTCCACCCAATCCCCGGCGGAACAGAGTCCCTTCTACGTCACCCTGAATGCGGAAGAACCTCCGGATGAAGTTAATGCACCGAACTCCTTCGGCCCGCTTGCCGCTGCCCTCGGCGCGAGCGTAGAAGCAAACCTTTACGACTGCGACCATGTGTACAATTCCATCAATTCTCCAAGCTGGGCGACAAGATCGGCTGCCGAGCCGGGAGGAGAATCGAGTTGGGAGGAGCGGAAGGACGAGGCGAGGGAAGGACATCCTTGTAGTAGCTCTGAGACACGCCAGAAGAGTTGGCCTTGCAGCATCCTTCCTGTCGATACACCAGAGGAGAATGAGACAGCAGACGCGAGTGCCAGGGAGGCCGATGCCGTTGAATCCGACAGAAAGAGCCAAGTTAACGTCATGTTGTCTGTGACTGATCAGGAGTGTAGTTACATGTCAGTTAAGGATGAGGATAACATGGTAGACAACGTTTTGTATGTGTCTGCATCTTTCTAAGAATATAGGGGAGACCAGGTCTAGTTGTTAACCCATGAGCAAGTTTATTTATTTCTTTAGCTTATTTCTTTATCCTTTTTTTCAGAATATAGAATAATTATATAATTTCAAAAAGGTCAAAGGTCAACAAAAGTGCACTTCTGTGACACACCATTCTCTTGAAAAAGTGTTATTATATAGGCTTTCAAATAATTATAACTGTCGAAAGCTGTCGAAATGAGAGCAATATTGCTGTACCCGCTAGAGAACCATAGGTCATTATGTACAGGATCTTCAGTTGCTAAAGGGTTATACACGGGTAGGTTGTAACATGATCATTTGTAACCGTGCATCACAAAACGAACAAAAAGTCGCACGCAGTGATTTTGTGTGAGGACTGAAAATAGGTGTAATAGTTCAACCAAGCCAATCTTGAGTTTTTCATATTTTCTGAAAAAGCAAGTCTTCTCCCACATTATCATAAAACAAGCGAGAAATTGTGTTTTTAGCAGTTTTTCTCAAACACTTTTTCGTAGAAAAGTGTGATTAGCTGTGTCTAAAAGAGTCCCCTTTTCATTTCTTAAAAACCCTGTACACATTCTTGACTTTCAACTCAAATGACTTTAGAAGCGATGACACTACTGCTTTGAAAGTTGGCATTTATTATAAACAGAATGTGTTCATAAAGCATGCTAAATTTCAGTATAATCTGATAATCCCTTCATTGTTACTGCTCCGGTGGTTAACATCCTGTTTTTTGTCCCATTCATTGCACAGCTAGTGCGGCTTGGTAAGCGCTTGAATAGACCCTTTACTTCCAAGCCTCTTTTCTCAGTTCACACTTTCCCAGAGTGTAATGAAGAGTTTGTTTGCAAAAACCGATAAGTCCATATTTGCCAAATGGAGATATTTGCGATTAAAGGTCAAGAAAAATAAAGAAAATAATAAGAAAATGTCTGCTTCTTTTGACCATAACTTCAAAAATATACCTTTATATGTAGTGACCAATATATCATTTAAAAGGTATTATTTTGTACTTTATGACAGAGATCGTACTTCAAAATCTTCAAAAATGGACTTATCGGTTTTTGCAAACAAACCCTTCGTATGCTTTCTTTCCAATAGGTCAGGAGAGTCCAAATGAATTGAGTTATGCATCATTTTAAACCTAAGAGTCTGCTCTTTCAGAATCTGCCCTTGACTAAAAATCCATACCTGGCGAATTTTTGTTGGATTTGTGATGCAGGGTCACATTTTGTCAAAATCTAAACAAGAGACGTCGTTCACAACTTCATCACATCAAACGTAGTAATGAAACTATCTCTGCATGCGAAATTTGATCATGCCTTGACAGCGTATGGAGAAGTTAGGGAAAACCGCTTTCTCTCCTCTGTGAGTAAAATCATAAGATAATCAATGTGTTTGTTCTTTTTTTTTCTTTCACCAAAACCATTCATCTTCAGTTAATCATGGGTGTATGTGGGTAAAAAATGTGTGTGTGTGTGTGTGGAGTCTTTTGATGAAGGTAGCACCATCTGATGTTTGAGTTTGTATTAAGCACATTAATTTTGCTTAGGTCATTGAAAGCGATACGTATCGGTTCAAGGTGTTACACTGTAACAGGTTAACCTACCCCATTTGTTGATCATTAATGTGATGTAACAAGTTAACCCAATGAATGTCAGTTCAGTTATGTTTTGTTACATACAGAATGTCTGATTTATAATGACATGTTGTTTTTCATACCTTAAAGCTTATGTGCAGACATTAACTGATCAATCATGTTCAGATGTTCAAAGCCTATGCACTCTTCAACCAATTCTCGCTATCGCCAATGACGTAAAAAGTACCCGGATGTGGCTTTTTCGTCAAGATTTAGTGCACTTGGTAGCAAGGGCACTTCCGGCGCGGAGCATAATTTGCACAACGCTAGCGTGCGCGTACGTGTACCTTACCTATAGCGCCGCGCCGACCACGGTAGTACAGTAGGCGGCTGTACCGCCCGAGCCAGCGAGTGATGGCCAGGCCTGTCATACTCGTACACTGTAGTCGAGTCCCCGCCGGCCGGCGGCCGGCCTTGCATTAGATGCACCACTGCACGCATGCAGCGCATACGCTAACACATACCGGTACAGCGTACTGCTTGATCATGCGATCGATGTGCACATCACAGATCAGTCATCTCTGCATACGCTGAAATATGCTGGAAAATAATCACCCACCTGGATATCGTCATAGAATGCCCATCTTTTTTTATTTGTTCTCTCTCGAAATGTCGCGAACACAATCGGGAACGAACAGTGACCTCGTACTTATCCTGTCTCCGAAGCAACTTCTCCCAAGTAAGTACATGTACGTACAATGTACGGTAGGCACTAGGCCTACTCTGTACCTACTGCTATGCTACTACCACTACTCTAGTCGCGCGTGCACGTACTGCGCTGTGGAGTCACCCGCAAACTTCACCCACGCGGCCACGTCACGTCTCCCATGCCAGTAAGGGTCCTATTTCTGCAGATTTTTTTCATTTATTGTCGTGCGAACAACACATGGCAGCTTCGCAGCAACAACCAATAGTCGTATTAACAGCAATTTCTTAAGAATGGAGAAATTTCAAATCATATTAAAGCTGTAATTCAAGTCGAGAAAACCGGAAGTACACGTAGAATACAGTCGGTTGTGTGTGTAAATAGCATTAGTCACGTATCACGCGCGTACGAACGGAAGTGATTTTGCTACCGGACTATCCCATAATGCACCGTAAATGACGCTTAAATCAACATCCGGGTACTTTTTACGTCATTGGCGATAGCGAGAATTAAATCAGTGACTAGCATTTGAGAACGCAGCTAAGTGAAAAACTGCTAATGCCCCAGTCACACAGTGCTTTACGATGGGTTACGTTCGCCGCGGATAAAAACGGATTAGTGGACGCAGGCATGGTCCGCAGGGTCGTATGTAGACGTAACTGTCTGTAACTAATCCGTAAAGAAACGCAAAATGACGGCGCCGAGCCTGCGAAGTTTTGAAACGTTCAAAATTTCGCAGAGGGATTCCACGAATGCAGCCTTACGCAAGTAAGCGTAACTGAACGAAACTATCCGTAACTGAACGTATCTATCCGTAGCTTGGACGCAGACCATCCGCAAAAATGTTTAACTCCCGTCCATTTGCGTTCATTTGCGTCCACCCTCAGTATATGAAGTTAACCGCAAGTTAACGTATTACAACACTTACGTCCGCTTACGGACATTTACGGCTGCTGCGGTCGATTGCGTCCCTTGACGTTTCCCATTTTCCACTCCCATGGGAACAGAGAGTATGGGAACCACACCACCCGTGTTGCCAAGATGCAACGCATGTAATAGAAGGAATACTACAACATAGTTGGAGCGGTGGAGTAGCAAAACCGCATGGCCGAGTTATAAAATTTCTCCAATAAATGGTCATTTTAGGCGGCACCCATATACAGATGACATCGGTTGACCATTGGTCCTGAACTTTTTTCTTACACTTTTTGAATGTATATTTTTCGAAAAAGGTGAATACATTTAGGATAGGGGATGGGGTGACAACATTTTATTTACTTTTCTGGTCGAGGAGAGTGTGGGACAGCGATAAACTATATAAAATGAGAACGAATTTACTAATATAAACTGCTCAAGTGTACACACACACTCACAGACAGACAGACAGACAAAATACACATACAATTCCGTGATAAAATAATAAAAAATTGTTTTTTTTTTTATTCAAGCGGATATAACATAATATGTTATATTCGCTTGACTGAAAAAAAAAGTTGTTATTGTTTTCAATGAATAGAGGGTCTAAGCTATTCGCACAGAAAAAAAAAAGAAGTAAATTTCTCTGTTTGTTTGCTTGATGGACCTCAAAAAAAAATGTAAAATTTGTAGCATTGTTAATAGACTCGGTCTCAACTACTGAAATATATAGAAACAACCAAACGCTCCTAGATATCCCGAACCAGAAGTAGACAGTAGAGTACACCCTTTTCCACTTCTCCCAAATGTGAGTGATGTACGCAAGTTTAAAAGTGTGTATATCTTATTCTTATACATTAAAATATGTGCGTATATGTGTTGGTTCCGCATTACGTACTCTTTAACACGGTTCCTGGCGTAGTACAAGGGTAAAACAATCAACTTGTTATGATCAAAAGTCTATTCAATTTTTGTTGTTGTTGTTGTTGGTTCGTTTGGTTTCTGTTTTCCAAACGATGTTATACTTTTGTAAAAAGTTGCAAAATGTCCTTGCAGATTCTCGCACAAAAACAAAGGCAAGCCGAACTATCTGCATAATACATGTATACATTGGCATATGTGTAATTGGTACTGCATTCTATTTAATGAATATGTCGTGTTTTAAGAAATCAAACATGAAACTGATTTCGATTTTGGCTTCTTTTGTTTGTTTGTTTGTTTGTTTGTTTGTTTTTTAAACCATGTTTAACTTTTGTCAAAAAAGTAAAATGTTCTCGCAGCTTCTCCCACAAAAACAAAGGCAAGACAAGTGTATGTACGCTACACACAGAGAAATTAGGGTTCTATTAGGGTTCTTATTTTCACCCTACGAGCAAATCTAAGTAAAAGGCACCTTATAGGGTTCGGGATGGATGTAGGGGTGCAAATCCGAACCCTAAAGGGAGCCAAGTCTTAAGGGTTCGAATTTGGAACCATTCCATAGTCTTTCCCGAAAGCTGACATGTGGGTGTTGAATGGTGTTTGCTTGAAATGCCACACTATTTTTGGATATTATCGTATATTTTTATTTGAAAATATAACTACACGTTGTTAAAGAGTAACAGTGTCATCAGTAATACTGTACTAAAAAAATTACTACTTGAATTAAACATTTGTTTTTTTCTTCTCGCACCGGGATCAAGAATATCATTTCAATGACGTTATCATAGAGTACACGTATTATGCGTGCACGCGTGGACCGTTGAGCACTTGGTCAATGGCAAAGCTAAAATCGCATGCGCACGCCACGCCGTTGGTCGCGCGGTATACGTACGTACGTGCATACTACTGACGCTCCTCGTTTGAAATGGACGACCGTGAGGTTGGGATGATGAATTAATCTTTTTGATGAGCCAAACGTTGTGAGTAGATAGTTGTACTATAATTCCGTTGAAAATATTTCACAGTAATCGATGATGATATGTGTGAATTAGAGCTAATCGAATGCTGAGTGGTGAAAACTGATGCGAAAGAGTTGTATCGAGGTACATGTGTACTAACATGTCAGAAGTGCGATCATACATATCAGGTACATACAGTAAAGCATAGCGAATAAGTCAATGAAAGTGCACGGTAATACGGAAAGCCTCAACCAAGGTACTAACTACATGTACGACCAACAGCCCCATACGCATCGATCCGATAGCGTAATTACGCTATGCGTATGGGGCTGCTGGACGCAGTTACCAAGTCCAAGGTACGTACGTAAATAGGTGACCGGATATAGTCGCATCATATTCGTTAATAGGAATTATTATGTTTGAGCCGAGTTGAGGCTCAGTTGGATATTGGTTTCTGTGAAGTTGACACGAAGAACGATGTAGGCATGTATGATGTGCCTAATGAAGAAAAATAGCGTTCCTGGTTCATTTAGGAGAATTTAAGACATGTATGAAGATTGAAGTCAGAAAATTTAGGTTGGCCTTGACTCCTTGTTGTCTATCAATGAAAATAAAATGTGTGTTATAAATTAGCAATGCCATAGTCACAGAACATAAGCAATGATACACGATATGTGAATTTAGATAATATCTACTGGAGAAGTTGCATGTGCTAGACATGACATAAAATAAGTCACACAAACAAGGTATGTAAACGGTAAATCACTTCAGAAGTACAACTACTTGATCCCATACTTTAGCAGGTAGATATTCCAATATTGATTGTATGTTGAACTTTCTTTTATTCAATTACAGGTTGAGCCTTGCTGATCCATGCTGATGCATGGTGTTAGCTTGGTCTCATACTGGGCCAAAGGGACCTGTGATTATTTATCATCGAGTTCACTATGCATCAAGTTCAATAATGGTCTTCAGGATGAGTGATGCAGGTCAACCTCGAGAGACTGGTGAGCCATATAGGATGCCAGAGCTGGAGATGGAAGATGTTCAGGATGTCAATCCTGGTTCCTCGTTGAGTCAGTGTGGAAGCCATGCCAGTCCTTCTGAGAGTGATGGCCAGAAGGGCATACTATTTGGCAGCTGAAACAGGTGCTATAGAAACGCATCAAAAACTAGAGCTCGAGGAGTTTCGACTTATGCAGCGTAAGATGAGATTAGCTATGAAGACCAAGCTGCAGGTTGCTGAAGCAGAGGATCAGATATACCTTGACTACGAGAACAAGAAGTTGGGAGTCGGCTTTCCTGTGAAAGCAGAGAATGAAACCTTGCTGTACCCAACTGAATGCGCCAACCAACCAGTACACACGAGTACACCGATTTCCCTGACTAGAGAAGTAGCAAAAACGTTATTATTTCAAATTTTCTTTGACTTTTAGCAGATATAGTCCAAAAGCCAATAAGATCATCAGCATCATGTAGTATACCTGAACCAGGTTTGATGAAAGCCCATCAATTTTTCCGTAGATACATCCGCACAGACCGGGAGACAGACAGACAACCTGAAAACATATGCCTCCGGCACCATTCAGGGCGGAGGCATAATAATGAGACTCCTATGTCATAGGCTATGTCATGTATGTTTAAACCATATAAAATTTGAGACGGGTCACATTGAATCCCCCCCCCCCCCCATTAGAATTGCTAAACACCACGGCTCTAGAAACATCTTTCCATTTTAATCCAGAAAGTAATCACCTCCCTGTTTTTAGCCGAGGGTGAGCATGAAGCCACTCCATGAAATGAAGATTATTTTTTTTTTTGCAAAATATATGTGAAAATGTCTAATTTCATAGATAACGATAATTATTTATTCTGTCTTCTAAACTGTTGTCAGGCTATTCCCTTTCTTAGAATGCACTGGGCTTGAATATTTACAAGAATACTCTAAAGAAATATATAATAGAAAAATACAAGAGAACGAACTTGCAGATTACAAATTTAAACACAACCTAAAGAGAACTTGACTTCTATTCACTTTTATCTTTTTTTCTTTTTTTTTTTTGGGGGGGGGGGAGGGGGTGTGGATTATGGATGAAAATATGAATCTGCTAATGGATATGAAATACTCAAATTATGCTTTCCATTATATTTCAAACTAGATGGGGTTAGTTTGTATTGTTTATATATTAGATATTTCTTCACCATCGATAGCCTCAGTGCTTCAATAACACATGCACACTTTGAATTGATTGTTTAAGTAGGGAACAACAAAAAAATGAGTCGCCTGCTGTTTTTTGTAGTAGACAGCCACACAATGTATGTAAATTTTGGGCAATCTCTGGCAATGCAATGTCATAAGTGGAGTAGCTTTGTGACACTTGACAGAAGCATGATTTTCTCACAAACCCTTTATGTATATAAGGATTGAAAAATAGAGTTTGTTCCAAAACCTGAGAAAACTCAACATATCATATCTACTTTTTTTGCATATAAAAGAACACTGGACTTCACTCTTTAAGAAGGCAGAAACTATTATCATTGCCCTTACATACGTCAGTGACTTGTTGAAGAAATGTGCATGTTTTACCTAAAAGAAAAAAAAAGTGAAATTCTCTTTAGGTTTTCCTTGAATTGTTCTACGCATGTGACATCATAAACTCTTCTCACTCTGCTGCGACTGCACAAATGATTTAAAGATGATTAACTTTTGAACTGAATGTCCGCTTTTCACTTTTTTTACTGATGTGTTCTAATAGTATAAGCCAGTTCGGGGTACCAGTTTGAGCATGTGCAGAAAAAGGTTATTTGTACCGAGAGACAGGTTGTTTAATTTCACTGAGATAAGCATCTGTAATGCTAGGATTATTCATGGAATCCTTATAAATGGTGCCTGCCAGTACATCCACATGACAGCAAGCCTGGTATTTGGCAATGTTAACACACAAAAAAAGTTTGTTAACATATTCAAAACAGCACTTAATAAAATAGATGATACCCTAAGTGTTGATCGACGAACCATACTGGTCACTTCATCTACACTGGTTAGGTTCATTCTTTGTTTGAATATGAGTTCCATAAATGGCTATGGTGGGCAAGCTGCTGCATTATGTCACTTTGAATTGAGTGAAGTGCCTAACCAACTGAGAAAAATGAAAGGTCAGTTGTACCTATGTGCACATGAGCTATAATATCTCCGGACTGGCTTATTGCTGCGCATTCACTCAATCCACATGTAGGTCTATATGAAGGTGGACTTGCCCTCTAACTCTGATTATAATTTTAAGCTTTCTTTAAGTAGGTTGTATAAAGTGCTGATATATTTGTGTAAGGTTTGGTGAAAAAAAAAGTGTTAAAATAATTGGAAGAGTTGTGAGACTGTAACATCAACACTTGAGGTATTTCTCATGCATGATCATAAATCTCTGTAAAATATTGATGGTAATACATGTAGTAATAATGAAAATGATAATAATAATAGTAATAATAATGATGATGATAGTAATAATAATATATTTTGCTTCTGATCATTATGCTTGTGATGGTGCCAATACCAATACCTGCTTTATGAATGTGAAAAATCGACTGCTCTTTACAATATTTTGACTGTTGGGGCTAAACTGCATACATTGTGTAATTATATTTATGGTCTACTGAGTACAATGTGCTTCTTGTTTCCATCGCTTGAAAAAAACAACAACAATGTATCAAAAAAAAATGTTTTTAAACTTGTCTCACAAGACATATTCCTTCCTCTTTATGTCCAGTTTGTCATACCACTGATTGGTTAACTTTATTTTCCCTTTCTGAGGTTACATTTTCTGTGGAATTGTTAATGTTAATTTGATGCAATGAAAAGTGTTTTCAGATGTGCTATTCTGCCCAAGATTTATAACTGGGACATATCTTTAGCTGTGTGCATAAAAAAGTAACCAATTTTAGATGTGCCTTCTTCATTTTTTGATTCTTTTTTTTCACCTTTCTTATCATTGGTGTAATTGTATATGAAAAACAAAATGTGAAGTATACTAATTGTATAATGGGGCACATTCGCTAGCTCTCAAGTTTGGAATTGGATGGAATATGTCAGTACAAGTAGTGAGTTTCAAATATATATGACAGAACTTTGCCATACCCTTCATTGTTTTGGCAATAACTTGTGTACGAGAAATCAGAGTTGACATATCGCTGTTAATGTCTAAGGGCGTCATAAAGGTGCTTTTGATTACCGTAAGATGTACCGGTAAATTCAAGGTACATATCTATGATCCATTCTAGAAGTAGAAGGACAATGTGAAAGATATTTGTCACATAGTTTACTATTACTCTGCACAAGCTTCAGGGATTTTTTAAATAAAAAGAATTAGTGCTTTTTGTCAATGTGATAACTTCCTTTAAAAGAAGAAAAAGTAATCATTTGATGGAAAGAAAGAATATTTTTTTCTTTTTCAATGTACTGACCAAATTTCATACATTTTTGATTTACATTGCCCTTTTTATGACAAAATATGCATCTCGTATTAGAATTTGTAGAAATACAATGTATATTTGACGTTCACTTTAAAGTAAACCATGAAAAAGAAAATCGCTGTTAACTTATCCCTCTTCCATTAGACATATATTAAAATGTTGATAATTTATATGTAAATATGCACTGTATTCATCATGTTTATGTTCTATTTGTTGTTGAATTGAAGTCTCTGACTTCATTTTTCGAAAGATTGTGGATTTAATTGACTGAGAAACTGTGTGTAAATCTATGCATGCTATTTTGCGTCATGTCTGGAGTGTTGCCTTAGATAATTGTTTGTGAAGTCAGTGAAGGCATCCAGTAGACATTAGGTAATTGTTTGTGAAGTCAGTGAAGGCATCCAGTATATAATTATTTTGGTTTAAAAAAAAGGTTATAATTTTCACCATATGGGGTGCAGAAAGGTAACCCTATATAGAGACGTGTGCAAATTGTATTGCATCCTATATTGCGGTGACTTTATCACCCCATAGGGTGCAAAATTACAACAATAACAATATGAACCATAATGGGTGCAGGTATGAGGTGCGGAAAGGGAACCCTGTATAGAGGTCCATATTTGCACCTTATAGGGTGTTGAATATAGGGTGCTAAATAAGAACCCCCCAAAATAGAACCCTAAATGGAGCCGCTGGTGTTACAACGATATGAACCAGAAAGGGAGCAAATTTGCACCTGAATTTTTGTTCACCATATGGGGTGCCGAAAGGGAACCCAATGTAGGGGTGCAAATATGCACCAGATATGGTGTTGAATATAGGGTGCTAAATAAGCACCCCAAAAAATAGAACCCTAAATGGAGCCGCTGGTGTTACAACGATATGAACCCTATTGGGTGCAGAAGGGAACCCAATGCAGGGGTGCAAATATGCACCATATATGGTGTTAAATATAGGGTGCTAAATAAGCACCCCCCAAAATAGAACCCTAAATGGAGCCGCTGGTGTTACAACGATATGCACCCTGTAGGGTGCAAATTAGAACCGTAATTTCTCTGTGTGTAGTGTAGAATTGACTTTATCATGTGTGTACATGTATGATACATTTTTCAATTTTGCTTATTTGTTTTGGTTCTGCGTTCTATTTCAAACGTAAACCGGATATACAAACATGCATGGTTCCTGGCGTATCAGAGTAAAACAATCCAAAATCATTTTTGTTTTGGACTTGTTTTCTTTTCTTTTCTTTTTTTTTGGGGGGGGGGTGCTGGGGTTGTTTTTGTTCTTCAAACCATATTAGTCTTTCTTGTAAAAAAGCTGTAGTATCCCAGCAATCTCTCGCACGAAAAACAGAAAACAGGAAACAAAACGTACCTGTATGTTTTTGGACGAAAACACATGCTGTGAATATTTGAAATCTGTGGTAAGTCGTAAGGTATAATGCATCTTAACGCAAACTGGTCAGAACTGGGCTGGTGGGATATTACACTGATCTGGAGCCATATGGCCTAGAAGAAGCAATTGAGCTATGTAGAAAATAGAGCAGAGCTGCAAGTATTGAGTATTTCACGGATAGGAGGTTCTCAGTGATAATGAATTTCGCTGAACCTTATTCATATTGAGTCATCCACAGTAACTGTATATTATCATTTGTTTGTACCAACAAACGGAGAACTTAAAATGAAGACATAGCATGAGAATGGGTTAATTTCATTGCATCATACATACCAGAAGATTAAATAAAAAGGTGTGATATTAATGTTTGTCTGTGTATGTGTTCATGCGAGTACAATGTGTAGGCGTATAATGGGGGCAGGATTATTATGGTTTGACTTAAGTAAAAACGTCCTTAATCAGAAGTGGTGTGATATAGCTTGAATAGAAACTGAATATATTCTATATTACGATGAAGAAAACCACTTCTAGTGGCATAATTACGTCTCACGAGATATATCATTTACTTTCAATCAACATGTCTTCTCTTGTGTTTCCGTTTGTCATAAACTTATCAAGACATCTTATAGCAACCCCATTCTGTTTAAGGCAAGAACTCATAGATGCACGTTCGATCGTTCTATTCTCCTTTTGTGTTTTAGTGAACAATTCATCAAAAAATCGAGGCAAACATGTCTTTCGCTTTCACAAACACGTCACGTTTCTTTCAATCAAGTTTGTCCTCGCAAGCATACTGCGGCGATTTTTCAAATTGAATGAAGACGGGTGTCCTTTGACATGCATGTATGTGCACTTATGTGGATATAATAGACACTCAACCCAGTAGCCGTTACAAAACAGCCACATATTGTTCATACACGATAGACTGCCTAGTTTTCAAATTGAATGAAGAGGGGTGTCATTTGCCATGCATGTATGTGCACTTATGTGGATATAATAGACACTCAACCCAGTAGCCGTTACAAAATAGCCACATATTGTTCATACACGATAGACTGCCTAGTTTTCTTTTGCAAAAATACAATAAATAAATAAGTACAGAAAAAAGGACAAAAACATAATATGCAGGATTAAAAATCACAGTGTGAATAAAGATGTGCAGTACTTCATAGGCAATAAAGCGAATGGGGTTAGCCAGTTCATTTCGATTTTATTGTTCGTTTCTGGAATTTTATTTTGTTTGCATGTATTATTGAACACGTCGATACATAAATAGAATGCATACGCACAAGTTACGTGTATAACAAAAACAACAGGGAGGACGAGGGACATACAACGTAGAATTAATTTCAATGTCAGATATGCGTTTAAGTAGAGAAAGCAACAAGCTGTACAAAATTGTTTGGTATGATGTGCATGCATGCTTGTACGTGTGTGTTTGTGTGTGTGTGTGTGTGTGTGTGTGTGTGTGTGTGAGTGGGTGTGAGTGTGTGTGTGTGTGTGTGCGTGTGTGTGTGTGTGTGTGTGTGTGCTTGTCCGACAATAGACGCACATGTTATGTATGTACAGAAAATTAACAACGCAGTGTAAGGGGAAACCTCAGGGAAATGCAATTTCACCATTTTATTTTTCGGGTGTTCAGATCAGTCATATCACCATCAGGCAATGCTGAGTAAACTTCCCACAATCCTCGATGGGAAATAATTCTTCAGCACTGGAATGTGATTCAAGTCAATGCAGACAATAAGTCAATGAAGGAGAAAGGTTTGCGGTGACACCAGTCCTTAACCGGACCTTTCTCCTTCATTAACTTCACCATGCAAACCTTCAAACAACACAGGACAATAAGTTGTTAGGCATTAGAACCTTATGCAATTATTATGCTTTAGGCTGTAATAATCTCATACCAAACTCGACTTCGTAACAGAATTTGTGAAACACACTTTCTATCTATGGTGGTCAAGATTGAGCGCAAGGTGACAGAATGCAAGATTCTGAAAGTAATGGTACCCATCAATGAATGTTGAACTTCTATAAGCTCAATTTTTCTGCAAAGCTTTATGTATTCACGCTTTATGTATTTTTATTTTTTGGCAATACTTTAGACAAGTTAGGTGTACATAATAAATGTCAATAAGATGTACACTATAAATAATATCAAGTGTGTACTTTCTCTTGTCAAATTTGTCTTACCACCTGCAAAATCGTACTTGAGAACAGAAATACAGTGTAGTTTGCATAGCAATTACATGTGAGCGAATTGACAAGTTGATCTCTGACACAAGATGAGCTTTTTATTATCTTTCTATTTCTTCGATGTCCTTTATCAAGGCAGTGGTTCTTTTTAAAACTGTGCATGATCTCTCGAGGATACGGAATTCACGTGTGCGAGACACTTGAACCAGGGAGGTGATCATTTTTGTCTCACCTCCCTGCTTGAACCCTGCGTGTGTGTGTGGGGGGGGGGGGAATAGGGACATGTGAAGGTGATGTTACTTGTGTATCTGTATGTGTTACGAATTTGCCCATGTAATCACTTAACAATGTGGTTTTCAGGTTTTATGATCATGTGTATGCGATCACACGTGCACGATCGCGAATGTTTGTAAACACCACCAGTTACGTAATCTCCTTTTGAGTCATTCGTTTTGAACTGCAGCCTTACACACTTCGCCCAGGTTGAGTTTAATGTTATGAATATATTAAGCTGGGCGTGCCTGACGGAATTTTCCATGTATGTAATAATGTTCATGTTAAAAATACATTGGTCGTGTCAGTCGACAATCGGACTCCGGTTAGAGAGGACCGTTATCACTTTCTCGGCGTTTCCGTCTACAATCTTGGGAGGAATAATGCTTTCCCCAAGGAACGTGCTCTGCTAAGTAAATTTTAAGTGCTAAGAGGCGAGATAAACCAGGACATGCCGATTTGCCTCGAGCCCGATTTCTTTCGACGACGACGGCGACAATAAGTTTTCGTCGATTTCCAGGTGAACCACCAGACGGTCTTGAACCAACGCCCACCTGTGATTGCTGCACGGTGACGAGTGGGAGCCGCGCCGAGGTCGATACAGGGCGTCGAGACGCTGTGAGGGACCACGGGCACTCAGCGGCCAACGCCCTTCTGTCTGGCATAGTCACAGCGCTGCAAACTGTGCTGAGATAGCGTCGCCCGCTGATCCGACGACGTCCCGTGTATTGACGCGTTCTCCACGTGATAGCGTCTGACGTCGACTCCCCGCCACGTCGCAGATGAGTTGGGCCCCGACGTTGACTCTCTTAGGGTGAAACCCTGGCCAGGTATTGCACAATCTGAACTTATGTTTTCTTAGTTGAAACGATCCCGTCTATCTTTCATTGTTATGATTGATTTTGCTGCAATGTGTTAAACAACAATGTTGTTATTCCGGTTGGAAACTGATTGTTAAATAATTTCCTAATAAAAACCCGGAAGATTTGTTCATTTCAATTCACTGAGACCGCCTTGCATTCATTTGTGTGAACTTGACCATAACAGTATGTTACATCAATACTTGGTCTATTGTTTGTCAGTTTATTGGTATTCTTTTCAATGAATGCCTAGTGACGAACTGTTCAGTTTACTTTTTCTTGTAAGCCATATTCCGAAACACAGAGACATGTTTGCACGATGAAGTCGTTGCTATATGTCGGACAAATCTCTGTCTAGCTCTCTAGTTGATAGGGCAACCGTTGAGTTTCATACGTGTAATGTTATAGAACATTGCGGGAAATCACGGCGGTGAACGAGTCGTTTGATTGAGGGCGCCCTACAACGAAGTCTAATGATGATATTGACCACATTGTGTGGATTGAACCTTCTCTTTGACCAAGCATGCAATACGAGTAAACATGAATCATATCAACTGTTACTCTTGTATAAAAATCATATTGATACACTCAACTGAGCTTGATCCACATTATCGAAACTAAAAAAATAACTAAATAAATAAATAAATACTCGGGCGATATTCAGTTTTCAAGACGGAAAACCAGAAAGTGTTTGTGTTTTGAAGACCCATTGAAAAGCGAAAAGAGAATAGAGCATTTAAGATACGCAATTCCGCCACAAAGTACATAGGCCACTGGACAACAGGGCATGTAGGGGCAAGCATGGTATTACCGGACGCATGGTATTACCGGACACGCACATTTTTGCGTACTAATGACATTCTGTACGCGCGAGACTTCGTAGATTAGCCTCACAGAACTTTGTGTGGACCGAAATCGCAAAAAGCGCCACATAAAAATAATGTAAAAACACGAAAAAATTCACATTTTACCTCAAATTTATAGTTGAGTGACCCGCACCTCGAGATAGCTAATATTTATGCATGTTTGAATCACATTTCGCGACTGAAATTCTATGAAATCCCACTCACATACAGGAAAAATGCTGAAGATTCCAATATAACCAAAAGTTCACTGATCGATATCGGAAATTTGTAGCTATCGTCCTCAAACGCGAACGATGCGGAATAGTTGTGCGCTAGGGGTCCCCAACTCATCACCCGCGCGTGCAGCTCCCATAGACAAAGCATGTACACTAGAAGTAAAGTCTAACCAGTTGTCGATTTTTTTCACAAGGTTTTATTCTGTGAACTGTTCGAAATGTTCAAGACAGACATTTTACCGTAAAATACGAAATTTTATCCTCATTTGCCAATTTTTTCTTTGTCTTCCGCTCAGTGATAATGACTGTGTACGATGATTTGTGGGATAAATTGTGATTCTTGTGCAAGTATTAGGTACGAAAGATGTCGATTATTTCATTGCGAAAATCGTGTCCGGTAATACAATGCGATTTTGCACCGCGCAAAAAGACAACTTTTGTAGAGGGTTATGTTTGAAGCATATTTTCTAAAATCTGGAGTGAACAATTGACATCAGTTGGCTGAATTCGTAATTTCCAGGAGTCTGTGAATAAGTGATGTTATTTTTAGCCCAAATTTCATCCCCTGAGTACGGAATTCAAAGCCGCGAAAGAAAGCGTCCGGTAATTGGATGTGCCACCCTACTTATAGACTGTTTCAAAGATGGTTAACACACACTCGGAATTAAATGTATGTCATAAAATATATGATATTCAACATAATACACTGTGTGTGTGTGTGTGTGTGTGTGTGTGTGTGTGTGTATGTGTGTGTGTGTGTGTGCGAGTGTGTGTGTTTGTGTGTGTGTGAGTGTGTGTGTGTGTGTGTGTGTGTGTGCGTGTGTGTGTGTGTGTTTCAATAGTCAGAGGGGGATAAGTGACTGACGTTTTTCAGAGGTCTTGTGCAGGCTTACCTCATCAATGTATGTACACCCTATTGCATTGCACGATCAATACTGTGAACATGATTTGATTTACTCTTGTGATTTGTTATATTTTGCGTAGTTTTCCAGTGATTACACACCTTGTAGATAAGGCACAGGATTACGTTACGTCGTATTCTTCCAAATGTCATGTCAAGGTTTTAATGTTGCTCTGAAGAGTTCAAAAGTTGTCATTGTTTTGGAAACCTGTTTTTGCATGTAGGCCTCCGTATACTCACACTTTCAGGAAATAACCACCAGATGCATATTGTTTCAAATCTCATAGCAAACATATTTAAAGTGCATTTTCAATGAAGTACTATATTGTGTGTAAATAAGCTGATAGTGTCTATCAATTCAAATCATGGTATGAATGTATCTTTCAATATGTATGAACAAAAAACTTATGCACATTGGCAAAACATGAAAGAAATTGCAGGAGAATGTTTTGTCTGTAGTATAATATTGTACGTGTGGAAGTTGAATTGTACACAGAATGATTTTCAAATTACTCCGTAAAATTACTCTGTTAGATATTTTGTCCATACCTGACTCTTTTCTTAAGTATGCTTGACCGGTTGTGCGATCGCAACGCTTGGTAATGAAATCGATTACAGTTGTAAACACTGTCCAAAATTATTGGCAAAGTATAGAAAGGGATAACATTATGTCAAAATAATGGGAAAATCGTTAGGATTGAATAGATGTGATTATAGCTCTTGATAACTAGAAAGTCAAACATCTTGAAAGTTCTCAAACAGCCAGGGCACTAAAAAGTATTATATAGAAACGAATACAAAATAAAATTAAATAATACTCGTCATTATTTGTAAGACTAACGAAACAAAGTTCATAATACTTGTCAATCCATGGATCTGGATAGCTTTCATTCTGACATGACTGATGAGTCTTACTTCCGTCTTGTATGGAAATTGTCGACCCATTTTAGCATGTTACATTGATGATAGTATCTGATATATCCACTCCAATCTTAGGCAAAGATGTAGTCAAAACGATAGCATTAAAACAGAATGCAAGTTGTAGACCATCACGTCAGAGTCTTGATATTGTTCCACAAGTCTTAGTTAAAGTATAATTTAAAGGGATGGTACAGTATCGGTGGAGATGAGAATTGGGCTTTTGACTTTTTTTCTGCGAGATATCAAGAAAACACTTTCTTAGTTGATATGATATAGTGCAGAGCATAAAATTTTAAGAGGAATTCAAAGTTTATTTGATGAAAATCGGGTTTGGAATGACTTAAACATCCAGAAACAAAGTAAAACAAAGCGATCGTAATGAAGTGTGGATCCCACACTTTATTAGAATCGCTCTTTTTGGATATCTCAGCCATTTCAAAACCAATTTTCATGAAATAAGCTTTGCATTCCTCATAGAATTACATGCTCTTTCATATTTCATAAGAGTTTTCTCATTATCTCACCAAAAATGTAAGAAACCTGAAATTAAGTCTCAACCAAAAGTATACGATCCCTTTAACATGCGGTTAGTCATATTATATGTATTTGGGAGCTTCATCTTTTCCTCGAGTGAGGTGATTAAAATGTTTAAAGTAATAAGTAGTTCCGGTGTGCAAAAAGAATGATCGTAAATGCATTGAGAATTATAGACCCATTGCCTTGTTACCAATATTCTCAAAGATTCTGGAGAAAATAGTTTATAAAAGATTGAATGACTTTTCGCTTCTTAATAATATTTTGATCCCCCAGCAATTTGGCTTTCGTAAAAATTGCTCCACTAGTATGGGTGTTTTAAGTTTAGTAAGTACAATTATTAGTGCAATTGATGATGGGAAGTACTGCCTTGGTGTATTTTTAGATTTGTCAAAAGAAAGCATTTGACACTATTGACCACAATATACTCTTAAACAAACCTGAACACTATGGTGTTCGAGGAATAGCTTTGAATTGGTTTAAAAGTTACTTGGAAGAAAGATTACAATTTGTTGTTGTTAATGGTGCCAAATCACAATCCAGTAATGTAACTTATGGTGTACCACAGGGATCTGTTCTTGGTCCGTTACTGTTTTTGATTTATATAAATGACATCATTAATTTGTCTCAATTATTTACTTATTCTCTCTTTGCTGATGATACATGCTTGTTATATTCTCACAGGAATATTCACACTCTAATGCAGTCAGTTAATTCTGAAATTTGTAAACTCTTTGCATGGTTTTGCTGTAACAAACTATTATTAGATACTGGTAAAACTAAATGTGTATTATTTAGATCCAGAGGGAAGAAAATCCCTGAAAATGTTATTCCCTAATAGATGTTGGTGGTCATCAGATCAACCGCAGTCAACATGTGCAATTCCTTGGGGTTACAGTTGATGAATTTTTATCTTGGAAAGAACAACTTAATAACGTATGTACTAACGTGTCTCGCAGTGTTGGTGTAATATCCAAACTTCGTTTCTTCCTTCCCCAGTATACCCTAGTTACTTTATACAATGCAATTGTTATGCCTCATTTGATGTATTGCAATATTGCTTGGGGACACACATTTAGGACTCATATACATAAGTTGTATGTTCTTCAAAAGAAAGTTGTCAGGTACATAACAAATTCAAACTCTAGATCACCTAGTACTTCTTTGTTTTTGCAGCTACATATTTTGCCGTTTGATGAAATGGTTTCTCTTCAATGCTTAATATTTATGTTTAAATGTCGATCTCTTCAATATACATTTTTGTCTGATGTGTTTGTGGAAAATTCTTCCATCCATCGTTATAATACTCGCCAGAGTAACTTTATCCATCAGCCACTATGCAAGAACACAAACTACCTTAAATTCATTCAGAATAGTCTGTGTTAAAGAGTGGAATAAGTTGCCCCGTAATATAATTAATTCCACTACACTGTCTCGATTCAAAAATTTGTGTAAAAGACACCTATTCGACAGATTGAAATTAGGTACATGAATGTAGAAAATAAGATGAGGTAGCCATGTGTGAAGTGTGCATGCATGTATGTATGCGTGTGCGTGTGTGTGTGCGTGTGTGTGTGTGCGTGTATGTGTGTTGTGTTGTGTATGGGGGAGGTGGTATACGTGTACTTGTCTGCATTTATTATGTTGTATGATTTGTATATATGTTATATAATTCCATGTAAATATGTTACACCTTGCCATATATTGTAGTGTATTGTGTAAAGGGGCCCCGACCACACCTGCTGTGCTTCACTGGCCCAGTGAAATACAGCAGGTGTGGTCGGGGGTTGTTGAACCCACAAATGTAAAAATGCCCACAAATGTAAAAACGCCCACAAATGTAAAAATACATCGCCCACAAATGTAAAAATCGCCCACAAATGTAAAAAACACCGCCCACAAATGTAAAAAATTTCAACCACAAATGTAAAAATGACAGCGCCCACAAATGTAAAAAACGCCCACTAATGTAGTAAAAAATTCAAACATCAACCACAAATGTAAAAATTTTTTGCATTTGTGGTTGACGTATTTCTACTTTGTGGGCGTTTATGTATAGACCCTTATTTCGTGCGTCATACCTGCTACTGGACGCGCGCTACTTAATTGCATGTATTCCGTGTACTGTGACCTGTCGAAGTCGATCCGTTTTCAGTTACGAGCGACATACGGGGACTGGAGCTCTAAAACTAAGGCCTTGTCACATCGTGTCTGGGGAAGCCTGCGGGTTGACTTGCGGGGAGTTTTTTTTTTCCCCTCCGGAGCTCCCCGCAGTGGTGTTGGCCCGCTCTAGTACCCGGAGATGCGCACGCAAGTCTGATTTGCCAGTGTCGCTGGTCATGTGCGTGCATGTTGAGGGTCAGTTACTGTCTCTCTGCTAGCTGCTGTTAGTTGAGAGTATAATATAGACATTCTGTATGACTTTCTGCCATTTCAAATTACTTCAGAGGGATTCCTTTGCAGATAAGTCAGTCCTCACCCGCCGCCCAGAATCAGAAATTTGCATGCAGGAAAACATACACACACACACACACACACACACACACACACAGAAGACAAGCATATTATCACAGTAGCACATGCCGCAACGATACTCCATGGCAGGTCGGCATGCAAATAGCAGGTAAGTGGCACGCGTCCAGCAGGTAAAACGCAAGTACGGAACTACGTTACACCTTTCATGTCCACCCGCAGAAATTGTACTGCTCGTACTCGCAACAAGCCCGCGTAACTTGCCCGGAGGCGCAGCTGCCCACCGGAAAGGTGTGACACGCAGCACACCGTAACACACAGACTAACACACACGCACACACATCTTCCCCGCCGAACTCTCCACTACTATACCCACATAACACACACGCACTCGTCTCCGTACATGTACACATTTTTACAAAAAGTGCACTGCTATCCTGGAGAAGTGAGTCTATTCATATCAACGTACATGTGTACTATAGATCTAGTAGTCTTGTCGTTTTTACATTTGTGGGCGTTGTTTGAAATCATTTCTACATTAGTGGGCGTTTTCTACATTTGTGGGCGATGTTAAATTTTTACATATGTGGTCGATTTTCTACATTTGTGGGCGATGTATTTTTACATTTGTGGGCGTTTTTACATTTGTGGGCGTTTTTACATTTGTGGGTTTAACACGGATCCCAAACCTATCATTCTGAATTTTTGCAGTTATGTCTTGTATTTTTGTCATGTTTGATTTGGTTTGAATAAACTGAACTGAAGTGAACTGAACTGAACTGAACTGAACTAATATAGGTAGTTCAGTCAACAGACACACAACATGCATCGTGACTTGTCGTTAAACAGCAACAAAAGAGAAAATCAACCATAGAATAGATGGGTCATTTCTTGAAATATGTTTACTATACTATTGTTTAAAAAAATAAAAGAATAAAATAACAGTGGAATCGGTTATGAGATCAATTCAAAGCTGGAAAGTGACGTTTCATGTCATATTACAGCAATTAACATTTGTTGTTATGCAGCTCCATGATGTACAGTACAAAATAAGACGTAAAGAAGTAGTAAACACATCTCTTCCCTGTAGGAAGAATGAATGTTTCTCCTCACCTTTAGCGTCATTATTAAAAAAAAAAAAAAAAAAAAAAAAACAAAAAAAAAAAAACAAGCCGCACAGGAATCACCCTTTAAAGGGATATTCCAGACGATTCTCATAATTTCACATCATGTAGTACATAAATCGACAACTTCATGTATAAATTTGTGGAATTTACTGTGGTTCTTGAGCAGAGAAACAATACTTTCAAAACACTTAAACAAATTACACTGAACAAGGATGATGACATACTAGGTTCACATATTTCAGAAATGTAGCAGTGTAATTCCATGACAATACCGCTTGCTTGCGAGTTCACCTGTATATAATCTATGCATGCCTATCATGCCTTCTTCTTTTGTTCTGCTTCCTTGAGCCCCAACTCATGCATTCTTATGGTGACTCTGCTATGTCATCATCCTTGTTCATTGCAATTTGTTCTAAATTTTGAAAATATTCTTATTCTTCATCCCAATCATCACAAATTCTGACACTCTGCCCTCAGTATAACTGATTTATAGTTGTTCAAATGTAAAAATCTGAAAATCATCCGGAGGTCTCCTTTAAGTATTGGTTTCTATGAGGCAAACAATATTGAATTCGTCTTTCTAAGTTCTCTGAAGGAGTCATACTGGCACTTCTTTAGTCGCAAACATGATGTAAAACAGAAATATAGACAAATGTTTCTTCCGGCATTCTCCTTTCTTCTGGCTTTCTTTTTCTTGTCTCACTTCTTGTCTCACACTACGCAAAATAGGCTCAAGAGACCGACACGACGTAAAAAAAAAAAAAAAAAAAAAAAAAAAAAGGCACATGAGACCGACACTACACAAACAAAGCCCAGGAGACCGACACCAGGCAAAATAGGCTCACCAGACCACATATAGGCAGAGATTAAAGGGACATAATTCCAGACGATTTTCACATCATGTAGTACATAAATCGACAGATCCATGTATAGATTTGTGGAATTTATTGTGGTCTTGAACTTGAACAGAGAAACCGATACTATGAAGATCTTAAAGAAAGTGCAGTCAACAATGTTGACATAGGGGCCTCACATATTTCAGAAATGTAGCAGTGTGATTTATTATAATACCGCTGGCATAACAAGTTCACCTTTGCAGAATCTATGCATGTCTTCTTCTCTTGTTCTGCTGATCCTTGAGCCCCAATTCATGCATTCTTATGTTGAGGCTGCTTAGTCATCATTCTTGTTCATTCCAATTTGTTATTAATTTGAAAAAAAAAAAAAAAAAAAAAACTTATTCGTCATCCCAATCACTGTAAATTCTGAAACTCTGTACTTACTGTACTTACTTGTAGTTGTTGAAATGTAAAAGTCTAAAAATCACCCGGAAGTCTCTTTTAAGGCCTAAGAGACCGACACAGTGCCGTACATGTATGTACGGCATTGGACCGACGGGATAAACAGCGCCATCTATACGTCAACTACAAGTAGGCCCTCTGTAGAGGGTTCACACCCATAAATATTTCCCCATAGGGATGTGTGTTAAAAATCACATTTCAAAAAATTCTGTAAAATAGCTGGGAGAAATGAGGTGTTTCAGCTTCACTAACCTGGCTAAGTGAGATATATATCCTTTCATCCATCAAATTTTCAGGATGGATTCTTCGGTCCAAATTCTGTCCAGGGGTCCGCAAAGCCAGACTACGAGTTCTTGTCACTCAAAAAAATCACCCATTTTCCGTACACGTACCCAATGAAATATAGTCCCCTCAAATTCTACCAGAAAAGCTTTCATCTTCCAACCAAAATGCAATTTGTAGACGAATTCATACTCAATATCTACAGCTATTCAGTTTTTTTGCCAAACTACATCATTGATTTTTAATTATTTTTTTTCTTCATGTATTTTGGTATCTTTGGTACGAATTTGTGAAGGGGTCTGGGACATTCCATTGTATTTACGGGTGTGAGCCCTAGAGGGTGTTGCATTAAGGACACAAAAAAAGTGAAAAATAACATACGGCCAGGTGGGACCCACTATTGCTATTGTGCTACACGATTAATATCTCATAATTTGAATATTTTGCCAATAATTTACACGCAATTAAATTGTATGAATGCAATTGTAGAATGATAAGTATTAAACTGTTGTATGCGTCAGCAATATTCTGATTCTGCAAATTTACGGGCTTGCACTATTTTGAATTTTGCTTACAAACCATTTTTTTGTTTGTTTGTTTTTTTGTTTTTTTTATATATTTATTTATTTATTCTTTCATTTATTTTTTACTTTTATTTTTATTATTATTATTTTTTTTTGGGGGGGGGGGGGGCTACTGTCGAACTCGTAGGCTGTTTAACTCGTGAGTGTCAGTACACCCTTCTCTTAAAGACAGCAGACGAAGGGGAGAAGCAGAAACGAGTGATATCAAAAGTATATCAAAAGTCCTACGATTTATACTGACACATATACACAGAGCCTACACATTTTTATAAGTCAAGTACACACACACAAAATAATCAGGCTATATTATATAAGATTATTTCGAGATGTTGCTCTCCTGAAAGAGAAAGGTAGTGGCGCTGAACATAAGGAAACATAGCAATCCATTTTGAAATTTAGTTACCCGATTTTTCTTGTTTATTAATTAATCATATCTATTTATTCTTTTTCATTTCTCTGAAGTTCGGTGGGGCGACACCAATCTATATATATATATATATATATATATATATATATATCGGTGTCTGTGTGTGTGTGTAAAAAAAAAAAAAAAAAAAAAAAAAAAAACCTGCAAATGACGTTATGACGGTTTTATAAGAACAACACCATAAAAATCTATGCGTTTTAAAGACCGATCAAGTTGAGTTAGCCAAGAGAATAATATTTATCAGAATCCTATACACTTTCACAAACGCAGGAAAATATGCATGTACATAGGCCAATAGACTGCAACAAAATGATAAACACACATTGGTCTCAGTACAGGCATGAGAGGAGGCCTATGAGTCTACAGGAGAAAGAACGTATTGCGGGAAACTATGTGTTTTAATACGCACACACAAGCACAATAATTGAGCCTTAAGCATACATAACATACAAAACTCGTTTTCAGATTTGCATTTATGAATACGCACACAGAGCTATACACAAGGAAAACAGAGACAGAAAGAAATAGAGAGAGGGAGAGAGAAGGGAAAAATACCTTATTTAGAGAGAGGAAAGAAAAAAAAAACCCAAAGGTAATACATGATCAACACTCAAAATATCATGAGCCATGCATCACAAAAGCAACAAATGGGTGCAGGTACGATTATTCATATAATGCAAGTCATAGAAGATTTACCGCTTAAATTGATGGGTCAGACGTGAATTCGAATTTAGATGTTCGAGGAGGACTATGGGAAGACAGAGAAAACTTGGTGCAGGGATGATATATGGATCACATTATTGACATGAGAGTGATGGTTCTATTGGTTAATATATATACATACATCATTTGTGATCCATTTTATTTGCTGTCGTCTACATTTCTTTTCAATCGTGATTTCATTGTCTTTTCGGCATTGAATCATACAGAAAGTGTCACAAAAAGAATCGCCACATGATGCAGGTAACACAGGAGAACGAGGGTTCTCTTGAAGTTAGTGGACCTTTTTTTTCAGTTAGTATTACACTGAATTATAGTTCTTTTACAAGAGGAAAATAACACAAAAACATGTTTCTTAATTTTATTCAACTTCTGCTTTGTGCTAGAAATGAAAATGCATCTGTTTATTTACCATGTTTAGTTATTTGCTCAGACGTGATTAGAACTTTAGTTTTACATGGGAACGGAGACAACATCAACGGACCTCCTTATTGATTAGGTACATGTGAGAGACGAAATAACATTTCTTTCATTTATGCAGGCACAAAAAGAAAAGAAAATCTATCCATTTTTTATACAAAGTATATACTTAAAATTTTGTTCAGGTATATGATTATGAATTTAGTTTTGAATTGGAAAAGGGCTAAGGTGTAAATAATGAGATGTGGAATTATATGTCATCGCACTTGTCTTCCTAGCGTTAAATGCACTCTATATGACTACATGACATTGTATTATATGCCTATGTAGACATATCAATGAGGTCGCAAATCACGTGATAAGAACTATATCAAGCCGATTACGGAGAGTGAATGTAATAACGCTTTATGACATGAAGAGAAAAAAAACAACAACAACAACAGAAAGAAAATAACGAGAAGTAAGGAAACAAGACTGGGCCATTGATAAACGAGAACTTTTGATTAGATACCAAGCAGAGCTGCAGCTGCTGCTGCTTCACTGACAGGACTGATATGCGATCACAGCTGCTTTGGCAACAGACACCGAGGAAGTGCATATCATTCGAGCATTTTTATCGGCTGGAACTGGGACCTTTTGTGATGTGATCTGACCTTTAGTTGAAATGACTTGCCTGTATGCCTGGATTCTGGTTTTCGTCTGGTCTTTTCATCTTAGTGTTGAGATCCCAAGTAAGACTTTTATTGTTCTTGATTTTAAGTAATGAATATCACAAGATTCCGCATCGCTGTAACTTTCCGAATAATGATAATTGCAGATTACACTCGAAAATTCGGAATTGATTACTGCTGCGAGCCCTTGTCAAAGTACATGTATAAGGAAATAGGATATCCTTAGATTTAGGAAAGGAAATTTGACTGGTATTGTTAGAAATTATTTTTTTTCTCTCCAATTATCAGACAAAAGAGTAGATATGTTGCTCATTTTCATCAGTGTTATTAACCTACGCCTATTGAGAATGCACCTCCAACCTCCAGCTAAACGTGAATGACAGAGAGATAACGTTTACAACTTACACGCACATAGTAGCTTCAAATGACATCTTTAAGTAACCTCAGCATTTCCTCTGTGCTGTGTATGGACGGCTGTATCTTTCAGTCATTCACGCTTAAACTACTCGTTCTAGAATCAACACTAGTCGTTTACCACATTATGTAAGTGTTTACAATATGATGTAAATAGTAACGTACATGTATGATATGCTGTCGCTACCACAGATGTATACTTTCAAACCATATCAATTAATGTCCCTATGTACTCCCAATGTAATGTGAAATGTAAGGCCCTGAAATTCTAATTACGTTAATCTAATTTTATTTTTAGCTGAGTCGTATCAGGTTTTTGTGACCTCTCATTCGGATGGTTAGCTTACTTTGTTTTGATTTGTTTTACTCTGTTTTAGGATGGCTAAACATGGCTGAAATTTTAATACTACAAATAAGGAATGACTCTGAACGCACAACGTGGGATATAACTACCAACGAAACGATGAGAATCCAAGTTTCTTTCAACGCATTTTTGCTACGTGATGGGCGTGACTTTCTTGATATAGAAGATATCTGTGTGAATTACCAAGACGACACAACGAAATCTATAAGACTGGCTAATTTCAGTGGAAACACAGTTCCTGGACCTGTTACTTCTTTAAGTAATACTGTGAGGATAATATATCGGCCGTCTTCCAGAACATATCATAGGAACGCAGAAATAAATGTGACAGCGGTACAAACACCAGGTGAGTTGAGTGGTCATTATCCTTCATTCAGCTCATGTTACGTTTTGTCCCTTCGTAAGTTTTTAAATTGTAACACATTGATATTCAGGCATCTAATGCATATAGCAATGCATAAGGAAAACATGTTCAACGTGAAGCTTATGATAATAGTTCCCCCTTTTGATCAAATTTCGATGAAACATTTATATTATCAATTTATTCTATGATTTGATTGCATGCATTAGACGTGTTCAAATCAAACTGAGCATTCCGCAGAATTGCCACTAAATTCAACCACTTCTTCTTTTGACTGGCTTTACCATTATTTTCATAATATTGATGAACATGACTTGACTTTCAATCGTGTACATTTCAGTAGCAAACAATGCAAAATATGCTATTAGAGTATTAAAAAACAACATACAAATTGAAATGACGATTTTTGTTTAAGTTGTAAGAAGTCCATGATTATGGCCTTTTACCGAGTCTACCTAATAATAACATAATATAGTTCAGATTTATATATATATATATATATATATATAGATATATACCAAAAGAATGTCTTCCAATAATTACTGTGTTCAATCGTGACAGTTTAGAGCCTTTAAAAAAAAAAAAAAAAAAAAAAAAACTTTTCCACACAACCACATTACACTTTGTGACTGTATATTATTATTTTTTTTTTTTTATGTGACAGAGAACATATGGCTGGGAAAAGACAACTCATTCAACATGACGTCACCAAATTATCCTTCTGACTACCAAAATAACTTTTACTTTCGTTGGAAATTCCAAGCTCCAGAGGGATGTATAATTTCCGTCGATTTCAAATCGTTTTCAGTGGAAAACGGAGGCGATGCTCTTTACTTCTTCCAAGATAACGAGAAGAATGAAAAAAGCATTTGCACAGGATTGCTAAAAGTTAAGAATATGACTGGTAAGAGGACAGGTGTTGTTCTGCAAGACTTGAACTTTGAATCTTCGACGTCATCACTCACAGCCATTTTTACTAGTGACCAAAGTACGAAAAAGGCGGGTTTCTGGATCCAGCTTCGAGCTGTTGAAGGTAGATACTTCCTTTGTTACAACACTTTCATATGTTGTTACTTAAGTCATGACAGTAATGATGAAGCAGTGGTAATAAAATAATCGAAGCCACTGTATGAAACATATATATGTAGCATGTGTAGTGTATAACAGGACATTTTGTTGTAGGACGTGATATATATATGCTTCTTCAGTTCTCAGTATATTCGTCTTAATGTCTAGAAAAAACTAGAAATGTCGCTTTGGCGACTGGTATGCCTCCGCCATAATGCATGATTTTCCCAATAGGTCTAGATAGTACATGTGGACACGGTGTGATTACATTTTCACAAAATTGGCAAAATATTGGAATGACAAGTTTGTCACAAATGTGTTGAATGTTCACCTTCCTTGACGTAGGTTTAATTGGATGAATAGGAGAGCAGGTATCTAGGGATTTAAGGACTTTAACTTGACTTTGACCCATTCATACATTTAGGCATTGAGTAATTTTCAAGGTACAGGTGTGGAGAAAAAGTGCAATTTCTGAATTGAATAGTAAATTGTTACCATTTTCATCTGGCCCTTGACCCTAAAATTCATAGGATAATTACTTTCAGGTAGAACATGCATAATATGTACTAAGTTTCAAGGTAACTTGAGCCACTTCCGAGATATGGAGGAAAAAGTTAGTTCAGCACTTTCACTTGATCTTTGACCTTTTGACCTTTGAGGCAAAAAGAGAAAAAAAAAACTTTCCAGAGAATTTCTATTAGGTTACACACGCATACACCAAGTGTAAAAAAAATAACCCTGCTGGCATTGCATACAAATATGAGGGTAATAGTAAAATTTTGAAGTCTTGCACTTGACCTTTGACCCCTGACATTTGACCCCATGAACCCTACATTCTCTAGATAATCACGTCCAGTCAGTACATGTATATACTATGTTCCATGAAGATACCTTGAACAATTTCCCAAGGTACAGAGAAAAAAAAGAAGTTTTAATATTTTTACTTGACCTTTTGACCTTTGACCTCATGACCCAAACTTTCACCAGAGAATCTTAATTGGGTAATACATGTATACACTAAGTTTCAAGAAAATCTCTTCAGGCATTCAATAGATATGGTGGAAATAGTGAAAGTTTATGTATTTGACCCTGACCTTTTGACCTTTGACCTTTGACCTCATGACCCAAACTTTCACCAGAGAATCTTAATTGGGTAATACATGTATACACTAAGTTTCAAGAAAATATCTTCAGGCATTCAATAGATATGGTGGAAATAGTGAAATGTTATGTATTTGACCTTGACCTTTTGACCTTTGACCTTGAGCATGTGCACCCAAAAGTTGATAGGCACAACTTCACCCCCTAATACACATACATGCCAAGTTTCATTAGGATACCTCAACAGGTTTCGATAGTTACCTTGTCCACAAAATTCATTACGGACGGACGGACGGACGGAAGGACGGACGGACGGACGGAAGGACGGACGGACGGACAACCCGAAAACATAATGCCTCCGGCACCACTTCGTGGCGGAGGCATAAAAACAAGACTATAAGAAATAATCTTTGTTAATCGATTTCTTTCCCCTCCAATGCAGGAAACCTTGAGTGAACCACAAATGTGAAAATATAATCCACAGTTATCATGAGAGTGTGATAAAGTTCATATATGTTCATATGTGTGGTTCAACTACCATAATCTTAAGCTTCTCGTAGATTGGTGTGTATGAATTTTTTCATAATATATGGCATTACCATTTAACCATAAAAGTATTAAGAAGCCCAGGATATTATACATGAAGAGATTTAACGCAGTCAACGTTGAATTCAAATTATGTTTCCCCTACTTATTCAGGAGAGTATTATGCGTCAGACGAATGAAAGAGTTTCATATTTCAAGACATTCTTAGACACTAAAACTCGGACAGGAGATATCACCCTCTCGCTCTTTGGACAAGTATCGATTTTTTTTTGACAGCTTTCATGTCTGCGCCTTTTTCTAGTAAACTGACATTTTGGTATATTGATTATCTTCTATTATTACCATTCGTTTATAAGTCACAGAGAATAGTCGAACACGTTTTGTCATCTTGTTTTTAAAGGATGTGTTTCACCGAGCTGGCTATCATCTGCAATCATTCTAATTGAATTCATGCTTGTATAATCTTATAACATTTATATATTCAGGGGGAAATGCTTCATGTTCACCGCCTACACTCTCGCCCACAGAGTTTTCAACAAATTTATCTGGTGCAACCGTAAGCCGAAGACAATCTGGTAACTTATCGTTGACTGATGATGATCGAGTCCAACTTGTAACAATTTATCATTTACCTGTTTTTAGATAACGACTGAAGGGAAGCTCGAAATTCAACGTTTTATTTTTTACCAGACCATAGGAACTTGGCATTCAAGGGCAGGTTTTAGGAGCGAGCTGCGCTCAAATTCGAATGCTATTTTTTTCGTTATCTTTATTGGTATGATGAGTTTGGCATCCATCCCCGTTTTTAACTAGTCTCATTTTTTTTTTTAATTGTTTAATGTGACTATTTCTTCATTTTTATGTCCTTGATTTTTTCTTATTCCTAATTGCGTTTCTAGTCAGTCCACTTTTCCTTCCCACCTCCATTTCAAGTGCAAAAAATCTATAATATCTCAATCTGGAAACACCTTCAAGGAAGGGGTATAGACAGTCAAAGTGTTACAATATGATACTCAACATACTGTGACAAAGTTCATGTAAAAACGTGACTCTGACGGTGACAGTATAATCAATAATCATCCTGATTGCATTTTGCTTTATTGATAAAATGTTATGTGCAATGTATTAATCGATAATCGTTTGATAATTTTCTTTCTTCATTATGGTAGACGTTGCTTCTAAATGACATGTCACTTTGATTCATCAACTCTTCTCTGAAGCTCGTAATCTCGCTAACGTGTATATCGTCACACATGGTCGAAGTAAAATGTAAACCCTATATCATGGAATAAAAGGAATAAGTTCTACACAGTGATAGTGAGAGGGTTACTTATTCTAAATTTTCCTTCTTTATGTGTCCCAGCAAATGACTCGAGAACCGATTTCACAACCGGCCCTTATCAAGGTAGGAGTGAGATACAATCCACAGAGCACAGCTACAATACACAGCATTCCGGTGAGTCTTTGGATCGAAAGATAATGATCAGAGATTGAAAGAGATAATTTGACATAATTACAATCTGCCATTTCACTTCTTCCTTTAACCCACCCTCTCCTTACAAAATGTTCATTATTGGTTTGTTCTTTCAAAACAGCTTCTGTTTTTGTATCCGCTGTTTGATATTGTTTTTGTTCTTGTTTGAATGTGCATTTCAACTTCTGTGTTTCCCGCATGATTGCACATTTTGCGTGTGCAGAATTTGACTACACAAGACACATTGTAATACAATTGTAGAAATTAAATCATTTGTTGTTGTTTCTTTTTTGGTAGGTTTTTTTTTCCATTGAAAAAAAATAAACATTTGTTATTTCGGTGGCAATTAATGTGTGGTTGGAGCTGTTTTCAGGGGCGATAACACATAAACAGAGCTTAAAAGGCGTGGGTGACAAATCTGGAGAAACCCGTAAATACGAATATGGATAAAAAGCAGTTTCCTCTCTGCATTGTGCAGGGGTTGGTGTCACTGCCCAGACTGGGTCATGAAGCAAAGTGTGTCCTGACTCTGATGTTATGTCCTGACAGATATAAATTTATCTACTTCTCACAAACATGCCGACAAAATTAAAGTGTTTCAAAGAAAACTGCGGATGCCAACACACCATGTTTCCTTTAAGAGGATTACAATTACGTAGGGAAACATGTTCACATCTCATACAATCATATGGAAGATAGAATATCACTAGTAAAACACAAAAGATCATATACATGAATCATGAACCAGTCTTCGTCTTGCATCTAAATGAGTTGATGCGAAGGGGAATAAGGGGATTTTGACTGTAAAAGGTGACAAGAATAGATGACTCTGCGATTGCAGGCATTTGAGTTAGTAATCAAAAACTATTGTCTTCAGCCAGTGTGAGAGAATGAAAATGTTTTTCTTAAAGGGGAAATCCAGTCCAAATATAAGTTAGACTGATAAGAAAGAGTACAATATTACGAGTTCAACGTACGGTATAATTTTGATTGAAATCGGATGAAAAATAATTAAGTTATGACATTTTGAATTTTTGCTATTATTATTTTTTTTTTGGGGGGGGGGGTTAACAGTTCTTGAACAGTCAATATGAGTATGCAAATGGGAAAGTGAGCATGTCATACCCTCACAACTTACCATATTATTATGTACTTAAAATTTTGAAATTTCCAGTTTTTCATTCAAATGCAATTATGCCCCAGCCTCAAATCCTCGTATATCTAACTGATCACTATTCTGAAGTTATTCAACCAGTAATAACATCATTTTTCAGACTTCAATCACAGAAACATTCAATTTTTGGCATTTCTTTTTTGTACACGATCAATGGAAAATTATGAGAGTATGACATGGTTAGCTCACTCATTTGCATATTGCATATCCACCGTACAAATACTGTTTTCCAGAAATTAGCACAATTATGAAATGTAATAACTTCCTTATTTTTCATCCGATTTCAGTCAAATTTTTACCGTTAAACTCGTAACATTTTCCTCTTCAAATATAAAGACGATCATCATTGTGATCTTAAAATAGCACCGTAAATCTGACACGGATGTGACCCATATTGGTTATTACTCATACGAGGCAGGGCAGCGCATATCTCACAGTTTGCTTTCATTGTAGATATGCTATGTCTCCAGCGTTGTCTACAGCTAATTTTCGTAAACATTTCTTTGTTTATAGTGTCGACCCGTGTTGAAATTTATTGCTCCATAGATTCCCTTTGTCGTCCTCGTTTTGTTCTTATTATTCTTCTGAATGCTGAATCCCTCCATTCATTGAACAAAGTTATGTTTCACTTTTCGTACGTTATGTGTACTGTTTGGTAAAAAATGAGTAGCATATAAGAAGTTTGAAGCCGGAAATATGCGTGTATGTAATAATGTATGCATGTATATAATATACTATGTGTGTCTTTGCGTGTGCTCGTGCGTGTGTGTGTGTGTGTGTGTGTGTTTGTGTTTGTATGACTGAATTGATTTTCGGCGCAGATGTATCGCACTTTACGACATATCCCTGAAAAAGACCGAATAGCACCAGAAGCATTGGAAAATCTTCGCGTTAAACCAAGGCATGAAGGTAGTCCTTATAAAGGACTGTTTGCGGTATTCTTTCTTGAATAGACATTTTCTTTCATTTTATTTCATTTCATTTCATTTTTATCTGTTAATTCTCCATATCCAAAATGATGCACAACTATTACATAGTAAAAATAATCGCTTGTGAGCAGTCGAAAAAGCATATTGGGATAGCACATTAAAGGGAAGATAAACCCAAAGAACAATGTGGATTGAGTGAAAGCAGCAACATTAGTAGAACACATCAGTGAAAGTTTGAGAAAAATCGGACAATCGATGCAAAAGTTAAGAATTTTTAAAGTTTTGGTGTTGGAACCGCTGGATGAGGAGACTACTAGAGGATATGACGTATGAGTGGACAACAATACAAAGAAAATATAAAGGATATTCAACAAAAATTCACTTTTCTAGAATTATGAAAGAGCAGTGGACCAACCGCTTTCAGAAAGCAGGGGGAATAATTGCTACCCTTAACATATGTCAATATCAAGTTCATGGAATTTGTAATTTTCATGAAAAGTGGATTTTTGTAGTATTTTCTTTATATTTTCTTGATATTGTAGTCCACTCATACGTCATAACCTCTAGTAGTCTCCTCATCCAGCGGTTCCAACACCAAAACTTTAAAAATTCATAACTTTTGCATCGATTGTCCGATTTTCGTCAATCTTTCACTGATGTGTTCTATTAATGTTGCTGCTTTCACTCAATCCACATTGTTCTTGGGGTTTATCTTCCCTTTAACGTAGCTACAAATACGTACGCGAAAAAAGAATAACGATGAATTACGTTTACACACTTACACAAACGCGGTATGAATGTGTACACATTATATACAAACATCGCTTTGATCTGCGTGATATCAATGCGAATTAAAATAGTACGCCTGCTAATTTTGAAGGAATATGGATGGAACTTGCCTCCACCACCCCCTCCCCCCCCCCAAAAAAAAAGAAAAAGAAAAAAAGAGCAGAACTTTTGTCTTTGCAACTGATTGACAAATTGCCCTATATACATCGACGTAAATAAGCACTGAATTGATCAGTGTTTTAGTAGTACCCATGATAAAAAAAAACATGGGCGTACATACTCGAGCAGGATTCGAACCTACGACCTCCTGATCACCGGACAGGCGTCATCTCCACTAGACCACCGAGCTTTCGCCCGAAAGCAAGTGTTGGTTCTAATCCTTATAGCATGCAGCGGGTACTGCTTTGTTATTCAAATTCATGATTTTCTTCCGTCGAGATGTTTTCATTGCAACTGATTGACAAATTGCCCTACATCGACGTAAATAAGCACTGAATTGATCAGTGTTTTAGTAGTACCCATGATAACAAAATCATGGGCGTACATACTCGAGCAGGATTCGAACCTACGACCTCCTGATCACCGGACAGGCGTCATCTCCACTAGACCACCGAGCTTTCGCCCGAAAGCAAGTGTTGGTTCTAGTCCTTATAGCATGCAGCGGGTACTGCTTTGTTATTCAAATTCATGATTTTCTTCCGTCGAGATGTTTTCATTGCAACTGATTGACAAATTGCCCTACATCGACGTAAATAAGCACTGAATTGATTAGTGTTTTAGTAGTACCCATGATAAAAAAATCATGGGCGTACATACTCGAGCAGGATTCGAACCTACGACCTCCTGATCACCGGACAGGCGTCATCTCCACTAGACCACCGAGCTTTCGCCCGAAAGCAAGTGTTGGTTCTAATCCTTATAGCATGCAGCGGGTACTGCTTTGTTATTCAAATTCATGATTTTCTTCCGTCGAGATGTTTTCATTGCAACTGATTGACAAATTGCCCTACATCGACGTAAATAAGCACTAAATTGATCAGTGTTTTAGTAGTACCCATGATAACAAAATCATGGGCGTACATACTCGAGCAGGATTCGAACCTACGACCTCCTGATCACCGGACAGGCGTCATCTCCACTAGACCACCGAGCTTTCGCCCGAAAGCAAGTGTTGGTTCTAATCCTTATAGCATGCAGCGGGTACTGCTTTGTTATTCAAATTCATGATTTTCTTCCGTCGAGATGTTTTCATTGCAACTGATTGACAAATTGCCCTACATCGACGTAAATAAGCACTGAATTGATCAGTGTTTTAGTAGTACCCATGATAACAAAATCATGGGCGTACATACTCGAGCAGGATTCGAACCTACGACCTCCTGATCACCGGACAGGCGTCATCTCCACTAGACCACCGAGCTTTTGCCCGAAAGCAAGTGTTGGTTCTAATCCTTATAGCATGCAGCGGGTACTGCTTTGTTATTCAAATTCATGATTTTCTTCCGTCGAGATGTTTTCATTGCAACTGATTGACAAATTGCCCTACATCGACGTAAATAAGCACTGAATTGATCAGTGTTTTAGTAGTACCCATGATAAAAAAAAATCATGGGCGTACATACTCGAGCTTTCGCCCGAAATGAATGATGGCTTGATGCGTAATAACAGGAGCCCCTGCTTGCAGACAACATGCGCGTGTTCGCTTGTTCATAGCAAGGCGAATCCTATCAGCCCGATTCTAGTGGGAATCCGCAAAACGGGCATATTTCCTCCTTGGCAGGATTTCCGACCAAACAATCATTGCTTCTGGAAGAAGTTGCTGCAATTTAAACATTGTCTCTGAGACCAGCTCCATCCGTGCGTTCTTCGGAAAATTCGTGGATGATGACGTGTGACAAGTTGCAGAAGTGCTGAGACGATAGAATCGATTCCAGCCTGCTATGAACCTGGCCGAGTCGAAGCCCCCTATATCCTCTCCATTGGACTGGAGCCCGCTGCCTCATTGCTTGGACTCCCTCTCGACTGGCGAATCTCCCGGCCCAGTACGCTATGAGTCCCCAACTACCAGGATCATACGCCGGCCTCGCCTGCCTGCAAAACAAAGAAAACTATCACCCGGCAGCATCTAGCTCAACCAAATATTTGCTCTATGTGCCCAAGCCTTTGTATATAGTAAAATTGTCCATACTTTTCGACATAATTCACAATTTCTAAGCTGGGTTAACCCTTTTAAACTGGGTTAATCATACTTGAACTGGTCTATAATCTAACCTGTTAATTTACAAAAGTTTATGTGCTCAAACTGAATGTTATAGCGACCAAGATCCTCGTTCCTCAGTATACCACAGTATATACCAACATATCAAACACATATCCACTACTTTAGTAACTATAGCAACATGAAGCTACGAACATAACTGTCCCCAACATGTAAGGGACTATTCTGCCCCTACCAAATTTATGCGAATGTAACGTTTATGTGTATCTGTCACCCAGCGCCCCATCTGCTGGATTACCTGCGAGTCAAAACCCGCTACTGCTGCCGCCGTGGCAGCACCTATTCGGAATGAGTGGGAGGTGAAAGGCGACTCTAGTGCGCCAGCCATAGCCGGGAAAACGGGCAGATCTAACGACGTCCATATACTAGAACAACTCTCTCGCCCGGGAACCGCGTCTCTCGGTATACACTGATGCGTACACAGTGAAGGCACTAGTTCACTGCTCTATGGTGTTATTCGTGGGCCTTTGCGCTGCGGCTGTAGTTGTAGTGCAGCACTAGCCCCGGAGACCGCGCCGCAAGGCGCGGTCCTGGCGGCTACCTCGCAGCTGAGCGGGAGCAAAATCACGAATAACTCATTGCCACATTCACGGCGACTTCACAAATAAAGCACGGCTAAATTTCTATCATAAACACAGTGACAATAAAAAATGAAATATGTGTTACATTTTCGACTTGGTTCTTCTCACCCATTTATCTAGAAACTGCAAAATTTTCCACATTTTTTAGGAGTAATAAACGGCCTGCCCTAGTGCAACAGTCGATAGACTTGCTGCTATATCCATTAGTACGCATCTACGCATGCGTGAACAATGACGTCAACGTTACGGACGCTCAAGGAATGCACCATCGCACGGTGCATATAAGGTGAAATGAATATGCATCATGTAGGCAGCAATACAGCTGTCAATTCACTGCACTGCATGCACGCTGTGCGCATGTGCAAGTGATTGTGAGTTTTAGTGAGCATCGGTGAGCTGAAGATATTCGCCTTTTTTATAAGACAACATTTTCTGCATCATAAGCAATGAAATGCATCAGTCACCGAAATGAATCATTTAGGTTTAATCGACCCATGTAAGTAATCCTAGTAGTTTTTGTTGAAAAATTAAGAAAATATAGCGCCGAAACGGCACCGTTTTGTACAACTCCTCGATCTGAATGCGAAAACGGCGCAGCCCCAACGCTGCACGTTGGGGCTGGTCGTAGCCCGACCAGACCCCGTGTGCTAAGCGAGCACGGGGTCTGACGGTGTGTTATACACATATCTACGGAACCCAATACACATATCTACTAAACCCCTCGAACACGGCCACACAACAACAAAACTATTGAAAATTTCTACATTCTTTTCACAAATTTTTACGAATCAATCACGTGAATTGAGATGCTTGGACTATGAGCATGGTATTTCAGTCCATAGTGAGCCCTCACGCAACATACACTGAGCAAAAAGTCCAATCTTAACCTGGAATGTGTGCTGTGTGCTGTGTGCTGTGTGCGGTGTGTCATCTCAGTCCTCTCAAAAAGTGCTCAAAACATCTCTAATATGCTCTCCTTGGCTGATATCGTATGATCACTGTGGTTTTTACCTTTTGTTCGTGCTATGGAACCAATTTAACCAGGTATTTTTTTCAGCAAAACCAAGTTTTCTTATGGCTCAAATCTACATGACCAGGACCCTCTTTTGGCATCATCAATACATAGTCCCACTGGTGCATCTCCATGCTGGCTAAAGCAACTGGATTCCACATTGGAAGCTGGAATGTCATGGGACAATGCAAGGCCATGGAACAATAGAGAAAACGGCGGGAATCCTTCCTCCACCGGTACTTCTCTGCTAGTACATGGATGGATGCATGTAACCAGGACCTCCTTTTGGCATCATCAATATATAAAGTTAGAGTTTTAGTCCCAGGATTTTACTTTGGAAGCTGGATTACAAGTCAACATGTCAAACAGTCAATGCAAGGCTTTGAAGGAACAATAGAGAAAATGGCGGGAAACCTTCCTTCATCACCTCTTTGTTAGTACATCAAATGGATGCATGTACATTGTACCAGGCAATGTCACACTTACATCGCCTTGTTTAGAAGAACCACTACACAAAGAATAAGGTCAGTTGATCCAGATAAATATATATATATTTTTTTTTCACGATGCATTTATTACTGAACCTAGTTCTTGTGTGCGCTGCATACCAACAACTCTCATGCATCATGCCTACTGTGAGAGATAGACCTAGTGATGAAGGCCCGTACGTATTGTCAACTCCACTTGTGATAGCTGACAGATTCTGTGGCATTCAACCAAGAGTTCTCTTTCCTAGTTCCTTCAATTTTATGAATGGTACCCAGACAAATGCCAGTCATTCATGGAGTAGACGGCTGATTGTCCTATCACTTCTCATGAGTGGAAGACTGGAACTAAACCCTGGCCCAACTTCTGTACCTTTTCCATGTGGCAATTGTGGAACAGAAGTCCGAGACACTGACGAAGCAGTTGCATGTGACTTCTGTAGTGTATGGTATCACTGCAAATGCATTGGAATGTCTGCTAGCCACTACCAGCGTCTGTGTAACAACTCCAATATATCGTGGATATGCAACTGTGGCTCTTCAAACTTTTCATCAAGCTTATTCAAGACATTCCTCCCAGTGTCCACTTCAAACAGCTTTTCTTCACTAAGCAATGCCGAAAACCTTGATGATCCAAATGTATTTTTAGACATATCTGATATCTCACGTCTGAACTTCACGCCAAATGCGAACTCCACACCAAGGAAAACCAAAGCAACTACACTGTCCAGACCCAAAAGGCACAAGCTCGTTGGTATGCATATCAACTGCAATGGCCTCAAATCAGACAAAAGCAAGCTTGATTTCCAGTCTGCTATAAGTCAGCACAACCCTGACATAATTTTTGGATGCGAATCCAAGCTCAACAGTGAAATTCCAACCTACTCCATCTTTCCAGACACATATGAGGTATACAGAAAGGACCGCAATGCAAATGGAGGAGGAGTCTTTCTAGCTATCAAACAGGATATTGCATCACTTGGAAGACCAGAGTTTGATTGCCAAGCAGAAGTGTGTTGGGCTTCTATAGACTTTCCAAAAAGTGGAAAACTCTATGTTGGCAGTTTCTACAGACCACCTAGTACCAAGCTAGAAGTAATCGACGAACTGCAAAACTCATACTCCAACATTCTGAATAAACAGAGGAAATTGCCAAACGTCATTCTCACAGGTGACTTTAATCTTCCTGACATCGATTGGGAGCATACCACAACCACCAACCCAAGAACGCATGCCATCCACTCTAAGTTCCTCAACTTCATCAACACAGGCAATCTCACCCAGCTTTGCAAAGAATGCACGAGACCAGACTCCGAAAATACACTTGATCTGATCCTCGCTACTAACCCTCAAGCAGTCGACTGTATTCGTGTGGAACCAGGAATCAGTGACCATAACATCATCCTTTTCAGCATCAACATGGTCCCTAAACTACAGAAGAAACCAGCCAGGATCATTTATCAGTATGACAAGGCTGACCGTGAAGTTATCAAGGAAAGATGCAATGTCCTGGCCAATCATTACTTCAACAGGGAACCCGATCATGTAACAGTTGAGGAGAACTGGCTGTTCTTCAAGACATCTCTTTTAGAAATCATGAAGAGTATTCCTCAACAGAAGTCCAGAACCAAACCCAGCTATCCATTCATCACACGCCACCTAACCCGTGAAATGAACAAGAGGGATAGGCTGTATAAACGTGCAATACGGACACGATCTCCCCAAGACTGGGCAACCTACAAAAGCAAGAGGAATGCAGTCCAACGTATGACAGACCAAGCTCACAGTCGCTTCCTTAACGATGTTATCGGAGACAGCCTAACAACTGACCCAAAGAAGTTTTGGAGGTATGTGAAGTCTCAGAGGAGAGAATCTGCTGGCATACCAACCCTCAAAGTCGGTGACAGATACTACTCCACTGATATAGAGAAATCAGATGCTCTAAATGCTCAATTCTCATCAGTGTTCACCAGAGAGAACTCACATCAACTTCCTGATAAAGGTCCTTCTCCATATGACTCAATCGAACATCTCGAAATCATGGAATCGGGCATCCTGAAACAGCTGAAGCAACTGAATACCACCAAAGCAAGTGGGCCAGATGGAATACCAGCCAGAATGTTACACGACTATGCTGAAGAGCTGTCGCCCATCATCACACACCTCTTCCAACAATCCTATGAAACTGACGAGATACCCCAAGACTGGAAAAAAGCCAGGGTCACCAGTATCTACAAATCTGGCGACAAAAGTAATCCAGCTAACTATCGACCAATATCGTTGACATGCTTGTGCTGCAAGATAATGGAGCATCTTATCCTCAGTCATGTTTCTAAACATCTCGCCATCAATGACATCCTTGTGAAGAACCAACATGGATTCAGGCAACACCTGTCTTGCGAAACCCAACTGACCGAAGCTATTCATGACTGGGCCTCAACAATCAATCAACAACACCAGACTGATGCCTTATTCCTTGATTTCAGCAAGGCGTTCGATAAGGTTGCCCATTGCAAGCTCATCTCCAAACTAGACTTCTATGGTATACGTGGCCATACTCTGCTCTGGATTAAGAGTTTTCTTTCGGGAAGGTCTCAGACAGTAACCATCAATGGTTCTTCATCTTCAGCTGTTGACGTCTTATCTGGAGTGCCGCAAGGGTCGGTCCTTGGACCTACCCTTTTCCTGGTATACATAAATGACATCTGTGACGAGATCTCATCACCAATACGGCTCTTTGCTGATGACTGTGTGGTATACAGATGCATCAGATCAAGATGTGACCAGGAACTCCTCCAAAAAGACCTCACAACCCTAACAAAATGGGCAGAGACATGGGACATGGCCTTCAACATCAAGAAGTGTGCACACATGACCATCACCCTCAAGCGTAAACCAATGACATGTTCCTACATCATGCATGGGCAAGAGGTAACGCAGACAAAATCCTACAAATACCTAGGTGTCACAATTACCAATGACCTGAGTTGGGGTATACACGCACAGAAAACCCAGGCTAAGGCCTCCAGAACCCTTGGCATCATTCGGAGAACCCTAGGCAAATGTGACAAGAAGGTGAAGGTAGCTGCATACAACCAACTCGTCAGACCCCAGCTTGAGTACGCAACCTGCACCTGGAACCCACATACCCAGAAAGACGGTCAGATCTTAGAAAACATCCAGCGCCAAGCAGCCAGGTTCGTGTTCCATGATTACTCAAGGGATTCCAGTGTCACCCCTATGCTCTCTTCTCTCGGCTGGGATACACTACAGCATCGTCGCATCCTCCATCAAAGCGAGATGTTGTACAAGATCCACTATGGTTTTGTCAACATAACAATGCCAGAAGAAATCAGGATAGCACAAAATAATACAAGGAACCACAACCTGTCATACCTCCAACCATACTCCAGAGTCAACTGCCACCTCTACAGTTTTTACCCCAGAGCCATAAAAATTTGGAACACTCTCCCTGCCAAAGTAGTAACATCAGGTACTTTGATGACCTTTAGGAGTGCAGCCCTACCTGTCATTAGACAGATGGCGCCGCCCCCTACTCTTAAGATGCTGTAATGAGAGGCACACCCGCACCGAGCACCTGCACCTGTATATAGATGCACCTGAGCTCACGTCACCACAGGCACATGCTACAGCACACCGCACAGCACAGCCCTCTCCAGGACAGCGTCTTCGCTTTTGGGAGAGTACTCATTCAAGGTTCAAGGACTCATTCAAATGGTGTGATCATCGCGGGGCCATTCAAAATAAGCCTTTCCAGCTTTGAACGATGCAAATTGCGCTGCTAGAGTTTGTACGCCCGCGAAGTCGACAGCGCCCTCTTTGCCCAGTGCTGCGCCGACATTTCAAATCATTTCTGCAATTTCTACGATTTCTGCGGCGTACAGGATTAAAAAAGATGCAATTTTGGGTAAGGTATAAAATGAGTATATCAATATCAATAGCTGAAAACGGTAGCTAAATAGATAAAGTTTTCACCTTATGTAGTCTTAATAACAAATATGGTGCAGTAAATTCAAAATCGCGTCGGCGCCCCGGAATACAGAGATTACGGAGTGTCCACACCGTACAGCCCTGTCGCGACTTACACTTGTGTACAGCGACAGGGCTGTGTATAGTTCAGTTCGGGAAACCCACTCACAAGGGGGGCCCCTCCTTATAAGTAACCCGTCCCCCTTATAAGTAACCCCCGGGGCACCCCTTATAAGGAGTCTCCACGCTTTTTTGCAATGCGACGCGAAAATGAAAGGACTGCGGCAATTCGCTTGATTATGTCCATAAAGCTTCACAAGTTTCCTAGTTACTCACGAAATTTGAGCAAAATCGGTTTGAGGCATCATACCTAAAATCATGGATTTAAATGCGATGTCAAACGACCCATGCGAATGCTGAAATGCGAGCGATTACTGGCGTGAGTGTCGCCAGGCGCGGCGGCGCGGCAATGCTTGAGTGCAGACGTGGCGACTGAGGGTACTCAGCCCTTTCATATGTTTTCTTTGGTCGATGTGGGAACCGTTGAACCTAGGTCTTCCCTAGGTGTCGACATCAGGGGAGGCTTCGGGAATCCAGTGTCTGTAACGACTGACCCTGTTCATCGTCCTCGATCACAGGCATTTCAATAACCTTATGTACGGTCACCGTCGGCCAAGGCACAAGAAGCCCTTCATTTGGGTACTCACAGTTATCGCCGACCGCGCCACCCATGTCCTGCTCAGGCTGGGCCGTCACATGAGCTCTCCCGGCCGAATGCCCCGTAGCACGGTCCTCCGTCTGCACCCTGTAGTCCGGCTGCCCAACTGCGGAACTTGCGCTGGGGCCCCGGCTGGTATTATGTTCGTCTGCTGGGCTTCGGGCCGCCGACCCCGCGGATCGCGAGAACACTGGAGGGGGAGTAGTCGTTCCTTCCCGGCGTGTACTGGGTGCGGGAGCACTCCGAGCAATCCTCCTTGCTCTTGTCGGTACCGGAGGAGCGCTGGCCGATGCTGCGCAGCCCGTGAAGTTTTCCGCTGCGAATGTTTTGGCCTGTGCTTTGGCATCTTGGAAATTCCACTGCCTCTGATCGTAGCAAGAGTTGACGATTTTGTATCCGAATGAATAGCTCTATACAATAATTCAAGCGAGGGCCCAAAATTGATGCTCTCTCCGTGAAATCCACGTACAGAATGATCCCTTCTCACATTCACTGCTAAACTTTCCCACGCTAAATGTTCAGCTTTCCCACGCGCACTGCTAAGCGTACTAATGCGGTTGCGCCATCGGGAACCATCAAAGGAGATCACTCGTTCATGTTTTCGGCGGCGCTCTTTGCATATGCTGCCTGCTTTCAGGCTCCGACTAGCGCCGAACGCCCTCAAAGGCAGAAAACAAGTCAGTGAGCGAGTGTAAACCCCTTTTAACGACTAGCGCCGTTAAAGGAATTACGTCGATGTAGGGCAATTTGTCAATCAGTTGCAATGAAAACATCTCGACGGAAGAAAATCATGAATTTGAATAACAAAGCAGTACCCGCTGCATGCTATAAGGATTAGAACCAACACTTGCTTTCGGGCGAAAGCTCGGTGGTCTAGTGGAGATGACGCCTGTCCGGTGATCAGGAGGTCGTAGGTTCGAATCCTGCTCGAGTATGTACGCCCATGATTTTTTTTTTTTTTTTTTATCATGGGTACTACTAAAACACTGATCAATTCAGTGCTTATTTACGTCGATGTAGGACAATTTGTCAATCAGTTGCAATGAAAACATCTCGACGGAAGAAAATCATGAATTTGAATAACAAAGCAGTACCCGCTGCATGCTATAAGGATTAGAACCAACACTTGCTTTCGGGCGAAAGCTCGGTGGTCTAGTGGAGATGACGCCTGTCCGGTGATCAGGAGGTCGTAGGTTCGAATCCTGCTCGAGTATGTACGCCCATGATTTTTTTATCATGGGTACTACTAAAACACTGATCAATTCAGTGCTTATTTACGTCGATGTAGGGCAATTTGTCAATCAGTTGCAATGAAAACATCTCGACGGAAGAAAATCATGAATTTGAATAACAAAGCAGTACCCGCTGCATGCTATAAGGATTAGAACCAACACTTGCTTTCGGGCGAAAGCTCGGTGGTCTAGTGGAGATGACGCCTGTCCGGTGATCAGGAGGTCGTAGGTCGAATCCTGCTCGAGTATGTACGCCCATGATTTTTTATCATGGGTACTACTAAAACACTGATCAATTCAGTGCTTATTTACGTCGATGTAGGGCAATTTGTCAATCAGTTGCAATGAAAACATCTCGACGGAAGAAAATCATGAATTTGAAGAACTTTTGTCTTGTACACTAAGCAAGTTCCCTATAAAGCAAAAAGAGTGAAAAAAAGTGCTTTTTTTTTGTTTGATTGTACAATATACGTACTTATATTGCACTTTAACAACGCGGGAAATGTAGAGACTCTTTTTAAATAAAAAGAAATGAGATGATAGATGTAATTCAACAAAGTCATATCTGGAACTACACCCATTCTACATCTTAAGCAGTCCACTATAAAGCTACTCACATTGAGTAATCGTAGATGATTTCATGGCAATATTCCTAATAAAGAAGCCTTCGACCAATGTAAGAAATAAGCATTAAGCATTGTCCATCTGGAGGACCCGTGACTCTTGAAACCAGTGATTTGTTTAATACTTTTTTGAAAACCAATTAATTTCACTTATACTTAAGTGCTCTGATGTGAATATCAATATTTAGTTAATTAGATCTATCATAATTATCGTTAAATGTCTCGGCATTTATGATTGATTTCTTTCATTTTATCAATACTGGCTATTGTCTTGTTGGTTTTGATAACATTCAATTTTTGATAACATTCAATTCCTTGGTTTTGATAACATTCAAGTTTTGATAACATTCAATTCCTTGAATAGTGATGAATTTTATGACACAGTAAGGCATTCTGAATCTGACCATGCAAATATTACTTCCAGTTTGTATGAAGATTATATATCCAATAAATACAATACCTCAGCACAAGAATTTGAATATAATTTCGACTCAAATGATCCAGTTCAGAGTCCATCATGTGTTTATTTGACTGAAAATCAATATAAGAATCGTATCATGAATACAGACAATGAAACATTGTTGTTAACTCACTTTAACATACGCAGTATCAACAAAAACTTTGACAAGTTGCGTTTACTCCTAGAAAACCCAGATCAAAAATCTTGCTCCATCATAGGACTAACAGAAACATGGTTGAACTCCAATATCAGTCATTTGTTTTCTTTACCCGGATTCGAATTTGTATTTAGAAATAGAAATAACAAAGTCGGTGGTGGAGTTGGTTTGTACATCTCGAAAAAAATTAAATATATTATACATGAGGAGATCAGTGTTATGAACGATAAACTCGAATCCCTTTTTATTGAATTGATAAATCCACATGGAAAAAACATTGTGATTGGCGTAATTTACAGACCCCCTCGGTCGAATTTGAATGATTTTCTGACATATATGCAGGATTTAGTACAAAATCCCATTATACTTAACAAAGATACATTTTTAATGGGCGATTTTAATATTGATCTCATGAAATGTAATTCCCAAAACAACCCACAAGAATTTATAGAAATATTAATGTCTGCTTCGTTTTTACCATTAATTTCCAAGCCTACCCGTGTCGCCAGTCAATCGGCTACCCTCATAGACAACATTTTTTCTAACGTTCTTCCACTTCCTGAGTCTGGTATCGTCCTCTCAGACACCACTGACCATTATCCTATATTTGCCCAGGTTCCAATTAAACTGACTAAACAAAATAAGTATCACAAGCGACGTAAGATTACTGCAGATAAGCTTATAAGTCTCCAAAACAGCCTCAAAGAAATCGACTGGTCCTTTGTATACAACACCACCGATGTCAATTTGTCTTATGACTACTTCATATCTGCTATTACCTCTGAAATTGATAACCATATTCCGCAGCGTAATATAAAAGATAGATATAAGCAAATTCCAAAACTCCCGTGGATAACCCAGTCCATATTACGATCTATAAATAGAAAAAATAATTTATTTTATAAATACAGATGCAATCCTACTGAAAAAAATAAGAAAAAATATGTTTCATATAAAAACACACTCACCACATTATTACGTACGCGGAAGAAAAACTTTTATGCAAATCAGATAAATAAATATAAAAATGATATTAAAAACACATGGAAAATATTAAAAGATGCTATGAATACACCTAACAATTCATCCAATATTACTGAAGTTCGATGGGGCGATTCCTCCAGCAACACTCCCGCTGGCATGGCTGAAATTTTTAATGACTTCTTCTCTTCAATTGGACAAAATCTTTCTCAAAATATTCCTCTTTCAAGTAAAACTTTTACTGATTTTTTAGATACACCTAACTCCAAAACTATATTTTTTTACCCTACATATAAAGAAGAAATAGTAAGGATTGTTGCCAATTTGAAAGAAGGAAAAAGTCCTGGCCACGACGGAATTGATAACCACCTGATAAAAAACATAATTCCTCAAATAGTGGATCCCCTAGTACATATTATCAATTCATCGCTTACAACTGGCCATGTGCCAAATAGCATGAAAATTGCGAAAGTAATTCCTATTTTCAAGAAAGGGGAGAAGGATGATGTCAACAATTATAGACCTATATCTTTATTATCTTCTATCTCCAAGATTCTTGAAAAAATAGTTTACATCCGGACAGTACGTTTTCTTAAAACCTGTGACATATTTTCAAATTTTCAATTTGGATTCAGGGAAAACCACAGCACAACACACGCATTACTCGCCCTCATCGACAAAGTCACACACGCACTTGACACATTTTCACACACGATAGGTATCTTCTTGGACTTCTCCAAGGCCTTTGACACGATTAACCATGGAATACTTCTCGCAAAATTATCCCATTATGGCATACGTGGAAAGGCCTTGGAGTGGTTCACGAGTTACCTATCAAATAGATCCCAATTTGTACATGTCAATGGCTTTGATTCTCAAAATAAAACGATAACATGTGGTGTCCCACAAGGGAGCTTACTAGGTCCGTTGTTATTCATTATTTATATCAATGATTTTCATAGATCCTCGGAGAAACTATCATTCATATTATTCGCGGATGACTCTAACCTTTTCTTTTCCCATCCCGACCCAAATATCTTAGCAAGAACAGTAAACGAAGAACTGAAAAAGGTTATACAATGGATATACGCAAATAAATTGTCACTTAATATTCAAAAAACAAAATTTATGCTTTTTAGTAACTCTTTAGATAGCCTCCCGGGAAATATATCATTTGATACTACTCCCCTAGAAGAAGTTTTTACTTTTAAATTTCTTGGTGTTTGCGTTGATAACAAGCTTTCATGGAGGAATCATATTGATAGCATATGTAAAACTATTTCACGAAACATTGGCGTAATGAACAGATTAAAATATTATCTTCCTTCATATGCATTATTAACTCTTTACTCTAGTTTGATACTACCGTATCTAAACTACGGGATTCTTGCTTGGGGTAATACATATCAGATATTACTTGATAAACTTTTTTTATTGCAAAAGAAAGCGCTCAGAACTGTTTTTAACCTAACTACACGAGAACATACAGATCCTTTGTTTTTTTACCATGAAATACTAAAAATAAAAGATTTGTATGTGTTTCAACTTGGTCAGTTCATGTTTAATTACAACAGCAACTTTTTACCCAAAATATTTCACGACTCTTTTCATCGAAACAGTCATGTACATAACTATCCTACGCGACGATCCAACGAATTCCATCTTCCATTCATGAGAACCGTACATGCCCAAAATACATTTATGTATACCGGACCCAGACTTTGGAATAATCTAGATAATAGCTTAAAAGACTCACCCTCATTCCTCACATTTAAATACAAATTCAGAAAACATTTGTTATCTACTTATAATTCTAGATAATCTGAATTAATTGTTTTAATTCATGCTTGAGGTTTCACCTGTCCTGATGTCGCAGCACTTGGTGTGTTCTGTATGCAGACCTCTCTTCTCTCTTTATTCTTCTTTCCTCTTCCTTCCTGTCTTTGTTCCTCGTAGACTTGTATTGTCACCGTCTTCTCTCTTCTCGGTACTGTCTCGCGTCGTATATGTGTGTGGGTAACTGAATGTCTGTACGAGTGTGTCGTCCTTCTTATAATTATTTTCTCGGTACACCAGTTCAATGAACACCGTCTGGGCATTAGCATTGATACTTATTTTCTATTATTGTCGAAGCCAGCGTATAGCTATATTTTTACAAACGACTTAAGTAATCTATATTCAATATAAATGCTGTAAGAAAATAATAAAAAAAAACTTGAATAATATATTGCTTACTCATCAATTATCTAGGGATCCACGTCCTACAAGCTTAGCTTTTTTGTGGATCGCTATTTTCCAAAATTGAAGTTATTTTCTGAAAGCTCGCGAAGTATACATGTATACGCATCGTTCCTTCTGATTATTGTACATATGTTGATGTATATAATTTATTTCGTATATTACATGAACCTTTTGTAAAAGTGTAGACAATATCATTTTATGATATGTATACTTTGTATTACGTTTTGATTTTCGTTGATTGGAAATAAACTATGATTGAACTTGAAACATCGATATGTGATATACTCCACTTCGCTTCGCTTTTGAAGAAGAATAATTGCTTATCTATCAGTCTCTGCTGACCACGTGATAAGTGCATTATTCGTTGTATTACACTGCAAGAGGAAAAAAAGGGTTCAAATCCTGCTCGAGTATGTACGCCCATGGTTTTTATCATGGCTACTACTAAAACACTGATCAATTCAGTGCTTATTTACGTCGATGTAGGGCAATTTGTCAATCAGTTGCAATGAAAACATCTCGACGGAAGAAAATCATGAATTTGAATAACAAAGCAGTACCCGCTGCACACTATAAGGATTAGAACCAACACTTGCTTTCGGGCGAAAGCTCGGTGGTCTAGTGGAGATGACGCCTGTCCGGTGATCAGGAGGTCGTGGGTTCAAATCCTGCTCGAGTATGTACGCCCATGATTTTTATCATGGCTACTACTAAAACACTGATCAATTCAGTGCTTATTTACGTCGATGTAGGGCAATTTGTCAATCAGTTGCAATGAAAACATCTCGACGGAAGAAAATCATGAATTTGAATAACAAAGCAGTACCCGCTGCACACTATAAGGATTAGAACCAACACTTGCTTTCGGGCGAAAGCTCGGTGGTCTAGTGGAGATAACGCCTGTCCGGTGATCAGGAGGTCGTGGGTTCAAATCCTGCTCGAGTATGTACGCCCATGATTTTTATCATGGCTACTACTAAAACACTGATCAATTCAGTGCTTATTTACGTCGATGTAGGGCAATTTGTCAATCAGTTGCAATGAAAACATCTCGACGGAAGAAAATCATGAATTTGAATAACAAAGCAGTACCCGCTGCACACTATAAGGATTAGAACCAACACTTGCTTTCGGGCGAAAGCTCGGTGGTCTAGTGGAGATGACGCCTGTCCGGTGATCAGGAGGTCGTGGGTTCAAATCCTGCTCGAGTATGTACGCCCATGATTTTTATCATGGCTACTACTAAAACACTGATCAATTCAGTGCTTATTTACGTCGATGTAGGGCAATTTGTCAATCAGTTGCAATGAAAACATCTCGACGGAAGAAAATCATGAATTTGAATAACAAAGCAGTACCCGCTGCACACTATAAGGATTAGAACCAACACTTGCTTTCGGGCGAAAGCTCGGTGGTCTAGTGGAGATGACGCCTGTCCGGTGATCAGGAGGTCGTGGGTTCAAATCCTGCTCGAGTATGTACGCCCATGATTTTTATCATGGCTACTACTAAAACACTGATCAATTCAGTGCTTATTTACGTCGATGTAGGGCAATTTGTCAATCAGTTGCAAGGAAAAAAAGAGGTCTTGTGATGGATAATTAAAATCATCCATACGCTGTTTGTGTAGTTTACATTCCCATGAGTAGATTAAGTTGCAAATTATGATAACTAGATTATCAGAATAAAAATTACTACCTTAAATGTGATATTTGTGAAGAATGGTTTTCGCATTAACATTGGATCAAATGAGACACACTGTTATCAATGATTTACACGCGTGTACTTTCTATTTCCTTCTTCTAAGCTCTTATGTCTGAGTGTTTAGTCTTGTTTTTCTGTTAACGGCAAATTGTTAACATAGAATAAAGAAACTACTATTTTCTTTTTTATTTTACCGCAATTTATACGTATAACATGAACGGAACGAGACTATTTTGAATTTTTATGTAGGATGTTGAGAAATAAAGATAGGGGATTCTTTCTGAAAACGTTTAAGATTTCACTGATCATAGGATTAAATTCATCCAAAATGGAGAAACTTGACTATCAGCTCGTGTATATTTCACCCTTCTATATAACGTGCGTAACTATACATGCACAGCCATTGGCGGATGATGAGAAAACTTCTACATTTCGTGACGTCTTTTACAGAAAAGGATACAATGAAAATCAAGAGAACTCCACATTTTGTTTTAAATGAAATGTACTCATTTCCTCGACTTATTACTGACATACGTTAAGGTTAAAAATTAGGTGACCTCTTTGTTTTCTGAAAGAGGTAAGTGAAGTGTTCTTTCATTATGTTAAAGAGTGAAAATATGTTACATTTTTCATACTTTCTTTCTATCATTTTCCATACGTGAAGTCAAAAAATGTAATAGTCTTCTCATCAAGCCTTCTCATCATTTTTTTTTTCGGGGGCGGGGAGGGGAACCTATTGTTCCATTTATATCAAACCTCTCGTTAATGTGCTGTGCAGATATTGCTGCGTTCCTGCAATTCAAATTGCTTTACATAATGAAAAATCCTTTCATGTCTAGAATTCCAATGCCATGCCTTACTTTCACTCCAAGGCAGCCTTCAATAAGTGAATTTCCATAGTGTATGTAATTTGATGAACTTATGGAAATATACGTTCTATGAGAAACTGTACGATTAAGCCAATTGTTTCTAAGTTAGTTTTTTTCTGGATCACATATTGTATAGACTGATTTTTGCTATGCCGATTTCTGGATATCAGCATCTAAGCAGGTTTGCATATCATGCTTGTAACATCGTGCGTGTTTTACACTACTGCTTCTCAAGCACGGCGGAAACGGGTGGTACCCCCCCCCCCCCCACACACACACACTTTCTTTTTTGCCAAAGATATAAGAATACATAGATATAAGAATACATACATGCCTCTAGAATGTTGCGCTGGAGACCTTTTTTCTATCTATATTTTGTTTGTTTGTTTGTTTGTTTGTTTGTTTTTTGTTAGCTGATGAAACCCGGAAGTAGCCGCCAGAAAGAAAAACTTGGCCCCTCACTTTTTCAAAATGTGGCGCCGGCCATGAAGCAGGGAGCTGCGAAGTTCTCGCGAAGTTCTCCCCCCTCCCGCCCCCCCCCCCCCCCCAAAAAAAAAAAAAATGTATTCGATCTACACAATTTAAATGGGCCTCACAGAGCGTTGAAGGAGCCAATATGGGCCTCGGTTTAAAAAGCGCTTTTCTAAACAATAAGCTTACTGCCTACTATCATTACAACACTGTCTTTATGAAGTCAAACAGGGCCGGACGTCATAGCAATAATAATTACGAACATGTAAATATTATCATGCATGTGTGTATCGACCGCGTCCTGTAAGCAGATACCATGTGATCCAGTTTCTTTTTTCCCTATTCATTTCTGTTTCCTTTTCAAACCAGACAAATTCCTCTACGTAGGATTCGCAGTCGCCATTGCCATTCTTCTCATATTGCTGATCATCATTACTGCGAAGTGGTTTCAGATTCGTCGGTAAGAGAGACGGGGGGACAAGAGAGGCAGAAGGAGATTTCGCTAAGGCGGAGCCGAAAGAAAATAACACTGTAATTTCAATTTCAATTCTTTTTAATATTTTCTCAATGAAAAATACATCAAATATGACAGAGTACAGTGACAATAAAATAGCAAGTTGAAAGTAGTATTGACATTATAGTTACACACATACACACACACACACATTTATATAATATTATTTTGATTATATTTATAAATATACATATATATATATATATAAATATATATATATATATATATATACACAATGTATACCGGGTGTCCCAAAAAAAGCGGAACGGTGGATTTTAAGTACCTTGCGGTCTAAAAGTTATATATCTTTTGACATCATTAGAAAGAGCATTTTCCGCAGAAGACTATGATACCAAAATCATTAAATTTGGTTCAGTACTTTTTATTCTACGCCAATTTCTGAAAATGCAGTCATTGTCAAATTTCGCCGGATTTTTGCGACTTATGAGATAATAATTTGAGCGCGACACGCGATCCATACGGTGAACATTGTGTAAGCTCGGTGATCCATGTCAACAAAAGATACAGCTTTCACATTGGGCACGGGCCAGGAAAAAACAGTGTGTGTGTGTGTGTGTGTCTGAGTGTGTGTGTGTGTGTGTGTGCGCGCCCAATATGAAAGCGTTATCTTTTGTTGACATGGATCAACGAGCTTACACAATTCACTGTATGGAACGCGTTTCGCACCCAAATTATTATCTCATAAGTTGCAAAAAATTGGAAATGACTGCATTTACAGAAATTGGCGTAGAATAAAAAGTACTGAACTAAATTTAATGATTTTGGTATCATGGTCTTCTACGGAAGATGCTCTTTCTAATGATGTCAAAAAATATATCACTTTTAGAACGCAAGGTACTGAAAATCCACCGTTCCGCTTTTTTTGGGACACCCGGTATATATATATATATATATATATATATATATATATATATATATATAATTTCTATTTATCTATCTACTTATTTATTCATCTATTGATAATTGATAGGGACTCAATCCCCTGCACAACACAAATAAATATACACACATGCACACACAGAGAGACACATACAGACAAACACAAACACACAAACTAAAAAAACATTCCGCTAACCCCTGACATCTATTTTTGTTTTCGTACCGGAAAATGTCTTTCAGGAGAAGAATAAAAGAAATGCTACTATTTTTCAATATGCTACTCTTTTTCTCCCCCCCCCCCCCCCATCTACCTACATGTTGTATCAAGTAAATAGAAATACAGATTATGTCTTTCAAGGTTTCAATCTTTACTTTTTGTTTATAAAACCCTTGCAACCCAAACAAATATTCCGCAATAGAAGATGTGTTGTTTTTTTTTTTGTGTGTGTGTGTGTGTGTTATGTGATATCACAATGTCAAAATGTACCCTTAATTCCATAATGTTCTCTAATATACTTATTATTTTCTTAAAGTTTGTTCATAAAAAACGTTAAGGAACCAAAAGGATTTGAAATGGAATGATATAAAAGTAGACGCAGTGAATGAAATGGGGCAGAGGTATTCATCGTAGTATATTAGTTGCTACAAAGTTGGGAGATACAAATACACTATGTAGAAGATTTTAAATGCATGAGGCTCTCAATATCCAATTGCCATCATATATGATATATATATATTTGTTTTGTGTGTGTATGTATGTGTGTTGGTGTGTGTATTTCTTTCAGGAATCAAAGCAGCCATGCCGAGCTTTCCCAGAAGTCGTCCGCCAATGATCAACTCGGTGAAGGCAGCACACCCTTCAACTACATGGATCTTGATCCAACTACGCGTGGACATTCCGACTACGCGTCCCTAGCTGATGACACAGCTCTAACTCATCCCGCGGAAACTAGTCACGTACAAACCGACGACGTTATCCATGAAACCATCCTGTCTCACAACTACGAGAATAGGACCCCAGTGACACAAGGCGATGGAGAATATCCATTATACGAAGATCCTGTCGACAGGCTAGTCAACGAGCAGTTGCTTCAGGACAGACAAATGATTGTTAGTCACAACTACGAGAAGAGGATCGTAGTGACCCCTGAAGGAGAGAGTGCAGACTGTAATGTTCTTGCCGACAGCCAGGTCAAAAAGCAGTCGCTGGAAAAAAGACAATCCTTCATCTATCAAAACTACGAGGCGATGATCACAGTGAGGCCTGATGAAGAAGGGTATGCAAGATATAGTGTTCCTGTCGACAGCCAGGTCAATGAGCATTTGCTAGAGGAAGGAGCAATGGACATTCCTGATTACATCGACATCGTGGAATAGATTGACGGAGATAAATAGGATTGTTATGTCATGCTTTATAGAAGTATTTTAGCAGAAATAACACTTCTTTTCAACACACACACACACACACACACACACACATATATATATATATATATATATATATATATATATACATATACAATGTACAGTGCGTACAAAAAAGTAATCAAACTTTACTGTCAACTATGGAGCGTTTAATGTTGGTTGTAAAGAAATGAGAGCTTTTCTTCTTTTTATCAATACCTAATTGTGTTGGTAATAATGTCATGTATGACAGAGCACATTAACTTTGAAGACTACAATAACAAGTTACACTATTACCAAGTTTAACTGTAGTCATAAAGAAACAGTGCACTGAAACGGATGAGATCTGTCAGTTGTGCAAGCTGGCCCGTTCATTTGGTCACTTTTATTGACATATCTCATCCATTTCCGCAAGACTTCAACGTTCCTTCTTGGTAACAGTCAAACTTGGAAAAAGTGCAGTTTGTCATTGTTGTATTTAAAGTTAGTGTGTGCTCAATCATGGATAATATTGTTTACACGATTAGGTACTGATAAAAAAAAAAAGAGTTTTCCTTTTCTCACAAGTAAGATTTCCACACTTCATAGTTGAAAATTATCAAATGGTCCCCCTTTAAAGTTGGATTCCCTTTTATGTTTGATACACACTGTATAAAGATATCCAAATCCACTGTCCAAATCTTACTGTTAGAAAATTGTTAGTTCTATTTTGTATGTTCTGTATATCAATTCTTAATAAAAACAATCATTAACGATCAAAATTTAAAACCGAAATCTGTTAAAAGAAAAACCCAAAGAACGCATGTTTACCTACGAGTTTCTAAATTATAAAGATATCATCTAAGGGAAGAAAAGGCAAACCTACATTCTCTCTGTGTCCAGTTTTTTAGCATTATCTTGTTTGCATCGGTCCCTGAATATTGTACAGTCGTTTTAAAGTAATTATAAATCACAAACACTAAGCACTCGAAAGTATATTTGGGAATAATGCCCCTGTAAGAAAATTATCCCCCTTGTGAGACCTCATTGTCATACTATCAGGGTTCGTTTTTTTTTTTTTTTTTTTTTTTTTGTGTGTGTGTGTGTGCGTGTGTTTCAATAGTCAGAGGGAGATAAGTGACTGATGTTGTTCAGAGGTGTTGTGCAGGCTTACCACGTCCACGTATGTACACTCTAAGCTTGTACGTTTTTTAATGTTGCTCTGAAGAGTTCAAAAGTTGTCATTGATTCGGAAACCTGCTTTCTCATGTACGTCTATGCATTATACTTTCAGCGAAACTCTTTTTAAGATGAAGAATCACTAATCATTGGCAAGGAATCGATGCTTCTAAATACAAACATTATTCCACTTATTAATAACGATGAATAAGCAAACAGTTATATATATACTCCGAATTTGTAGCAGATTCTTTCAATAGCTACAAGATACGCGGAATGCTTTCAGAAAAAAAAAAAGCACCAGATGCATATTGTTTCAGATCTTATAGCAAACATATTTAAAGCGCATTTCTAATGAAGTATTATTATTGTGTGTAAATAAGCTGATAGTGTCTATCAATTCAAATCATGGTATGAATGTATCTTTCAGTATGGATGAACAAAAAACTTATGCACATTGGCAAAACATGAAAGAAAATGCAGGAAAATGTTTTGTCTGTAGTATAATATTGTACGTGTGGAAGTTAAATTGTACACAGAATGATTTTCACAATACTCTATAAAATTACTCTGTTAAATATTTTGTCCATACTTGACCGGGACTGACCGGGACCTGGTGTGCGATCGCAACGCTTGGTAATGAAATCGCTTACAGTTGTACACACTGTCCGAAATTCTTGGCAGAGTGTAGAAAGGGATAACATTATTTTAAAAGAGATGGTGGGAAAATCGTCAGGGTTGAATAGATGTGATTATAGCTCTTGATAACTAGAAAGCAAAACATCTTGAAAGTTCCCAAACAACCAGGTCACTTAAAAGTTCTATATAGAAACATACAAAACAGAAAATGTTCGGCGTCTGTTGAGAATGAGAAGGGCGTTAAGTGGTCTTGAACACTATGGGTTTTGTGGTAACTTAACGTCCTTATCATTCTCAACAGACGTAGTTATTATTTGTAAGACTAACGAAACCAAGTTCATAATACTTGTCAATCCATGGATGTGGATAGCTTTCATTCTGACATGACTGATGAGTCTTGCTTCCGCCTTGCATGGAAATTGTCGATCCATTTAAGCATGTTACATTGATGACAATATCTGATTTATCCACTGCAATCTTAGGCAAAGATGTAGTCAAAACGATAGCATTAAAATGTAAATTGTACACCATCACGTCAGAGTCTTGATAATGTTCCACAAGTCTTTAGTTAAACCTGACAATGACATTCGGTTTTGATTTAACAAACGAATGTGGATAATGCTGCATAGGATATTCTTGTCACTAGTCATTAACTGTGGTATAAGATGGAGAATCATACTATATGCAGTGCTGATAAGGGAGCTTCACCTTTACCTTGAGTGAGGTGATTATGTTTGACGTGATATAGGTAGTTCACTCCACAGGCACACAACATGCATCGCGACTTGCCATTAAACAGCAACAAAAGAAAAAATCATTCAGGGAGTGGTTGAGTCATTTCTTGAAATGTCATATTACAGCAATTAGCATTTGTTTTTATGCAGCTCCATGATGTACAGTACAAAATGAGACGTATAGAAATAGGAAACACATCTCATCCCTGTAGGAAGAATGAATGTTTCTCCTCACCTTTAGCGTCATTATCCCCCCCCCCAAAAAAAAAAAAAAAGCCGCACAGGAATCACCCTTTAAGTATTGGTTTCTACGTATAAGGCAAAAATGTTGACTTCGTCTTTCTAAGTTCTCTGAAGGAGTCATTCCGGTACTTTTTTTTTTTTATCGCAAACATGATATGAAATAGAAACAGAGACCAACGTTTCTTCTCCTTTCTTTTGGCTTTCTTTTTCTTGTCTCACTTTTTGTCTCACACTACGCAAAACAGGCCCCCAGACCGTCACTACAAAAAGGCTCATGATACCGACACTACACAAACAAAGCCCACGAGACCAACACAAGGCAAAATCGGCTCGCCAGACCGACACCAATGGCAAAGATTAAAAGGGCATTCCAGACGATGTTCATAATTTCACATTATGTACAGTGTAGTACATAAATCGACAGCTTCATGTACAGATTTGTGGAATTTATTGTGGCCCTTACTGAGCAGAAAAACCAATACTCTGAAAATCTTAAAGAAAGTACACTGAACAATGTTGATAACGTAAAAGCCTCACATAATTATTTTAAGAAATGTAGCAGTGTGATTTCTTTACAACACCGCTGGCTTAACAAGTCAACCTGTGTAGAATCTATGTATGCCTTATTCTCTTGTTCTACTTCCTTGAGCCCCAATTGATGCATTCTTACGGTGAGGCTGCTAAGTCATCATCCTTGTTCATTGCAATTTGTTATCAATTTTGAAAAAACAAATTCTCATCCCAATCACTATAAATGTCAACTACAAGTACCGTAGGCTCTCAGGTCTGTACTGGGTGTTGCATTAATGGCAAAAGGGGAAAATAACATACAGCCGGGTGAGACCCACCCTTTATTATTAAGCCCACTTTGTTTTGCTTTGTTTCTGTTATCTTAACCATATCAAAACCGATTTTCATCAAATAACCTTTTTTTCATCAAATAACCTAATTCCTCTTAGAATTGTATGCTCATTAATATTTCATACAACTGGTTTCTAATTACCTCACAAAGAGTTAAAACATGAATTCCCATCTCAACCAAAACTATACCACCCCTTTAGCCACTCATCTCTCATAAGTTCAATTCCATTTAAATATAGATTTGCATGTGTTTTATTTACTTACTGATTCGTTGACTATACAGCTATGAACACTTCCTTATGACTCCCCAAACTGAAAAGGAAAACATTGGTAATATGCTATTGTGCTACATGCATAACAATTCATAATTTGAATACTGTATTTTACCAGTAATTTCCGCGCAATGCATGGATTGTATGAATGCAATTGTGGAATGTTAAGTATTACACTGCTGTATGCGGCCCTGCCTTAATTCTCATTATGCGATTAAATCAACGTTAATTTGTTACTTCTGTAGAGAATTCCCGAGAAGTATTAGCCTACAAGAATAAAAAAAAAAAAAAAAAATCCTGTTGATTTGGCAGCCATTTTGATTCTGCAAATTTGATAGGCTTGCACTATTTTAAATTTTGCTTACAAACCTTTTTTTTTATTTTTTTATCAACTCAGCATATTCGCATTATGGGAAAAGAAAAGGGTTGTATTTAACTTTTACTCTAAAATACCTCTAGCAGTCACTTTTTTTTTTTTCAAAGGTCCCACTAATAATAACCATGGCCGCACGCAGAGTTATATTTCTTCTTTTTTTTTAAGGTTGGAGTAGGAATGCCTAAAATTATCGAGGATGTTTTTGCATTTTAGAATTGAAGTCGAAAGATTTGGCACACAGTTTTAGTAATTTGTATTAGGGTTAAAAAAAAAAAGACACTCACATACGCACACACAGACAAAGTTATTGAAAATTCCAAGGGATAAGGGAGGGCAATTGAGAGAAGCATAAAGGGAGAAACAAAGACGAGTAATATCAATTTAAGTCCTACAATTTATACCGACACATATCAACCGAGCCTGCACATTCTCAGAAGTAAAGCACACGCACACAAAATACTAATCAGGCAAAATGATACATGATTATACCGAGATTTTGCTCGCATGAAAGAGAAAGGTAGTGGCGCTGAACATAAGGAAACATAGCAATCCATTTTGAAACTTACTTACCCGATTTTTATTGTTACTAATTAATCACAATCTATTTATTTATTCTTATTCATTTTTCTCTGAAGTTCGGTGGGGCGACACCAATAATATATATGTATGTATATATATGAATATATATATATATATATATATATATATATATATATATGTATATATATATATATATATATGCGTGTGTGTGAGTGTGTGTGTGTATTGAGTGTTTTAACAAAACTTGCAAATAACGTTAAGAGGGTTTTATAAGGAGAACCTCATAAAAATCTATGCGTGTTAAAGACTCATCAAGTAGAGTTAGCCAAGAGAAGAATGTTTATCATAATCCTTTATACTTTCACAAACGCACGAAAAATATTCATGTACATAGGCCAATAGACTGCCACAGAAATAATGAACACACATTGGTCTCAGTGCAGGCATGAGAGTAGGCCTATGAGTCTACATGAGAAAGAACGTGTTTCGGGAGACAAGGTTTTTTTAATACGCACACACAAGCACAATTTACTCTTAAGCATACGTAACATGCAAAACTCATTTTCAGATTTCCATGTAAATACGCACACAGGGCAACACACAAAGAAAACAGAAACGGAGAGAATCAGAGAGAGAGAGGGAGAGAGAGAAAATGACCTTATCGAGAGAGAGAGGGGAGAAAAAAATCCTTACATGATCAACACTTAAGATACACATGTATCAATATTATCATGAGCCATGTATCACAAAGGCAACAAAAAATGGGAGTAGGTACGATTATTCATAAGATCAAAGTCATAGAAGATTTACCGCTTAAATTGATAGATCAGACGTGAATTCGAATTTAGGTGTTCAAGTAGTGGTGCAGAGATGAGTTCTTTCTATATTCAGGGATATTTTGTTCGCATAAATCCAGGATTGCACAGACCTGAGCACATTATTCATCATATCATGCAATTAATGTATTAGGGTCTCGATGTGAAAAATAAAAGAAACTTGTGTCATCGGCAAAATAAATTAATGATAAAATTTTCGATGATTTTTGAAGATCGTTTATGTATAAGATAAATAAAAGTGGGCCCAAGAGGGAACCCTGTTGGACTCCGCATGAAATAGGTTTTTAACTGCGAATCATGGCCATTATCTATTTGCTGTCGTCTACATTTTTATTCATGATTTCATTGTCTTTCCGGCATTGAATCATACACAGAATGTCACAAAAACAATCGCCAAATGATGCAGTTAGCACAGGAGAACGAGGGGTTTTCTTAAAGTTAGTGGACCTTCTTTTCAGTTAGTATTACACAAAATTATAGTTCTTTTAGAATAAGAAAATGATACAAAAACGTGTTTCTTAAGTATTTGTTCAACTTCTGCTTTCTGCTATGGAAAGCAAAATGCATCTGTTTATTTACCATGTTAAGTTATTTGCTCAGATGTGATTAGAACTTTCGTTTTACATAGGAATGGTGACGACGTCAACGGACCTCCTTATTGAGTAGTGACATGTAATAGACGAAATAACATTGCTTTTATTTATGCAGGCACACATTCGTTCAACTTTTGCCTAAAAGAAAATCTATCCATTTTTTTTTATATCGATTACATATTTTATTTGTTCAGATATGATTATAAATATGAATGGGAATAGGGCTAAGATGTAAATAATGAAATCTGAAATATGTCATCGCACTTGTCTTCCTTGCTTTACATGCATTCTCCATATGACTACATGACATTGTATTAAATGCTTATAATGATGCATATATCATTATACAATGATGTCTGTAATCACGTGATAGGAACTATCAAGCCGATTACGGAGGGTGAATATAATAATGTTTATGATGCAGAGAGAGAAAAACACAACAACAGAATGAAAATAACAATAAGGAAGGAACCAAGATTGCGGCAACGGTAAACGAGAACTTTTGATTGGATACCGAGCAGAGCTGCTTGACTGACGATGCAATCAACTGCTTTGGCAGCAGGCACATCATTCGGGCATTTTTTTATTTTTTTTTTTATTTTGAATTGAGACCTTTTGTGATGTCATCTGACCTCTAGTAAAATGGCTTGCCTGCATGCCTGGATTCTCGTTTTCGTCTGGTCTATTCATCCAAGTTTTGAGTACAAGTATTACTTTTATCATTATTAGAACTAATAATATCAAGAGATTCTACGTCGATGTAACTTTCCGAATAATGAAAATTACACTCAATAATCGGTAATTGATTACTGCTGTGAGCCCTTGTCAAAGTGTGAGGAAATAGGATATCCTTAGATTCAGGAGAGGAGATTTGACTGGTATTGTCACAAATATTTTTTTTTTCTCTCCAATTATCAGACAAAAGAGTAGATAGTGTTGTTCATTTTCATCAGTATTATTTCCCTATACACCTATTGAGAATACACCTCCAACCTCTATAGCTAAATATGAAAGACAGAGAGATAAAGTTTACAACTTCCATGCACATAGTAGCTTCAAATGATGTCTTTACGTAAACTCAGCATTTCTCTGTGTTGTGTGAGGACGGCTGTATCTTAAAATTCACATTTAACTACTCGTTCTAGAATCAACACTACTCGTTTACCACATTATGCAAGTGTTTACAATATGTGACCCTGCAACACAAAACCAACAAAAAGTCGCCAGACGTGGATTTCTACTTTAGGGCATATTCTGAAAAAGCAGATTCTAAGCTTTAAAATGATATATAACTCAATACAAATGGATTCTCCCAACCTAGTCTATATAGATATTGGAAAGAAAGCACACACTTTGGCAAGTTTGAACTGAGAAAAGAGGCTGTGAAGTACAGCGTCTATTCGGGCGCTTAATCTTCACTAAGCCGTGCTACCTGTGCCATGAATGGGACAAAAAAAAAACATGATGTAAACCACTGTAGCAACAACAATGAAGGGATTATCAGATTAAGTTGAAATTAAACATGCTCTATTAACACATTCTGTTTGTGATAGATGTCAACTTTCAAAGTAGTAGCACTGTCCTTTCAAAAGTTATTACAGTTGAAATTGAAGAGTGTGCACAAAATTTTTAAAGATAATAAAAAGTTTTGGTACCTCAAAAATTTCCTTGTCTTAGTTTGTGTTTCAGGTTATAGTACCTTTCATATAACTAACACTGCGAGACTTACTCGCCCAAAAGTGCTCTCATGTCTTAGTAATCATGCAATTAACTGCGACCAGCAGCCCCATACGCATAGCGACCAGCAGTCCCATACGCATAGCGTAATCGGGCTTCGCATTGTAGCATTCAGGATCATGACAGATTTAGTATCGCGGGATAAATGTTAACTTAAAATCCCAAAAATTCTTCAATTTGAAGACTTACCAATTAAGGTGAAGTATTGAAAACAGGCTTCGGGCAACGTTTGGTTCTGCCTATAGTCCCTTTCTGTTCGAATTGATGACTGAATGTGACTCGGCCGAGAGGACCTTGGGAGAGCTACATACACCATGTACACTGAATACTACAGCCAGTGCATGCGAACACATCACATGCGCACAAATTTCAAATCCCATATCAACGGATAAGATGTTTGTGTGCGCATGCGCTGGCCGTAGTAGTCAGTGTATGCATCGGTCCATGGTGTATGTAGCTCTCCCAAGGTCCTCTCGACCGAGTCACATTCAGTCATCAATTCGAAAAGAAAGGGACTATTGGCAGAACCAAACGTTGTTCGAAGCCTGTTTTCAATACTTCAACTTAATTGGTAAGTCTTCAAATCGAAGAAATTTAGGGATTTTAAATTGACATTTACCCGCGATACTAATTCTGTCATGATCCTGAATGTTAAAATGCGAAGTCTCATTACGCTATGCGTATGGGGCTGCTGGTCGCAGTTAGCTATGCGTACAATGGGCTGCACGCTGCTGGTCGCAGTCAGTGGTTTCGTACAATATTTATCGACGCTGTACGGCGACGGCTCTGGTACGAAACCATTATTGCATGATTACTAAGACATGAGAGCACTTTGGGGCGAGTAATTCTCACAGACAACGTACTTTAACGTGAAACACAAACCAAGACAAGGAAATTCAGGAAAACTTTTGAGGTACCAGAACTTTTTATTATCTTTAAGAAGTGGATAGAGACCTCTAAGAAAAACCTGGTCACTCTACGCTATCAAAAAGAGGGGTTGTAGAAAAACTGCTGAAAACCCACTTTCCCATTCAGCTTATGATCCCAAACTCAAGAATAATGTAGAGGAAGAATAGTTCTTTCAGAAAATATGGAAAACTCAAATTTGACACGGTTGACCCGTGTCATCTTTCATGAGCCCTGACATGAAATCAAGGGGTGCGACTTTTTGTTTGTTTTGTGACGCACGGTCACAAATGATGTAAATAGTAACGCATGATATGCTGTCGCTATCAAAGATCTGTACTTTCAAACCATATTAATTAATGTCCCTATGTACTTCCCAATGTGATGTAAAATGTAAAGCCCTGAATTTCTAATTATGATAATTGCATTTTATTTTTAGCTGAGTCGTATCAAGTTCTTTTGTGACCTCTCATTCGGATGGTTAGCTTACTTTGTTTTGATTTGTTTTACTCCGTTTTAGAATCGCTAAACATGGCTGAAATGTTGATACAGTTAAACTCGCATAAGTCGATCTTCTCGGGACTGAGCAAAACACGTCGACTTAGGCGAGTTTCGACTTGTGCGTAAGTCGGAAAAAAAAATCGACTTAACAACAGTCACACCACACGTACATTATGTATAAATGTACATGAATGTTGTCTACTCTGGAGCCGAGAGCTGGAGAGGTGTGCCGCAGCACGGGTCGCCCGGCAGGGCCGCGGCTAACTTTGCATGGACAGTGCATTAGTATTGGCACAGGTCCGATTACTTTACACCCTTGTTAAACCTTGGGGAAGTGAATATGAACGATATTTGAGCAGTGATTGATTCCAGTTTACCATACCGTGGCTTGAAATGCGTGTAGAGGTGTACTTCTGATTTACCCATGCCCGTAACTTTCCCCCTACTTTCCGCTTTGAAAACTCAGCAGCTTCATCCATCCACTGCACAGCGCAGACTGCAAAACATACACAGACTATACACAGCCCAGTCGCTGTACGTACGTAGCGCGACAGGGCTGTACCAGCGGACCTCCAAACACGAAGAGAGTTCAACAATCGCATGCGATCACTTTGAATGTTGATACTTTAGATCATTTTTTTTTGTCACCTGTTTGGTCGGGCTAGTTCTTATGTAAACAAAAACTGGCGTCTAGTGATTTTGACAGTGATTTATTGCACAATAAAATCTTATTCGACTTAGGCACAGTGAATTTAATGGTTTTTCCATGAAAGTGTTCTTGGAATTTCATCGACTTAGGCGAGTATTCGACTGACAAAATTCGACTTGTGAGTGAATTATTACACGTAAGTCAATGGGGAAAAATCGGGACTTTTTAAAATCATCGACTTGCGCGATTATTCGACATATGCGATGTCGACTTAGACGAGTTTAACTGTACTTCAAATAAGGAATGACACTGAACGCACAACGTGGGATATAACTACCAACGAAACTATGAGAATCCAAGTTTCTCTCAACGCATTTTTGCTACGTACTGGGCGTGACTTTCTTGATATAGAAGATATCTGTGTGAATTACCAAGACGACACAACGAAATTTGCAAAACTGGCTAATTTCAATGGAAGCACAGTTCCTGGACCTGTTACTTCTTTAAGTAACACTGTGAGGATAAGATATCGGCCGTCTTCCAGAACATGTCATAGGAACGTAGAAATAAGTGTGACAGCGGTACAAATACCAGGTGAGTTGAGTGGTCATTATCCTTCAATTCAGCTCATGTTACGTTTTGTCTCTTCGTAAGTTTTTAAATTGTAACAAATTGATATTCAGGCATCTACTGCTTATACCAATGCATACGGAAAACATGTTCAACGTGAAGATTATAATAATAGTTCCCCGTTTTGATCAAATTTCGATTAAGCATCTATGTTATCAATTCTATGATTTGACTGCATGCATTAGACGTCTTCAAATCAAATCGAACATTCCGAAGAATTGCCATTCAATTCAACCACTTCTTCTTTTCACTGGCTTTACCATCAAGTTCATAATATTGATGAACATGACTTCATTTGTGTACATGTAAGTAGCAAACAATGCAAAATATACTATTAGAGTATTAAAAAAAAACATACATATTGAAATGACGATTTTTGTTTGAGTTGTAAAAAGTCCATAATTATGGCCTTTTACCGAGTCTACCTAGTAATACCATAATAGAGCTCAGATTTTATTTTTATACCAAAAGAAAGTCTTCGAATAATTACTATATTCAATCGTGACAATTTAGCCTTTGCCACAACACCTTGTCCATACAACCGCATTATATTAGATTTTCTTTTATGCGACAGAGAACATACTATGGCTGGGAAAAGACAACTCATTCAAAATGACGACACCAAATTATCCTTCTGACTACCCAAATAACTTTTACTATCGTTGGAATTTCCAAGCTCCAGAGGGATGTGTTATTTCCGTCGATTTCAAATTGTTTTTAGTGGAAAACCAGCGCGATTTTGTCTACTTCTTCCAAGAGAACGAGAGAAATGAAAGCACCACTTGCACAGAATTACTAGAAGTTGAAAATATGACTGGTGAGAGGACAGATGTTGTTCTGCGAGACTGGAACTTTGAATCTTCGACGTCATCGCTCACAGCCATTTTTACTAGTGACCTAAGTACGGAAAAGGCGGGTTTCAGGATCCAGCTTCGAGCTGTTGAAGGTAGATATTTCCTTTGTTACAATACTTTCATATGTTGTTACTTAAGTCATGACAGTAATGATGAAGCAGTGGTAATAAAATAATCGAAGCCACTGTATGAAACATATATATGTAGCATGTGTAGTGTATAACAGGACATTTTGTTGTAGGGCGTGATATATATGATTCTTCAATTTTCAGTATATTCGTCTTAATGTCTAGAAAAAAAAAAGAAAAAGACAATAAGAAATAATCTTTGTTAATCGATTTCTTTCTCCTCCAATGCCGGAAACCTTGAGTGAACCACGAATGTGAAAATATTATCCCCAGTTATCATGTGAGTGTGATAAAGTTCATATATGTTCATATGTTTGATTCAACTACCATAATCTTAAGCTTCTCGTAGTTTGGTGTGTATGAATGTTTTCATGATATATGGCATTACCATTTAACCATAAAAGTATTAACAAGCCCAGGACATTACAGTAGGCCTATACATTTATTGTGAAGAGATTTAACGCAGTCAACGTTGAATTCAAATTATGTTTCCCTACTTATTCAGGAGAGTATTATGCGTCAAACGAATAAACGAGTTTTATATTTCAAGACATTCTTAGACACTAAAACTCGGACAGGACATATCACCCTCTCGCTTATTGGACAAGTATCGATTTTTTTTTTGAGGGCTTTCATGTCTGCGCCTTTTTCTGGTAAACTGACATTCTGGTACATTGATTATCTTCTATAATTATTATTATTCGTTTATAAGTCACAAGAGAATAGTCGAACACGTTTTGTCATCTTGTTTTTAAAGGATGTGTTTCACTGAGCTGGCTATCATCTGCAATCATTCTAATTGAATTCACGCTTGTATAATTTTATAACATTTACATATTCAGGGGAAAATGCTTCATGTTCACCGCCTACACTCTCACCCACAGAGTTTTCAACAAATTTATCTGGTGCAACCATAAGCCGAAGACAATCTGGTAACTTATCGTTGACTGATGATGATCAAGTCCAACTTGTAACAAATTTATCATTTACCTGTTTTTAGATAACGACTGAAGGGAAGCACGAAAATCAACTTTTTTTTTTTTTTTTTTTTTTTTTTTTTTTTTTTTTTTTTTACCAGAACATAGGAACTTGGCATTCAAACGCAGGTTTTAGGAGCGAGATGCGCTCCAATTCGAAATGCTATTTTTTCGTTATCTTTACTTTTATGATGAGTTTGGCATCCATCCCCGTTTTTAACTAGTCTCATTTTTTTTCTTTTTTACTGTTTAATGTGTCTAATCCTTCATTTTTATGTCCTTCATTTTTTCTTATTCCTAATTGCGTTTCTAGTCAGTCCACTTTTCCTTCCCACCTCCATTTGGAGTGACAAAAAATATAATATCTCAATCTGGAAAATAAAGACAGTCAAAGTGTTACAATATGATATTCAACATACTGTGACAAAGTTCATGTAAAACCTTGACTCTGACGGTGGCAGTATAATTATTAATAATCATCCTGCCTGCATTTTGCTTTATTGATAAAATGTTATGTGCAATGTGTTAATCGATAATTGTTTTGATAATTGTCTTTCTTGATTATGGTAAACCTTGCTCCTAAATGACAGCATATGCCACTTTGATTCATCAACTCTTCCCTGAAGCTCGTTATTTCGCTAACGTGTATTCCGTCACACATGGTCGAAGTAAAATGTAAACCCTATCATGGAATAAAAGGAATAAATTCTACATAGTGGCAGCGAGAGGGTTACTTATTCTAAATTTCCCTTCTTCATTTGTCCCAGCAAATGACTCGAGAACCGACTTCACAACCGGCCCTCATCAAGGTACGAGTGACATACAACCCACAGAGCAGAGCTACATTACACAGCATTCCGGTGAGTCTTTGGATCGAAAGATAATGATCAGAGATAATTTGACATAATTACAATCTGCCATTTCACTTCTTCCTTTAACCCCGCCCTCTCCTTACAAAATTAATGTTCATTATTGGTTTGTTCTTTCAAAACAGCTTCTGTTTTGGTATTCGCTGTTTTATATTGTTTTTGTTTTTGTTTGAACGTCCATTTCAACTTCTGTGTTTCCTGCATGATTGCACATTTTGCGTGTGCAGAATTTGACTACACAAGACACAGTGTAATACAACTGTAGAAGTTCAATCATTTGTTGTTGTTTCTTTTTTGGTAGTTTTTTTTTTCATCAAAAATTAGACATTGTTATTTCGGTGGCAAATGAATGCATGGTTGGAGCTGTTTTCAGGGGCGATAACATATAAACAGAGCTTAAAGGAGTGGGTGACAAATCTGGAGAAACCCGTACGAATAGATCAAAAGCAGTTTCCTCTCTGCATTGTGCAGGTGTCGGTGTCACTGCCCAGACTGGACCCTGAAGCAAAGTGTGTCCTGACTCTGATGTTATGTCCTGACAGATATAAATTTATCTACTTCTCACAAACACGCCGACAAAATTAAAGGATTTCAATGAGAACTGCGGATGCCAGCACACCATGTTTCCTTTAAGAGGATTGCGTAGTAGGGAAACATGTTCAAATCTTATACAATCATATGTGACCCTGCACCTTAAAACAAACAAAAAGTCGCCAGACATGAATTTTTAGTTAAGACCATATTCTGAAAGAGCAGACTTTAAGCTTTAAAATGATGCATAACTCAAATCAAATGGACTCTCCTAACCTATCTAAATATTGAAAAGAAAGCACAAACTCAGGAAAAGTGTGAACTGAGAAAAGGGGCTCTGAAGTACAGTGTCTATTCAAGCGCTTAATCTTTACCAAACCGTGATGGCTGTGTGATGAATGGGACAAAAAACAGGAAGCAAACCACCAGAGTAACAACAATGAAGGGATTATCAAATTAAACTGAAATTAAGCATGCCTCATTAGCACATTCTGTCCATAATTAATTCCAACTTTCAAAGCAGTAACACTATCCTTTCAAAAGTTATTAGAGTTGAAAATGAAAAGTGTGGACAAGGTTTTTCAGAAATGAAAAAGGGATTTTAAAGACGCACCTAATCACACTCTTCTACCTAAAATGTTCGAGATAAACTGCTACAAAAACACACTTTCCTGCCAGTTTTATGATACCAAATTTAAGCATAATGTAAAAAAAGACCCACTCTTTCAGAAAATATGAAAAAGTCAAGTTCGGCTAGGTTGACCCATTTCACTTATTTTCAGTCCTCACGCAAAATCAGTGTGTGCGACTTTATGTTCGTTTTGAGGTGCACGGTCACATATGGAAGATAGATTATCACTAGAAAAACACAACAAGATCATACATGCATTATGAACCAGTCTTTGCCTTGTATCTAAATGAGTTGATACGAAGGGGAATAAGGGGATTTTTACTATAAAGGTGACAAGAATAGATGACTCTGTGATTGCAGGCATTTTTTTTTAAGTATAAAGGTTATCATCATTGCGATCTTAAAATAGCACCGTAAATCTGACAATTGGGTCATTACTCATACGAGGCAGGGCGGCGCATATTTCAGTTTGCTATCTTTGTAAATATTTGGATATGTCTCCAGCGTTGTCTAGAGCTAATTTTCAGTAAACATTTCTTTGTTTATAGTGTTGACCCCTGTTGACATTTTCTGCTCCATGGATTCCCTCTATCTTCCTCGTTCTGCTCTTACTATTCTTCTGAATGATACATCCTTCCATTTATTGAAAAAAAGTTGTGTTTCTCTTTTCGTACGTTACGTGTACTGTTTGGTATTGGGTAGCACATGATAAGTTTGAAGCCGGAAATGTGTACATGTGTACGTGTGAGTGTTTTTGCGTGTGTGCGTGTGTGTGTGTGTGTGTGTGTGTGTGAGTTTTTGTGTTTTTGTGTGACTGAATGGGTTTTTGGAGCAGATGCAACGCACTTTACGACATGGCCCTGAAAAAGACCGAATAGCACTTGAAGCATTCTCGTTAAACCATAAAAGTATAGTTGTTATAAAAGACTGTTCTCGGTATTCTTTCTGGAATAGACATTAATTTTCATTTCATTTTCATTTCATTCATTCCCCATGTCCAAAATGATACACAAATACACGGTTGTATTACAAAGTTAAAAGGATCGTTTGTGAGCAAGTGAAAGTGCATATTGGGATAGCACATTAACGTAACTACAAAATCCACGAAATAAAGATAACGATGAATAATTTATAATGTACGTTTACACAACTGCACATACGCGCGACGCATAAACATAATATACAAATTTCGTCTTGATCTTTGTGATATCAATGCGAAATAAAATCGTACGCCTATCTAATTTTGAAGGACTGTGGATGGAACTTGCAAAACACAAAACAAAACAAAACAGAGCTTTTACATTGTTCACTAAGTAGGTTCCCTAAACAGAAAGAGAAAACAAAACTTGTATTTTGTTGTTGTTGTTGTGGTTGGTGGTTTTTTTTTACAATATTGCAGGTACATACATGTATAAATCCCTCTTACAACGAGTAAACATGTAGGGATTTTTGTTTTATAGATACAAAGAAGACGGATGATAGATATGATTTTAAAAATGTCATATCTGGGACTACATCCATTCTGCACTTTAAGCAGTTCGCAACTCCCAACATTGAGTAATCACAGAATATTTCCTTACAATCTTCTTACTAAACAAACCTTCGACCAATACAAGAAAAACAATTATTGCCCATCTAGAGGACCCGTGATTCTTGAAACCAATGATTTATTTTGTTTAATACCTTTTTGAAAGCCAATTAATTTCAATTATGCTTAAGTGCTCTGACATGAATATCTAATATTAAAAGGTCTATCGTAATTAATGTTTAACATCCTGGCATTTATGATTGATTTCTTTCATTTTATCAATATTGGCTATTGTCTTATTGGTTTTGATATCATCGATTGAAGATGTATTCCACTTCGCTTTGGTGTTGAAGAGGAATGATAATGTTTTATCTGTCAATCTATGCTGACCGCGTGATAGATACGTATTCATTGTATCACACTCCCCCGAAGAAGAAAGAGATCTTGTATGGATGATGAAATCATCCATACAAGATGATCTAGTTTACATTCATATGAGTATACTATCATACATTATAATAATTTGTTTGTTTAACCATGACTTTATTCAACTTTAAGTATGTGTGAGTAGAGCATAGTAAGAAAACGAGAACCATCATTTCATTTAAACGAAAGGCAGGTCAAAACACGTTACATGAGTTACAAAATAAGTCCTGAATTGTCTATTTCCACAACACAAAATACATATATATCATATTACGCAAAAACTGTCAAATATTAATAATGATGAAATGATAAAAACATATAGCCTATCATCATCTCATTTTATCGTCACTATCTTCAATTTTCACTGGACTCTACCCCCCCCCCCCCTCCTAAAAAAAAAAATGAGCAGAGCTTTTACCTTTAAAACTAAGCAAGTTTTCTAAGCTAAAAGAGAAAAAGACGTGTGCTTTTTATTTAGCAATATTACAAGTACTAAAATATAAATCGCTCTCACAACGAGTAGACAGTAATAATTATTTTTTTTTTCAGTAAAAAGAAGAGAACTGGTAATGTACAAGTCATGTAGTTTAAAAATTCATACCTGGAACTACACCTTAAAGGTAGGGAATCCCATTTGCACGCCTTAAATGAAGAGTTGTATAAATACAGTGGTATGTTGAAGAGAGTATCATTTTAGAAACTCCCATAAAGTATTGAAAGTGGAAGGTAACATTTAGTACATTTTTTTGACCGTTAGATTTTGAATTGAATTGTTTTCGGGGCTCACCGTAAATTCCAGTACATTACTAGGCTACCTTTGCAGACCCATGTACTGCATGTGTGTCCATCATGTATAATATACATCTAAAAGTACAAGAGCTGATGTAATAACATATAGAGTGTGTGGCAAGAATATATATAGAAATGTTTGTAAGTGTTGATGAACTTTCTTCACAAATACTATTTTGTGAAGACAGTTCATCAACACTTACAAACATTTCTATATATATTCTTGCCACACACTCTATATGTTATTACATCAGCTCTTGTACTTTTAGATTTGTGTTTATAGATCACAAATACAGAAGAATGCAACAAAAAGGCTTAAGTGTGGCTGACACGCAGAACTACTGAGTAGTTGAGTTTTGTGCATTATTCAAATTTTAGTTAACTGTTGACTTCCAAATTTCTAAGCAGTGGCCTAAGCAAGTCCCCTGAGGTTTATATTTCATGTTTTGCTTGCATATTGGGAGGTCTGTAAAAGGTATCCCCTACCTTTAAGCAGTCCAATATAGAACTACTCACATTGAGTAACTGTAGAATATTTCCTTTCAATCTTCTTGCAAATCTTCGACCAATACAAGAAAAAAAAAAGCATTTATGTCCATCTGGCGAACCCGTGACTCTTGAAACCAATGAGTAACTATTGATACCTTTGTGAAAGCCAATTAATTTCAGTTATGTTAAAGTGTTCTGACTTTTTGATCTCAATTAGGTCTATCACAATTATCGTTATAGATTTATCTAGGCATTCATGATTGATTTCTTACATTAACTATACTGGCTATTGTATTCTTCGTGGTTTTGATAACATCGATATGTGATATACTCCACTCCGCTTCGCTGTTGAAGAGGAATAATTGCTTATCTATTAGTCTCTGCTGACCACGTGATAAGTGCATTATTCATTGTATTACACTGCAAGGGGAAAAAGAGAGATCTTGTGATGGATGATACAACGTGGTAAAGTTTGCATTTCCATGAGTACTTTCAAACTGCAAATGATAAGAGCTAAATTATTAGAATAAAAATTACTACCCGGAATGTCGAATTTTTCATACTTTTTGTATATAGTTTTCCATACGTGAAGTCACAAAATGTAGTAGCCATATCATCAAGCGGTGGCGGCACCAAAGCTCTTTTTTTTTATGTCGGCATTCCTTCAATTCAAATTGCTTTACGTAATGAAAATCCTTTCATGTCACCTCCATTTGGAGTGACAAAAAATATAATATCTCAATCTGGAAAATAAAGACAGTCAAAGTGTTACAATATGATATTCAACATACTGTGACAAAGTTCATGTAAAACCTTGACTCTGACGGTGGCAGTATAATTATTAATAATCATCCTGCCTGCATTTTGCTTTATTGATAAAATGTTATGTGCAATGTGTTAATCGATAATTGTTTTGATAATTGTCTTTCTTGATTATGGTAAACCTTGCTCCTAAATGACAGCATATGCCACTTTGATTCATCAACTCTTCCCTGAAGCTCGTTATTTCGCTAACGTGTATTCCGTCACACATGGTCGAAGTAAAATGTAAACCCTATCATGGAATAAAAGGAATAAATTCTACATAGTGGCAGCGAGAGGGTTACTTATTCTAAATTTCCCTTCTTCATTTGTCCCAGCAAATGACTCGAGAACCGACTTCACAACCGGCCCTCATCAAGGTACGAGTGACATACAACCCACAGAGCAGAGCTACATTACACAGCATTCCGGTGAGTCTTTGGATCGAAAGATAATGATCAGAGATAATTTGACATAATTACAATCTGCCATTTCACTTCTTCCTTTAACCCCGCCCTCTCCTTACAAAATTAATGTTCATTATTGGTTTGTTCTTTCAAAACAGCTTCTGTTTTGGTATTCGCTGTTTTATATTGTTTTTGTTTTTGTTTGAATGTCCATTTCAACTTCTGTGTTTCCTGCATGATTGCACATTTTGCGTGTGCAGAATTTGACTACACAAGACACAGTGTAATACAACTGTAGAAGTTCAATCATTTGTTGTTGTTTCTTTTTTGGTAGTTTTTTTTTCATCAAAAATTAGACATTGTTATTTCGGTGGCAAATGAATGCATGGTTGGAGCTGTTTTCAGGGGCGATAACATATAAACAGAGCTTAAAGGAGTGGGTGACAAATCTGGAGAAACCCGTACGAATAGATCAAAAGCAGTTTCCTCTCTGCATTGTGCAAGTGTCGGTGTCACTGCCCAGACTGGACCGTGAAGCAAAGTGTGTCCTGACTCTGATGTTATGTCCTGACAGATATAAATTTATCTTCTTCTCACAAACACGCCGACAAAATTAAAGGATTTCAATGAGAACTGCGGATGCCAGCACACCATGTTTCCTTTAAGAGGATTACGTAGTAGGGAAACATGTTCACATCTTATACAATCATATGGAAGATAGATTATCACTAGAAAAACACAACAACATCATACATGCATTATGAACCAGTCTTTGCCTTGTATCTAAATGAGTTGATACGAAGGGGAATAAGGGGAGTTTGACTATTAAAGGTGACAAGAATAGATGACTCTGTGATTGCAGGCATTTGCCTTAGCAACCGAAAACTGTAGTCTTCAGCCAGTGTCAGAAAATGATTTTTTTTTTCTTATAGCATAAAGGTTATCATCATTGCGATCTTAAAATAGCACCGTAAATCTGACAATTGGGTCATTACTCATACGAGGCAGGGCAGCGCATATTTCAGTTTGCTTTCTTTGTAAATATTTGGATATGTCTCCAGGGTTGTCTACAGCTAATTTTCAGTAATCATTTCTTTGTTTATAGTGTTGACCCCTGTTGACATTTTCTGCTCCATGGATTCCCTCTATCTTCCTCGTTCTGCTCTTACTATTCTTCTGAATGATACATCCTTCCATTTATTGAAAAAAAGTTGTGTTTCTCTTTTCGTACGTTACGTGTACTGTTTGGTATTGGGTAGCACATGATAAGTTTGAAGCCGGAAATGTGTACATGTGTACGTGTGAGTGTTTTTGCGTGTGTGCGTGTGTGTGTGTGTGTGTTTTGTGTGACTGAATGGGTTTTTGGAGCAGATGCAACGCACTTTACGACATGGCCCTGAAAAAGACCGAATAGCACTAGAAGCATTCTCGTTAAACCATAAAAGTATAGTCGTTATAAAAGACTGTTCTCGGTATTCTTTCTGGAATAGACATTAATTTTCATTTCATTTTCATTTCATTCATTCCCCATGTCCAAAATGATACACAAATACAACGGTTGTATTACAAAGTAAAAATGATCGTTTGTGAGCAAGTGATAGAGCATATTGGGATAACACATTAACGTAACTACAAAATCCATGAAATAAAGATAACGATGAATAATTTATAATGTACGTTTACACAACAGCACATACGCGCTACGCATAAACATGATATACAAATTTCGTCTTGATCTTCGTGATATCAATGCGAAATAAAATCGTATGCCTATCTAATTTTGAAGGACTGTGGATGGAACTTGCAAAACACAAAACAAAACAAAAAAACAGATCTTTTACTTTGTTTACTAAGTAGGTTCCCTAAGCAGAAAGAGAAAACAAAACTTGTACTTTGTTGTTGTTGTTTGTTTTTTTAACAATATTACAGGTACATACATGTATAAATCCCTCTTACAACGAGTAAACATGTAGGGATTTTTGTTTTATAGATACAAAGAAGACAGATGATAGATATGATTTTAAAAATGTCATATCTGGGACTACATCCATTCTGCACTTCAAGCAGTTCGCAACTACCAACATTGAGTAATCGCAGAATATTTCCTTACAATCTTCTTACTAAACAAACCTTCGACCAATACAAGAAAAACAACTATTGCCCCTCTAGAGGACCCGTGATTCTTGAAGCCAATGATTTATTTTGTTTAATACCTTTTTGAAAGCCAATTAATTTCAATTATGCTTAAGTGCTCTGACATGAATATCTAATATTAAAAGGTCCATCGTAATAAACGTTTAACATCCTTGCATTTATGACTGATTTCTTTCATTAGTATCAATACTGGCTATTGTCTTATTCCTTTTGATAACATCGATTGAAGATGTATTCCACTTCGCTTTGGTGTTGAAGAGGAATGATAATATTTTATCTGTCAATCATCCATACAAGATGATCTAGTTTACATTCATATGAGTATACTATCATACATTATAATAATTTGTTTGTTTAACCATGACTTTATTCAACTTTAAGTATGTGTGAGTAGAGCATAGTAAGAAAACGAGAACCATCATTTCATTTAAACGAAAGGCAGGTCAAAACACGTTACGTGAGTTACAAAATAAGTCTTGAATTTTATATTTCCACAACACAAGATACATATATATCATATTACGTACAAACTGTCAAATATTAATAATGATGAAATGATAAAAACATAATACATTATAGCCTAGCATCATCTCATTTTACATTCACTATCTTCAATTTTCACTGGACTCTGGCATGAGCAGAGCTTTTACCTTTAACACCAAGCAAGTTTTCTAAGCTGAAAGAGAAAAAGACGTGTGCTTTTTATTTAGCAATATTACAAGTACTTATAATTCGCTCTCACAACGAGTAGACAGTAATAATTCTTTTTTTTTTCAGTGAAAAGAAGAGAACTGGTAATGTACAAGTCATGTAGTTTTAAAATTCATACCTGGAACTACACCTTAAGCAGTCCAATATAGAACTACCCACATTGAGTAACCGTAGAATATTTCCTTGCAATCTTCTTGCAAATCTTCGACCAATACAAGAAAAAAAAAAAGCATTTATGTCCATCTGGCGAACCCGTGACTCTTGAAACCAATGAGTAACTATTGATACCTTTGTGAAGGCCAATTAATTTCAGTTATGTTTAAGTGTTCTGACTTTTCGATCTCAATTAGGTCTATCACAATTATCGTTATAGATTTAATATCTCGGCATTCATGATTGATTTCTTACATTAACTGTACTGGCTATTGTATTCTTCGTGGTTTTGATAACATCGATATGAGATATACTCCACTTCGCTTCGCTGTTGAAGAGGAATAATTGCTTATCTATCAATCTCTGCTGATCACGTGATAAGTGCATTATTCATTGTATTACACTGCAAGGGGAAAAAGAGAGATCTTGTGATGGATGATACAACGTGGTAAAGTTTGCATTTCCATGAGTACTTTCAAATTGCAAATGATAAGAGCTAAATTATTAGAATAAGAATTACTACCCGGAATGTCGAATTTTTCATACTTTTTGTATATAGTTTTCCATACGTGAAGTCACAAAGTGTAGTAGTCTTATCATCAAGCGTTTGCGGCACCAAAGCTCTGTTTGTTTTTTAATATGTCTGCATTCCTTCAATTCAAATTGCTTTACGTAATGAAAGTTCCCTTCATGTCTAGAATTCCAGTGCCTTACTTACACTTCAAGGCAGCTTTCAAGTATAGTTCTGTTGTCATTTCTTTTTTTTTTCTGTTTGTTTGTTTGTTTGTTTTTTTTTCTTTCTGAGGTAGGGGAAATTTAAGGATATGAGGATGTAATGTGTTGCATAATATTTGTTAAATTTTGAGTTTAATATATATCAGTATACAGTGTATTAAGATATATACAGATTTGATACTGCAAATATGATTTTGTTGTTGATATTGTATGATTATCATACATTTTTGTGTTTATTTGTATGTATGTGTTCATGCAGGGACTCCAAGAACAACAGTGTTTAACCCACTAACGGAGCCACCCTGTGAAAATAAAACATATAAATAAATAAATAAATAAATAAATAAAATAAGTGAATTTCCACAGCGTATGTTACTCGATACACTTATGGATATTACTTTCCTTGAGAAACTATACAATCAAGCCAATTGTTTTTTACTTAGTCCTTCTGGATCACAGTTTGTATACATTGATTTTTGCGATGCCGATTTCTGGATATCAGGAGCAGGCATCATTACGTAGGTTTGTAGTGTTCTAAACTAGTGCTTCTCAAGCAGCGGATGTCTTCCCAAAATAAAAAAAAGAAGCTAAAATGGGCCTCGGTTTAAGTAAGGTTTAGAAGCGCTTTTCTAAACAGTAGTACCTTCCTGCATACTATCAATACAACACTGTCTTCATAAAGTCAAACAGGGCCGGACGTCAAATACTACAGTAAACATGGTAAATGATGATTACGAACATGTAAATATTATAACGCATTTGTGTATCGACCGCGTCCTGTAAGCAGATAGCATGTGATCCAGATTCTTTTTTCTTTTCTGTTCATTTCCGTTTTCTTTTCAAACCAGACAACTTCCTCTACGTAGGATCCGCAATCTTCATTGCCATAACAATCCTTCTCATCTTGCTGATCATCAGTGCTGCGAAGTGGTTTCAGACTCGTCGGTAAGAGAGACGGGTCCTATATGAATTATCACAAGTCATGATAATCATCTCGCACTGTATTATAATATGGACACTAAAACACATACACGCACATGCAACTCGAGGAAGGTGGAACAAATTTTCGTGGAGAGGGAGTTAAAGAAAATAACTCTACTGTTTATATGCAATGTCAACTAGAAAGCAGCATTGGTATTAAGCACACACATTGGACCCGACACGCAGTTACTGGTTACAGCTCCCTGGGGTGACCCTTGACTAAACCAACTACAAAGAATACCCCTTACACGCACGCACACACACACACACACACACACATGCATTCACACTAAACAAACAAAAACGTTCAGTGGCCCCTAACATTGTACATATGTTTTTCGTTCCAGAAAAGGGTATTAAGGCAGTGGGATTAACAACGTAAGACAGTTGTTGCTATTCAATCTGTGAAGCCATAGTTCTCATATGCATGCAGAACTATCGATTTTTGCGCTAAAAAGTACACATAAGCATAAGAAATGTGTGAAATAATCCTGTAATTACATGATTTCAGTTGGCGTAACGACAAAATGAGAAATATATAGGCAAATGTTATATATTTATATATATATACATATATATATAATCACGGGGTTGAAGTTGTTATTTTTAGTCTTTTTTTTTTGGAGGGAAAGGCGCATTTTCATTTCCATCAAGTCCTTGATGAAACAAGATGTATTCCTTACTGATCATGTGATACTGTGTTACAGGAATATACTATCATTTTGACGTTTGAGTCACCCATGTATACGTTGTTTGGAAATGAAAATAAAAAAGGAATGAATGAATCAATGAATCAATGAAACTCAAACGTTAGTATTAAAGGTACAACCACGGACAATTTTACTACCTTTCACCTCAAAATACTGAAGCTTTCGGGTTGTTGTTGTTTTTTGTAGTTTTTGGTTTGTTGTTTGTTTGTGTGTTTTTTTTTTTTTTTGGGGGGGGGGGGTTATGATTAAAACCTTAAGAACAAGTATCACTACCATCATCATTTAACAAAATAGTTATCTTTCTTGTAGTGAGTGCCATCATTAACCGGACTTCTATTTTAATTCCTCTCCGTATCAGGAAGCACCAACTGCTCCTGCGCTCCACCCAATCCCCGGCGGAACAGAGCCCCTTCTACGTCACCCTGAATGCGGAAGAACCTCCGGATGAAGTTAATGCACCGAACTCCTTCGGCCCGCTTGCCGCTGCCCTCGGCGCGAGCGTAGAAGCAAACCTTTACGACTGCGACCATGTGTACAATTCCATCAATTCTCCAAGCTGGGCGACAAGATCGGCTGCCGAGCCGGGAGGAGAATCGAGTTGGGAGGAGCGGATGGACGAGGCGAGGGAAGGACATCCTTGTAGTAGCTCTGAGACACGCCAGAAGAGTGGGCATTGCAGCATCCTTCCTGTCGATACACCAGAGGAGAATGAGACAGCAGACGCGAGTGCCAGGGAGGCCGATGCCGTTGAATCCGACAGAAAGAGCCAAGTTAACGTCATGTTGGCTGTGACTGATCAGGAGTGTAGTTACATGTCAGTTAAGGATGAGGATACATGGTAGACTACGTTTTGTATGTGTCTGCATCTTTCTAAGTATATAGGGGAGACGGGGGGGGGGGGGGCATTTCATGAAGGAACTGGACGGATAAAATATCTGACAAGTCAGTTATATCCGACAAGTTTTGAGAAATTCTTTTGTCTGATTGGCTGATTTCTCTGAACTTGTGGGATATAATTGACTTGACGGACATTTTATCCGACAAGTTCCTTCATGAAATGCCCCCAGGTCTGGTTGTTAACCCATGAGCAAGTTTATTTATTTCTTTAGCTTATTTCTTTATCCTTTTTTCATAATATAGAATAATTATATAATTTCAAAAAGGTCAATGGTCAACAAAAGTGCCCTTCTGTAACACACCATTCTCTTGGAAAAGTCTTATTATAGGCTTTCAAATAATTTTACTGTCGAAAGCTGTCGAAATGAGAGCAATATTGCTGTACCCGCTAAAGAACCATAGGTCATTATGTACAGGATCTTCAGTTGCTAAAGGGTTATACACGTGTAGGTTGTAACATGATCATTTGTCACCGTGCATCACAAAACGAACAAAAAGTCGCACGCAGTGATTTTGTGTGAGGACTGAAAATAGGTGAAATAGTTCAACCAAGCCAATCTTGAGTTTTTCATATTTTCTGAAAAAGCAAGTCTTCTCCTACATTATCATACAAACACTTTCTCGTAGAATAGTGTGATTAGCTATGTCTAAAAGAGTCCCCTATTCATTTCTTAAAAACCCTGTACACACTCTTCACTTTCAACTCAAATGACCTTAGAAGCGATGACACTACTGCTTTGAAAGTTGGAATTTATCATAAACAGAATGTGTTCATAAAGCATGCTAAATTTCAGCATATAATCTGATAATCCCTTCATTGTTACTGCTCCGGTGGTTAACATCCTGTTTTTGTCCCATTCAATGCACAGCTAGTGCGGCTTGGTAAGGATTAAGCGCTTGAATAGACCCTTTACTTCCAAGCCTCTTTTCTCAGTTCACACTTTCCCAGAGTGTATGCTTTCTTTCCAATCGTTAGATAGGTCAGGAGAGTCCAAATGAATTATGAGTTATGCATCATTTAAAACTAAGAGTCTGCTCTTTTAGAATCTGCCCTTGACTAAAAATCCATATCTGGCGAAATTTTGTTGGTTTTGTGATGCAGGGTCACATTTTGTCAAAATCTAAACAAGAGACGACGTTCACAACTTCATCACATCAAACGTAAATGAAACTATCTCTGCATGCGAAATGTGATCCTGCCTTGACAACGCATGGACAACTTAGTTAGGGAAAACCGCTTTCTCCCCTCTGTGAGTAAAATCATAAGATAATCAATGTGTTTGTTCTTTTTTTTATTTCACCAAAACCATTCATCTTCAGTTAATCATGGGTGTATGTGGGTAAAAAATGTGTGTGTGTGTGTGGAGTCTTTTGATGAAGGTAGCACCGTCTGATGTTTGAGTTATTATTAAGCACATTAATTTTGCTTAGGTCATTGAAGGCGATACATATCGGTTCAAGTTGTTACACTGTAACAGGTTAACTAAACCCATTTGTTGATTATTAATGTGATGTAACAAGTTCACCCAATGAATGTCAGTTCAGTTATGTTTTGTTACATACAGAATGTCTGATTTATAATGACATGTTGTTTTTCATACCTTAAAGCTTATGTGCAGACATTAACTGATCAATCATATTCAGATGTTCAAAGCCTATGCACTCTCCAACCAATTAAATCAGTGACTAGCATTTGAAAATGCAGCTAAGTGAAAAACTGCTAATGCCCCAGTCACACAATGCTTTACGATGGGTTACGTTCGCCGCAGATAGAAACGGATTAGTGGACGCAGGCATGGTCCGCAGGGTCGTATGTAGACGTAACTGTCTGTAACTAATCCGTAAAGAAACGCAAAATGACGGCGCCAAGCCTGCGAAATTTTGAAACGTTCAAAATTTCGCAGAGGGATTCCACGGATGCAGGGTTAAGCCCCAGTCACATAATGCTCTGCGTCCGGCGTTACGTCCAAAAAAGTCATTTTTTTCCGCGGACCCCCGCGGATCCTTTGCCGTCACCAGAAATTTGTACAAAACATGCGGGCAAAAAATGCGGGCGATACGGACAGATACGACCAGATGCGAATACTTGCGTCCACTTGCGGATATTCTTACGAATTGGCAAATAATAGTTCTGAACACTTGCGGAGAGTTGCGGATATTTTTTTCTCTTACGATTCCTGCTAAGTCAGTGTATTATGACAGCAAGGTTATCACATTTTATTTTATTTATTTATTCATTTATTTCATTTATTCATTCTCCACTCATGGGATGGATTGCCCTGGTCAGCTGAAAGCTGGTTTTCACAGGGGTCCAACCAAAATAGAAAACATGCCATCAGTACAAACAACAAATCAATCAATCATACACAACTAAAATTACATAAAAAGCCAGAATGGCATGAGCTATACAATTTAACTAAGGTGAAAAATCCCTACATACTAAGAAATTAGAAACAATATGATATAATCAACATCAAAAATCGGGGAATGGGGGTGGGGGATGGGTGAGAAAAATCGTTCTCGTACAATCTCAAATAATCTACTAATTGCGTTGACTCATTATCCTGCAAAAATGGGTATGTCGGGGCTGTGATTTACGTAACGTTTGAATGCTTCAATTGATACAATTGTTGAAGAGGGATAATTAAGCTCATTCCAAAGTTTGGCCCCTTGATAAGATAGGGACCGTTTACCATAGTTGGTCTTCGGTTGAATGAATTTCAATATGGATGGGCCGGACCTTGTGCTATAAGCAGTCTGTCGAAAATAAAACATTTGATTTAAATAGGGAGGATATAATTCATGTAATGAACGGTACATTGTACATGCTAGTTGTTTAGCCCATCTTACATGTAGCCGATCTAATTTCAATGTATCATATAAATTATCAGAAGGATGCATATAATCAACATTCATAACAATACGAAGTGAGCTATTTTGTAGTATTTGTAATTGCGAAAGGTAAGATTTGGAGGCATTTGCCCAAACCGGACTACAATAATCATTTTGGACTGTCTTACATTGTATACTGGGGAAAACTGAAATTGTATTACGTACAAGTTGTGAAAGAAATCGTAATTTGCTTTACAATAATAAAAGATATATGAAATTTTGAACTTGAAGTTTGATTTTTTTGTGCAACTCAAATATGAATAAACGTCATAAATGTAAAGAATATATTGTGACCGTGCATCACAAAACGAACAAAAAGTCGCACACACTGATTTTGTTTGAGGATTGAAAATAGGTGAAATGGGTCAACCGAGCCCATCTTGACTTGGCTACCCTGGGTAAATAAGGCTTTATCATTATCATTATTATTATTATTAATTTCAGTTTAATCTGATAATCCCCTCATTGTTGTTACTCCGGTGGTTTCCATCCTGTTTTTTTTGTCCCATTCATCGCACAACCAGCACGGCTTGATAAAGATTAAGCTCTTGAATAGACACTGTACTTCAGAGCCTCTTTTCTCAGTTTACACTTTTTCTGAGTGTGTGCATTCTTTCCACTATTTAGATAGGTTAGGAGAGTCCATTTGATTTGAGTAATACATCATTTTAAAGCTTAAAGTCTGCTCTTTCAGAATATGCTCTCAACTAAAATTTCATGTGTGGCGACTTTTTGTGTGTTTTGTGGTGCAGGGTCACATAATTATAACATCACTATACCACAAATAAAATACAATATAGATCGAAAAGTTAAACATTAGAGTAAGAAAATACTACTTGCAGTCATGGAATAGACAAACTGTGGTTACGCTGTCATTGTTCAGCGAAATTCATGACTTACTGGGTTATGTTAAGGAGATATTTATGATAAAGCAATGCTTATTAAATTTACAGAAAAAAAAAGACATCAAAACTTTCAAACACCCCTCCCACACCCAAATACAATATCAAGTCATCTCTTGAAGTAATGTATTTTCTGTTTGAATTTCTTGTATGCATGTCATTCTGTAATGCGCAGTAAAGTATATTATTATAGTAGCTGCGCAATATAAATGTCCTTTATTATCATCATTATTGTTATTATTATTATTATTATTATTATTATTATTATCATCATTATTACTATTATTACTATTATCACACACACAAAAATGTAATACACATTCGATGGAGCGTAAAGTGCATGGGTAAGACTATAGAAAAATACTAAATTCGTTCTCATTTTATATAGTTGCCCCTGTCCCACACCTTCCCCGGCCAGAAAAGTGAATAAAATGCTATCACCCCATCCCCTACCCAAAGTATTGCTTTTTTCGAAAAATATACATTCGAAGAGTACAAGAAAAAAAGTTCAGCACCAAGAGTCAACCGATGTCATGAGTATACATGGTATATGGGTGCCACTTAAAATGACCAGTATAGTGGGAGAAATTTCATAATTTGACCATGCAGTTCTGCCTCTCCACCGCTCCGACTGTGTTGTAGTATTCCTTCAGGTAAAGGCGTTGCAGCTTGGCAACAGTAGTAGTGTGCCTTCCAACGAGTCTCTGTGTTCCCATGCGAGTGGAAAACGGAAAACGTCGAAGGACGTAATTGTCCGCAACATCCGTAGTTGTCCGTTAATATCCGTAAGCGGAGGAAACTGTTGTGATACGTTAACTTGCGGTTAATTTCGGATACTTACGGTGGACGTAAGCGAACGCAAACGGACGGAAGGTAAATTTTTTTGCGGATGGTCTGCGTCCAAGCCACGGGTAGTTACGTTCAGTTACGGATAGTTACGTTTGGTTACGGTTACTTGCGTAAGTTTGCGTCCGTTGCGTCCCTCTGCGAAATTTTGAACATTTCAAAATTTCGCAGGTTCGGCGACGTCATTTTGCGTTTCTTTACGGATGAGTTACGGGCAGTTACGTCTACATACGTCCCTGCGGATGCCTGCGTTCTCTCTGCGTCCCCCTGCGTCCACTCATTCGTATCTATCCGCGGCGGACGTAATCCATCGTAAAGCACTGTGTGACTGGGGCATTACACAAGTAAGCGTAAATGAACTTAACTATCCGTAACTGAACGTAACTATCCTTAGCTTGGACGCAGACCATCCGCAAAAATGTTTAACTCCCGTCCATTTGCGTTCATTTGCGTCCACCCTCAGTATATGAAGTTAACCGCAAGTTAACGTATTACAACACTTACGTCCGCTTACGGACATTTACGGCTGCTACGGGCGATTGCGTCCCTTGACGTTTTCCATTTTCCACTCCCATGGGAACAGAGAGTAATGGGAACCACACCACCCGTGTTGCCAAGATGCAACGCATGTAATAGAAGGAATACTACAACATAGTCGGAGCGGTGGAGTAGCAAAACCGCATGGCCGAGTTATAAATTTCTCCAATAAATGGTCATTTTAGGCGGCACCCATATACAGATGACATCGGTTGACCATTGGTCCTGAACTTTTTTCTTACACTTTTTGAATGTATATTTTTCGAAAAAGGTGAATACATTTAGGATAGGGGATGGGGTGAAAACATTAATTTTTATTTACTTTTCTGGTCGAGGAGGGTGTGGGACAGCGATAAACTATATAAAATGAGGACGAATTTACTATTTCTCTTACAGTCTCAGCTACTTTACACTCCTGAATGTGTAAACTTGTAATGCAGTTAAGAGTAACGTTTATTTGTTTATTCATGATCAATGTTATTAATGTGATAAGTACGCGATATCCATTTATGTTTTAATGTGTAGCATTCGATCAGAGTACGAGTAAATATAAACTGCTCAAGTGTACACACACACTCACAGACAGACAGACAGACAAAATACACATACAATTCCGTGATAAAATAATAAAAAATTGTTTGTTTGTTTTTTTGTATTCAAGCGAATATAACATATTATGTTATATTCGCTTGACTGAAAAAAAGTTTTTATTGTTTTCAATGAATAGAGGGACTAAGCTATTCGCACAGAAAAAAAGAAGTAAATTTCTCTGTTTGTTTGCTTGATGGACCTCAAAAGAAAATGTAAAATTTGTAGCATTGTTAATAGACTCGGTCTCAACTACTGAAATATATAGAAACAACTAAACGCTCCTAGATATCCCGAACCAGAAGTAGACAGTAGAGTACACCCTTTCCACTTCTCCCAAATGTGAGTGATGTACGCAAGTTTAAAAGTGTGTATATCTTATTCTTATACATTAAAATATGTGCGTATATGTGTTGGTTCCGCATTATGTACTCTTTAACACGGTTCCTGGCGTAGTACAAGGGTAAAACAATCAACTTGTTATGATCAAAAGTCTATTCATTTTTTTTTTTTGTTGGTTCGTTTGGTTTCTGTTTTTCAAACGATGTTATACTTTTGTAAAAAGTTGCAAAATGTCCTTGCAGATTCTCGCACAAAAACAAAGGCAAGCCGAACTATCTGCATAATACATGTATACATTGGCATATGTGTAATTGGTACTGCATTCTATTTAATGAATATGTCGTGTTTTAAGAAATCAAACATGAAACTGATTTCGATTTTGGTTTCTTTTGTTTGTTTGTTTGTTTGTTTGTTTTTTAAACCATGTTTAACTTTTGTCAAAAAAGTAAAATGTTCTCGCAGCTTCTCCCACAAAAACAAAGGCAAGACAAGTGTATGTACGCTAGTGTAGAATTGACTTTATCATGTGTGTACATGTATGATACATTTTTCAATTTTGCTTATTTGTTTTGGTTCTGCGTTCTATTTCAAACGTAAACCGGATATACAAACATGCATGGTTCCTGGCGTATCAGAATAAAACAATCCAAAATCTTTTTTGTTTTGGACTTGTTTTCTTTTCATTTCTTTTTTTTTTTGGGGGGGGGGGTGGGGTTGTTTTTGTTCTTCAAATCATATTAGTCTTTCTTGTAAAAAAGCTGTAGTATCCCAGCAATCTCTCCCACGAAAAACAGAAAACAGGAAACAAAACGTACCTGCATGTATTTGGACGAAAACACATGCTGTGAATATTTGAAATCTGTGGTAAGTCGTAAGGTATAATGCATCTTAACGCAAACTGGTCAGGACTGGGCTGGTGGGATATTACACTGATCTGGAGCCATATGGCCTAGAAGAAGCAATTGAGCTATGTAGAAAATAGAGCATAGCTGCAAGTATTGATTATTTCACGGATAGGAGGTTCTCAGTCAGTGATAATGAATTTCGCTGAACCTTATTCATATTGAGTCATCCACAGTAACTGTATATTATCATTTGTTTGTACCAACAAACGGAGAACTTAAAATGAAGACATAGCATGAGAATGGGTTAATTTCATTGCATTATACATAACAGAAGATTAAATAAAAGGTGTGATATTAATGTTTGTCTGTGTATGTGTTCATGCGAGTACAATGTGTAGGCGTATAATGGAGGCAGGATTATTATGGTTTGACTTAAGTAAAAACGTCCTTAATCAGAAGTGGTATGATATAGCTTGAATAGAAACTGAATATACTCTATATTACGATGAAGAAAACCACTTCTAGTGGCATAATTACGTCTCACGAGATATATCATTTACTTTCGATCAACATGTCTTCTCTTGTGTTTCCGTTTGTCATAAACTCATCAAGACATTTTATAGCAACCCCATTCTGTTTAAGGCAAGAACTCATAGATGCACGTTCGATCGTTCTATTCTCCTTCTTAGATTTAGTGAACAATTTATCAAAAAATCGAGGCAAACATGTCTTTCGGTTTCACAAACACGTCACGTTTCTTTCAATCAAAGTTTGTCCTCGCAAGCATACTGCGGCGATTTTTCAAATTGAATGAAGAGGGGTGTCCTTTGGCATGCATGTATGTGCACTTTTGTGGATATAATAGACACTCAACCCAGTAGCCGTTACAAAAAAGCCACATGTTGTTCATACACGATTTCTTTTGTAAAAATACAAAAAAAAATACAAAAAAGGACAAAAACATGATATGCAGGATTAAAAATCGGAGTGTGAATAAAGTGTGATTCAAGTCAATGCAGACAATAAGTCAATGAAGGAGAAGGGTTTGCGCTGGCACCATAATATAATTATGTAGACCTTAACCGGACCTTTCTCCTTCATTTACTTCACCATGCAAACCTTCAAACAACATAGGACAATAAGTTGTTAGGCATTGGAACCTTATGCAATTGTTATGCTTTAGGCTGTAATAATCTCTTACCAAACTTGACTTCCTAACAGAATGTGTGAAACACACTTTCTATCTATGGTGGTCAAGATTTAGCGCAAGGTGACAGAATGCAAGATTCTGAAAGTAATGGTACCCATCAATGAATGTTGAACTTCTATAAGCTCAATTTTCTGCAAAGCTTTATGTATTCACTGATTTTTATTTTTTGGCAATACTTTAGACAAGTTAGGTGTACATAATAAATGTCAATAAGATGTACACTATGAATAATATCAAGTGTGTACTTTCTCTTGTCAAAATTTGTCTTACCACCTGCAAAACCGTACTTGAGAACAGAAATACAGTGTAGTTTGCATAGCAATTACATGTGAGCGAATTGACAAGTTGATCTATGACAGAAGATGAGCTTTCTATTATCTTTCTATTTCTTCGATGTCCTTTATCAAGGCTGTGTATCTTTTTAAAACTGTGCATGATCTCTCGAGGATACGGAATTCACGTGTGCGAGACACTTGAACCCTGTGTGTGTGGTGGGGGGGGGGGGGGGGTAGGGACATGTGAAGGTGATGTTGCTTGTGTATCTGTATGTTACATCAATACTTGGTCTATTGTTTGTCAGTTTATTAGTATTCTTTTCAATGAATGCCTAGTAACGAACTGTTCAGTTGACTTTTTCTTGTAAGCCATATTCCGAAACACAGAGACATGTTTGCACGATGTAGTCGTTGCTGTATGTCCGACAAACTGTCTAGCTCTCTGGTTGATAGGGCAACCGTTGGGTTTCACACGTGTAATCTTATAATAGAACATTGCGGGAAATCACGGCGGTGAACGAGTCGTTTGATTGATGGCGCTCTACAACGAAGTCTAATGATGACATTGACCACAATTTTTGTGTGGATTGAACCTTCTCTTTGACCAAGCATGCAATACGAGTAAACATAAATCATATCAACTTTTACACTTGTATAAAAATCATATTGATACACTCAACTGAGCTTGATCCACATTATCGAAACTAAAAAATAACTAACTAAATAAATAAATACTCGGGCGATATTGAGTTTTCAAGACGGAAAACCAGAAAGTGTTTGTGTTTTGAAGACCCATTGAAAAGCGAAAAGAGAATAGAGCATTTAAGAGATGCAATTCCACAAATTGCATAGGCCACTGGACAACAGGGCATGAACTTATAGACTGTTTCAAAGATGGTTAACACACACTCGGAATTAAATGTACAAGTATGTCATAAAATATATGATATTCAAAATAATACACTGTGTGTGTGTGTGTGTGTGTGTGTGTGTGTGTGTGTGTGTGTGTGCGTGTGTGTGTGTGTGTTTCAATAGTCAGAGGGGGATAAGTGACTGACGTTTTTCAGAGGTCTTGTGCATGCTTACCACATCCATGTATGTACACTCTATTGCATTGCACGATCAATACTGTGAACATGATTTGATTTACTCTTGTTATTTGTTATATTTTGCGTAGTTTTCCAGTGATTACACACCTTGTAGATAAGGCACAGGATTACGTTACATCGTATTCTTCCAAATGTCATGTCAAGGTTTTAATGTTGCTCTGAAGAGTTCAAAAGTTGTCATTGTTTTGGAAACCTGTTTTTGCATGTAGGCCTCCGTATACTCACACTTTCAGGAAATAACCACCAGATGCATATTGTTTCAAATCTCATAGCAAACATATTTAAAGTGCATTTTCAATGAAGTACTTTATTGTGTGTAAATAAGCTGATAGTGTCTATCAATTTAAATCATGGTATGAATGTATCTTTCAATATGTATGAACAAAAAACTTATGCACATTGGCAAAACATGAAAGAAATTGCAGGAAAATGTTTTGTCTGTAGTATAATATTGTACGTGTGGAAGTTGAATTGTACACAGAATGATTTTCAAATTTCTCCGTAAAATTACTCTGTTAGATATTTTGTCCATACCTGACTCTTTTCTTAAGTATGCCTGACCGGGTGTGCGATCGCAACGCTTGGTAATGAAATCGCTTACAGTTGTAAACACTGTCCAAAATTATTGGCAAAGTATAGAAAGGGATAACATTATGTCAAAATAATGGGAAAATCGTTAGGATTCAATAGATGTGATTATAGCTCTTGATAACTAGAAAGCCAAACATCTTGAAAGTTCTCAAACAACCAGGGCACTTAAAAGTATTATATAGAAACGAATACAAAAGAAAATCAAATAATACTCGTCATTATTTGTAAGAATAACGAAACAAAGTTCATAATACTTGTCAATCCATGGATCTGACATGACTGATGAGTCTTACTTCCGTCTTGCTTGGAAATTGTCGACCCATTTTAGCATGTTACATTGATGATAGTATATCCACTCCAATCTTAGGCAAAGATGTAGTCAAAACGATAGCATTAAAACAGAATGCAAGTTGTAGACCATCACGTCAGAGTCTTGATATTGTTCCACAATTAAAGCATAATTTAAAGGGATGGTACAGTATCGGTGGAGATGAAAATTGGGCTTTTAACTTTTTGCGAGATATCAAGAAAACACGTCTTTCTTAGTTGATATATAGTGCAGAGCATAAATTTTAAGAGGAATTCAAAGTTTATTTGATGAAAATCGGGTTTGGAATGACATAAACATCCAGAAACAAAGTAAAACAAAGCGATCGTAATGAAGTGTGGATCCCACACTTTATTAGAATCGCTCTTTTTGGATATCTCAGCCATTTCAAAACCAATTTTCATGAAATAAGCGTTGAATTCCTCATAGAATTACATGCTCTTTCATATTTCATAAGAGTTTTCTCATTATCTCACCAAAAATGTAAGAAACCTGAAATCAAGTCTCAACCAAACGTATACGATCCCTTTAACATGCGGTTAATCGTATTACATGTATTTGGGAGCTTCATCTTTTCCTCGAGTGAGGTGATTAAAATGTTTAAAGTGATAAGTAGTTCCAGTGTGCAAAAAGAATGACCATAAATGCATTGAGAATTATAGACCCATTGCCTTGTTACCAATATTCTCAAAGATTCTGGAGAAAATAGTTTATAAAAGATTGAATGACTTTTTGCTTCTTGTGAACAATGGCCGCAAGCGAGTAACACGTCACCTTATCATCTCTCCCGAATTTCACTTGGATACTTATCTTTGGACACTGTTTTTGACATCTCCTGCTCTACTAAGACCTCGTAATGAGTACCCAGACAAGGAAGGTAAAACAAGACAGGAAATGTGATTCTGGGGTGGAAAACCGTGGCGCCACTCTCCCTTCTCCGAAGAATTCTACGCCGCCACCAAGGAGACGGGCTTCCGCAGCTCAACCCGCCAGCCCACCCCGGGTAAACCACCACCCCGAGACCACTTCAACGACAGCGGCCGCAGCACCCGTGCCATCCGATACCCACGACATGCCCGACATGTCAAGAGATCTCCATGACAAAAGGGATGACGTAACTTCACCTGACGGAATTGCCCGCTACTTCCACGAAGCAACAGAAAAGTTCGAACGAATGATAAAGAAAGCGGTGGATTCCTTGATTGAAAACATCAAACAGGTGGAGACACATCTGGGACAGGCTATCGAGTTTGAAAGCAGGAGAGTGACGGAGGTCGAGAACAGGAATCTGCAGCTGGAGAAAAGAATGGGCGAGCTGGAAAAAGAGGTCAGTACGCTGCGATCAGAAGTGGAGAGGCACAACTCAGCCATCAACAAGAGTGAAAGGTTCTCACGGAGGAACAACATTCGCATCGTGGGTATACCCGAGTCCAGCAATGCCGACGAGGACTGCACAGCTCTCGTCGAGAACATCACGAAGGAGAAGTTTGGCCTTGACATCAAGGTAGAAAGAGCGCACCGCGATGGAAAAGCCTCAAAGGATCGGCCCAGACACATCCTCTTCAAAACCCTGTCATACCGCGAGAAAGTCGACATCATGAAGAATCAGCGTCTGAAGCTCGCGAAGGAAGCGTACTTCACGACAAACGATCTCACAGCTGACGATCTGGCTGAGAAGAGGAAATGGTCCACAGCCGTTCAGGAGCTGTACAAGAACGGTGTGAAGCTTCGCTTCTTTGCCGGGAAATGGAGGAACCGAACTGGAGTCCCGCACATCTTCCTTTCCTCCAGTTAGCTCTCTACAGTCTTCAGCGTGTACGTACTATAATAATGCTTCTCAATATCTCTTGTTTAATTCATTACGTCACAATCATGTTTCTTTATGTCTATTTCTCTTTTTCTCCGATCATCCTCCTCTCTGCCTTTCTTTCTCTGACGACCTCTAAGTCTGCACCACGGCAAATATGAATATCCATGTGTTCTTGTGTAATCAAATATTATCATGCTGTGTACAGGCTTACCAATGTAAATAGAATATTTCCAAAGATATTTTGACTTAATTTTATATAATGTACAGGGAGAGTTGATGTAGCAATGATCTTTACTGTGACATCTCACCTGTCCGATGCGGCCACTACTCTTGAGAGTATACTTCGTAAACAATTTACACTCTGTATGACTTGCTATATTCCTTCCTTCTCTTCTTGTCTGCTTTCGGCAACTTTTAAACAAATGCTGATGGTAACGTTATGGTCCATATGTTGTCCTCCTTTGAAATATGGATGAATTTAATCCATGTTTAGATAAAAATGTCCAGTGTCGATATTATTTGCCTGACGAGTTCAATTCAGAATTTATTAATAATGAGCACTCTTTCAGTTTACTACATGTCAATGCCCGCAGTCTGTTAAGAAATTTTGAAAATATGCAATTATTATTGTCTACGATAAATATGAAATTTTCTGCTATTGGCATCACAGAAACTTGGCTTAAAGACAAATCTCCCCCTTTATATGACATTGATGGGTTTTCTGTTGTCCGTTCTGATAGAAAATGCGGACGAGGAGGCGGAGTCGCCCTGTTCCTATCACACATATTATTATCGTATAAAGAAAGGCCTGATTTGATGTACAATGGAAATGAATTTCGTTGCACATGTGTTGAAATTAATATGTATAATAGAAAAAATATAATACTTTGTGTAATGTACAGGCCCCCTCATACAGATAGTAATTCATTTTTGGATAATTTTGATGTCTTATTAGAGCTGATTAATCAAGAAAACAAAGATGTATATATTATGGGTGATTTTAACATTGATCTCTTGAAAGAAGAGCACATTCTTAGAAATAAATTTTGCAATATTCTGCAAGCAAATTTTTGTAATATTACAATTGATAAGCCTTCGAGAATTACTGTCACTTCATCAACGTTGATCAATAATATTTTTACGAATATTGACACAGATTATTCGAAATCTTGTCTTTTGTATAGTGATATCTCTGACCATTTACCCATATTTTTCATTTGTGGCGGCACACAGAATTCTCATGTTAAGCAGAAAGAATGTAAGAAGAAGCGGAAATTCACACTAGAAAATATATCATTACTCAACGATGATTTAATCACGGAAACATGGGATGATGTATTAATTTCTGCAGACCCAAACATTGCTTATGACACCTTCTGGAATATATTCCTTTCTTATTTTAACAAACATATCCCCACAATTGAAAAGAAAAACAATAAAAAAATCAAAAATCCGTGGATAACAAAAGGAATTTTTCGCTCCATTAAGAAAAGAAATGTTTTATATAAAAATAGTTTACGGCATCCTGATAATGATAATGTTAATCGATATAAATTATACAGAAATAAACTTACACAGATTATCAGGCTTTCTCGCAGAATGTATTATACGGAAGCTTTTGAAAATGCTACTGGAGATATGTCAGCCACTTGGAAGGTTATTAATGACGTCATTGGTAAGCAAAAGAAGGTGTCAACATCTGAAATTACGAATAATGGACAAACGTTTTGTGATCCTAAAGATGTAGCATGCTGTTTTAATGAGTATTTTGTTAATGTAGGTCCTAGTCAAAGCTTCTAAGATTGATCATACACAGACAGATTTCTCGCAGTACTTGGGCACGTCAAACGATAATTCATTATTCTTCAAACCAACAGATTTTAATGAGATCCTTGATATTGTGCATTCTATAAAATTTAGTCGTACATGTGGTCATGATGAAATGAGCACGTCTTTTTTAAAACAGATTGTTGGGAGTATATTGACACCTTTAGTACATATTTGTAATTTGTCGTTGTCAACTGGTGTATTTCCGAACGCATGTAAAATTGCAAAAGTTATTCCAATATACAAAAAAGATGACTCTTCTTTTGTTTCGAATTACCGACCTATCTCTATTCTTCCTAGTCTTTCTAAAGTCATAGAAAGACTTGTTTATAACAGACTGTATGATTTTTTTTTTGTTACAAAATGATATACTGAACCAAGACCAATATGGTTTCAGGAAATTTCACTCTACTGATATGGCACTAGCCCAGTTGTATGACAGAGTGTCGACTGCCCTAGCTGAACAAACACATGTCATTGGTGTATTCATGGACCTAAGCAAGGCATTCGACACTCTTGACCACACTATCCTTTTACGCAAATTACATTGTTATGGAGTTCGTGGCATTCCACTGGAATGGTTTGAAGATTATTTATCAAATAGACAGCAATACGTATACTATGAATCGGTAAACTCTGAAGTTTTACCCATACATTGTGGCGTCCCACAAGGATCCATATTGGGACCACTACTATTTCTAGTGTATATAAATGATATTACAAATTCCTCTAAGTTACTGCAATATATACTGTTCGCCGATGACACCAACGTATTTTGTTCCAATTCTGATTTTCAGTCGCTTTTAAGAACTCTTGATACTGAATTGCCGAAATTATCTACATGGTTTAAGAGCAATAAATTGTCACTCAATTTAAAAAAGACAAGTTTTATTTATTTTCATAATAAAAAGAATAAAAATGAAATGCGCCACTTTAATATAATGGTGGATGGTATATCATTGGAGCAAAAAGAAAGTGTCAAATTCCTTGGAATATATATCAGTGAAAATATGAAATGGAATGCTCATGTGCAATACATCTCAGATAAAGTGTCTCGTAAGGTTGGTATACTCTGTAAGCTTAAGTATTATGTCCCAAAGAATATTTTATTTATGCTTTATAATTCGTTGATATTGTCGACTATCTCATATTGTAACATTGTTTGGGCAACTGCGAAAAGTCACATTGACAGTATATTGCTTCTACAAAAGAAAGCTATACGTATATGTACCAATGCAGGCCATCGGGACCATTCGGATCCTTTGTTCGTAGAATTAAAAACACTAAAGGTAAATGATATTAATTTTCTGCAAAATTCACGTTTTATGTTTCGTTTGTACAACGGTCAGTTGCCATCTTCTTTCCTCCCATTATTTCAGTTAAACAAGGATATACATTCTTATCCCACTAGGCAATCTGATAAATTTCATCTACAAAATCCTAAAACGGTGATGGCACTGAAATCTATCAGACACACTGGACCTGATATTTGGAACTCTCTTCCTTCAGAAATTCGAATTTTAAAGTCTATGTATTCTTTCAAGAAAGCTGTAAAGACAATGCTGCTTTCTGGATATCAGTGATCTTATAATGTCATTGCAATTGTATCGTATGTGAAATTTCCCTTGTTGAATAACCGCCGTTCAGAAGTTATTGCGTAATGTTATGTAACCGACCATGACCTGTAAGTGTTCACCTGTACCTCGGTGAGAAAATACTTTGCTATGCTTTACTACTGAGTGATCCAGGTGATCTAACTTTGTGTATAGTGAAAGCAGACAGACCTCTCCTCTCTCCTTTCTCCTATCCTATCTCTATGCAAGTCATCCCTCCCCTTATTTTCCTATATGTTATGTATTATGTACGAGGGCTGCATGCAAATCAAGCAATGCTTAAGCTGTAGCTCTTCTGCGTTATTCATTGCATCACTGATATGTTCTGTTGTACATTGTAAAGGCAATGAAGAAACTGTTTTGCTGTACACTCTAAAGGTAATGAAGAAACTTACCTTGTTAGCACTTAATGTTTATGTATATCCATTTACATGTATGGTACCAACAATGTATATGATATATGTGTATGTATCTGCATAAGCAATGATATAATGCAGGAACCAATAAATCAAATCAAATCAAATCAAATTAAATATTTTGATCCCCCAGCAATTTGGCTTTCGTAAAAATTACTCCACTAGTATGGGTGTTTTAAGTTTAGTAAATACAATTATTAGCAGATTAGTGCAATTGATGATGGGAAGTACTGCCTTGGTGTATTTTTAGATTTGTCAAAAGCATTTGACACTATTGACCACAATATACTCTTAAACAAACTTGAACGCTATGGTGTTCGAGGAATAGCTTTGAATTGGTTTGAAAGTTACTTGGAAGAAAGATTACAATTTGTTGTTGTTAATGGTGCCAAATCACAATCCAGTAATGTAACCTATGGTGTACCACAGGGATCTGTTCTTGGTCCGTTAATGTTTTTGATTTATATAAATGATATCATTAATTCGTCTCAATTATTTACTTATTCTCTTCTTGCTGATGATACATGCTTGTTATATTCTCACAGGAATATTCACACTCTAATGCAGTCAGTTAATTCTGAAATTTGTAAACTCTTTGCATTGTTTTGCTGTAACAAACTATTATTAAATACTGGTAAAACTAAATGTGTATTATATAAACACTAAACAAAAAGTAAGTTCCCCCTAAAACAAACCTCTGTAATTTATGAATCAGGAACCTTTGAGGAAATCTGAATACATGATTATGTAGCTGTATTTCTCGGCTACATTTCATGTGAAATTCAGTGGATATCACTTGGTCACGCTTGAGTGAGCATAACTTAAAGTCAAAATGGTCACTTTTTGAAGTTCACAAGCCCAATTTTGCAACTTTGATTTGGTGATATCGGAACAAATTTCAATTTTCCAGTATAAAAAGGCATGCAACCTATAATTTATGTGCTTCTTATCGTACCATGTGACTTGTGCACAAAATTTCACGGTTGAGTGAACACGGGGTGAAAATTACCAAAATGGCCGATTTGACATGTTTCTCGTGGTAATTTCTGTCAATTGAGATTGAATTTGTGTGTTGAACAGTTTTTTACACACAATTCACGTAATTTCACGGTTGAATGAACACATTAAAAACAAAGAAAAATAACAATTTAAATTGTGCGGCAAGAATTGCGATAATTTGCGCACTAATATCAACTGTATGATGCTTTTTTAAAAATATTGTGCTAATACCCACACGCATATCAGTGACCACCTGACATTTCATTCACGCTTCAATAAGCACGTGAGGCTGGAAACCCTTTTTGTACCCTACATAATGAAAAATTAGCAGTTTGGTCATAATACCCACGGTAAGTTCATGTGAAGACAAGGAATTTATGTTTTTGAAAGCTAACAATGGCTTATGCATGCAATGTGGTTTATTTTATGGTTGAATGACCACATTATGAAACAATGATTTATCGTATTGAAATCATCCAGCACGTGTTGCTTTAATATTCTGCATTTAAAATCAACTGAAAAACATTTCATTATTGCGTTTTAGGACCGATATAAATGTCTCAGTGATCCTTGGCATTCCTTCAAAATTTTACACGTCAAAGGGTACCTGGGGCTGGAAACCCCTCTTATAATCCATGGCTACCTTTGATTAAATATTGAAGTATTCCTTGGAAATTGGTCTGCCTTTAGTTTGATGACATTCCCTTGCTGGGGCAGAGATGAGAAATTATGCAAATTAAATCTTCGGGCCTTTGTCCTCGCTACTGAATACTGATTTTGGCATTAAGTTCTTGATGTCTTTGTGACGTCATGAAGTCATGCATTAACTCAAGGGAAAATAAATGCAATTGGTCATTGACATCGTACCAAATTTCACTTTTGTTTATCAATATCCTCCCGTGCTGCAAATATGCACTGAGAGTCTGGAGACAAATATTGATTGTGGTGAGATAGTGGCCTTTGTTGTTCATGTGGTGTTGATGATTGTGATGGTAATGATAGTTGCTTAAAGGGATCGTACAGTTTTGGTTGAGACCTAATTTCAGGTTTCTAACATTTTTTGGTGAGATAATGAGAAACTTCTTATGAAATATGAAAGAGCATGTAATTCTATGAGGAATTTAACGTTTATTTGATGAAAATTGATTTTGAAATGGCTGAGATATCCAAAAAAGAGTGATTCTAATGAAGTGTGGGACCCACACTTTATTACGATTGCTTTGTTTTACTTTGTTTTTGGATGTTTCACTCATTCCAAACCCGATTTTCATGAAATAAACTTTGAATTCCTCTTAAAATGGTATGTTCTGTACTATATCATAAGTGTTTTCTTGGTATCTCGCAAAAAGTTAAAAGCCCAATTCTCATCTCTACCAATACTGTACCATCCCTTTAAAATGTTGGTTGACTATTATGCGATCGTTATGGCAATATAACACAGATTGGGTAGCATCTTCACTCACTTTTTAGGCTCTATCCGCTAACACCGCTGAATACGTCTTCATAAACAAAACAAATGTAAATCTTATGGGAATTTCAGTCACGAAAATGGTTTTGACCCGCACACTTTGCTCATCTTATGTGCTCACTGAAGTACGAAAGACCATTAGTGCCACGGAGAAAAAAAAAAACTACTATTTCTACTAATCTGTTTAAACAGATTATAATCTGTAATAACAGATTACGGTATTTCTACTAATCTGTTTAAACAGATTGTAATCTGTAATAACAGATTACGGTATTTCTACTAATCTGTTTAAACAGATTACGGTATTTCTTCTAATCTGTTTAAACAGATTATAATCTGTTATAACAGATTACGGTATTTCTACTAATCTGTTTAAACAGATTACGGTATTTCTTCTAATCTGTTTAAACAGATTATAATCTGTTATAACAGATTACGGTATTTCTACTAATCTGTTTAAACAGATTACGGTATTTCTTCTAATCTGTTTAAACAGATTATAATATGTTATAACAGATTACGGTAATTCTACTAATCTGTTATAACAGATTATAATCTGTAATAACAGATTAGAAGAAATACCGTAATCTGTTTAAACAGATTAGTAGAAATACCGTAATCTGTTATAACAGATTATAATCTGTTTAAACAGATTAGAAGAAATACCGTAATCTGTTTAAACAGATTAGTAGAAATACCGTAATCTGTTATAACAGATTATAATCTGTTTAAACAGATTAGAAGAAATACCGTAATCTGTTTAAACAGATTAGTAGAAATACCGTAATCTGTTATAACAGATTATAATTTGTTTAAACAGATTAGTTGAAATAATGTAATCTGTTTAAACAGATTAGAAGAAATACTGTAATCTGTTTAAACAGATTATGGTATTTCTTCTAATCTGTTATTACAGATTATAATCTGTTATAACAGATTAGTAGAATTACCGTAATCTGTTATAACAGATTATAATCTGTTTAAACAGATTAGTTGAAGTAATGTAATCTGTTATTACAGATTATAATCTGTTATAACAGATTAGTAGAATTACCGTAATCTGTTATTACAGATTATAATCTGTTTAAACAGATTAGAAGAAATACCGTAATCTGTTTAAACAGATTAGTAGAAATACCGTAATCTGTTATAACAGATTATAATCTGTTTAAACAGATTAGTTGAAGTAATGTAATCTGTTTAAACAGATTAGAAGAAATACCGTAATCTGTTTAAACAGATTAGAAGAAATACCGTAATCTGTTTAAACAGATTAGTAGAAATACCGTAATCTGTTATTACAGATTACAATCTGTTTAAACAGATTAGTTGAATTACTGTAATCTGTTTAAACAGATTAGTAGAAATACCGTAATCTGTTATTACAGATTATAATCTGTTTAAACAGATTAGTAGAAATAGTAGTTTTTTTTTTCTCCGTGGCACTAATGGTCTTTCGTACTGAAGCATGTCACCATGTAATTTTTTTATTGAAATGTTATTTTTTTCATTGAAATCAGAGTAATTTCCCAACATTCCATCTAAAACATAAAAAACAATGAACACTTTTTATTATATAGGGTAAAACGGGTTTTCCAGCCCCACATGCTCATTGAAGCGCGAATGAAATGTCAGGTGATTACTGTATGCACAGTGGTATTAAACACAATACAAAAAGCATTAAACACTTGATTTCAGTGCGCAAAATTATCGCAATTCTTACTGCACAATTTAAATTGTTATTTTTCTTTGTTTTTAATGTGCTCATTCAACCGTGAAATTACGTGAATTGTGTGTAAAAAATGTTCAACATACGAATTCAATCTCAATTGACAGAAATTACCACGAGAAACATGTCAAATCGGTCATTTCGGTAATTTTCACCCCGTGTTCACTCAACTGTGAAATTTTATGCACAAGTCACATGGTACGATAAGAAGCACATAAATTATACGTTGCATGCCTTTTTATCCTGGAAAATTGAAATTTGTTCCGATATCACCAAATCAAAGTTGCAAAATTGGGCTTGTGAACTTCAAAAAGTGACCATTTTGACTTTAAGTCACGCTCACTCAAGCGTGACTAAGTGATATCCACTGAATTTCACATGAAAGGTAGCCGAGAAACACAGCTACATAACCATGTATTCAGATTTCCTCAAAGGTTCCTGATTCATAAATTACAGAGGTTTGTTTTAGGGGGAACTTACTTTTTGTTTAGTGTTTAGATCCAGAGGGAAGAAAATCCCTGAAAATGTTCTTCCCTTAGATGTTGGTGGTCATCTGATCAACCGCAGTCAACATGTGCAATTCCTTGGGGTTACAGTTGATGAATTTTTAATCTTTGAAAGAACAACTTAATAACGTATGTACTAAAGTGTCTCGCAGTGTTGGTGTAATATCCAAACTTCGTTTCTTCCTTCCCCAATATACCCTAGTTACTTTATCCAATGCAATTTTTATGCCTCATTTGATGTATTGCAATATTGCTTGGCGACACACATTTAGGACTCATGTACATAAGTTGTATGTTCTTCAAAAGAAAGTTGTCAGGTACATAACAAATTCAAACTATAGATCACCTAGTACTCCTTTGTTTTTGCAGCTACATATTTTACCGTTTGATGAAATGGTTTCTCTTCAATGCTTAATATTTATGTTTAAATGTCGATCTCTTCAATATACATTTTTGTCTGATGTGTTTGTGGAAAATTCTTCCATCCATCGTTGTAATACTCGCCAGAGTAACCTCATCCATCAGCCATATGCAAGAACACAAACTACCTTAAATTCATTCAAAATAGTCTGTGTTAAAGAGTGGAATAAGTTGCCCCGTGATATAATTAATTCCACTACACTGTCTCGATTCAAAATTTTGTGTAAAAGACACCTTTTCAACAGATTGAAATTAGGTACATGAATGTAGAAAATGAGATGAGGACTGGTAGCCATGTGTGAAGTGTGCATGCATGTGTGTGTGCGTGTGCGTGTGTGTGTAAGTGTGTGTGTGTGTTGTGTTGTGTATGGGGGAGGTGGTATACGTGTACTTAGTAATTGTCTGCGTTTATTATGTTATATAATTTGTATATCTGTTATATTCCATGTAAATATGTTACACCTTGCCATATTATATTGTAGTGTATTGTGTAAAGGGGCCCCGACCACAAGCTGTGCTTCACTGGGGTCCCAAACCTATCATTCTGAATTTTTGCAGTTATGTCTTGTATTTTTGTCATGTTTGATTTGGTTTGAATAAACTGAACTGAACTGAACTGAACTAATATAGGTAGTTCAGCCCACAGACACACAACATGCATCATGACTTGTCGTTAAACAGCAACAAAAGAGAAAATCAACTATGGAGTAGATGGGTAATTTCTTGAAATATGTTTTCTATACTATTGTTAAAAAATAAATAAATGAATAAAATATCAGTGGAATCGGTTCTGAGATCAATTCACAGCTGGAAAGTGACGTTTCGTGTCATATTACAGCAATTAACATTTGTTTTTATGCAGCTCCATGATGTACAGTACAAAATAAGACTTATAGAAGTAGTAAACACATCTCATCCCTGTAGGAATAATGAATGTTTCTCCTCACCTTTAGCGTCATTATTTATAATATATATATATATATATATATATATATATATATATATATATATAAAGCCGCACAGGAATCACCCTTTAAGTATTGGTTTCTATAAGGCAAAAATATTGACTTCGTCTTTCTAAGTTCTCTGAAGGAGTCATACTGGCACTTCTTTTGTCGCAAACATGATGTAAAACAGAAACATTGACAAATGTTTCTTCCGGCATTCCCCTTTCTTCTGGCTTTCTTTTTCTTATCTCACTTCTTGTCTCACACTACGCAAAATAGGCTCAAGAGACCGACACGACGTAAAAAAAAAAAAGGCTCATGAGACCGACACTACACAAACAAAGCCCACGAGACCGACACCAGGCAAAATAGGCTCACCAGACCACATATAGGCAGAGATTAAAGGGACATAATTTCAGACAGACGATTTTCACATCATGTAGTACATAAATCGACAGATCCATGTATAGATTTGTGGAATTTATTGTGGTCTTGAACTTGAACAGAGAAACCGATACTATGAAGATCTTAAAGAAAGTGCAGTGAACAATGTTGACATAGGGGCCTCACATATTTCTGAAATGTAGCAGTGTGATTTATTACAATACCGCTGGCTTAACAAATTCACCTTTGTAGAATCTATGCATGTCTTCTTCTCTTGTTCTGCTGATCCTTGATACCTAGGGGGCAAAACCCCATTTTGGGGGGAAACCAGACATGGGCTGCTGTAAAAGGTTGTTTGGTGTCAAAATGTTCAGGGGATCTTCCCGAACAACTTCAGGGTGGACTACCTGAAAATTACGCTGCTGGATGAAAATGGCGGCCATTTTTTTCAAAATGGCCGCCCAATGTAACTAATATTGATATTTTTGCAAATAACTTTTGAATATTACCTTTGATAACCATGTGTGTGGTATCAAATTAAAGAGAATTGAATTTCCTACAAGGTGATACCACATTTGAATGGTTTAAAGGTACTTTGTAGAATGATATTGGGCCAAAAAAGCATTTTTTAAACAAATTTTTCACATTATGCAAATTTTGCTAAAATACATTTTTGTCATATTTCAAAAATCATAGCAACTACACAACTCTAAGTTTCTAGAAAACTGTCTTCATATATGGTTAACATTGTGAGAAAATTACAAATCCATTGCATTTCCAATAGAAAATCTATGATGTTCCAAAGTTGACACTTTGATATTCGCTCAATCGCCAATTTTGTGGGTTTTTCTGTCGCATGGGCTTGCCTGTGCATTATGTACGTATAACTTTCGTTGGCTTTCGGATGTTGAATAAAACTTGCTTGCAGTACGTGTGTGTGTTTGGTATCAAATTAAAGTACATTATACAATCTATGAGTTGATACCACACTGTTTGGTAGAAGGAGGGAATCTAACCTTCAGTTAACTTGTGTTTCTTCATGTTAGGAATCACAAAACGAAATCAGGTGCCCTCCATGGCATGAAGAGGTAAAGTGGGAAGGAAACCCCCACACATCCATTTGACTGTTTTGGGGATTTGTATGCCCTACATGTATATTAAGATAGGCATGCATGATATTTGTTCTTCATTGGTCATTAAGGTGTGTTCTACCTTCCTTCCTTCTGGGAAATTGACATATACACTGGATCCAGTCATCCTTGCCTTACACATGTTGACATTTACAGATTACCAAAAGGAGCCAAACAGTCTCCCCCTAGTTCTTGGGTTCTTCACATTTTCCTTATTCTAAAAAATTGGGATCATTAATCTCCAGCCCACACCTCATTAGGTTTCGACACAACCGAGGATTCCAAACATTTCCAAGTTGTTTTTTTTTTTTTAGAACAATAAAGCTTTCATCACAGTGAGCGTTGCCGTCAATGACCGAGCATCCATGCCCCAAAAATTAAGTCGTTACTTTTACTGTGTGTGAGTGGACAACATGTTAAATTGAATGGGTAGTTCACATTCGAAATAAGAGCGACCGGGTGCAGTTTATAGTTCTCAGTGAATAGTAATTTCTCAGTGCTGTGGCTCACCCTGGTCTCGGTAGATTATTGAGAATCTAACGTCCAGCTTGACACTCATACCATGAGTGCAATGAATCAAGTTTGGGAGTCTGGCCAGTGCTGACCACATTAACAGAGTAATGGCCCAGCGGGATTATGTGATCGCAATAAATCATTCCGAATTTTCCTAGAACCTGAATGTTAGCCTGCCGGTATACAGAAACAGAGTTTGAGCATGAAGCTACAATAAGCTTCATGGTTTGAGAGACAAAAACATGCAGATTCAGGATTGACTGAGCCAGAACTGAACTTCATTTTCAAATGCTCCAAAATAAGTAGTGCACGTGCTTTGCTACTCATCTATTTGGGGGGAAAGGGACTCAACAAAATGGTAAGTAATTGTGGGATAAATACAATACTCATGTCCCTATCTTTTTTTCTATGTAGTTAGTGTATGTTAGTTTCATGAACCATCCTGTCAAATTTTAACGCAAATAGAACATCACAAATATGTATCACGAAATTTCTATGCTTTTCTTTAGATCACACAAACTTCATCATAAAAAAGAGACAGCATAAGGTTTTTGGGGTGGGCTTTGTGCTCCAAAATTTAAGAGATGGTTTCTTGATTATGCAGTGTAATGATATTCCCTTTTTTTGTCATAAAAATTGTGCTGTTGATTCATGCAGTGTAACAATATTTCGTTTTTCAGTCATAAGAATTGTTTTGTTGATTCATGTAAGTATTATTTTGTTGGAGATACTGGATTGTAGAATAATGCAGCCCATTGCCCAAGGGAACGCCCTATTGCAGGGAGGGTAATCAAATTGTAAAGAAATAATCTATTTTCACATTAAGATTTATACTAATACATATAGGCCTATGTATTTTTATATCGGTTGCATCTATAATTTCATGTTTCAGACTGTAGCAAGATGAGTAGCCAGCCAAGAAAGCGTGTGGCGGACATGGCCATGTCCTTGAAGCATGTGCCTGCTAAGAAGTTTTCCAAAGATATGAGCACCGATTATTCAAAATGCATTATATGCCAACATCAGTCTACAACAAGCCTGTACTTTATCAAGCCTACGACAAAATCGAAGCTAATACAAGCTATGCTTGCGCGTCAAGACAAAGTGTTTCAGAGACTACATGAAGAATCGGCATCAGAAAAATGGTTGGAAGAAAATGCACCACGATGGCACGCAAAATGTCGGAACTGGTACACTCATGAGAAAAGCTACCAGTGTGCTGCCAAGAAACGTCTTGCTGACAGTGCAACCAAGGCTGACACAGGATGTAGCTCCTCACAGTCGCAGTCAAATCAAGTCAAGTTCACTCGTCAGAAGATAGACAAATAAAATCTTATTTGAGGCAAAGAAGAGATGTGTAATTTGCAACAAGCAATGGCTTAGGGGAAAGGAGCCCACGAGCAAGGTATCCACGGAAAACAGTCAAAAAGCAATTGAGGAAAAAGCCAAGAAGCTTGGTCGAGATGACATTTTGCTTCGACTGGTTGGGCAAGGTCATGATATGGTTGCCAATGATATAGCCTATCATACATCATGCATGAACAACTTTAAAGCTCAGCGTATACCTCTTGGTCAGCCAAAGTTGAACCTTTTTGATGTTGCATTCAGCCGACTTGTGGATGAGTTGGAAATTCCCCTTTTCAATGACCTTTCGGGATTCCTATTCGAATCTCTCCGTGACAGGTACCGAGAAATTCTTGCGGAGCTTGGTGTCAAAACAGCAGATCAATACCGGTCAAATACATTGAAGCGGAAGCTCCAGGAATACTTTGGATCACGTATTTCTGTCCTCGATCAGACAAGCGGTTCAGGGTTCATGTGTTCATCCACAGTGCCCCTTGGCGATGCCCTACATAAGCTGAGGCAACTAGAAGGAGATGACAGCAACAAAAAACACAACACACTCTTAGAAGCATCAAAGATTCTTCGAGCAGATTGTGAAAAGTGTAAAAAGGAAACTCGTGAGCATCATTCAACTGAGATTTCCTTCACTTCTGCCTACGACATGGTTCCAGATTCACTTTTCAATTTTGTGGCCATGCTGCTTTCTAACCAGATTCCAGAATTGAGCAAGGATGGGAGAGTAACTGTAGATCAGACAACAAAAGAGAAAGCTACTATCATGTCACAACATGTCCTTCAGTATGTCTTTGGTATACCAACACCTTTGGGAATAGCCATTGCTTATCACATCTTCAATCAGACACGCAGCAAATCACTAGTACTGCTGAACAACCGAGTTGGAATTGGGATCAGTTACGAACGGCTGCAGCGTCAACTGACAGCACAGAGTGTAAAAGCCATGCAGCAGATTGAAACTGATGGTGTGTACATTCCAGAGACCATGAGCAAAGACTGCACATTTCCCCATGTATTTGCCATGGACAATCTTGACTGGAAGAAAAATACATTAGAGGGTGGGAGTTTCAATGCCACTACTGCCATCCTTATTGAAAACCAGGACAAACACACCGAGAATGCCCATGAAGGTACTAAACTGTCTACTCCGACTTCAGACAAAAGAAAGACACTGTTTGATGTTGAAGACCAACCCTTTGCCAAATGCTACATCTCAGGCAAAGACAGGCAAACGTCTAGATCACTGCAACACATAGAGAAACTTGAGAATCTGATGACATCTTCAGATAACCAGGCCGAGAGAGTTTTGCTTGTGTGGCTCCTTGGAAGAATAATCACATCATCGCAACTATTAGCTGCTCCAACAAATGCAGAAGAAGGACTCCCTGGTTTTTCTGCCTTCTGTGCTGGTCTCCATCCGCAAAGAACATCGAGCACCATTGGATATCTACCTTTGATCCCATCTTCGCCGACAAACCCTGCTGTTCTAAAAGAGGAAATGATGCGACTTGTCAGGACATCACATGCTCTCGGTGACAAACATACAATTATCACAGGAGATCAGGCTACATATGAGCTCGCAATCGCCATCAGAGACAAGCATCGTGGAGATTTCCACAACGTAGTCTTGCTACTGGGCGGCTTTCATCTCGTTCACAACTACATGAAAGCAGTTTGCAAGATAATCAGGGAAGCAGGTGCAGAAGATCTTCTCGTTGCTGCTGGTCTCTGCCAGGAAGGGACTGCCAAGAAGATGTTTGGAGAGAAAGCCGATTATTACCAGACCATACATGCCCTGAGAATCCTGAGTGAAGCTATGTGGCGCTTGTACTGGGAAGCATTCGAAGCTTGGATACCTGATGGTGAAACCAGTCAGTGGCAACCACAGGTGGAATCTGTTATGAAGATCCTCTTTGACAAAGACATCGCTGCCTCCAAGAAGTTAGAGATGATTCAGAAATCCCAAGAGCAGTTATCAGCCCTGAAAGAGCAGATGATGATTTTTGAAGAATCACTGATTGAGCAACCAACTGCAATCTTTTGGGCCAACTTCTTGGAGATGTCAGACATTCTTCATAGGTTTATCTACTACCAGCGAGAGGCTGACTGGGTAGGACATCTCTGTGAATCATCGCGAATGCTACCTTACCTCACAGCAGCAGGGCACTACAAATATGGGCAACAGTCTCTGCCACTCTATCTGGCTGAGATGAAGAAACTACCTGAAACAGCCCCAGATGTACATAAAGAACTGATGGCAGGTGCCTTTGTAGGAAGGAGAACAGATGGCAGTCACAATAGTGTGTCTCCTGACATGCTTCTGGAACAGACCTACAATGCAGATGCCAAGGAAGGAAGTGGTCTGGATGGCATTACACTAAACACTGCCGCACGGATGAAATGGGTTTACACAAAACCAATCACTGCTGCTGTCTCTGCGGAGCTAAAATCTATGTTACATCTTCATTCGATCGTCCAACCCCCACCATGAATCTGGTTCAAATCGAGTCACAAGGGACAAAGAGCTGGTGATCAAGGTAATGGCAGCAGTCGAGACAAATCCATTCTGTGCAATTACAACGTCCCTAATAAACATAGTGTTGGGACCGCCGAGTTGGTACCCAAAACAGTTAGAGTTAAACTCTAAAGGACGTACACAAGAAGAAACCAGGCAACCAGTCATTTCGATGGTTCATGTCTCAAAAGTAGTCTTTTATTCGAGCTCGCAAGATTACATGACTATGACACGCCAGTGCTCATTCCAAGACTCTCTTTTACTCCAGTCAGCGTCCCAAGATATACTCCTCAACACTCACTCTTAATTTCTTACAACATCAAAGCATCATTCATCACCTTCTTGTATACAATGACTGTATTCTACAGTGACCGTTACCAATGACCATTTGTGGTCTGGTCTGGGGACAGGGAGTCTACCTGGGGGTGATAAACTCTAGGGGGCTCGTCCGTGGTAAGGGGAAAGGAAGAACCACAGATACAAACAATGTTCTCAGCTAATGTGTCCGCCCATAAGACTTGCCCTACCAACTTTCAAGTGGAGTCCCAATTTGCCTAACTCTGGGACCGTAACACTCTTCCCCCCCCCCCCCCCCCTTTGAAAAAGAGGTATTGTCCGCAATACCAGAATGCGAGAGAGAAATGTGTTAACGATACATCAAATTTTTGACCCCAAAGAACCTTCCAATTATATGAAATTGTAAATAAATGTCAAATTATAACGAAAGATTTTTTTTTGTAAACATTGACGAACCTACCCAAAAAAGTTTTGAAAAAAAAAAGAACAGAAAAGAAGTAGTGACACAGTGACCTTAATACAAGAGAGACATATGTTTCACAAAAATCTATGCTAACTCTGACAACAGATATGAAAATCTATACTAACTATTCTACGTACATGTATAAGCTTACGCATACTCACACTTCATGACATTTAATAACAAACTGGAAAATGAAACAAAGAACACTAACGCCGGCTGAAGGAAAAAAATGGCACAGAATTACATCTCCCCTATTGGAGACAGGAAACAAAATCACTTTAAAACAACATAATAATGACCACACCAACTGCATGATGGACAGTGCAGACAGGTGCCGACCGTCTATGGTGACCCGCCTACTAGAATTCCTTATCTATTACTCAGACCAGAAGACGGGCACAAACCATGCAGATGACGGAATTATGTAGCTGGACATTATCAAAATACATCTCAGAGTTATCTTTCCCAAATTTATGAAGCAGGCACATGCCTCAAGTCTGACCTCATGTAACCTCCTATACTGTGCAAGCTCATGCCAAGGAGAGTGGAATTAGCTACTCTGATTGGTCAGTGAACGCACCCTTTGTGGACGAATCAAATGCTCAATAGAGGAAAAACATTGAGAAAGGAACAGGAGAGAGAGAAACAGAGGAGGGGAGCTGGAGGAAAGGAAGGGAGGGAAGCGGAGGGAACTGAGCGGTAAAATTAATGGGGAAACCCATTTCTCCGAAATAAAACTCCAAGTATCCAACATGTGTCATGCGCATCAGTAACAACAGTTTGTATGTACATCAACAAAACGAGTAACTCTACACTGTAACAATTCTCGTGCCCAAGCTAAAACAAAATGAAACACATCAGCAAATTATAATAGTGCTGCCGTTAAAGAAAAGGATGGTTTTCAGCAAAGAGAGCAAAGGAGTGGAAGAACTGAACGAGAGATAGAAATACAAACAGAGTGAGATGAATTGGTGAAGGATACATTGAAAAATCCGAGGAAAGGAAGGGAGCAGCGTCTTTGCAATAAAAACATTTAAAAGAACAGACTACTAATACACAGTACGGAGCACCTCCATCACGGTTTGTTAACTAGAATGCCTGTACCATCCATTTTACGAGATGGAAAATCAAACAAAGTGGACCATCCTTTTTACAAGATGGATAATCAAAAAAAAAAAGGCAAGACGATTTCTTTTAACATAAAACACAGCATTGGTAAAAACGTCAAATTACATTCATATAATCACAATGCGAAAAAAAAAATGGCACAGCTCATGAGCAAGTGGAAGAAATACCTATTTACATAGAGAATGGGGGAGACAGAGGTAGAAATAGAAAGGGAGAGGAGGGGGAAAGAGAGGGGACAAGACTGCCTCAACAACAACAAAAGCACAAAAAAAAAGAAGAAATGGATACATGTTCGTTTTCCTGTAGGCTCATGAATTATACATCGCTTATCGGCTGTAGGTAATGAAAAAAATACACAACAAACATTTTGAACAGGACTTACTGTTCTCATGACACATACAGCGATCATGACTACGTTACTACTACTATATCTTAGTCACCGAAAAGACATTAATCAAGCAGTAAACAAAAATGTATTCTTACAGCGTCCACCATCACATAACGCTACGATAATGGCCAGTCACAACAATCAGAGGCCGCGAAAGAAGAAGAAGAAAAAAAAAAGAAATCCTCCAAACATCGTAAAACATTAGCCATGGCCCCTGTGACCCTTTGCAGTCCATTGACTGAGAGAGAAAAAAAAAATGTGTGCAGTGGGCACGAAGGGAGGGAGAGCCAATAAAACCAACGTGTTACACCTGTAGTTCTCCTTACAGTTCTCCATCACTCATAGTCTTTCTGCAGTACTTTGGCATGATCTAAGCTAAAACAAGGTTAAAATGCTGCTTATCAGAGCCGACTGATAATCATAACTCTATTTACAAGTATACACACAAATATAAGCTTAAATCAAATGAAATATGCGAACCTCTACGTGTGCTTGTACTTTGGGAACCCAATCTGGAAAGTTATTGCTAAGGTCGGCTTCAATCTATCGTGGTGGACCACTTTTGGCTGAGACTTAATCTGTCTCATCACAAACAGCTGAACATTATTTATCTTTCTAGTAACAAATGGTTCAGTTTATGTGTTACGACAAATAAAGCAACTTCGGCCATTATCTAACAAATTTTGTATGATCAGGAACCAATTGCTGCCTGAAATTCAATCCAGCGAGGCGTCTTTTTCCGAGACGCAGGGCAATATAGCCTCCTTACACCCACAACATTCGTTAGAAATCGGGAAAAGTTTTCAACTATTGCCAAACCGTGATCAACGGTGATCGATTAACGCTTATCTTCCAGAGTTTTGTGTGATCGACATGAAAGACTTATACTCCACTTAAACTGTGTAAACACTCCTCTCGCTATGTTTTCGATAAACTGTCGCTTTATTCCTATATGTATGCTGTTACAAGTTGGATCATTGCTGCCTGAAAATTTCAGCTATGGCGACTTTGTCGGAGTCGCAGGGCAAATTACCACTAACAACATACACATTAGAACAACAATGCGCATCATTGAATTATTCCTCTTATTCTTCATGTTAGGCACCTTCATCATCATCTTATTGACAACCCTGACCAGTGGGTTTCAATTTCATCTTTATCGTGCCAATTTCACCATATTTCATTTTTAACCTTATGCGCAAAATCTTCCATGCAGTTTCTACAGAATATCGAAAAGTAACATAAACTGACAATATAGCACACAGTCATAGAATGAAAGGAACTCCACAAATGTTTGCTTGCATTAAAGATATGTGTGCAGTTAAGCTACAACACCAGGGTTGAGTGTATAATGATGTGAAACATAAAGACAATAACTTTTTGGTCCAAACAATATTTGATTGAGAATGAGCACATACAATACCAGTTCTCGAGTCCAATGTTAGACCTTCATGTGCCTGTATGAGGTATATTCTTGGCCCCAGCGTTCGATTCTTAGCTGTCTTGATTCTCTGTCGCACTCATAGTCGCTAGTCACGTGGATGGTCGTATATGGTCGCTGCCTCCTCGTTGCCATGGTGATATGTGCCGGGTCTATCCGATGATGTGCTCCCTGTCCAACAAAGATGTATCCTTAGTCGCGATGACGAAGTTATGATATGATCCGTCCATGTTCCTGCCAGCGCCTGCCATACTCAGCAACCATACTTGAAGTAGCTCAGCAGAAGTTGTTGTCATCATCGAATCCATCGCCACTAACTTGCCTCCATCAGTGCTATCTCCATGACTGACGTCCTCGCCTTGGATCATGAAATCGTTGATGACAAAGTTGAATTTGCTACCATCATATCCAAATGCTTTCAAATGACTTCCAAGAGTGGAAGAGTTCTGTGTTGACTTTGGTAATGTTTTCCCAAGAAGGCCATGTCTCCCCATCTCCTTTTCTCTGATCACAGTGTCAGAGAAAACACTTCCGATAACCATTGATCCTTTTTCCGATGATTTCATAGACTTGTGGGCATGGGCTGCCACAAGAGCTACTGATGCCATCAACAGTATGAGAGATAGGGCCTTCATCGTGTTCATTGTCCTTGAATTGAGAGTTATTTAGCAAATCTCATACTGGTAATCATAGTTCAAGCAAGTCGCCGGCTATTACCTTGTCCTATAGCTCCTTCCTTCCTCACATGCAAACTTGCCGTGTCGCTTCGAGATGGCGTCTTGTCCGAAATTAGATAATAACCGCTTTACCGCTGCCACCATTGTTGGGACCGCCGAGTTGGTACCCAAAACAGTTAGAGTTAAACTCTAAAGGACGTACACAAGAAGAAACCAGGCAACCAGTCATTTCGATGGTTCATGTCTCAAAAGTAGTCTTTTATTCGAGCTCGCAAGATTACATGACTATGACACGCCAGTGCTCATTCCAAGACTCTCTTTTACTCCAGTCAGCGTCCCAAGATATACTCCTCAACACTCACTCTTAATTTCTTACAACATCAAAGCATCATTCATCACCTTCTTGTATACAATGACTGTATTCTACAGTGACCGTTACCAATGACCATTTGTGGTCTGGTCTGGGGACAGGGAGTCTACCTGGGGGTGATAAACTCTAGGGGGCTCGTCCGTGGTAAGGGGAAAGGAAGAACCACAGATACAAACAATGTTCTCAGTTAATGTGTCCGCCCATAAGACTTGCCCTACCAACTTTCAAGTGGAGTCCCAATTTGCCTAACTCTGGGACCGTAACACTAGCAACTGGACAATGCGCCGATTGCAGCGTAAAGGACAATCTGATCAGAGTGAAACAAATTGGTCTCGAGGGACTGTCTCAATCACTGAATAGCGATCAGAAGAAAACAAGAATTGTGAAGCTGAACACATTCCACACACAGAACAAGAAACCAAAGAAGACTGTGGCTAAAACAGCAGCATCGGGTAAGAGCAATGAAATAAGTGCCCTTCTGCGTATGACTCAAATTATTGCCAGTGGAGGAGAATTAGACATTGCTGACTTCATCGGCAATCACAAATGCAGTGACTACCCGCCATCTCTCTTTCAGGATGATAGCAGAATGAGAACAGGTACCAAGTCGAGCCTTGTGAAAGTCCTGAAAGAGGAGACTAAAGTGGCCAGCACTCCTGCACTGCCTCAATTCGACAGAAAGACAGCAGTAGTAGTTGATGGCATGTATGCCATTCGACGCTGGTCTTTTCACAAAGGGGAACGATTCGGGACCATTGCAGAACGATACAAATTCCTGCTACTGAATGATGTACCTGCTGGTACTGGATTCATACACTTCTGCTGTGACAGATACAGTGGGCCAAGTCTAAAGTCTGCTGAGCAAGGACAAAGGTATGCCCGATCAAAGCCTGTCAAGGAATATGAAATCAACGATCAGTACACAGCTCCTGACCCACAAGAATTCTTTGCGGTGGCAGCAAATAAGGCTAAGCTCCTAAACTTCTTCTGTGAGAAATGGTGTGAGAATTAAAGGGAAGATAAACCCCAAGAGCAATGTGGATTGAGTGAAAGCAGCAACATTAGTAGAACACATCAGTGAAAGTTTGAGGAAAATCGGACAATCGATGCAAAAGTTATGAATTTGTAAAGTTTTGGTGTTGGAACCGCTGGATGAGGAGACTACTAGAGGATATGACGTATGAGTGGACAACAATACAAAGAAAATATAAAGGAAATTCAACAAAAATTCACTTTTCTAGAATCGTGAAAGAGCAATGGACCAACCTCTTTCAGAAAGCAGGGGGAATAATTGCTACCCTTAACATATGTCAATATCAAGTTGATGGAATTTGTAATTTTCATGAAAAATAGATTTTTGTAGAATTTTCTTTATATTTTCTTGGTATTGTTGTCCACTCATACGTCATAACCTCTAGTAGTCTCCTCATCCAGCGGTTCCAACACCAAAACTTTAAAAATTCATAACTTTTGCATCGATTGTCCGATTTTCTTCAAACTTTCACTGATGTGTTCTACTAATGTTGCTGCTTTCACTCAATCCACATTGCTCTTGGGGTTTATCTTCCCTTAAACATCTATACTCTGCTGCTAGCCCGACTCATCTATACCTAGGTGGTGGCTTCACAGAAGAAACGAAGAGTGTGTTAATCACAAAAGAGTCTGACGTAGATGTTCCTGCCCTGGAATCAACACAAAAGGAGGCTGACACAAGGGTAATCCTGCACACTTTGTACAGTGTCCAGAATGATGGAGTTGACAGAGTTGTTATCCATGCGAATGATACAGACATTATTTCTATGTGTCTACACTACGGAGCTACACACCTAAAAGACCTACCTGAACTGTGGGTAAGGACATCCCAGGACGCGTATTTACCAATCCATGAACTAGTGATGGCGCTTGGAACTTCACAGTGTCGTGCAATGCCTTTCATCCACAGCCTTAGTGGCAGAGACACTACAAGTTATCCTTACTTCACTGGCAAGAAGGCATGGCTCAAGCACAGCTTGGATCTTGACATACCAATGATTGAAGAGTTTGGCGAGAACCCCACTGATGTTGTACCAGAAGACCTCATCAAGCAGGCAAGGACCATCACCACAGCTGTATACACGTCAGCAGCTGATGATTTCATTGGATCTGACCTAGGAAAGCTCAGGACATACAAGTTTTTGAACAACAGATCTACTCTCCTGAAGCCCTTGCCCCCCACAGAAGATGCATTCCTTCTACACGTAAAGAGGGCTGCCCTTGCAACGATGATTGATAAGACAGCTCACATTGCTAAGCCCCAACTCCCTCCCTGGACAGAGTTTGGGTGGTCTCTAGATGGTGAGCATGCTGTACCAATTCCAAGTACTCGTCCAGCTTGGCCGGAGTCAATGAAGAAGGCAATATCATGTGGATATACCAAGGGGTGCAAGAAGAACTGCTCATATGCTAAGAACTCAGTCCCATGCTACAAAGGGTGCCGATGCCAAGGACTTTCAGACAAATGCAGCAGAATGCAGGACATTGAACAAATTGAGCTAAGTGATAGTAGCAGCTCAGACTCAGATAGTGATTAGGAAGCAGAGATCAACCTAATTTCACTGGAGGTATGTGTTTTAATATTATCTCACTCCCCTTTTCAGTTGTTGATATAGAGGCGATAGTTTGATTTGATATACTGTACGGTCTGATATATCAGCGTTCTTATTATCTGCATGACAATCTAATGTCTGTATATAGCTGTCAAATCACATTCCAGTGCACAATATGTGTTGAAGTATGATACATTATACAACTGGCTGTGCACAGCAGCCACTTTGAGAAAAATATAGCCATTGAGAAGTCGTATATTCTATATCAAGCCTATGGCAACATTATAGTTCATTATAACTTTAAGGAGTAGTCTGCGTACCATGCACAATTCAAGACTTAGTGATAAAGACATCCTAAATTGCATATTATGAGGACCATAGCAAGCAAAACATGATCTTTGCTGCTAAGTTTTACCCCTAATTGGTGCATGTGAAGTAAGGTTAGCCTGAAAAAAAAAAAAATGTTTTTTTCGTCAAAAATATATGGGAATATATAGAGATGCCTGTGCGTCTGGGAGAAAATGCCCTTTCGGCTGATATGAAAGTGCAAACTTTGGAGCACTATAACTTTTTTATTAGAAATGCAATGAACCTGTGATTTTCACAGAATACTGCCCATATGTATGGACTGTTTTCCACAAAGTTTCAATTCTCTAGAAACGATAATTTTTGAAATACAAAAAATCACAATTTTGCAGAATTCAAATTTTTGGTAAAAAGTGTAATAAAAATTCTTATTTTTGCCTAAAATTTTTATGTAAACTATTACCAAACCAGTCAAGTGAGATATCATTCTGTAGTAAATTTAATTCTCTTTAATATGATACCACACACATCCTGATCAAAGGTAAGACACAAAAGTTATTTGGAAAAATGTAAATATTAGTTAAAAATGGCGGCCATTTTGAAAAAAATGGCCGCCATTTTTTTCCAGCAGCTTATTGTCAAGGTAGTCCACCTAGAAGTTGTTCAGGAGGGTCTTCTGAACACGTTGATACCAAACAACCTTTTACAGCAGCCCATGTCTGGTAAACCTGTCTTGCCCCAGGCTGGGTATGAGCCCCAATTCATGCATTCTTATGTTGAGGCTGCTTAGCCATCATTCTTGTTCATTCCAATTTGTAATAAAAATTTGAAAAAAAAAATCTTATTCCTCATCCCAATCACTGTAAATTCTGAAACTCTGTACTTACTGTACTTACTTGTAGTTGTTCAAAATGTAAAAGTCTAAAAATCACCCGGAAGTCTCCTTTAAGGCCTAAGAGACCGACACAGTGCCGTACATGTATGTACGGCATTGGACCGACGGGATGAACAGCGCCATCTATATGTCAACTACAAGTAGGCCCTCTGTACAGGGTGTTGCATTAATGACAAAAAAGTGAAAAATAACATACGGCCAGGTGGGACCCACTATTCCTATTGTGCTACTTGCATAATAACTCATAATTTGAATATTTTGCCAATAATTTCCACGCAATGAATGAATTGTATGAATGCAACTAGAATGATAAGTACTAAACTGTTGTATACTACGTCGTCAGCAATATTCTGATTCTGAAAATTTGATGGGATTGCACTATTTTGAATTTTGATTACAAATCATTTTTGTTTGTCTGTTTGTTTGTTTGTTTTGTTTTGTTTTGTTTTATTTTTATTTTTTATTTATTTTTTTTTTTCTGGGGGGGGGGGGGGGCTACTGTCGAACTCGTAGGCTTTATTTGCCCAGTGTCGAACTCATGAGCTGTATAACTCATAGGACTATTTACTTGCTGCCGAACTCGTGGGCTTTGTTCACTTAGTGTCGAACTCGTGGGCTTTATGAGTAAATGGACTGTATGACTTATGGGCTGTATAACTCGTGGGCTGTATAACTCGTGAGTGTCGGTACACCCTTCTCTTCATGACAGCAGACAAAAGGGAGAAGCAAAGACGAGTTTTTGATATTATATATATTGATTTAAGTCCTACGATTTATACTGACACATATCAACCGAGCCTGCACATTCTCAGAAGTCAAGCAGACATACAAAAAATATTAATCAGGCAATATTATGATTATAATGATTATCGAGATGTTGCTTCCATGAAAGAGAAAGGTAATGACGCTGAGCATAAGGAAGCACAGCAATCCATTTTGAAACTTAGTTGCCTGATTTTTATTGTTATTAATTAATCAATTCATTTATTTATTCTAATTCATTTCCTCGGAAGTTCGATGGGGCGACACCAATTTATATTATGTATAATATATATATATATATATATATATATATATATATATATACATATACGTACATATATATGTGCGTGTGCGTGTGTGTGTGTGTATTGAGTGTTTTAACAAAACTTGCAAACACCATAAAAATCCATGCGTTTCAAAGACCCATCAAGTAGAGTTAGCCAAGGGAAGAATGTTTATCAGAATCCTATACAAGAGCGAGAAAGAGAGAGAGAGAGAGGGGGGGGGGAGAGAAATTACCTTATTGAGAGAGAGGAAAGAAAAGAAAATCCTTACATGATCAACACTTTCTTGAGGTAATAACATTATCATTATTATAACCCATGCATCACAAAAGCAACAAATGGGTGCCAGGTACGATTATTCATAAAATGCGAGTCAAAGAAGATTTACCGCTTAAATTGTTACGTCAGACGTGAATTCGAATTTACATGTTCAAGTAGGACTATGTGAAGACAGAAGACAGGCGGTGGGATGATTATATGGATCACATTATTGACATGATAGTGATGGTTCTATTGGTTGATATACTACATACATCATTTGTGATCCATTTTATTTGCTGTCGTCTACATTTTTTTTAATCGTGATTTCATTGTCTTTTCGGCATTGAATCATACACAAAGTGTCACAAAAAGCACAGGAGAACGAGAGATTTTCTTGAAGTCAGTGGACCTTTTTTTTTTCAGTTAGTATTACACGAAATTAAAATTATTTTAGAGTAAGAAAATATTACAAAAACATGTTTCTTAAGTATTTCTTCAACTTCTGCTTTCTGCTAGAAAGGAAAATGCATCTATTTTACTTACCATGTTTAAATATTTGCTCAGATGTGATTAGAACTTTCGTTTAACATAGGAATGGAGACAACGTCAACGGACCTCCTTATTGATTAGTTACATGTAATAGACGAAATAACATTTCTTTTATTTATGCAACTACATATTCGTTCAACTTTTGCCTAAAAGAAAATCTATCCATTTATTTATATCGAATACATATTTTGTTTGTTCAGATATGATTATTAATTTAGTGTTGAATGGGAATAGGGCTAAGATGTAAATAATGAAATCTGAAATATGTCATCGCACTTGTCTTCCTTGCTTTAAATGCATTCTCCATATGACTACATGACATTATGCTTATAATGATGCATATATCATTATAAAATGATGACTGTAGTCACGTGATAGGAACTATCAAGCCGATTACGGAGGGTGAATATAATAACGTTTATGATACAGAGAGAGAAAAACACAACAACAGAATGAAAATAACAAGAAGGAAGAAACCAAGATTGCGGCAACGGTAAACGAGAACTTTTGATTGGATACCGAGCAGAGCTGCTAGACTGACAGGGCGATCATCTGCTTTGGCAACAGACACTAAGGAAGTGCACATCATTCGGGCATTTCTATCGGCTGGAATTGAGACCTTTTGTGATGTCATCTGACCTCTAGTAAAATATGACTTGCCTGTATGCATGGATTCTCGTTTTCGTCTGGTCTATTCATCCAAGTTTTGAGTACTCAAGTAAGACTTTTATCATTATTTGAACTATTAATATCAACAGATTCTACGTCGATGTAACTTTCCGAATAATGAAAATTACACTCAATAATCGGTAATTGATTACTGCTGCGAGCCCTTGTCAAAGTATGAGGAAATAGGATATCCTTAGATTCAGGAGAGGAGATCTGACTGGTATTGTCACAAATATTTTTTTTCTCTCCAATTATCAGACAAAAGAGTAGATATGTTGTTCATTCTCATCAGTATTATTAACCTATACACCTATTGAGAATGCACCTCCAACCTCTAGCTATGAAAGACAGAGAGATAAAGTTTACAACTGCCATGCACATAGTAGCTTCAAATGACATCTTTAAGTAAACTCAGCATTTCTCTGTGCTGTGTGAGGACGGCTGTATCTTATAATTCACATTTAACTATTCGTTCTAGAATCAACACTACTCGTTTACCACATTATGCAAGTGTTTACAATATGATGTAAATAGTAACGCATGATATGCTGTCGCTATCACAGATGTGTACTTTCAAATCATATCAATTAATGTCCCTATGTACTTTCCAATGTAATGTAAAATGTAAAGCCCTGAATTTCTAATTATGTTGATTACATTTTATTTTTAGCTGAGTCGTATCAGGTTCTTTTGTGACCTCTCATTCGGATGGTTAGCATACTTTGTTTTGATTTGTTTTACTCCGTTTTAGAATCGCTAAACATGGCTGAAATTGTGATACTTCATATATGGAATGACTCTGGACTCACAACGTGGGACATAACTACCAACGAACCGATGAGAATCCAAGTTTCTTTCAACGCATTTTTGCTACGTGATGGGCGTGACTTTCTTGATATAGAAGATATCTGTGTGAATTACCATGACAACACAGCGAAATCTACAAAACTGGTTACCTTTAGTGGAAGCACAGTTCCTAGACCTGTTACTACTTTTAGTAGTACTGTGAGGATAAGATATCGGCCGTATTCGAGTACACATCATAGGAACGTAGAAATGAATGTGACAGCGGTACAAATTCCAGGTGAGTTGAGTGGTCATACCCTTAAGTTTAACTCATGTGACGTTTTTTTTTTCTCTCTCTCTCTCTCTTCGTAAGTTTTTATGTTGTAAAAATTGATACTCAGGCCGCAGCTGATGCGTTTACCAAGGTATATACGGAAAACCTGTTCAACTTTAAGATCATAACGTGATAATAGTTCCTCTTTTTGATCGAATTTCGATGAAGCACCTATACGATCGATTCTATTTGGCTTGATTCCATGCATGAGACATCTGCAAGTAAATTTAAACATTCTGCGGTATTGCCATTGAATGCAACCACTTCTTCTTTTTACTGGCTTTACCATCAGGTTCATGATATTGATTAACATAACTATTGACTTTTATTTGTGTACATTTCAGTTGTAAACATTGCAAAATATACTATTAGAGTATTAAAAGAACAACAACATGCAAATTCAAATGACGTTTTTGTTTAAGTTGTAAGAAGTCCATAATTACCAATTATACCAAGTTTACCTTTAAAGGGACTGTACAGTACTGGTTGAGTTGGGGATGCATGTTTTGAACATTCCTAAGTGAGATAATGAGAAACCTCTTAGGAATTATGAAAGAGCATGTAATTTTAAGAAGGATTCAACATTTATTTGATGAAAATTGGTTTTCAAAAGGCTGAGATATCCAAGAAAGTGATAATAATAAAAGGCGACAGGCCACGCCTTTTATTAGCATTCTTTGTGTTTGCATATCTCAGCCATTTCAAAACGGATTTTCATCAAATAAACGATTGATACCCCATAGAATTGCATTCTCTTTGACATCTCATAGAGTGGTTTCTGAATATCTTGCAAAATGTTAAAAGCCAAATCCTCGCCTCGACCAGAACTGTATACACCCTTTAAATAGCATATAGTTCAGATTTCTTTTTTTAATACCAAAAGAATGTCATCGAACGATCGTGACATTTTAGAACTTTTGTTTAAAAAAAAATTGTTTATACAACCATTTTATATTAGAATTTTTTTTTTATGTTACAGATAACATATGGTTGGGAAAAGACAACTCATTCGACATGATGTCACCAAATTATCCTTCCAACTACCCAAATAACTGTTACTATCGTTGGAAATTCCAAGTTCAGGAGGGATGTGTTATTTCCGTCAATTTCGAATCGTTTTCACTGGAAATCGGGCGCGATTTTCTCTACTTCTTCCAAGAGAACGAGGGAAATGAAAGCACCACTTGCACAGAATTACTAGAAGTTAAGAATATGACTGGTGAGAGGACAGGTGTTGTACTGCGAAACTGGAACTTTGAAACTTCGACGTCATCACTCACTGCCCTTTTTACTAGTGACCAAAGTAGGCCTTCGAACAAGTCGGGTTTCTGGATCAAGCTGCGAGCTGTTGGAGGTAGATATTATTCCCTTTGTTACAACATGTTCCTATACTATCTAATATTATTTGCATCCTCAAAAGAACACAAAAGTATAGGTGGTCGCATGGGCAATAAAGGTTTCATAAACTGTTCTTTACACATGTTATAAGTTATGACAGCAATAATGAAGCAGTGGTAACAAAATAATTCAAGCCACTGAATAAAATTGAATATGAATAGCAAAGATTATGATGGCAATATCAAATTATGTATATATATATATATATATATATATATATATATATATCCTTAATTCAATCTGCAGAGGGATATAATGCTTGTGTATAATGACTTTTTGATATTAACGTTAAATAACAGTACGCCCGTATAAACATTGTGAAATGAATACGTGAATTATGTGCCCGTACGTGTGTATGTTTGTTTACCCTTGTAAATTCTACAACTAGAATAATCATTTAGATATAACAGAGATAGAGAGTTAAATGTAGAAATAGACTGCGCGATGACAAGTTGATAAGTGGTACAGTAATACAGTGACTATGTTTTGTATAAATTACTGATAGCTGCAAGTATGTCTGGGATTTGAAATACTATAATAGCGGCAAATATGCAAATGACGACGAATGTACAAAATACTGTACGCCAGACATACACATGTACTTATGTATGTATGTATTTTGCACGTTTTAAAACAACTGCATTAATTTAAAAAAGAAAATCTCTCTGGTTTAATATACATTTCTATATAGATAAAATATAAAACCCAAATAAAGTTTAAGAAGACGCATTCCAAACAGAAACTAAATGACTTTTACATTTTTCATTTAAAAGAGACAATCATCAAACAAACTCTCGGGTGAAAAGTAATCATTTTGACTGCACAAAAAAAAAAAGTGTATGACAGGATATTTTGTTGTACGACGTGATATACTGTAGTTATGCTTCTTCAATTCTCAGTGTATTTGTATCAATGTCTAGAAAAAAGAACAAGACAATAAGAAATAATCTTTGTTAATCGATTTCTTTCTCCTCCAATGCCGAAAGCCTTGAGTGAACCACAAAATGTGAAAATTTAATCTCCAGTTATCATGAGAGTTTGATAAAGTTCACGAACATCAAATGTCTGATTCAATTACCACAATCTTAAGTTTCTCGTAGTGTGGTGTGTATGAATTATTTCTTCATGATATATGGCATGACCAGTCAACCATAAATGTATTAAGAAGCTTAGGACACTACATGAAGAGATTTAACGCAGTCGGCGTTGAATTCAAATTATGTTTCACTAATTATTAAGGAGAGTATATGCGTGAGACGAATAGAAGAGTTTCATATTTCAAGACATTCTTAGACACTAAAACTCGGACAGGAGATATCACCATCTCGCCCTTTGGACAAGTATCTTCCTTTTTTTTTGACAACTTTCATGTCTGGTAAACTGACATTCCGCATACATTGATTATCGTCTATTATTATTTATTCGTTTATTACTCACAGAGAATAGTCGAACACGTTTTGTCATCTTGTTTTTAAAGGATGTGTTTCGCTGAGCTGGCTATCATCTGCAATTATTCTAATTGAATTCACGCTTGTATAATCTTATAATATTTACATATTCAGGGGAAAATGCTTCATGTTCACGGCCTACACTCTCGCCCACAGAGTTTTCAACAAATTTATCTGGTGCAACCGCAAGCCGAAGACAATCTGGTAACTTATCGTTGACTGATGATGATCGAGTCCGATTGAGCGCTCAACTTGTAACAATGTATTATTTGTCTGTGTAGATAATGACTGAAGGGAAGTGCGAAATACAACTTTTCTTTTTTCTTTCTTTTTTTTAACCAGACCATACGAACTTAGCATTCAAGGGCAGGTTTTAGGAGCGAGCTTCACTCAAAGTCGAAATGTTACTTTTTTTTTTTTGTTATCTTTATTGGTATAATGAGTTTGGCACCCATCCCCTTTTTTAACTAGTCTCATTTTTTTTTTTTTTTTACTGTTTAAAGGGACTATACAGTACTGGTTGAGGTGGGGATTCACGTCAAGTTTTCAACATGAAAAGCCTCTTATGATTTTTTTCTATTCAGTCCACTTTTCCTTCCCACCTCCATTTCCAGTGAAAAGATCTCAATTTGGAAACACCTCTGAGGAAGGGGGTATAGACAGTCAAAGTGATACAATGTGATATTCAACATACTGTTACAAAGTTCATGTAAAAACTTGACTCTGACGGTTACAGTATAATTAATAATCCTTCTGCTTGCATTTTGCTTTATCGATAAAATGTTATATGTCGTGTGTTAATCAATAATTGTTTTGATGATTTCTTTCTTGATTATGGTAGACCTTGCTTCTAAATGACAGTATAATAAATTGTGTGCTTCGATTCATCAACTCTTCACTGAAGCTCGTTAACTCGCTAACGTGTATTCCGTCACACATGATCGAAGTAAAATGTAAACCCTATCATGGAATAAAAGGAATCAATTCTACACAGTCGCAGTGAGAGGGTTACATATTCTAAATTTTCCTTCTTTATGTGTTCCAGCAAATGACTCGACAACCGACTTCACAACCGGCCCTCATCAAGGTACGAGTGAGATACAACCTACAGAGCAGAGCTACAATACACAGCATTCCGGTGAGTCTTTGGATCGAAAGATAATGATCAGAGATTTAAAGAGATAATTTGACATGATTAAAATCTGCCATTTCACTTCTGCCTTTAACCCCGCCCTCTCCTTACAAAATTAATGTTCATTATTGGTTTGTTCTTTCAAAACAGCTTCCGTTTTGGTATTCGCTGTTTTATATTGTTTTTGTTTTTGTTTGAATGTTCATTTCAACTTCTGTATTTCCCCCATGATTGCACATTTTGCGTGGCAGAATCTGACTACACAAGACACAGTGTAATACACCTGTAGAAGTTCAATCATTTGTTGTTGTTTCTTTTTTGGTAGTTTTTTTTTTTCATCAAAAATTAGACATTGTTATTTCGGTGGCAAATGAATCAATGCATGGTTGGAGCTGTTTTCAGGGGCGATAACACATAAACAGAGCTTAAAGGCGTGGGTGACAAATCTGGAGAAACCCTTACGAATAGATCAAAAGCAGTTTCCTCTCTGCCTTGTGCAGGTGTCGGTGTCACTGCCCAGACTGGACCGTGAAGCAAAGTGTGTCCTGACTCTGATGTTATGTCCTGACAGATATAAATTTATCTTCTTCTCACAAACACGCCGACAAAATTAAAGGATTTCAATGAGAACTGCGGATGTCAGCACACCATGTTTCCTTTAAGAGGATTACGTAGTAGGGAAACATGTTCACATCTTATACAATCATATGGAGATAGATTATCACTAGAAAAACACAACAACATCATACATGCATTATGAACCAGTCTTTGCCTTGTATCTAAATGAGTTGATACGAAGGGGAATAAGGGGATTTTGACTATAAAGGTGACAAGAATAGATGACTCTGTGATTGCAGGCATTTGCCTTAGCAACCGAAAACTGTAGTCTTCAGCCAGTGTCAGAAAATGATTTTTTTTTTTCTTAAGTATAAAGGTTATCATCATTGCGATCTTAAAATAGCACCGTAAATCTGACAATTGGGTTATTACTCATAACGAGGCAGGGCAGCGCATACTTCAGTTTGAAGCCGGAAATGTGTACATGTGTACGTGTGAGTGTTTTTGCGTGTGTGCGTGTGTGTGTGTGTGTGTGTTTTGTGTGACTGAATGGGTTTTTGGAGCAGATGCAACGCACTTTACGACATGGCCCTGAAAAAGACCGAATAGCACTAGAAGCATTCTCGTTAAACCATAAAAGTATAGTCGTTATAAAAGACTGTTCTCGGTATTCTTTCTGGAATAGACATTAATTTTCATTTCATTTTCATTTCATTCATTCCCCATGTCCAAAATGATACACAAATACAACGGTTGTATTACAAAGTAAAAATGATCGTTTGTGAGCAAGTGAAAGAGCATATTGGGATAACACATTAACGTAACTACAAAATCCACGAAATAAAGATAACGATGAATAATTTATAATGTACGTTTACACAACAGCACATACGCGCTACGCATAAACATGATATACAAATTTCGTCTTGATCTTCGTGATATCAATGCGAAATAAAATCGTACGCCTATCTAATTTTGAAGGACTGTGGATGGAACTTGCAAAACACAAAACAAAAAAAACAGATCTTTTACTTTGTTTACTAAGTAGGTTCCCTAAGCAGAAAGAGAAAACAAAACTTGTACTTTGTTGTTGTTGTTTGGTTTTTTTTTTACAATATTACAGGTACATACATGTATAAATCCCTCTTACAACGAGTAAACATGTAGGGATTTTTGTTTTATAGATACAAAGAAGACAGATGATAGATATGATTTTAAAAATGTCATATCTGGGACTACATCCATTCTGCACTTCAAGCAGTTCGCAACTACCAACATTGAGTAATCGCAGAATATTTCCTTACAATCTTCTTACTAAACAAACCTTCGACCAATACAAGAAAAACAACTATTGCCCCTCTAGAGGACCCGTGATTCTTGAAACCAATGATTTATTTTGTTTAATACCTTTTTGAAAGCCAATTAATTTCAATTATGCTTAAGTGCTCTGACATGAATATCTAATATTAAAAGGTCTATCGTAATTAACGTTTAACATCCTTGCATTTATGACTGATTTCTTTCATTAGTATCAATACTGGCTATTGTCTTATTCCTTTTGATAACATCGATTGAAGATGTATTCCACTTCGCTTTGGTGTTGAAGAGGAATGATAATGTTTTATCTGTCAATCATCCATACAAGATGATCTAGTTTACATTCATATGAGTATACTATCATACATTATAATAATTTTTTTGTTTAACCATGACTTTATTCAACTTTAAGTATGTGTGAGTAGAGCATAGTAAGAAAACGAGAACCATCATTTCATTTAAACGAAAGGCAGGTCAAAACACGTTACGTGAGTTACAAAATAAGTCTTGAATTTTATATTTCCACAACACAAGATACATATATATCATATTACATACAAACTGTCAAATATTAATAATGATGAAATGATAAAAACATAATACATTATAGCCTAGCATCATCTCATTTTACCTTCACTATCTTCAATTTTCACTGGACTCTAGCATGAGCAGAGCTTTTACCTTTAACACCAAGCAAGTTTTCTAAGCTGAAAGAGAAAAAGACATGTGCTTTTTATTTAGCAATATTACAAGTACTTATAATTCGCTCTCACAACGAGTAGACAGTAATAATTCTTTTTTTTTCAGTAAAAAGAAGAGAACTGGTAATGTACAAGTCATGTAGTTTTAAAATTCATACCTGGAACTACACCTTAAGCAGTCCAATATAGAACTACCCACATTGAGTAACCGTAGAATATTTCCTTGCAATCTTCTTGCAAATCTTCGACCAATACAAGAAAAAAAAAAGCATTTATGTCCATCTGGAGAACCCGTGACTCTTGAAACCAATGAGTAACTATTGATACCTTTGTGAAGGCCAATTCATTTCAGTTACGTTTAAGTGTTCTGACTTTTCGATCTCAATTAGGTCTATCACAATTATCGTTATAGATTTAATATCTCGGCATTCATGATTGATTTCTTACATTAACTGTACTGGCTATTGTATTCTTCGTGGTTTTGATAACATCGATATGAGATATACTCCACTTCGCTTCGCTGTTGAAGAGGAATAATTGCTTATCTATCAATCTCTGCTGATCACGTGATAAGTGCATTATTCATTGTATTACACTGCAAGGGGAAAAAGAGAGATCTTGTGATGGATGATACAACGTGGTAAAGTTTGTATTTCCGTGAGTACTTTCAAATTGCAAATGATAAGAGCTAAATTATTAGAATAAGAATTACTACCCGGAATGTCGATTTTTTCATACTTTTTGTATATAGTTTTCCATACGTGAAGTCACAAAGTGTAGTAGTCTTGTCATCAAGCGTTGGCGGCACCAAAGCTCTGTTTGTTTTTTAATATGTCTGCATTCCTTCAATTCAAATTGCTTTACGTAATGAAAGTTCCCTTCATGTCTAGAATTCCAGTGCCTTACTTACACTTCAAGGCAGCTTTCAAGTATAGTTCTGTTGTCATTTCTTTTTTTTTCTGTTTGTTTGTTTGTTTGTTTTTTCTTTCTGAGGTAGGGGAAATTTAAGGATATGAGGATGTAATGTGTTGCATAATATTTGTTAAATTTTGAGTTTAATATATATCAGTATACAGTATATTAAGATATATACAGATTTGATACTGCAAATATGATTTTGTTGTTGATATTGTATGATTATCATACATTTTTGTGTTTATTTGTATGTATGTGTTCATGCAGGGACTCCAAGAACAACAGTGTTTAACCCACTAACGGAGCCACCCTTTGAAAATAAAACATATAAATAAATAAATAAATAAATAAAATAAGTGAATTTCCACAGCGTATGTTACTCGATACACTTATGGATATTACTTTCCTTGAGAAACTATACGATCAAGCCAAATATTTCTAACTTAGTCCTTCTGGATCACAGTTTGTATACATTGATTTTTGCGATGCCGATTTCTGGATATCAGGAGCAGGCATCATTACGTAGGTTTGTAGTGTTCTAAACTAGTGCTTCTCAAGCAGCGGATGTCTTCCCAAAATAAAAAAAAAAAAAGAAGCTAAAATGGGCCTCGGTTTAAGTAAGGTTTAGAAGCGCTTTTCTAAACAGTAGTACCTTCCTGCATACTATCAATACAACACTGTCTTCATAAAGTCAAACAGGGCCGGACGTCAAATACTACAGTAAACATGGTAAATGATGATTACGAACATGTAAATATTATAACGCATTTGTGTATCGACCGCGTCCTGTAAGCAGATAGCATGTGATCCAGATTCTTTTTTCTTTTCTGTTCATTTCCGTTTTCTTTTCAAACCAGACAACTTCCTCTACGTAGGATCCGCAATCTTCATTGCCATAACAGTCCTTCTCATCTTGCTGATCATCAGTGCTGCGAAGTGGTTTCAGACTCGTCGGTAAGAGAGACGGGTCCTATATGAATTATCACAAGTCATGATAATCATCTCGCACTGTATTATAATATGGACACTAAAACACATACACGCACATGCAACTCGAGGAAGGTGGAACAAATTTTCTTCTGTTTATATGCAATGTCAACTAGAAAGCAGCATTGGTATTAAGCACACACATTGGACCCGACACGCAGTTACTGGTTACAGCTCCCTGGGGTGACCCTTTACTAAACCAACTACAAAGAATACCCCTTACACGCACGCACACACACACACACACACACACACACACATGCATTCACACTAAACAAACAAAAACGTTCAGTGGCCCCTAACATTGTAGATATGTTTTTCGTTCCGGAAAAGGGTATTAAGGCAATGGGATTAACAACGTAAGACAGTTGTTGCTATTCAATCTGTGAAGCCATAGTTCTCATATGCATGCAGAACTATCGATTTTTGCGCTAAAAAGTACACATAAGCATAAGAAATGTGTGAAATAATCCTGTAATTACATGATTTCAGTTGACGTAACGACAAAATGAGAAATATATAGGCAAATATTGTATATTTATATATATATATACATATATATATAATCACGGGGTTGAGGTTGTTATTTTTAGTCTTTTTTTTTTGGAGGGAAAGGGGCATTTTCATTTCCATCAAGTCCTTGATGAAACAAGATGTATTCCTTACTGATCATGTGATACTGTGTTACAGGAATATACTATCATTTTGACGTTTGAGTCACCCATGTATACGTTGTTTGGAAATGAAAATAAAAAAGGAATGAATGAATCAATGAATCAATGAAACTCAAACGTTAGTATTAAAGGTACAACCACGGACAATTTTACTACCTTTCACCTCAAAATACTGAAGCTTTCGGGTTGTTGTTGTTTTTTTGTAGTTTTTGGTTTGTTGTTTGTTTGTGTGTTTTGTTTTTTTTTTTGTTGTGTTTTTTTTTTTGGGGGGGGGTTATGATTAAAACCTTAAGAACAAGTATCAATACCATCATCATTTAACAAAATAGTTATCTTTCTTGTAGTGAATGCCATCATTAACCGGACTTCTATTTTAATTCCTCTCCGTATCAGGAAGCACCAACTGCTCCTGCGCTCCACCCAATCCCCGGCGGAACAGAGCCCCTTCTACGTCACCCTGAATGCGGAAGAACCTCCGGATGAAGTTAATGCACCGAACTCCTTCGGCCCGCTTGCCGCTGCCCTCGGCGCGAGCGTAGAAGCAAACCTTTACGACTGCGACCATGTGTACAATTCCATCAATTCTCCAAGCTGGGCGACAAGATCGGCTGCCGAGCCGGGAGGAGAATCGAGTTGGGAGGAGCGGATGGACGAGGCGAGGGAAGGACATCCTTGTAGTAGCTCTGAGACACGCCAGAAGAGTGGGCATTGCAGCATCCTTCCTGTCGATACACCAGAGGAGAATGAGACAGCAGACGCGAGTGCCAGGGAGGCCGATGCCGTTGAATCCGACAGAAAGAGCCAAGTTAACGTCATGTTGGCTGTGACTGATCAGGAGTGTAGTTACATGTCAGTTAAGGATGAGGATACATGGTAGACTACGTTTTGTACGTGTCTGCATCTTTCTAAGTATATAGGGAAGACCGGGGGGGGGGGCATTTCATGAAGGAACTGGTCGGATAAAATATCTGACAAGTCAGTTATATCCGACAAGTTTTGAGAAATTCTTTTGTCTGATTGGCTGATTTCTCTGAACTTGTGGGATATAATTGACTTGTCGGACATTTTATCCGACAAGTTCCTTCATGAAATGCCCCCAGGTCTGGTTGTTAACCCATGAGCAAGTTTATTTATTTCTTTAGCTTATTTCTTTATCCTTTTTTCATAATATAGAATAATTATATAATTTCAAAAAGGTCAATGGTCAAAAAAAGTGCCCTCCTGTGACACACCATTCTCTTGGAAAAGTCTTATTATAGGCTTTCAAATAATTTTACTGTCGAAAGCTGTCGAAATGAGAGCAATATTGCTGTACCCGTTAAAGAACCATAGGTCATTATGTACAGGATCTTCAGTTGCTAAAGGGTTATACACGGGTAGGTTTTAACATGATCATTTGTCACCGTGCATCACAAAACGAACAAAAAGTCGCACGCAGTGATTTTGTGTGAGGACTGAAAATAGGTGAAATAGTTCAACCAAGCCAATCTTGAGTTTTTCATATTTTCTGAAAAAGCAAGTCTTCTCCTACATTATCACACTTTTCGTAGAATAGTGTGATTAGCTATGTCTAAAAGAGTCCCCTATTCATTTCTTAAAAACCCTGTACACACTCTTCACTTTCAACTCAAATGACTTTAGAAGCGATGACACTACTGCTTTGAAAGTTGGAATTTATCATAAACAGAATGTGTTCATAAAGCATGCTAAATTTCAGCGTATAATCTGATAATCCCTTTATTGTTACTGCTCCGGTGGTTAACATCCTGTTTTTTTGTCCCATTCAATGCACAGCTAGTGCGGCTTGGTAAGGATTAAGCGCTTGAATAGACCCTTTACTTCCAAGCCTCTTTTCTCAGTTCACACTTTCCAAGAGTGTATGCTTTCTTTCCAATCGTTAGATAGGTCAGTAGAGTCCAAATGAATTATGAGTTATGCATCATTTAAAGCTAAGAGTCTGCTCTTTTAGAATCTGCCCTTGACTAAAAATCCATATCTGGCGAAATTTTGTTGGTTTTGTGATGCAGGGTCGCATTTTGTCAAAATCTAAACAAGAGACGACGTTCACAACTTCATCACATCAAACGTAAATGAAACTATCTCTGCATGCGAAATTTGATCCTGCCTTGACAACGTATGGACAAGTTAGGGAAAACCGCTTTCTCCCCTCTGTGAGTAAAATCATAAGATAATCAATGTGTTCGTTCTTTTTTTGTATTTCACCAAAACCATTCATCTTCAGTTAATCATGGGTGTATGTGGGTAAAAAATGTGTGTGTGTGTGTGTTGAGTCCTTTGATGAAGGTAGCACCATCTGATGTTTGAGTTTGTTTTAAGCACATTAATTTTGCTTAGGTCATTGAAAGCGATACGTATCGGTTCCAGTTGTTACACTGTAACATGTTAACCTACCCCATTTGTTGATCATTAATGTGATGTAACAAGTTAACCCAATGAATTTCAGTTCAGTTATATTTTGTTATATACAGAATGTCTGATTTATAATGACATGTTGTTTTTCATACCTTAAAGCTTCTGTGCAGACATTAACTGATCAATCATGTTCAGATGTTCAAAGCCTATACACTCTTCAACCAATTAAATCAGTGACTACCATTTGAGAATGCAGCTAAGTGAAAAACTGCTAATGCCCCAGTCTCACAGTGCCTTACGATGGGTTACGTTCGCCGCGGATAGATACGGATGAGTGGACGCAGGGGGACGCAGCGTGGACGCAGGCATCCGCAGGGTCGTATGTAGACGTAACTGTCTGTAACCAATCCGTAAAGAAACGCAAAATGACGGCGCCAAGCCTGCGAAATTTTGAAACATTCAAAATTTCGCAGACGGACTCCACGAATGCAGCCTTACGCAAGTAACCGTAACTGAACGTAAATATCCGTAGCTTGGACGTGGACCATTCGCAAAAATGTTTAACTCCCGTCCATTTGCGTTCATTTGCGACCACCGTAAGTATCCGAAATTAACCGCAAGTTAACGTATTACAACACTTACGTCCGCTTACGGACATTTACGGACAGTTACGGATGCTGCGGGCGATTGCGTCCCTTGACGTTTTCCGTTTTCCACTCCCATGGGAACAGAGAGTCATGGGAACCACACCACCCGTGTTGCCAAGATGCAACGCATGTAATAGAAGGAATACTACAACATAGTCGGAGCGGTGGAGTGGCGAAACCGCATGGCCGAGTTATGAAATTTCTCCCATACATGGTAATTTTAGGCGGCACCCATATACAGATGACATCGGTTGACCATTGGTCCTGAACTTTTTCTTACACTCTTTGAATGTATATTTTTCGAAAAATGTCAATATTTAGGGTAGGGATGGGGTGACAGTATTTTATTTACTTTTCTGGTCGAGGAGGGTGTGGGACAGCGATAAACTATATAAAATTAGAACGAATTTACTATTTCTCTTACCATATGCTTACAGTCTTAGTCACTTTACACTCCTAAATGTGTAAACTTGTAATGCAGTTAAGAGTAAACTTTATTTGTTTATTCTTTGTTTATTCATGATCAATGTTATTAATGTGATAAGTACGTCATATCCATTTATGTTTCAATGTGTAGCATTCGATCAGAGTACGAGTAAATATAAACTGCTCAAGTGTACACACACACTCACAGACAGACAGACAGACAAAATACACATACAATTCCGTGATAAAACAATAAAAAACTTGTTTTTTTTTTCAGTCAAGCGAATATAACATATTATGTTATATTCGCTTGACTGAAAAAAAAAACAAGTTTTTATGTTTGTCAATGAATAGAGGGTCTAAGCTATTCGCACAGAGAAAAAGAAATAAATTTCTTTGTTTGTTTGCTTGATGGACCTAAAAAAAAGAGTAAAATTTGTAGCATTGCTAATAGACTCGTTCTCAACTACTGAAATATATAGAAACAACCAAACGCTCCTAGATATCCCGAACCAGAAGTAGACAGTAGAGTACACCCTTTCCACTTCTCCCAAATGTACTGATGTACGCAAGTTTAGAAGTGTGTATATCTTATTCTTATACATTAGAATATGTGCGTATAATGTGTTGGTTCCGCATTATGTACTCTTTAACACGGTTCCTGGCGTAGTACACGGGTAAAACAATCAACATATTATGATCAAAAGTCTATTCCATTTTTTTTTTTGTTCCTTTGGTTTCTGTTTTCAAACGATGTTATACTTTTGTAAAAAGTTGTAAAATGTCCTTGCAGATTCTCGCACAAAAACAAAGGCAAGCCGAACTATCTGTATAATACATGTATACATTGGCATATGTGTAATTGGTACTGCATTATATTTTAATGAATATGTCGTGTTTTAAGAAATCAAACATGAAACTGATTTCGATTTTGGCTTCTTTTGTTTGTTTGTTTGTTTGTTTTTATAAACCATGTTTAACTTTTGTCAAAAAAGTAAAAAAATGTTCTCGCAGCTTCTCCCACAAAAACAAAGGCAAGACAAGTGTATGTACGCTAGTGTAGAATTGACTTTATCATGTGTGTACATGTATGATACATTTTTCAATTTTGCTTATTTGTTTTGGTTCTGCGTTCTATTTGAAACGTAAACCGGATATACAAACATGCATGGTTCCTGGCGTATCAGAGTAAAACAATCCAAAATCATTTTTTGTTTTGGTCTTGTTTTGTTGTCTTCTTTTTTTTTTGGGGGGGGGGGTGGAGTTGTTCTTCAAACCATATTAGTCATTCTTGTAAAAAGCTGTAGTATTCCAGCAATCTCTTGCAAAAAACAAACAAACAAACAAACAAACAAAAGGAAAAAAATGTACCTGTATGTATTTGGACGAAAATATATGCTGAGAATATTTGAAATCTGTGGTAAGGTATATGCATCTTAACGCAAACTGGTCAGGACTGGGCTGGTGGGATATTACAGTGATTTGGAGCCATATGGCCTATATAGAAGAAGCAATTGAGCTATGTAGAAAATAGAGCAGAGCTGCAAGTATTGATTATTTCACGGATAGGAGGTTCTCAGTGATAAATTAATAGATTTTGCTGAACTTTATTCATATTGAGTCATCTACAGTAACTGTATATTATCATTTGTTTGTACCAACAAACGGAGAAAATAAAATGAAGACATAGCATGAGAATGGGTTAATTTCATTGCATCATACATACCAGAAGATTAAATAAAAGGTGTGATATTAATGTTTGTCTGTGTATGTGTTCATGCGAGTACAATGTGTAGGCGTATAATGGGGGCAGGATTATTATGGTTTGACTTAAGTAAAAACGTCCTTAATCAGAAGTGGTGTGATATAGCTTGAATAGAAACTGAATATACTCTATATTACGACGAAGAAAACCACTTCTAGTGGCATAATTACGTCTCACGAGATATATCAATTACTTTCGATCAACATGTCTTCTCTTGTGTTTCCGTTTGTCATAAACTTATCAAGACATTTTATAGCAACCCCATTCTGTTTAAGGCAAGAACTCATAGATGCACGTTCGATCGTTCTATTCTCCTTTTGAGTTTTAGTGAACAATTCATCAAAAAATCGAGGCAAACATGTCTTTCGCTTTCACAAACACGTCACGTTTCTTTCAATCAAGTTTGTCCTCGCAAGCATACTGCGGCGATTTTTCAAATTGAATGAAGACGGGTGTCCTTTGGCATGCATGTATGTGCACTTATGTGGATATAATAGACACTCAACCCAGTAGCCGTTACAAAACAGCCACATATTGTTCATACACGATAGACTGCCTAGTTTTCAAATTGAATGAAGAGGGGTGTCATTTGTCATGCATGTATGTGCACTTATGTGGATATAATAGACACTCAACCCAGTAGCCGTTACAAAATATCCACATATTGTTCATACACGATAGACTGCCTAATTTTCTTTTGCAAAAATACAATAAATAAATAAATACAGAAAAAAAGACAAAAACATAATATGCAGGATTAAAAATCACAGTGTGAATAAAGATGTGCAGTACTTCATAGGCAATAAAGCGAATGGGGTTAACCAGTTCATTTCGATTTTATTGTTCGTTTCTGGAATTTTATTTTGTTTGCATGTATTATTGAACACGTCGATACATAAATAGAATGCATACGCACAAGTTACATGTATAACATAAACAACAGGGAGGACGAGGGACATACAACGTAGAATTAATTTCAATGTCAGATATGCGTTTAAGTAGAGAAAGCAACAAGCTGTACAAAATTATGTTTGGTATGATGTGCATGCATGCTTGTACGTGTGTGTTTGTGTGTGTGTGTGTGTGTGTGTGTGTGCGTGTGTGTGTGTGTGTGTGTGTGTGCTTGTCCGACAATAGACGCACATGTTATGTATGTACAAAAAATTAACAACGCAGTGTAAGGGGAACCTCAGGGAAATGCAATTTCACCATTTTATTTTTCGGGTGTTCAGATCAGTCAGATCACCATCAGGCAATGCTGAGTAAACTTCCCACAATCCTCGATGGGAAATAATTCTTCAGCACTGGAATGTGATTCAAGTCAATGCAGACAATAAGTCAATGAAGGAGAAAGGTTTGCGGTGACACCATAATTATGTAGTCCTTAACCGGACCTTTCTCCTTCATTAACTTCACCATGCAAACCTTCAAACAACACAGGACAATAAGTTGTTAGGCATTGGAACCTTATGCAATTATTATGCTTTAGGCTGTAATAATCTCATATCAAACTCGACTTCGTAACAAAATTTGTGAAACACACTTTCTATCTATGGTGGTCAAGATTGAGCGCAAGGTGACAGAATGCAAGATTCTGAAAGTAATGGTACCCATCAATGAATGTTGAACTTCTATAAGCTCAATTTTCTGCAAAGCTTTATGTATTCACTGATTTTTATTTTTTTGGCAATACTTTAGACAAGTTAGGCGTACATAATAAATGTCAATAAGATGTACACTATAAATAATATCAAGTGTGTACTTTGTCTTGTCAAATTTGTCTTACCACCTGCAAAACCGTACTTGACAAATTGCTTGAGAACAGAAATACAGTGTAGTTTGCATAGTAATTACATGTGAGCGAATTGACAAGTTGATCTCTGACACAAGATGAGCTTTCTATTATCTTTCTATTTCTTCGATGTCCTTTATCAAGGCAGTGTATCTTTTTTTAAAACTGTACATGATCTCTCGAGGATACGGAATTCACGTGTGCGAGACACTTGAACCCTGTGTGTGTGGGAGGGGGGGGGGGGGTAGGAACGTGTGAAGGTGATGTTACTTGTGTATCTGTATGTTACATCAATACTTGGTCTATTGTTTGTCAGTTTATTAGCATTCTTTTCAATGAATGCCTAGTAAAGAACTGTTCAGTTTACTTTTTCTTGTAAGCCATATTCCGAAACACAGAGACATGTTTGCACGATGTAGTGGTTGCTATGGGACAAATCTCTGTCTAGCTCTCTGGTTGATAGGGCAACCGTTGGGTTTCATACGTGTAATCTTATAGAACATTGCGGGAAATCACGGCGGTGAACGAGTCGTTTGATTGAGGGCGCCCTACAACGAAGTCTAATGATGACATTGACCACAATGTTTGTGTGGATTGAACCTTCTCTTTGACCAAGCATGCAATACGAGTAAACATAAATCATATCAACTTTTACACTTGTATAAAAATCATATTGATACACTCAACTGAGCTTGATCCACATTATCGAAACTAAAAAATAAATAAATAAATAAATAAATACTCGGGCGATATTGAGTTTTCAAGACGGAAAACCAGAAAGTGTTTGTGTTTTGAAGACCCATTGAAAAGCAAAAAGAGAAGAGAGCATTTAAGAGACGCAATTCCACAAAGTACATAGGCCACTGGACAACAAGGCATGTACTGTGGAAAATTCTTCCATCCATCGTTATAATACTCGCCAGAGTAACTTTATCCATCAGCCATATGCAAGAACACAAACTACCTTAAATTCATTCAGAATAGTCTGTGTTAAAGAGTGGAATAAGTTGCCCCGTAATATAATTAACTCCACTACACTGTCTGGATTTAAAAATTTGTGCAAAAGACACCTATTCGACAGATTGAAATTAGGTACATGAATGTAGAAAATAAGATGAGGTAGACATGTGTGAAGTGTGCATGCATGTGCGCATGAGTGTGCGTGTGTGTGTGGGTGTGTGTGTGTGTGTGTGTGTGTGTGTGTGTGTGTGTGTGTTGTGTTGTGTATGGGGGAGGTGGTATACGTGTACTTGTCTGCATTTATTATGTTGTATAATTTGTATATGTTATATAATTCCATGTAAATATGTTACACCTTGCCATATATTGTAGTGTATATTGTGTAAAGGGGCCCCGACCACACCTGCTGTGCTTCACTGGCCCAGTGAAATACAGCAGGTGTGGTCGGGGGTCCCAAACCTATCATTCTGAATTTTTGCAGTTATGTCTTGTATTTTTGTCATGTTTGATTTGGTTTGAATAAACTGAACTGAACTGAACTGAACTGAACTGAACTAATATAGGTAGTTCAGCCAACAGACACACAACATGCATCGTGACTTGTCGTTAAACAGCAACAAAAGAGAAAATCAACCATGGAATAGATGGGTCATTTCTTGAAATATGTTTACTGTACTATTGTTTTTAAAAAAAAATAAACGAATAAAATAACAGTGGAATCGGTTCTGAGATCAATTCAAAGCTGGAAAGTGACGTTTCATGTCATATTACAGCAATTAACATTTGTTTTTATGCAGCTCCATGATGTACAGTACAAAATAAGACGTAAAGAAGTAGTAAACACATCTCTTCCCTGTAGGAAGAATGAATGTTTCTCCTCACCTTCAGCGTCATTATTAAAAAAAAAAAAAAAAACAAAAAAAAACAAAAAAAAAAAAAAAACAAGCCGCACAGGAATCACCCTTTAAAGGGATATTCCAGACGATTCTCATAATTTCACATCATGTAGTACATAAATCGACAACTCCATGTATAAATTTGTGGAATTTACTGTGGTTCTTGAGCAGAGAAACAATACTTTGAAAACACTTTACAACAAATTACACTTTACTACTACACTTTACACACTACACTTTACTAAACAAATTACACTGAACAAGGATGATGACATAGGAGGTTCACATATTTCAGAAATGTAGCAGTGTAATTCCATGACAATACCGCTTGCTTGCGAGTTCACCTGTGTATAATCTATGCATGCCTATCATGCCTTCTTCTTTTGTTCTGCTTCCTTGAGCCCCAACTCATGCATTCTTATGGTGACTCTGCTATGTCATCATCCTTGTTCATTGCAATTTGTTCTAAATTTTGAAAATATTCTTATTCTTCATCCCAATCATCACAAATTCTGACACTCTACCCTCAGTATAACTGATTTATAGTTGTTCAAATGTAAAAATCTGAAAATCATCCGGAGGTCTCCTTTAAATATTGGTTTCTATGAGGCAAAAATATTGACTTCGTCTTTCTAAGTTCCCTGAAGGAGTCATACTGGCACTTCTTTTGTCGCAAACATAATGTAAAACAGAAACATAGACAAATGTTTCTTCCGGCATTCTCCTTTCTTCTGGCTTTCTTTTTCTTGTCTCACTTCTTGTCTCACACTACGCAAAATAGGCTCAAGAGACCGACACGACGTAAAAAAAAAAAGGCTCATGAGACCGACAGTACACAAACAAAGCCCAAGAGACCGACACCAGGCAAAATAGGCTCACCAGACCACATATAGGCAGAGATTAAAGGGACATAATTCCAGACGATTTTCACATCATGTAGTACATAAATCGACAGATCCATGTATAGATTTGTGGAATTTATTGTGGTCTTGAACTTGAACAGAGAAACCGATACTATGAAGATCTTAAAGAAAGTGCAGTCAACAATGTTGACATAGGGGCCTCACATTTTTCAGAAATGTAGCAGTGTGATTTATTATAATACCGCTGGCATAACAAGTTCACCTTTGCAGAATCTATGCATGTCTTCTTCTCTTGTTCTGCTGATCCTTGAGCCCCAATTCATGCATTCTTATGTTGAGGCTGCTTAGTCATCATTCTTGTTCATTCCAATTTGTTATAAATTTGAAAAAAAAAAAACTTATTCCTCATCCCAATCACTGTAAATTCTGAAACTCTGACTTACTGTACTTACTTGTAGTTGTTCAAATGTAAAAGTCTAAAAATCACCCGGAAGTCTCTTTTAAGGCCTAAGAGACCGACACAGTGCCGTACATGTATGTACGGCATTGGACCGACGGGATGAACAGCGCCATCTATACGTCAACTACAAGTAGGCCCTCTGTAGAGGGTTCACACCCATAAATATTTCCCCATAGGGATGTGTGTTAAAAATCACATTTCGAAAAATTCTGTAAAATAGCTGGGAGAAATGAGGTGTTTCAGCTTCACTAACCTGGCTAAGTGAGATATATCCTTTCATCCATCCAATGTTCAGGGTGGATTCTTTGGTCCAAATTCTGTCCAGGGGTCCGCAAAGCCAGACTACGAGTTCTTGTCACTCAAAAAAAATCACCCATTTTCCGTACACGTACCCAATGAAATATATTCCCCTCAAATTCTACACTGCAAAAAGTCCGGTGTTAAATAGTGAACACCGAGCTGGTGTTAAATTTTCGGTGCTCATTTATGGTGTTAAATTAACACCCCCGGGTGTCATTTCCAAATTTCAAACTGTTTTTTGAAGAGTTTCTTAGTAACTGCACTTATTGTTGATTTTTAATTTAAACAAGACGATCAAGAATTTTACATTAAAACACTAGATTTTTGAAAAAATGTGAAAATAATTTTACACCAAAGTAACACCAGCTGGTGTGGTCCCTTATTGAAGCTGGACGGGTGTTAAACCATTGATATTAACACCAACAAGTATCAAATCAACACCATGTGGTGTCATTTTTTAATTAACACCAGTACAGTGTCAAAATAACACCAGGTACAGTGTCAAATTAACACCACGAAGTGTCAGGTGAACACTTTTCAACACCATCACAGTGCATTTTTAACACCTGTGGGTGTGGTCCTTTATTGAAGTTTGATCGGTGTTAGATTTAACACCCGTGGTGTTAAATCTAACACCCATGTTTTTACAGTGTACCAGAAAAGCTTTCATCGTCCAACCAAAATGCAATTTGTAGAGGAATTCATACTCAATATCTACAGCTATTCAGTTTTTTGCCAAACTACATCATTGATTTTTAATTATTTTCTTTTCTTCATGTATTTTGGTATCTTTGGTACGAATTTGTGAAGGAGTCTGGGACATTCCATTGTATTTACGGGTGTGAGACCTAGAGGGTGTTGCATTAAGGACAAAAAAAAAAAGTGAAAAATAACATACGGCCAGGTGGGACCCACTATTGCTATTGTGCTACACGCATAATATCTCATTATTTGAATATTTTGCCAATAATTTCCACGCAATTAAATTGTATGAATGCAATTGTAGAATGATAAGTATTAAGCTGTTGTATGCGTCAGCAATATTCTGATTCTGCAAATTTATGGGCTTGCACTATTTTGAATTTTGCTTACAAACCATTTTTTGTTTGTTTGTTTTTTGTTTATTTATTTATTTATTTGTTTATTTATTTATTATTTATTTATTTTTTTTTTGGGGGGGGGGGCGACTGTCGAACTCGTAGGCTGTTTAACTCGTGAGTGTCAGTACACCCTTCTCTTAAAGACAGCAGACGAAGGGGAGAAGCAGAAACGAGTGATATCAAAAGTATATCAAAAGTCCTACGATTTATACTGACACATATCAACAGAGCCTACACATTTTCAGAAGTCAAGCACACATACACACACAAAATAATCAGGCTATATGATATATGATTATTTCGAGATGTTGCTCTCGTGAAAGAGAAAGGTAGTGGCGCTGAACATAAGGAAACATAGCAATCTATTTTGAAATTTAGTTACCCGATTTTTCTTGTTTATTAATTAATCAATATATCTATTTATTCTTTTTCATTTCTCTGAAGTTCCGTGGGGCGACACCAATCTCTCTCTCTCTCTCTCTCTCTCTCTCTCTCTCTATATATATATATATATATATATATATATATATATATATATATATATATATATATGGGTGTCTGTGTATGTGTGTATCGAGTGTCTAAAAAAAAACAAACAAACAAACCTGCAAATGACGTTATGACGGGTTTATAAGAACAACACCATAAAAATCTATGCGTTTTAAAGACCCATCAAGTTGAGTTAGCCAAGAGAATAATGTTTATCAGAATCCTATACACTTTCACAAACGCAGGAAAATATGCATGTACATAGGCCAATAGACTGCAACAAAATGATAAACACACATTGGTCTCAGTACAGGCATGAGAGTAGGCCTATGAGTCTACAGGAGAAAGAACGTATTGCGGGAAACTATGTGTTTTAATACGCACACACAAGCACAATAATTGAGCCGTAAGCATACGTAACATACAAAACTCATTTTCAGATTTGCATATGAATACGCACACAGAGGTATACACAAGGAAAACAGAGACAGAAAGAAGTAGAGAGAGTGAGAGAGGGGGGGGGGGGGAATACCTTACTTAGAGAGAGGAAAGAAAAAAAAACACCAAGGTAATACATGATCAACACTCAAGATATCATGAGCCATGCATCACAAAAGCAACAAATGGGTGTAGGTACGATTATTCATATAATGCAAGTCATAGAAGATTTACCGCTTAAATTGATAGGTCAGACGTGAATTCGAATTTAGATGTTCGAGGAGGACTATTGGAAGACAGAGAAAACTTGGTGCAGGGATGATATATGGATCACATTATTGTCATGAGAGTGATGGTTCTATTGGTTAATGTATATACATACATCATTTGTGATCCAATTTATTTGCTGTCGTCTACATTTCTTTTTAATCGTGATTTCATTGTCTTTTCGGCATTGAATCATACAGAAAGTGTCACAAAATGAATCGTCACATGATGCAGGTAACACAGGAGAACGAGGGTTCTCTTGAAGTTAGTGGACTTTTTTTTCAGTTAGTATTACACTGAATTATAGTTCTTTTAGAAGAGGAAAATAACACAAAAACATGTTTCTTAAGTATTTATTCAACTTCTGCTTTGTGCTAGAAATGAAAATGCATCTGTTTATTTACCATGTTTAGTTATTTGCTCAGACGTGATTAGAACTTTAGTTTTACATGGAAACGGAGACAACATCAACGGACCTCCTTATTGATTAGGTACATGTGAGAGACGAAATAACATTTCTTTCATTTATGCAGGCACAAAAAGAAAAGATAATCTATCCATTTCTTTACACAAAGTATATAGTTAAAATTTTGTTCAGGTATGATTATGAATTTAGTTTTAAATGGGAATAGGGCTAAGGTGTAAGTAATGAGACGTGGAATTATATGTCATCGCACTTGTCTTCCTAGCGTTAAATGCACTCTATATGACTACATGACGTTGTATTATATGCCTATGTAGACATATCAATGAGGTCGCAAATCACGTGATAAGAACTATATCAAGCCGATTACGGAGAGTGAATGTAATAACGCTTTATGACATGGAGAGAAAAAAACACAACAACAGAAAGAAAATAACGAGAAGGAAGGAAACAAGACTGGGCTATTGGTAAATGAGAAGTTTTGATTAGATACCAAGCAGAGCTGCTGCTCCTGCTTCACTGACAGGACTGATATGCGATCAGCTGCTTTGGCAACAGACACCGAGGAAGTGCATATCATTCGAGCATTTTTATCGGCTGGAATTGAGACCTTTTGTGATGTCATCTGACCTCTATTAAATGGCTTGCCTGTATGCCTGGATTCTGGTTTTCGTCGGGTCTTTTCATCCAAGTGTTGAGTTCCAAAGTAAGACTGTTGAATGTCACGAGATTCTATACGTCGATGTAATTTTCCGAATAATGATAATTACGGATTACAACCAATAATCGCTAATTGACTACTACTGCGAGCCATTGTCAAAGTATGAGGAAATAGGATGTCTATAGGTTCAGGAACGGAAATTTGATTGGTATCGTCAGAAATCAAAATTTTATCTCCAATTAATAGACAAAAGAGTAGATTTGCTCTTCATTTTCATCAGTGATATTAACCTATACAATTATTGAGAATGCACCTCCAACCTCTAGTTAAATTTGAAAGACAGAGAGATAACGTTTACAGCTTTCATACACATTGTAGCTTCAAATGACATCTATACGTAAACTCAGCATTCTCTGTGCTGTGTGAGGACATACAGTGTATTATGTATGCAAACATTTTATACTTTTTACTGACCCTTCATTCGGATTGTGATCTTAATGCACTTACTTTGTTTTGGTTGGTTTTACTTTGTTTTAGAATCGCTAAACGTGGCTAAAATTTCAATACTACAAATAAGGAATGACTCTGAAAGCACAACGTGGGATATAACTACCAACGAAACAATGAGAATCCAAGTTTCTTTCAACGCATTTTTGCTACGTGATGGGCGTGACTTTCTTGATATAGAAGATATCTGTGTGAATTACCACGACAACACAACGAAATCTACAAAACTGGTTACCTTCAGTGGAAGCACAGTTCCTAGACCTGTTACTACTTTGAGTAATACTGTGAGGATAAGATATCAGCCATCTCCGAGAACATATCATAGGAACGTAGAAATAAATGTGACAGCGGTACAAATTCCAGGTGAGTTGAGTGGTCATACCCTTAAGTTTAACTCATGTGACTTTTTTTTTCTCTCTCTCTCTCTCTCTCTTTCTTCGTAAGTTTTTGTGTTGTAAAAATTGATACTCAGGCCGCAGCTAATACGTTTACCAAGGTATACGGAAAACCTGTTCAGCTTTAAGATTATAACGTGATAATAGTTCCTCTATTTTATCAAATTTCGATGAAGCATCTATACGATCGATTCTGTTTGGCTTGATTCCATGCATAAGACATCTGCAAGTGAATTTAAACATTCTGCGGTATTGCCCTTGTATCATTCAACCACTTCTTCTTTTTACTGGCTTTACCATCAGGCTCATGATATTGATTAACATAACTATTGACTTTTATTTGTGTACATTTCAGTTGTAAACATTGCAAAATATACTATTAGAGTATTAAAAGAACAACTACATGCAAATTTAAATGACGTTTTTGTTTAAGTTGTAAGAATTCCATAATTACCAATTGTACCAAGTTAACCTTTAAAGGGACTGTACAGTACTGGTTGAGTTGGGGATGCATGTTTTGAAAATTCCTAAGTGAGATAATGAGAAACCTCTTATGAAATATAAAAGAGCATGTAATTGAGTATATGAATATAAGAACGACCCAAGTCCAATTTTTGGCCAAATTCAGTTTGACATGGGAAATTGTAGCTTATGCATGGACTCATCTTGTGTGTAAATGATAAATCCTAATTACCCCCGGAAGTGCCTGAAATGAATGAGTTAAATCTTATATTAATGTAAGAATGAAGGACTTGGGTCATTCTTACATTCATATAATAGCGCCCTCTCTCATCCTTCTCCCATCTCTATAGCAGAATATCATGTGTATGAATCAAAGAACGACCCAAGTCCATATGAATCAAAGAACGACCCAAGTCCACCACACAAAATGGCCTCTCCACAATTAATGTAAATGTTAATTGTCATAATGATATATGTTCTAATTTGTATATACATTGATGCCTTCCCATCACAGTTAAATAGAATATTATTGGACAAATAAAAAAGATATGAAGTTGTTTTTAGTTTACTCGAAATGATCCTCCATGGACTTGGGTCGTTCTTATATTCATATACTCAATTTTAAGAAGGATTCAACATTTATTTGATGAAAATTAGTTTTCAAATGGCTGAGATATCCAAAAAAAGTGATAATAATAAAAGGCGACAGGCCACGCCTTTTATTAGCATTCTTTGTTTCACCTTGTGTTTGCATATCTCAGCCATTTCAAAACGGATTTTCATCAAATAAACGATTGATACCCCTAGAATTGCATTCTCTTTGACATCTCATAGAGTGGTTTCTGAATATCTTGCAAAATGTTAAAAGCTAAATCCTCACCTCGACCAGAACTGTATACACCCTTTAAATAGCATATAGTTCAGATTTCTTTTTTTAATACCAAAAGAATGTTTTCGAACAATCGTGACAATTTAGAACTTTTGAGAAAAAAAAAAAACTTGTCTATACAACCATTCTATATTAGATTTTTTTTATGTTACAGATAACATCTGGTTGGGAAAAGACAACTCATTCGACATGATGTCACCAAATTATCCTTCCAACTACCCAAATAACTGTTACTATCGTTGGAAATTCCAAGTTCAGGAGGAATGTGTTATTTCCGTCAATTTCGAATCGTTTTCACTGGAAATCGGGCGCGATTTTCTCTACTTCTTCCAAGAGAACGAGAGAAATGAAAACACCACTTGCACAGAATTACTAGAAGTTAAGAATATGACTGGTGAGAGGACAGGTGTTGTACTGCGAAACTGGAACTTTGAAACTTCGACGTCATCACTCACTGCCATTTTTACTAGTGACCAAAGTAGGCCTTCGAACAAGTCGGGTTTCTGGATCAAGCTGCGAGCTGTTGGAGGTAGATATTATTCCCTCTGTTACAACATGTTCCTATTCTATCTAATATGATTTGCATCCTCAAAAGAACACAAAAGTATAGGTGGTCGCATGGGCAATAAAGGTTTCTTAAGCTGTTCTTTACACATGTTATAAGTTATGACAGCAATAATGAAGCAGTGGTAACAAAATAATTCAAGCCACTGAATAAAATTGAATATGAATAGCAAAGATTATGATGGCAATATCAAATTATATATATATATATATATATATCCTAAATTCAATCTGCAGAGGGATATAATGCTTGTGTATAATGACTTTTTGATATTAACGTTAAATGACCTCACGCCCGTATAAACATTGTGAAATGAATACGTGAATTATGTGCCCGTACGTGTGTATGTTTGTTTACCCTTGTAAATTCTACAACTAGAATAATCATTTAGATATAACAGAGATAGAGAGTTAAATGTAGAAGCAGACTGCGCGATGACAAGTTGATAAGTGGTACAGTAATACAGTGACTATGTTTTGTATAAATTACTGTTAGCTGCAAGTATGTCTGGGATTTGAAATACTACAATAGCGGCAAATATGCAAATGACGACGAAAGTACGCCAGACATACACATGTACTTATGTATGTATGTATTTTACACGTTTTAAAACAACTGCATTAATGTAAAGAAGAAAATCTCTCTGGTTTAATATACATTTCTATATAGATAAAATATAAAACCCAAATAAAGTTTTGGGAAGACGCATTCCAAACAGAAACTAAATGAGTTTTGCATTTTTCATTTAAAAGAGACAATCATCAAACAAACTCTCGGGTGAAAAGTAATCATTTTGACTGCACACACAAAAAAGGTGTATGACAGGACATTTTGTTGTACGACGTGATATACTGTAGTTATGCTTCTTCAATTCCCAGTGTATTCGTCTCAATATCTAGAAAAAGAACAAGACAATAAGAAATAATCTTTGTTAATCGATTTCTTTCTCCTCCAATGCCGAAAGCCTTGAGTGAACCACAAAATGTGAAAAATCCCCAGTTATCATGAGAGTTTGATAAAGTTCACGAACATCAAATGTCTGATTCAATTACCATAATCTTAAGTTTCTCGTAGTGTGGTGTGTATGAATTATTTCTTCATGATAATATGACATGACCAGTCAACCATAAATGTATTAAGAAGCTTAGGACACTTCATGAAGAGATTTAACGCAGTCGGCGTTGAATTGAAATTATGTTACACTAATTATTAAGGAGAGTATATGCGTCAAACGAATAGAAGAGTTTCATATTTCAAGACATTCTTAGACACTAAAACTCGGACAGGAGATATCACCCTCTCGCTCTTTGGACAAGTATCGATTTTTTGACAGCTTTCATGTCTGCGCCTTTTTCTGGTAAACTGACATTGATTACTTTAGTATCCTCTATTATTATTATTCGTTTATAAGTCACAGAGAATAGTCGAACACGTTTTGTCATCTTGTTTTTAAAGAATGTGTTTCACTGAGCTGGCTATCATCTGCAGTCATTCTAATTAAATTCACGCTTGTATAATCTTATAACATTTACCTATTCAGGGGGATATGCTTCATGTTCACCGCCTACACTCTGGCCCGCAGAGTTTTCAACAAATTTATCTGGTGCAGCCGTAAGCCAAAGACAATCTGGTAATTTATCGTTGACTGATGATGATCGAGTCCAACTTGTAACAATTTATCATTTACCTGTTTTTAGATAACGACAGAAGGGAAGCTCGAAATTCAACTTTTCTTTTTCTTTTTCTTTTTACAAGACCATACGAACTTGGCATTCAAGGGCAGGTTTTAGGAGCGAGCAAATTCGAAATGCTATTTTTCGTTATCTTTATTGTTATGATGAGTTTGGCATCCATCCCCGTTTTTACTGAAAATTCCAAGGGGTAAGGGATTTCATTTCAAGTGAAAACAAAAATATAATATCTCAATCTGGAAACACCTTTAAGGAAGGGGTATAGACAGTCAAAGTGTTACAATATGATATTCAACATACTGTGACAAAGTTCATGTAAAAAACGTGACTCTGACGGTGACAGTATAATTAAAATCTTTATGCTTGCATTTTGCTTTATTGATAAAATGTTATATGCAATGTGTTAATCGATAATTGTTTTGATAATTTTCTTTCCTGATTATGGTAGACCTTGCTTCTAAATGACAGCATATGACGCATTTAATTCATCAATTGTTACTCTTCCCTGAAGCTCGTTATCTCGCTAACGTCGGAGTAAAATGTAAACCCTATCATGGAATAAAAGGAATAAATTCTACACAGTGGCAGTGAGAGGGTTACTTATTCTAAATTTCCCTTCTTTATGTGTCTCAGCAAATGACTCGAGAACCGACTTCACAACCCACCCTTATCAAGGTACGAGTGAGATACAACCCACAGAGCACAGCTACAATACACAACATTCCGGTGAGTCTTTGGATCGAAGGATAATTATCAGAGATTGAAATAGATAATTTGACATAATTACAATCTGCCATTTCACTTCTTCCTTTAACCACACCCTCTCACAAAATGTTCATTATTGGTTTGTTCTTTCAAAACGGCTTCTGTTTTGGTATTCGCGGTTTTATATTGTTTTTGTTTTGGTTTGAATGTCCATTTCAACGTGTAGAACTGCTCAGCAAGTCATCGAAAGTGTATTTGTTTGTTTTGGTTGGGGTTCATTTCATTTGAATCGTATCGAAGATAGATGATGACTAGAAAACTCAAAAAGATTATACATGCATCATGAACCAGTCTTTGTCTTGCATCTAAATGAGTTGATGCGAAGGGGAATAAGGGGATTTTGACTATTAAAGGTGACAAGAATAGATGACCAGTCTCTGTGATTTTAGACATTTAAGTTAGCAACCGGAAACTATTGTCTTCAGCCAGTGTCAGAGAATGAAAATGTTTTTCTTTAAGGGGAAATCCAGTCCAAATATAAGTTATATCATCGTATATAAACTGATAAGAAAAAGTAAAATATTACGAGTTCAACGGTATAATTTTGATTGAAATCGGATGAAAAATAAGGAAGTTATGCTATTTTGAAGTTTCGCTATTGGGGGTAACAGTTCTTGAACAGCCAATATGAGTATGCAAATGGCAAAGTGAGCGTGTCATTCCCTCACAACTGACGATAGTTTAATTTGTACTTTTATTTTTTTTTAATTTCCAGTTTTTCATTCAAACGCAATTATGCCCCAGGCTCAATTCCTCGTATATTTAACTGATCACTATCCTGAGATTATTCAACCAGGAATAACATCATGTTTCAGACTTCAATGACAGAAACATTGAATTTTTGGCTTTTTTTTTTTTTTGGAACAATATCAATGGAAAATTGTGAGGGTATGACATGGTTAGCTCACTCATTTACATATTCATATCCACTGTACAAGAACTGTTTTGTAGAAATTAGCAAAATTATAAAATATAATAATTTCCTTATTTTTCATCCGATTTCAGTCACATTTTTACCGTTTAACCCGTAACATTTTACTCTTTAAGTATAAAGATGATCATCAGTGTGATCTTAAAATAGCACCGTAAATCTGACACGAATGTTGACCCATATTGCGCCACTACTCATACGAGGCAGGGCAGCGCGTATTTCACAGTTTGCTTTCATTGCAGATATGCTATTATGTCTCCAGCGTTGTCTACAGCTAATTTTCGTAAACATTTCTTTTTTATAGTGTTGACCCGTGTTGAAATTTATTGTTCCATAGATTCCCTTTGTCTTTCTCGTTTTTCTCATTATTCTTCTGAATGCTGAATCCTTCCATTCATTGAACAAAGTTATGTTTCACTTTTCGTACGTTACGTGTACTGTTTTGAAGTGAGTAGCATATGAGAGGTTTGAAGCCGGAAATATAATGCGTGTATGTAATATGTATGTATGCATGTATGTAATACTATGAGTGTCTTTGCGTGGGTGTGTGTGTGTGTGCGTTTGTATGACTGAATGGGTTTTCGGCGCAGATGTATCGCACTTTACGACATATCCCTGAAAAAGACCAAATAGCACCAGAAGCATTGGAAAATCTTCGCGTTAAACCATGAAGGTAATCCTTATAAAGGACTGTTTGTGGTATTCTTTCTTGAATTGACATTTCCTTTCTTTCATTTCATTTCATTTCATTTCATTTCATTTTTATTAATCAATTCTCCATATCCAAAATGATGCACAATTATTACAAAATGAAAATAATCGCTTGTGAGCAGTCGAAAAAGCATATTGGGATAGCACATTAACGTAGCTACAAATATGTACACGAAAAAAAAAAAAAACACGATGAATTAATATACGTTTACACACTTGCACAGATGCGGTATGCATGTATACACATTATATACAAATATCGTTTTGATCTGCGTGATATCAATGCGAATTAAAATAGTACGCCTAATTTTGAAGGAATATGGGTGGAACTTGCCCAACCCACCCACCCACCCCCCCCCCCCCAAAAAAAAAAATCGCAGAACTTCTGTCTTGTACACTAAGCAAGTTCCCTAAGCAAAAAGAGTGAAAAAAAACTTGTTCTTTATTTGTCTAATTGTACAATAGGTACTTATATAGCACTCATAACAACGAGGGAAAATAATAATAATACTAATATGAACACTTGTAATGCGCCGGTATCCATCATGAATAGATGCTCATGGGGCAAGAAAGAGAGGCAGAAAGAAAATACCAGTGAAAAAGAGGTATGAGAAAAGGAATAAAGGAAATGTTTACAAAAAAGCTTGTCTAAATAACCAGGTTTTAAGTGAGCTCTTAAACCCACTTAGAGAGGAGAGATTACGAATGTTTTGTGGGAGTCTATTCCATAGGAATGGGCCAGCATATAGAAATGATCGATCACCCCAAGAATTATGAGTTTGTTGTACAGCAAGTAGAGATGAGTTTGAAGACCTAAGGCGCCTAGAAGGATTGTAAGAGGTAATCAAGCTACAGTTGTAGTGAGGAGCAGTTCCATGTAGTGAATGAAAAACAAGTAGCAGTAACTTGAATATAATTCGATAATGAATGGGCAGCCAGTGCAGAGAGATAAGTAAGGGTGTTACACGTTTTCTCGTAGGTGACAATAAAACTAAACGGGCAGCATTATTTTGAAGCTTTTGAAGACGATCTAGTTGTGATTTTGATGTGTTATACAGTAGAGCATTACATAAATCTTTTCTGTACTAGACTGTAGAGACTCTTTTTAAATAAAAAAAAATATGAGATGATAGATGTAATTCAACAAAGTCATATCTGGAACTACACCCATTCTACATCTTAAGCAGTCTACTATAAAACTACCAACATTTAGTAATCGTAGAATATTTCATTGCAATCTTCTTAATAAAGAAGCCTTCGACCAATGTAAAAATCTTCCAAATAATTTGAAATGTAATTTAGACAATTTTTTCCCTCAAAATTGTGACTTTTTTGATACGCCCTAGCTGTACATATATATTTGTATTCGATCTACACAATGTAAATGTGCCTCACAGAGCGCTGAAGGAGCTAAAATGGGCCTCGTTTTAAGTAAGGTTTAGAAGCGCTTGTTGCGACACAAATTGTCGCCCGGCACAAATTGTCGCCCTGCACAATTTGTCGTCTGGCGACAATTTGTGCAGAGGGCTGACGGCACAAATTGTCGCCCGCCCGATCGAAGCACAGTTTTGTTTGTTTGTTTGTTTGCTTTTTTTTTTGGGGGGGGGGTTATATCATTTTAAATATTAAAAAAATGAAAAAAAAACTTACATGGCTACATCCATCAAACAAGCCATGTAAAAAGTCACGGTGAGGTTTCAAGGAAGTGTGTATGTGCGCGCGCACATGATAATTGAGTGTCCGCTCGTGTGTGTATGTGTGTGTGTGCGTGTGTGTGCGTGTGTCTGTGTGTTATTGCATATTATGGAAAAATGTGTGTTGAGGTAGTTTATATGCATTATGAGGATTTGTTATAGTGTTTGTTGGTGCTTGTTTATAAATACGTATGTATTTGGGGTGTGCATGACAGTTCGTTTGTGCTAAAATCAACTAACGATTGAGAAATTATTTACGGCGTGTCGAAATTATTCGCTCATGCATACACAAGCAGATGAATTATTGATCAAAAGTTATGAGCCATAATATAAACTTGTCATGAAAGCTTAATATTGGGCCCTAAAAGTTCGTTGACCCCTGCCTTTGACCTCTGACCCTGTGGTGACTTTCAAGTCCCCAAAGGGACATCTATCATCCAAGTTTGGTCACAAATGGACCAATCGATCAAAAGTTATGGGTCATATAATAGAAACGCGCCGTAAGTTAATATTGGGCCCAAAAAGTTCGTTGACCCATACCTGTGACCTTTAACCTGCCTTCTGATACCCTTCATCTCTCCAAGGGACATCTACCATCCAAGTTTAGTCTTAAACCACTGGCGTAGCCAGGGGGGGGCGATGGGGGCGGTCGCCCCCCCCCCCTAAGATTTGGACCGGGGATTTGGGAGGCGGAAAAAAAAAATGCGTGTATACTGTATGCATGCACATGAAGCGGTTCTCCTTTGCAACCTTTCATCAAATAAGATATTTTTTTGAATATTTCACTCAAAGTGTGCACCAGATCGTTGAATTTCAATTCAAAATATGCAAAATCTCTCGTGCTTGGGAGGGGGTATCCCCCTCCCAAACCCTCCCCCTCTGTGCCTCTTTCCCTAGCTTAGTACACTTTTTAGATTTACGCACACACACAAAATATGAATAATTCTGAGTGCACAAGACTTATCACTTATATTCCGAAAACTCAAGGTTCCCTCATGTATAAGGGGAATTTCCCCTTTTAATCTACCCTTTCCTCCCTCAGCCCCCCCCCCCCCAATCAGGTTTTCTTTTTTTTTTTGTGATTTCCCAAATGTTGATTCCATCAAATATGCGTATACGAGATATCTCAATTTCAGGCAAAAGCTCCATCGGAAGGGAAGGGTGGAGATAACACTCGCCCAAGCCTTCTCCCTGATCGCCCGCCCCTCCCCCCCCCCCCCTTCCGCCATTCATAGAAGTAGACTGTGGCTATACCCAGATCGCTTTATTTCAATTCTAAAAACGCAAAAGCTCCGCGAGCGGGAGGGGGAATCCCCCTTCCCCTAAGCTCTACCTCACTAGACTTTATACATACACACAGATGGTGCACATTCGGAATAAGAGCTAAATTCCGTGATTTTAACACTTCGATGAAAAAGTATTGCACCAAAAATTTGCACCAGATCGCTGAATTTCAGGTCTGAAAACGCAAAATCACCTTCGTGTGGGAGGGGATATGCCCCTATCTACACCCTCGTGTGCATGCTTTTTCTGTTTGATTGCTGAACTGCAGACAGCGTTCATGATATTCAGTGTAAGAATTAATACAAGAAGATTATTTAAATGATATACCATTTTATAGGCAAATTGTTCAATAATAATCTACACTAAAATATACTGCAACCTTAAACAAGTGGGACTGTTTCAACTCGTTAAAACATGCAAAAACATGCATCAAATTGCACCATTTGCAACATCAAAATGCAAAAAGTTCTCACCGTGGGAGGGGGGACACCCCCCTCCCACACCCTCCCCTCCCCCTTCGCTCGCTCCGCTCGCTCGGGTTCAGTCGCGTTCATGATATTCAGTGAAAAGAATTAACACAAGAAGTGTATTTAAATTGTACCATTTTATAGGCAAATTGTTCAATAATAATCTACATCAAAATATACTGCTACCTTAAACAAGTGGGACTGTTTCTCGTCGATAAAACGCGCAAAAAATGCATCAAATTGCACCATTTTCAAAATCAAAATGCAAAAAGTTCTTACCGTGGGAGGGGGGACACCCCCCTCCCACACCCTCCCCTCCCCCGTCTCTCGCTCCGCTCGCTCGGGTTCAGTCCCGTTCATGATATTCAGTGAAAAGAATTAATATTGAGAAGTGTGTTTAAATCATACCATTTTATAGGCAAAATTATTCAATAATAATCTACACTAAAATATACTGCTACCTTAAACAAGAAGGACTGTTTCACGTCGATAAAACGAGCAAAAACATGCATCAAATTGCACCATTTTCAAAATCAAAATGCAAAAAGTTCTTACCGTGGGAGGGGGGACACCCCCCTCCCACACCCTCCCCTCCCCCTTCGCTCGCTCCGCTCGATCGGGTTCAGTCGCGTTCATGATATTCAGTGAAAAGAATTAACACAAGAAGTGTATTTAAATTGTACCATTTTATAGGCAAATTGTTCAATAATAATCTACATCAAAATATACTGCTACCTTAAACAAGTGGGACTGTTTCTCGTCGATAAAACGCGCAAAAACATGCATCAAATTGCACCATTTACAACATCAAAATGCAAAAAGTTTTTACCGTGGGAGGGGGGACGCCCCCCTCCCACACCCTCCCCTCCCCCCTCGCTCGCTCCGCTCGCTCGGGTTCAGTCGCGTTCATGATATTCAGTGAAAAGAATTAACACAGGAAGTGTATTTTTATTGTACCATTTTATAGGCAAATCGTTCAATAATAATCTGCATCAAAATACACTGCTACCTTAAACAAGTGGGACTGTTTCTCGTCGATAAAACGCGCAAAAACATGCATCAAATTGCACCATTTTCAAAATCAAAATGCAAAAACTTCTTACCGTGGGAGGGGGGACACCCCCCTCCCACAACCTCCCCTCCCCCCTCTCTCGCTCCGCTCGCTCGGGTTCAGTCGCGTTCATGATATTCAGTGAAAAGAATTAACACAAAAAGTGTATTTAAATTGTACCATTTGATAGGCAAATTGTTCAATAATAATCTACATCAAAATATACTGCTACCTTAAACAAGTGGGACTGTTTCTCGTCGACAAAACGCGCAAAAACATGCATCAAATTGCACCATTTACAACATCAAAATGCAAAAAGTTCTTACCGTGGGAGGGGGGACACCCCCCTCCCACACCCTCCCCTCGCCCCTCGCTCGCTCCGCTCGGTCGGGTTCAGTCGCGTTCATGATATTCAGTGAAAAGAATTAATATTGAGAAGTGCGTTTAAATTATACCATTTTATAGGCAAATTGTTCAATAATAATCTACACTAAAATATACTGCTACCTTAAACAAGTAGGACTGTTTCACGTCGATAAAACGAGCAAAAACATGCATCAAATTGCACCATTTTCAACATCAAAATGCAAAAAGTTCTTACCGTGGGAGGGGGGACACCCCCTCCCACACCCTCCCCTCCCCCCCCCCCCCCCTCGCTCGCTCCGCTCGCTCGGGTTCAGTCGCGTTCATGATATTCAGTGAAAAGAATTAATACAAGAAGTGTATTTAAAATTATACCAGTGAAAAGAATTAATATTGAGAAGTGCGTTTAAATCATACCATTTTACAGGCAAATTGTTCAATAATAATCTACACTAAAATATACTGCTACCTTAAACAAGTGGGACTGTTTCACGCCGATAAAACGCGCAAAAACATGCATCAAATTGCACCATTTACAACATCAAAATGCAAAAAGTTCTTACCGTGGGAGGGGGGACACCCCCCTCCCACACCCTCCCCCCCTCGCTCGCTCCGCTCGCTCGGGCTCGGTCGCTTCGCTCCCTCGCAGACTAACCGCCCCCCCTAAGATCAAATCCTGGCTACGCCGTTGTCTTAAACAGACCTATGGATCAAGAGTTATGAGGCATAATAGAAACACGCAGTAAGATTAACATTTGGCCCAGAAAGTTCGTTCGCACAAACATCAAAACACAAACAAAAACAGACACACGTGCGCACACAGGCACACGTATACACACAGACAAACAAACCGCTACCTCTATACAACCACCACACATGCACACACTTTCCATACATTGTATTATTATACTCCCAACACACACATAAACTGCTATGCGCAAACGCATACACTAGTCACATAATACGCACCTATCCAAATCATACACAAGACATACCATGCAGCCCCCCCCCCCCACACCCACACATACACACATACACATAACTTACCAGTCATACCCACCCCACCCAAGCATAACATCGGAGCAACCACCCCAACCACATTCACAGATCATGGCCAACGACAATTTGTGCAGCTACGTTTCATTTTGTCAGCACAAATTGTCGCCATCGAGGTCAAAAATTGGGAACCGCACAAGCAGCACAAAATAATGCAGGGGCGACAATTTGTGCCGTATCAAGCGTTTTTCTAAAGTCAAACAGGGCCGGATGCCACAATAATTATAATTACGAACATGTAAATTATATCAATTTGTCGGGTGAGAATGAGAAGGGTGTTAACTTTCCACTAAACCCTTAGGCCCGAATTCACGAAGGTGGTACAAATGAAACCATGGTTTAAACCATGGACAAAAACCATGGAGCGCCAAGTGTCGCACGGAATATTTCACTACGAAATTGGTCATTTCGTTGACAACATGACCGTTTCATTAACGAAATTATCATTACGTGGACGTAATCTTCATTTAGTTACAAAATGTTGTCATTTCGTTAAAAAATAATCATTTCATTGACGAAATGACTGATTTCTTAACGAAATATTCCGTGCGACACTTGGCGCTCCATGGTTTTTGTCCATAGTTTAAACCATGGTTGGTTTCATTTGTACCACCTTCGTGAATTCGGGCCAATTTAGTGTCAAGACAAGTTAACGCCCTTCTCATTCTCAACCGACGTACGCATGTATGCTATGTTTATGTGTGTGCACTTGTATGTATCGACCGCGTCCTGTAAGCAGATATCACCATGTGATCCAGTTTCTTTTTTTCCCGTTCATTTCTGTTTCCTTTTCAAAACCAGACAAATTCCTCTACGTAGGATCCGCAATCGTCATTGCCATTCTTCTCATCTTGCTGATCATCGTTACTGCGAAGTGGTTTCAGATTCGTCGGTAAGAGAGACAGGGGGGGGGGGGGGGGCAAGAGAGGCAGAAGGAGATTTCGCAAAGGGGGAGCCAAAAGAAAATGACACTATAATTTCAATTTCACTATCAATTTATTTTCATATTTTCTCAATGAAAACTACATCAAAAATGACAGAGTACAGTGACAATAAAATAGCAAGTTGAAGGTAGTATTGACACTATAGTTACACACACACACACACACACACACACACACACACACACACACACACACACATCTATATATAGATAGATAGATAGATAGATAGATAGATAGAAAGAAAGATAGATAGATATATATATAGATAGATAGATAGATAGAAAGAAAGAAAGATAGATAGATAGATAGATAGATATACAAAAAAACAACAAACACACAAAATAAAATGAAAAACCTAACATCTATTTTTTTTTTTTCGTACCGGAAAATTTTCTTTCGGAAGAAGAGTAAAAGAAATGCTATTATTTTTCAATATGCTACTATTTTTCTCCCCCACCCCCACATCTACCTACATCTTGTATTAAGTTAATAGAAATCCAGATTATGTCTTTCAAGGTTTCAATCTTTGCTTCTTTTTGTATAAAACCCCCGCAACCCAAACAAATATTCCGCAATAGAAGATGCAATCTGCATCATTCATCGATTTTGGTAAACCTGTTTCTTGTGTGTTATGTGATATCACGATGTCAAAATGTACTCTTAGTTACATCAGGTTTGTTTATGAAATACTCGTAGAAACCAGTAGGATTTGAAGTGGAAGAATATAAAAGAAGACGCAACGAAATGAAAAGGGGCCGAGGTTGGGTTTTCATCGTAGTATACTAGTTGCCTAAAGGTTGGTTAGAGATGCACATACGCTATTCAGAAGATTTTAAATGCATGAGGCTCTCAAAATCCAATTGCCATGTATGATTATTATATACATACATTATACATATATGATGCATATCTATAATTATGTCTTTGTGATTATATATATATATATATATATATATATATGCTTATATATACATATATGTTGATTTGATTCATTGATACCTATATCATCATTGTACATATATTACATAAAATATGAATACATATGTTGTATTAATATATACATTATTTGTTTTATACAGTTTATTTGTAAGTTCATGTGCGTGTGTGAATTCTCTTCAGGAATCAAAGCAGTCATGCCGAGCCTTCCCAGAAGTCGTCCGCCAATGATCAAATCGGTGAAGGCAGCACACCCTCAAACTACATGGATCTTGATCCAACGACGTGTGGACATTCCGACTACGCGTCCCTAGATGGCGCAGAGCAAAACCATCCCGCGGAAACTAGTCACACACAAACCGACGACGTCATCCACGAAGTCGTCCTGGATGACATCTACGAGAATAGGCCCCCAGTGACACAAGACGGTGGAGAATATCCATTATACGAAGATCCTGTCGACAGGCTAGTCAACGAGCAGTTGCTTCAGGACAGACAAATGATCCTCAGTCACAACTACGAGACGAGGATCGTAGTGACCCCTGAAGGAGGGAGTGCAGAAAGTAATGTTCTTGCCGACAGCCAGGTCAAAAAACAGTCGCTTGAAAAAAGACAATCCTTCATCTATCAAAACTACGAGGCGATGATCACAGTGAGGTCTGATGAAGGAGGGTATGCAAGATATAATGTTCCTGTCGACAGCCCGGTCAATGACCATGTGCTAGAGGAGGGAGCAATTATTCCTGACTACATCGACATCGTTGAATAGAATGACGGAGATAAATGCTTAGAAGCATTTTAGCAAAAATGACACTATTCTTCAGCATCACAACATCAGTAACAAACAATGATTGATTGCTGTGTGACAGTATAAACATCAGCTAAAGCAACAACTGAGCGATGGCTCATGGTACGTGGTGTGTGTGTGTGTGTGCATATATTATAATATATATATATATATATATATATATATATATATATATATATATATATAGATAGAGAGAGAGAGAGAGAGAGAGAGAGAGAGAGAAGGGGTCTCGATCATTTACAGCACCGACGTAGCTCCTTCATTATTTATATTCAGTGCGAGAAGAAGAGCATTCGTGGACGTAGCTAGAGATCAACGTGCGTGTTTGTTGCCGAGCTTTCGGTCTCGTTAGGACCTTCATCAGGGCTGTAATGATACAAAAATGGCTCACTCGTATGGCTACACTTGTAACAATATAAATCTAACTAGTGTGAGTTTTTAATGACTATGTCATTAATAAATCCGTAATTATATAACAGAATACAATAATAATAATAATAATAATAATAATAATAATAATAATAATAATAATAATATATAATTTCATATCATTGAATACAACCTGTACATTTCATATCAAACTCGTGTTATTAATTGAAATGAAGGTGTAAAACAAAAACGCCAATTCAATATCTTCATATTGTGTGTTATATAACATGAGACTATAATAATATAAAACTAATCATTTTTATGTTGTCGACAATGATACAGCATGTGGCAGCAATGCAAAACGAAAGTGGCTATATGTAATGCAGTAGAACAGCCACGCGTCGTCTTCTGGCTATCGAATAATAATAACATAAATAACATATAGCACAACCATTCATATACGTATTATAAGCCAATGATACAACATAATAATAGAATATTACATAAGGTACAATATGTGAACCGTTCACATAATAAAGTAAGGGTTTACCTTATTAATGGCGGATATACAGACTTGCGGTGGTGTCTGTGTGGGTTGAGTGTGTCTGTTCCTGTGTGTATGTGTGGGTTGGCGTGTGGTTGCATGCGCATCACATTGTTGCGCATGTGCTGTTAATATGCCATTCGGCTGTAAAGTTTTTAGTGTGGCTATCATTAATAGACTCATGCTAGTTAGATTTATATTGTTACAAGTGTAGCCATACGAATTAGTCATTTTTTGTATCATGACGGCCCTGATAAAGGTCCTAACGAGACCGAAAGCTCAGCAATAAACACGTACGTTGATCTCTAGCTACGTCCACGAATGCTCTTCTTCTCGCACTGTATATATATATATATATATATATATATATATATATATATATATATATATGTATATGTATATATCAATTCATCCGAGAATGAATGTTGCCCCTCTAAAGTTGGACTACCTTCTTTTCTTTTTAATACGCACTTTATAAAGCTACTTCAAACCCTATGAATAAATGCATGGTGGTTTAGAACAATCTATACCTGTGGAGCGTGCAATGTTGATTGTAAAGAAAGGAGAACTCTTCCTTCCATCGTTACGTAATTGTGTTGACAAATGTCATGCATGACTGAGCACATTAACTTTAAGGGGGGCACAAGCTTAACCTCGAGGTTTCGTAACCTCGAGGTTTCGTAACCTCGAGGTTATAACATAGGGCCTGCCGTCTGAACGTAACTAGTGATAACAGTTTTCACTATCTCCAAGTTTAACTGTTATCATGAAGGAACAGTGCACTGAAATGGATGAGGGCTGTCAATTGTGCAGGCAGGCCTGATTATTTGGCCACTTTCATTGACAGATCTCATCCATTTCAGCAAGACTTCGGTGTTCCTTCTTGGTAACAGTCAGACTTGGAAAAGTGCAATTTGTCAGTGTTGTCTTTAAAGTTTAATAGTTTGTGCTCAGTTATGAATGACATTTGTTCACACAGTTTATTATTAGGTACTGATGGAAATAAAAAGATTTTTCCTTTCCTCAAAGGTAAGATTTGCACACTTCATGGCTGAAAATTATGATTTAGTGTCCCTCTAAAGTTTGATTACATTCTTTTCTTTTTAATACGCACTGTATAAAGTTAATTCAAACCCTATGAATAAATTCATGGTTGTTTAGAACAATCTATTTGATTATGAGATATGATAATTTTGTATTACCGTCCAAATCGTACTGTTAGAACATCGTTAGTGTTATATTGTAATTATGTTTTGTATATCAATTTCTAAATTCAAATGATGCACATTTAAACCCAAATTTGCTTTAAAAAAAACCCCAAAAGAAAGCATGTTTAACTACGAGTTTGTAATTGTAAAAATACTATCATCTCAGGGGATTAAAAAGACAAACCTGAATACTTTCCCTCTGTGTCCAATATTTTTTTAGCAAACCCAAGATGCATCTCAAATTTTGTTTACATCATCCCCTTAATTGTACAGTCGTTTAAACGATAATTTTAAATCACCAACACTAAGCACTCGGAAGTATGTTTGGGAATGATACCCCTATCAGAAAATTATCCCTCTTGTGAGATCGCATTTTCATACTAACAGGGTTCGTTTGTGTGTGTGTGTGTGTGTGTGTGTGTGTGTGTGTGTGTGGGTGTGTGTGTGTGTGTGTGTGTTTCAATAGTCAGAGGGAAATAAGTGACTGACGTTGTTCAGAGGTATTGTGCAGGCTTACCACATCCATGTATCTACACCTCATTGCATTGTACTATCAAAGCTGTGAACATTTTTTTTCAGCATTATTCAAATCGTGTTGCACCATATTGTCAACATTGCTAAATCACTGTACAGTTCTTACGTCTGCAGAATGTGGCTGTCTATTTTTCGCTATTTGTATGGAGAAGATTCTGTTACTGCCCCGGGTATTTTTGACTTTCATTTTTGTTTTCTTTATTTTGGTCCTATGTTGCATCCGTGCTCCTCATCTGTATCATACACTCTATTCAGAATTTGGGACCTACGCTTAACAAGCTCGCTTTTAAGTAGGTTCCATCATATTTCTGTACATAGCGTTATACATAGAGCCAAACTTACGAAGATTGACCGCTATGTTTTATATGTTGACATCAATTTTAAATACTGTGCACCTAAGCCGGATATTATGATTCACTTCATTTTATTAAATTTGATGTACATTCCTTCATTGAGAAATATGAACATAAATTGAATAATGAATAATGAATAATCATTTGATTTACTCTTGCAATTTGTTGTATTTTGCGTAGTTTTTTCACCGATTACACACCTTGTAGAAAAGGCACATGATTACGTTACGTTGTATTCTTCAAAATGTCATGTCAAGTTTTTAATGTTGCTCTGAAGAGTTCAAAAGTTCTCCTTGATTTGGAAACCTTTTTTTTTTTGCATGTACGTATACTCATTATAATTCAGCGAAACACTTTTTAAGATGAGGAATCACTGATCATTGTCAAGGAATCGATGATTCCAAATGCAAAATTTATTACAATGTAGTTAATAACATTGAATAAGCAAAAAGTTGGCCTATACGCCGAATTTGTAGCAAACAGATTCTTTGTCTGTAGTATGATATTGTACGTGTGAAAGTTGAATTGTACACAGAATGATTTTCACAATACTCCGTAAAATTACTCTGTTAAATATTTTGTCCATACTTGACCGGGACCCGATGTGCGATCGCAACGCTTGGTAATGAAATCGCTTACAGTTGTAAACACTGTCCAAAATTCTTGGCAAAGTATAGAAAGGGATAACAAAAAAAAAATGCGAAAATCGTTAGGGTTGAATAGATGTGATTATAGCTCTTGATAACTAGAAAGCAAAACATCTTGAAAGTTCTCAAACAACCAGGGCACTTAAAAGTATTATATAGAAACGAATACAAAAGAAAATTAAATAATACTCGCCATTATTAAGACTAACGAAACAAAGTTCATAATACTTGTCAATCCATAGATGTGGATAGCTTTCATTCTGACATGACTGATGAGTCTTACTTCCGCCTTGCATGGAAATTGTCGATCCATTTTAGCATGTTACATTGATGATAGTATCTGATATATCCACTCCAATCTTAGGCAAAGATGTAGTCAAAACGATAGCATTAAAACAGAATGTAAGTTGTAGACCATCACGTCAGAGTCTTGATATTGTTCCACAAGTCTTAGTTAAAGTATAATTTAAAGGGATGGTACAGCATTGGTGGAGATGAGAATTGGGCTTTTAACTTTTTGCGAGATATCAAGAAAACACTTTCTTAGTTGATATGATATAGTGCAGATCATACAATTTTAAGAGGAATTCAAAGTTTATTTGATGAAAATTGGGTTTGGAATGACTTAAACATCCAGAAATAAAGTAAAACAAAGCGATCGTAATGAAGTGTGGGTCCCACACGTTATTAGAATTGCTCTTTTTGGATATCTCAGCCATTTCAAAACCAATTTTCATGAAATAAACGTTGAATTCCTCATAGAATTACATGCTCTTTCATATTTCATAAGAGTTTCCTCATTATCTCACCAAAAAAATGTAAGAAACTTGAAATCAGGTCTCAACCAAAAGTATACGATCCCTTTAACATGCGGTTTTGATTTAAGAAACGAATGTGGATGATGCTGCTTAATATAAATTATTCTTGTCACTAGTCATCAACTGTGGTATAACACGGATAATCATATTAAATGTATTTGGGAGCTTCATCTTTTCCTCGAGAGAGGTGATTAAAATGTTTAAAGTAATATAGGTAGCTCAGCCCACATACACACAACATGCATCGTGACTTGTCATTAAACAGCAACAAAAGAGAAAATCAACCATGGAGTAGATGGGTCATTTCCTGAAATAGTTATGTTTACTATACTATTGTAAAAATAAATAAATGAATGAATAAATAAATAAAAATAACAGTGGAATCGGTTCTGAGATCATTTCAAAGTTGGAAAGTGACGTTTCATGTCATATTACAGCAATTAGCATTTGTTTTTATGCAGCTCCATGATGTACAGTACAAAATGAGACGTATAGAAATAGGAAACACATCTCATCCCTGTAGGAAGAATGAATGTTTCTCCTCACCTTTAGGGTCATTATTAAAAAAAAAAAAAAAAAAGCCGCACAGGAATCACTCTTTAAGTATTGGTTTCTATGAGGCAAAAATATTGACTTCGTCTGAAGGAGTCATACTGGCACTTCTTTTGTCGCAAACATGATGTAAAACAGAAACATAGACAAATGTTTCTTCCGGCATTCCCCTTTCTTCTGGCTTTCTTTTTCTTGTCTCACTTCTTGTCTCACACTACGCAAAATAGGCTCAAGAGACCGACACGACGTAAAAAAAAAAGGCTCATGAGACCGACACTACACAAACAAAGCCCACGAGACCGACGCCAGGCAAAATAAGCTCACCAGACCACATATAGGCAGAGATTAAACTTTAATCTCTGCCTATATGTGGTCTGGTGAGCTTAATCATTAAAGGGACATAATTCCAGACGATTTTCACATCATGTAGTACATAAATCGACAGATCCATGTATAGATTTGTGGAATTTATTGTGGTCTTGAACTTGAACAGAGAAACCGATACTATGAAGATCTTAAAGAAAGTGCAGTGAACAATGTTGACATAGGGGCCTCACAGTTCAGAAGTGTAGCAGTGTGATTTATTACAATACCGCTGGCTTAACAAGTTCCCCTTTGTAGAATCTATGCATGTCTTCTTCTATTGTTCTGCTGATCCTTGAGCCCCAATCATGCATTCTTATGTTGAGGCTGCTTAGTCATCATTCTTGTTCATTCCAATTTGTTATGATTTTGAAAAAAACAATCTTATTCCTCATCCCAATCACTGTAAATTCTTAAACTCTGTACTTACTGTACTTACTTGTAGTTGTTCAATTAATGTAAAAGTCTAAAAATCACCCGGAAGTCTTCTTTAAGGCCTAAGAGACCGACACAGTGCCGTACATGTATGTACGGCATTGGACCGACGGGATGAACAGCGCCATCTACATGTCAACTACAAGTAGGCCCTCTGTACAGGATGTTGCATTAATGACAAAAAGGTGAAAAATAACATACGGCCAGGTGGGACCCACTATTGCTATTGTGCTACATGCATAATAACTCATAATTTGAATATTTTGCCAATAATTTCCACGCAATGAATGAATTGTATGAATGCAATTGTAGAATGATAAGTATTAAACTGTTGTATGCGTCAGCAATATTCTGTTTCTGCAAATTTGATGGCACTATTTTGAATTTTGCTTACAAACCATTTTTTGTTTGTTTGTTTTGTTTTGTTTTGTTTTGGTTTTTTTTGTTTTTTTTTTATTTATTTATTTATCTTTATTTTTATTTATTTTTTTATTTTTTTATTTTATTTTATTTTATTTTATTTTATTTATTTTTATTATTATTATTATTTTTTTTTTTTTTTTTTTTTGGGGGGGGGGGGGGGGCTACTGTCGAACTCTTAGGCTTTATTTGCCCAATGTCGAACTCATGAGCTGTATAACTCATAGGACTATTTAACTTGATGCCGAACTCGTGGGCTTTGTTCACTTAGTGTCGAACTCGTGGGCTTTATGAGTAAATGGACTGTATGACCTATGGGCTGTATAACTCGTGGGCTGTTTAACTCGTGAGTGTCAGTACACCCTTCTCGTCAAGACAGGAGACGAAGGGGAGAAGCAGAAACGAGTGATATCAAACTTGAGTCCTACGATTTATACTGACACATATCAACAGAGCCTGCATATTTTCAGAAGTCAAGCACACACACACACAAAATAATCAGGCTATATGATTATTTCGAGATGTTGCTCTCGTGAAAGAGAAAGGTAGTGGCGCTGAACATGAGAAACATAGCAATCCATTTTGAAATTTAGTTACCCGATTTTTCTTGTTTATTAATTAATCAATGTATATGTTATTCTTTTTCATTTCTCTGAAGTTCCGTCGGGCGACACAAATTTATATATATATATATATATATATATATATATATATATATATATATATATATGAACAGTTTGTTTGCAAAAACCGATAAGTCCGTTTTTGAAGATTTTTAAGTATGGTCTCTGTCATAAAGTACAAAACAATACCTTTTAAATGATATATTGGTCACTACATAAAGGTACATTATTCAAGTTATGGTCAAAAGTAGCAAAAATTTTCTTATTATTCTCTTTATTTTTCTCGACCTTTAATCGTAAATATCTCCATTTGGCAAATATGGACTTATCGGTTTTTGCGAACAAACTCTTCATATATATACATGTATATATATATATATATATATATATATATATATATGGGTGTCTGTGTGTGTGTGTGTGTGTGTGTGTGTGTGTGTATCGAGTGTTAAAAAAAAATAACCTGCAAATGACGTTATGACGGTTTTACAAGAACAACACCATAAAAATCTAAGCGTTTTAAAGACCCATCAAGTTGAGTTAGCCAAGAGAAGAATGTTTATCAGAATCATATACACTTTCACAAACGCAGGAAAATATGCATGTACATAGGCCAATAGACTGCAACAAAATGATAAACACACATTGGTCTCAGTGCAGGCAGAGAGTGGGCCTATTCGTCTACAGGTGAAAGAACGAAAAAAACTATGTGTTTTAATACGCACACACAAGCACAATAATTGAGCCTTAAGCATACATCAACATACAAAACTCATTTTCAGATTTGCTTATGAATACGCACACAGAGGTATACACAAGGAAAACAGAGACAGAAAGAAATAGAGAGAGGGAGAGAGAAGGGAAAAATACCTTACTTAGAGAGAGGAAAAAAAACCCACAAAGGTTATACATGATCAACACTCAAAATATCATGAGCCATGCATCACAAAAGCAACAAATGGTAGTAGGTACGATTATTCATATAATTCAAGTCATAGAAGATTTACCGCTTAAATTGATAGGTCAGACGTGAATTCGAATTTAGATGTTCGAGGAGGACTATGGGAAGACAGAGAAAACTTGGTCAGGGATGATATATGGATCACATTATTGACATGAGAGTGATGGTTCTATTGGTTAATATACTACATACATTATTTGTGATCCATTGTATTTGCTGTCGTCTACATTTCTTTTTGATCGTGATTTCATTGTCTTTTCGGCATTGAATCATACAGAAAGTGTCACAAAAAGAATGGCCACATGATGCAGGTAGCACAGGAGAACGAGGGTTTTCTTGAAGTTAGTGGACCTTCTTTTTAGTTAGTAATACACTAAATTATAGTTCTTTTAGAAGAGGAAAATAACACAAAAACATGTTTCTTAAGTATTTATTCAACTTCTGCTTTGTGCTAGAAAGGAAAATGCATCTGTTTATTTACCATGTTTAGTTATTTGCTCAGACGTGATTGGAACTTTAGTTTTAAATGGGAACGGACACAACATCAACGGACCTCCTTATTGATTAGGTACATGTGAGAGACGAAATAACATTTTTTTTTTCATTTATGCAGGCACAAAAAGAAAAGAAAATCTATCCATTTCTTTATACAAAGTATATAGTTAAAATTTTGTTCAGGTATGATTATGAATTTAGTTTTGAATGGGAAAAGGGCTAAGGTGAAATAATGAGATGTGGAATTATATGTCATCGCACTTGTCTTCCTAGCGTTAAATGCACTATATATGACAACATGACATTGTATTATATGCCTATGTATACATATCAATGAGGTCGCAAATCACGTGATAAGACATATATCAGGCCGATTACGGAGAGTGAATATAATAACGCTTTATGACATAGAGAGAAAAAAACAACAACAACAGAAAGAAAATAACGAGAAGGAAGGAAACAAGACTGGGCCATTGGTAAACGAGCACTTTTGATTAGATACCAAGCAGAGCTGCTGCTCCTGCTTCACTGACATGACTGATATGCGATCAACTGCTTTGGCAACAGACACCGAGGAAGTGCATATCATTCGAGCATTTTAATCGGCTGGAACTGGGACCTTTTGTGATGTCATCTGACCTTTAGTTAAAATGGCTTGCCTGTATACCTGGATTCTGGTTTTCGTCGGGCTTTTTCATCCAAGTGTTGAGTTCCAAAGTAAGACTGTTATCATTATTTGAACTAATGAATATCACGAGATTCTATACGTCGATGTGATTGACTACTTCTGCGAGCCATTGTCAAAGTATGAGAAAATAGGATGTCTCTAGGTTCAGGAACGGAAATTTGATTGGTATTGCCAGGAATCAAAAATTCTCTCCAGTTAATAGACAAAAGAGTAGATTTGCTCTTCATTTTCATCAGTGGTATTAACCTATACAATTATTGAGAATGCACCTCCAACCTCTAGTTAAATTTGAAAGACAGAGAGATAACGTTTACAGCTTTCATACACATTGTAGATTCAAATGACATCTTTATGTATGTAAACTCAGTATTTCTCTGTGCTGTGTGAGGACGGCTGTATCTTAGAATTCACATTTAACTACTCGTTCTAGAATCAACACTACTCGTTTACCACATTATGCAAGTGTTTACAATATGATGTAAATAGTAACGCATGATATGCTATTGCTATCACAGATGTGTACTTTCAAACCATATTAATTAATGTCCCAATGTACTTCCCAGTGTAATATAAACTGTAAAGCCCTGAATTTGTAATTATGTTAATTACATTTTATTTCTAGCTGAGTCATGTCAGGTTCTTTTGTGACCTCTCATTCGGATGGTTAGCTTACTTTGTTTTGATTTGTTTACTCCGTTTTAGAATCGCTAAACATGGCTGAAATGTTGATACTTCAAATAAGGAATGACTCTAAACTCACAACGTGGGATATCACTACCAACGAAACGATGAGAATCCAAGTTTCTTTCAACGCATTTTTGCTACGTGATGGGCGTGACTTTGTTGATATAGAAGATATCTGTGTGAATTACCAAGACGACTCAACGCAATCTACAAAACTGGCTACCTTCGGTGGAAGCACATTTCCTACACCTGTTACTTCTTTAAGTAATACTGTGAGGATAAGATATCGGCCGGCTTCCAGAAGATATCATAGGAACGTAGAAATAAATGTGACAGCGGTACAAACACCAGGTGAGTTGAGTGGTCATTATCCTTCAATTCAGCTCATTTTACGTTTTTTTTTTCTCTTTGTGAGTTTTTAAATTGTAACAAATTGATATTCAGGCATCTAATGCTTACGGAAAACATGTTCAACGTGAAGATCATGAGAATAGTTCACCCTTTTGATCAAATTTCGATGAAACATCTTCAATTCTATGACTTGACTGCATGCATTAAACGTGTTCAAATTAAATTGAACATTCTGCAGAATTGCCATAAAGTTCAACCACTTCTTCTTTTCACTGGCTTTACCATCAGGTTCATAATATTGATGAACATGACTATTGACTTTCATTTGTGTACATTTCAGTAATAAACAATGCAAAATATATTATTAGATTATTGAAATTGAAATAACGATTTTTGTTTAAGTTGTAAAAAGTCTATAATTATGGCCTTATACCGAGTCTATCTAGTAATAACATAATAATTTTATAGTTTAGATATTTTCTGTACCAAAGAATGTCTTCGATTAATTACTATATTCAATCGTGACAATTTAGAACCTTTGAAAAAAAAAAAAATTGTCCATACAACCACATTATATTTCTTTCTTTTTTTCATGTGACAGAGGACATATGGCTGGGAAAAGACAACTCATTCAACATGACGTCACCAAATTATCCTTTTGACTACCCAAATAACTTTTACTTTCGTTGGAAATTCCAAGCTCCAGAGGGATGCATTATTTCCGTCGATTTCAAATCGTTCTTAGTGGAAAACAGGCGCGATTTTCTCTACTTCTTCCAAGATAACGAGAAAAATGAAAGCAGCACTTGCAAAGAATTACTAAAAGTTGAGAATATGACTGGTGAGAGGACAGGTACTGTACTGCGAGAATGGAACTTTGAATCTTCGACGTCATCACTCATTGCCATTTTTACAAGTGACGAAAGTACGAACAAGGCGGGTTTCTCGATTCAGCTGCGAGCTGTTGAAGGTATAATAGTGTTCCATTTGTTACAGTGTGTTCAATTCAATTTCAATTTCAATTCATGCTTTATTTCATTTTTCGAAAAGAACATAAACATTTCACTTTCTTTGGTAACAGAGAATAAGGTTGCATAGTCAAGACAAAGTAAATTGAGAAAAATAAAATCGAGGAACCTTGGAATAAGAAATACGTTGTAATGAAACTTGACTGAAGTGATAAGGACGACATAATACGAAAAACATCGAAAAATGGAGGGACCCACTAAAAAGACAATGCTTGTAGAATGTGGGCCCCTCAAGTACAGAATGTCAATAGAAATTGAACGGATGCAAAAAGGGGAAGAAAGACTGGGAATAAAGTAAAAAAGAAAAAAGTCTGGAAGCCCTCTAGGAAGATAGAGTATCAAACAGACATACATACTCAGGCGAGTAAACAGAAAACGAAACTGGGACGGCGAAACTAATAAAGGGGGACCCATAGACAAGACAGAACGAGACAAGACAGAACGAGACAAGACTAATATAACAGGAAGACAATACAACGGACAGAAAGACAGAACAGATCCAGTGATCCTCGACAGAATTCATTGAAAAAAAAAATGATGGGATGCGTAAAAAGGATACCATTATATAGAAAAGTATAGAGAAATAGATGCAGAAATAATATAAATGAAATCAAACCTACTCTGTAGGTGTCTCAGGACAAGAGAGACGAGAAAATACGGTATATCACTTGTAAGCCAAGTTCTTCGAAAAGGAATTGAAATAAGCCAACAGGCTAATTCAATTCTGTGGGATCATAAAATTGCAATAAAAAAACTTTAATCTTCTTTTAAATGAATATATAGAGGGGGAATCTTTTATATCATTATTCAGGGAATTCCAGTAAGTTGGGCCAGTGTAAATAAGTGTGTTCTTAGCAAACATCGTTCGTAAAAGAGGTAAATGAAATTCATTGGAGCGTCGAGTGGGATACTCATGGAATGATTGATTTCTTTGAAACATAGAAGCAAAAATGGACGGGAGTGAGTCGTTGCTGTACATGTACATAAATTGCCCCAAATTATATAAAAACAAATCTTTAATTTTTAATAGCTTATTGGAGGAAAATAACAAATTTGAGTGGGAGGGTATGGAAGGATAACAGATGATACGGAGAGCTTTCTTTTGTAGAAGGAACACTCTATCCAGTAGATTCTGATGAGTGTTACCCCATACTAAAACACCATAATTAAGATAAGGCAATATCAATGAAGAATATAACATAAGTAATGATTTTTGTGGAATATACGAATTCATTCTATTTATAACGCCTATATTACGCGAGATTGTGTTGGATATATAATCAATATGTAACCTCCAGGAAAGTTTGTCGTCAACAATAATTCCAAGAAATTTAAGATGTGAAACTCATTCTAACTGTATATCATTCAAAACTATAGCTGTACTCAGAGTATCAACAGTATTACTGAAAATCATGTATTTCGTTTTTTGGGCATTCAAGGATAGTTTGTTGGCTCTTACCCAATTACTCACTTTTTGTAATTCAGAATTAACTTTTTGAACAAGAAAATTAGCATCATTGTGGGCAAAAAATACATTAGTATCGTCAGCAAAATGAATGAAAGAAAGTACTTCAGATGCCTGACAAAAATCATTAATATAAGCAATAAATAACAGTGGTCCTAATAAACTTCCCTGCGGAACACCACAATTTACTTCTCTTGTCACTGAACAATTATCTTTGATTATAACGAACTGTCTTCTATTTTCCAAATAACTCTTGAACCACTCCAAGGCCTTCCCACGTATTCCGTAATGTGATAACTTGTGGAGTAGAATATCGTGATCAACAGTGTCGAAGGCCTTGGAGAAGTCCAAGAAAATACTAATTAAATGAGAATGATTATCAATTGCATGAGCCACTTTATCAATAAAATATAAAAGAGCATGAGTTGTATTATGCTTCTCTCGAAAACCGAATTGCGAATTAGTAAAAATATTATGCAACTTCAAAAAACCAATAGTTCTCTTATAAATGAGTTTCTCTAAAACTTTGGACAACGATGATAATAATGAAATTGGACGATAATTACTGACATCAGATTTATCACCCTTCTTAAATGATGGAATTACTTTGGCCAGTTTCATCTTGTCAGGAAACACACCGTTAGAAATTGACAAATTGAATATATGAACAAGTGGATCAACAACTGAAGATATAACACCTTTAAGAATGAAATTATCTATATCATCATACCCAGAACTCCTCTTGTTCTTAAGAGAAGATACAATATCAATAATCTCATGTCTATTAGTTGGAGTAAAATAAACAGAATTGGAATTGCGCTGGCCTAAATATTCAGTAAAATGATGCTCTGACGCAGGAATATTTTGGGCGTAACTTTCACCTATCTTTGAAAAGTAAGAATTGAAAGCATTTGCAATGTGAACAGGGTCACTGATGATTTCATCATTCAACTTAATGTTGTCGAAACCAGATTTTTTACTCGAGACATTCATAGCTTGCTTTAACACATTCCAAGTATTTTTCATATCAAACTTGTATCTTTGCAATTGCTTGAAATAGTATCTTTTCTTCTCAGAACGTAAAATCATAGTTAGAGTACTTTTATATAAAGTGTATTTACGTTTTGATCGCTCATTTTTTTCCAATTTGTATCGATAATACAATCGATTTTTCCTGTTAATCGACCGAAGAATTGATTTTGTAATCCACGGCAACCTAGGTGTCTTTTTATAATCTGGTTTATTTTTTTGTTTCGGAATTACATTATCCAATTAATGATAATTAAATGTTTCCATGAAATAATCAAAAGACAAATTAATATCATCACTTTCAAAAACTCTTCACCAATCAACAGTTTCGAGAACCGCATCAAGACTAGCTAGCTTTTCAGACGAGACTCTACGACTCAATAAAGGAGATGAAAAAAATTTAACATTATTAACTGAGGTTTTAAGCGCAAAATGAGTCATAATTGGATAATGGTCTGTCATATCTGAAAGAATTATATAAGAATTAATAAGGGGTAGGGTATTACAAAACATATTGTCGATCAGAGTAGCAGAGTGATCAGTGACACGCGTAGGTTTCGAAATAAGCGGAAGAAAAGAAGAGGACAAAAATGTTTGAAGAAACTCGTGTTCCTACTATCTAATAGAATTTGCATCCTCAAAAGAACACAAAAGTACAAGTGGTCGCATGGACAGAATTGGTTTCATAAACTGTTATTTAGTCATGACAGCAATGATGAAGCAGTGTTAAAAAAAGCCACTGCACATTTTTAAAACATCCGAGTCAGAAGTGACCTGGAACTGGGTCCGTTGGGGTCACACACCGTTCCGGGTCAGAAATGACAAGGGATAGGGTCAGATATGACCCATTCAGAGTCATGAATTGGGTCAGGGTGACCCCATTCAGGGTCTTCATGACCAAATTCCAAGTCATTGTTGACCCGGAACGGTGTGTGATCTCAACGGACCCAGTTTCGGGTCAGTTCTGACTCGGATGTTTTAAGAGTGCATGAAGCAAAGCAGTTGCAAAGATTATTATGGCAATATCAGATATTGTCAATTCCATTACAAATTCAATCTACAAAGGATCATAATTCTTATGTTTAATGCCTGTATGGCAGTATGCCCATATAAGTATTTTGAGGTATATGTGAATTATGTGCCAGTATGTGCGTATGTTTGTTTACTCTGTAACTTCAAATTCTACAACTGAAATAATAATTTAAGTACAGAAGAGATAGAGAATTAACTGTAGAACTAGACTGGGCAATGATAAACTGATAAGTGGTAGAGTTATATCGTGACTATGTTTTGTATAGATTACTGATAGCTGCAAGTATTTCTGGGATTTAAAATAATACAACAGGGGCAGATATGCAAATGACGACGAATGTACGCCAGACATACTGATGTATGTAGCTATGTAGCACGTTTTAAAACACTGCATTAATATAAAGAAAAAATCTCTTTGGTTCCATATACATTTCTATAGAGATAAAACACAAAAAAACCCAAGTACAGTTTCGCTATCGCACTCCAAACAGAAATTAAATGACTTTTGCATTTTTCATTTAAAAGAGACAATCATCAAACAAACTCTCGGGTGAAAAGTAATCATTTTGACTGCACAAAAAAGAAGTGTATGACAGGACATTTTGTTGTACGACGTGATATACTGTATATGCCTCTTCAATTCTCAGTATATTCGTCATAAATTCTAGAAAAAAGAACAAGACAATAAGAAATCATCTTTGTCAATCGATTTCTTATTCCTCTAATGTTGGAAGCCTTGAGTGAACCACAAGTGTGAAAATATAATCCCCAGTTATCACGAGAGTTTGATAAAGTTCACGAACTGCATCAAATATCTGATTCAATTACCATAATAATCTTAAGCTTCTCGTAGTGCGGTGTGTATGAATTTCTTCATGATATGTGGCATGACCAGTTAACCATAAAAGTATTAAGAAGCCCAGGACACTACATGAAGATATTTAATGCAGTCGGCGTTGAATTAAATTATGTTTCATTAATTATTCAGGAGAGTGTAATATGGGTCAGACGAATAAAAGAGTTTCATATTTCAAGACATTCTTAGACACTAAAACTCGGACAGGAGATATCACCCTCTCGCTCTTTGGACAAGTATCTTCTTCTTTTTTGACAACTTTCATGTCTGGTAAACTGACATTCTTGTACATTGATTATCGTCTAGTATTATTTATTCATTTATAACTCTCAGAGAATAGTCGAACACGTTTTGTCATCTTGTTTTTAAAGGATGTGTTTTGCTGAGCTGGCTATCATCTGCAATCATTCTAATTGAATTTACGCTTGTATAATCTCATAACATTTACATATTCAGGGGGAAATGCTTCATGTTCACCACCTACACTCTCGCCCACAGAGTCTTCAACAAATTTATCTGGTGCAACCGTAAGCCGAAGACAATCTGGTAACTTATCGTTAACTGATGATGATCGAGTCCGATTGAGCGCTCAACTTGTAACAATTTATCACTTGTCTTTAACTTATATAGATAAGGACTGAAGGGAAGTGCGAAATACAACTTTTCTTTTTCTTTCCTTGTTTTATTTACCAGATCATACGAACTTAGCATTCAAGGGCAGCTTTTAGGAGCGAGCTGCACTCAAATGCGAAATGTTATTTTTTTTTAATCTTTATTGTTATAATTAGTTTGGCATCCATCCCCTTTTTTAACTAGTCCCATTTTTCAACTGTTTAATGTATCTATTTCTTCATTTTTATGTCCTTGATTTTTTTCCTAGTCAGTCCACTTTTCCTTCCCACCTCCATTTCAAGTGAAAAAAAAAAATATATATATATAGCAATCTGGAAACACCTTTAAGGAAGGGGGTGTAGACAGTCAAAGTGTTACAATATGATATTCAACATACTGTGACAAAGTTCATGTAAAAACGTGACTGACGGTGGCAGTATAATTAATAATATTCCTGCTTGCATTTTGCTTTATTGACAAAATGTTATGTGTTAATTGATAATTGTTTTGATAATTTTCTTTCTTGATTATGGTAGGCCTTGCTCCTAAATGACAGCATATGCCGCTTTGATTCATCACCTCTTCCCTGAAGCTCGTAATCTCGCTAACGTGTATGCCGTCACACATGGTCGAAATAAAGTGTAAACCCTATCATGGAATAAAAGGAATAAATTCTACACAGTGGCAGTGAGAGGTTTGCTTAATCAATTATTCTAAATTTCCCTTCTCTATGTGTACCAGCAAATGACTCGAGAACCGACTTCACAACCGGCCCTAATCAAGGTACGAGTGAGATACAACCCACAGAGCACAGCTACAATACACAGTATTCCGGTGAGTCTTTGGATCGAAAGATAATGATCAGAGACTCAAAGAGATAATTTGACATAATTACAATCTGCCATTTCACTTCTTCCTTTAACCCCACCCTCTCCTTACAAAACGTTCATTATTGGTTTGTTCTTTCAAAACGGCTTCTGTTTTGGTATTCGCAGTTTTATATTGTTTTTGTTTTGGTTTGAATGTCCATTTCAACTTGTAGAACTGCTCAGCAAGTCATCGAAAGTGTGTTTGTTTGTTTTAGTATAGTTCACTTCATTGTTGTTTCCCGCATGATTGCGCATTTTGCGGGTGCAGAATTTGACTACACAAGACACATTGTAATACAATTGTAGAAGTTCAATCCTTTGTTGCTTTTTACATGGTATTTTTCCATCGAAATTTAGACATTTATTATTTCGGTGGCAATGCGTGATTGTATAGCTGTTGTCAGGGGCGATAACACATAAACAGAGCTTAAAGGAGTGGGTGACAAATCGGGAGAAACCCGTACGAATAGATAAAAAGCCGTTTCCTCTCTGCATTGTGCAGGTGTCGGTGTAACTGCCCAGACTGGGCCGTGAAGCAAAGTGTGTCCTGACTCTGATGTTATACGTCTTGAAAGACATGAATTCATCCAGGGGCGGATCCAGGAATTCTGTAAAGGGGGGGGGGGGGGGGGGCGCAACTGATTTTTCTGGTGCCACTTCCGGGTTTCATTTCATTTTTTTCTTTTTATTTCTTTTGCTTTTAACGAAAAGTAATGGGGGGGGTGCGTGCGCCGGTTGCGCCCCCCTCTGGATCCGCCACTGTTCATCTGCTTCTCACAAACACGCCGACAAAATGAAAGTGTTTCAATAAAAACTGCGGATGCCATCACACCATGTTTCCTTTAAGAGGATTACAATTACGTAGGGAAACATGTTCACGTCTCAAACAATGGAAGATAGATTATCACTAGAAAAACACAAAAACATCATACATGCATCATGAACCAGTCTTTGCCTTGTATCTAAATGAGTTGATAAGAAGGGGAATAAGGGGATTTTGACTTTTAAAGGTGACAAGAATAGATGACTCTGCTTGTGATTGCAGGCATTTGAGTTGGCAACCAAAAACTATTGTCTTCAGCCAGTGTCAGAGAATGAAAATGTTTTTCTTAAGATAAAGGTTATCATCATTGCAATCTTAGAATAGCACCGTAAATCTGACATGGGTCATTACTCATACGAGGCAGGGCAGCGCATACTTCAGTTTGCTATCTTTGTAAATATTTGGATATGTCTCCAGCGTTGTCTAGAGCTAGTTTTCAGTAAACATTTCTTTGTTTATAGTGTTGACCCGTGTTGACATTTTTCTGTTCCACAGATTTCCTCTGTCTTCCTCGTTTTGCTCTAATTATTCTTTTGAATGGTGAATTCTACCATTCATTGAAACCGGAAGTATGCATATGTGTGTGTGTGTCTTTGCATGTGTGTGTGCTTTTGTGTATTTTTTGTGTGTGACTGAATGGGTTTTTGGCGCAGATGCAACGCACTTTACGACATGGCACTGAAAAAGACCGAAAGCACTAGCATTCGCGTGAAACCATGAACAAGGCAGTCCTTATAAAGGACTGTTTGCTGTATTCTTTCTGGAATAGGCATTTATTTTCATTTCAATTTCATTTAATTAATTCTCTATGTCCAAAATGATACACAATTATTACAAAGTAAAAAAAAATCGTTTGTAAGCAAGTAAAAAAAAGCATATTGGAATAGCACATTACGTAACTCCAAAATCCACGAAAAAAAATAACGATGAGTAATGTACGTTTACACAACTGCACAAACGTTACGCATGAACACAATATACACATTTCGTTTTGATCTTCTTGATATCAATGCGAAATAAAATCGTACGCCTATCTTATTTTGAAGGATTGTGGAAAGAACTTGCAAAAACACAAAACAAAACAAAACAAAACAAAACAGAGCTTTTACTTTGTTCACTAATCAAGTTCCCTAAAGCAGAAAGAGAAAACAAAACTTGTACATGTAAATCCCTCTTAATACGAATAAACACGTAGGGATTTTTGTTTTGTAAATACAAAGAAGAGGGATGATAGATATGATTTTAAAAATATCATATTTGGAACTACATCCGTTCTGCACTTTAAGCAGTCCACAATGGAACTACCCACGTTGAGTAATCGCAGAATATTTTCTTACAATCTTCTTACTAAACAAACCTTCGACCAATACAAGAAAAACAATTATTGCCCATCTAGAGGACCCGTGATTCTTGAAACCAATGATTTATTTTGTTTAATACCTTTTAGAAAGCCAATTGATTTAAATTATGCTTAAGTGTTCGACATGAATATTTGATATCAATAAGGTCTATCGCAATTAACGTTTGATGTCCCGGCATGTACGATTTATTTCTTTCATTTTATCAATACTGGCTATTGTCTTATTGGTTTTGATAACATCGATTGGTGATATATTCCACTTTGCTTTGGTGTTGAAGAGGAATGATTGCTTATCTGTCAGTCTATATGCTGACCACGTGATAGATGCATACCCATTTTATCACACGCCCACGGAGAAGAAAGAGATCATGTATGGATGATTAAATCACCATACAAAATGATCTAGTTTACATTCCTATGAGTATACTATTGCAAATTATAATAATTTGTTTGTTTAATCATGGCTTTGTTCAATTCTAAGTAAATGTGAGTAGAACATAATACGAAAACGAGAACATTTAAACGAATGGCAGGTTAAAACACGTTACATGAGTTACAAAATAACTACACTGCAAAAAGTCCGGTGTTAAATAGTGAACACCGAGCTGGTGTTAAATTTTCGGTGCTCATTCATGGTGTTAAATTAACACCCCCGGGTGTCATTTCCAAATTTTAAACTGTTTTTTGAAGAGTTTCTTAGTAACTGCACTTCTTGTTGATTTTTAATTTAAACAAGACGATCAAGAATTTTACATTAAAATACTAGATTTTTGAAAAAATGTGAAAATAAATTTACACCAAAGTAACACCAGCTGGTGTGGTCCCTTATTGAAGCTGGACGGGTGTTAAACCATTGATATTAACACCAACAAATATCAAATCAACACCATGTGGTGTCATTTTTGAATTAACACCAGTACAGTGTCAAAATAACACCAGGTACAGTGTCAGATTAACACCACGAAGTGTCAGGTAAACACTTTTCAACACCATCACAGTGCATTTTTAACACCTGTGGGTGTGGTCCTTTATTGAAGTTTGATCGGTGTTAGAATTAACACCCGTGGTGTTAAATCTAACACCCATGTTTTTACAGTGTATTGAATTTGATATTTCCACAACACAAAATATTACACACAACCTGTCAAACATTGATGATGATCAAATGATAAAAACATATAGCCTACCATCATCATCATTTCATTTTATCTTCACTATTTTCAATTTTCACTGGACTCTAGCCCCCCCCCCTAAAAAAAAAATAAAAATGAGCAGAGCTTTTACCTTTAACACTAAGTTTACAGCAAGTTTTCTAAGCTAAAAGAGAAAAAGACGTGTACTTTTTTATTTAGCAATATTAGCAATATTACAAGTACTTATAAATCGCTCTCACAACGAGTATAGACAGTGATTTTTTTTTTTTTTCAGGAAAGAGAAGAGAACTGGTAATGTACAAGTTATGTAGTTTAAAAATTCATACCTGGAACTACACCTTAAGCAGTCCAATATAGAACTACTCACATTGAGTAACTGTAGAATATTTACTTGCAATCTTCTTGCAAATCTTCGACCAATACAAGAAAAAAAGCATTTTTATGTCCATCTGGCGGACCCGTGACTCTTGAAACCAATGAGTAACTATTGATACCTTTGTGAAAGCCAATTAATTTCAGTTATGTTTAAGTGTTCTGACTTTTTGATCTCAATCAGGTCTATCATAATTTAATATCTCGGCATTCATGATTGATTTCTTACATTAACTGCACTGGCTATTGTATTCTTCGTGGTTTTGATAACATCGATATGTGATATACTCCACTTCGCTTCGCTATTGAAGAGGAATAATTGCTTATCTATCAGTCTCTGCTGACCACGTGATAAGTGCATTATTCATTGTATTACACTGCTAGGGGGAAAAAGAGAGATCTTCTGATGGATGATACAACGTGGTAAAGGTTGCATTTCCATGAGCACTTTCAAATTGCAAATGATAATAGCTTTATTATTAGAATAAAAATTACTACCCGGAATGTCGAATTTTTCATACTTTTTGTATATAGTTTTCCATACGTGAAGTCAAAATGTAGTAGTCTTATCATCAAGCGTTGGCGGCACCAAAGCTCTTTTTTTAATATGGCTGCATTCCTTCAATTCAAATTGATTTACGTAATGAAGGATCCTTTTATGTCTAGAATTTCAGTGCCTTACTCTAACTCCAAGGCAGCTTTCAATAAGTGAGTTTCCACAGTGTATGTTATTTGATACACTTATGGACATATACTTTCCTTGAGAAACTATACAATCAAGCCAACTGTTTCTAACTTAGTCCTTCTGGATCACAGTTTGTATACATTGATTTTTGCTATGCCAATTTCTGGATGTCAGGAGCAGGCATCTATAAGCAGGTTTGCATATCTTCTCAAGCACAGGGCCGGCGGAAACGGGTGGCTCCCCCCCCCCCCCCCAACTTTTTTTTTGTGCAAGATATAAGAATGAATAGGATGTAACCACTTTGTCCCCCCTTTTTTTATTTTTTTTAACCCGAAAGTGCCACTAGAAATTTGCGCTGAAGACCCCCTTCTTTTTTTTTTTTTTTTTTTTTTGCATGTTAGCTGATGAAACCCGGAAGTGCCCGCTAGATATAAAAACTGCCCCCCCCCCCCCCCCTACTTTTCAAAACGTGGCGCCGGCCATGAAGCAGTGGGCCGCGAAGCTCTCGCGGATGTCTCCCTAAAATAAGAATTAAATAAAAAAAGATTTCTATTCGATCTACACAATATGTAAATGGGCCTCACAGAGCGTTGAAGGAGCCAAAATGGGCCTCGGTTTAAGTAAGGTTTAGAAGCGCTTTTCTAAACAACAATTACCTTATTGCATACTTTCATTACAACACTGTCTTCGTAAATTCAAACAGGGCCGGACGCCATAGAAATATAATTACGAGTATGTAAATACAGTCAAACCTGTCTATAGCGGTCACCCAAGGGAGACAGAAAAAGTGACCGTTATAGACAGATGGCCCCTATAGGCAGGTAATCGAACTGTGTGTGCATTGATTACATGTACATGTATCATCGTTGTATCCTTACATGTACATGTACATGTATGTGGGTACGTATGCACACACCGTGTGTTTTATATATTTAACCATGCCGGTGTATATAAAATTGTTGCACAGTATAATATTGTATTGTCGTGAAGAAAGCTTAACACTAGTGCATTATTATGACTGAATGAGGAATGAATGCAGCGGTGGTGATCACTGAACGGTGCCCGCACAGCTACAAAGCAGAAAAACACGCTATATAATCGGCTCGGCCACGGCTCCACTGTGTTTTTGGCCGCTATAGACAGGTTAAAATCTACCGCGGGAAAAAAAAAATTGTGGCCGCTAAAAGTGGCCGCGTTGGACAGGTGGCCGCTATACACAGGTTCTGCAACAGGGCTTTTCTTTCGGGGGGACTTTTCAGTGGCCGCTGTAGACAGGTGGTCGCTAAAGACAGGTGGCCGCTAAGGCAGGTTTGACTGTATTATCATGCAAGTGTGTATCGACCGCGTCCTGTAAACAGATATGAGCATGTGATCCAGTTTCTTTTTTTTTTTTCTGTTCATTTCCGTTTCCTTTTCAAACCAGACAAATTCCTCTACGTAGGATCCGCAATCGCCATTGCCATTCTTCTCATCCTGCTGATCATCAGTGCTGCGAAGTGGTTTCAGATTCGTCGGTAAGACAGAAGGGTACTATATAAATTATCACGTCATAATCATCTCGCACTATTATCATATGGACACCGCACATGCGACTCGAGGGAGATTTTGAAAAATCGTGGAGGGGGAGTAAAAGAAAATGACTCTTCCGTTTATATGCAATGTCAACTAGAAAGTAGCATTGGTATTAAACACACACAGTGGACCCAACACGCAGTTACTGGTTACAGCGCCCTGGAATGACCCTTGACTAAACCAACTACAAACAATACCCCTTACACACACACACACACACACACACACACACACACACACACACACACACATACGTTCACACTTAACACACAAACAGAAACTTTTCGTATACCCTAACATTGTAGACATGTTTTTCGTTCCGGAAAAGGTTATTGGGGCAATGGGATTAAAATCGTAAGACAGTTGTTGCTATTAAGAATGAAACCATAGTTCTCATGATAATAATAATTATATGCTTGCAGAACTGTTGATTTTTTGCTCTAAAAGGTACACATAAGCATAATAAAAGTGTGAAATAATCCTGTAATGACATGATTTCAGTTGGCGTAATGACGAAATTATTTTATGTGTGTGTGTTTGCCGGAAGTATACTACAGTATAAAAAGTTAATAATTGTTATGCCTCTGCCACGAAGGGAAGCCCGATCACGAGGTTGAGGTTGTTATCTTTTTTTCTTTTTTCTTTTTTTTTTTTTGGGGGGGGGGGCATTTTCATTTCTATCAAGTCCTTGATGAAACAAGATGTATTCCTTACTGATCATGTGATACTATGTAACAGGAATATACCATCATTGTGACGTTTGAGTCACCAATGTACGTTGTTTGGAATTGAAAATTAAAAAAAAAAAATGAATCAATCAATGAAACTCAAACGCTATAGGTACAACCATGGACAATTCTACTACGCTTTAACCTCAAAATGTTATACTGAAGCTTTCGGGCTCTTTTTTTTTTTGGGGGGGGGGTATGATTAAAATCTTAAGAACAAGTATCACTACCATCATCATTTAAAAAGATTGTTATTTTTGTTGTAGTGAGTGCCATCATTAACCGGACTTTTAATTCCTATTTCAATTCCTCTCCGCTGCTCCCTTTTCTCTTATGTCGACTTTAGGAAGCATCAACTGCTCCTGCGCTCTACCCAGTCCCCGGCGGAACAGAGCCCCTTCTATGTCACCCTGAATGCGGAAGAACCTCCGGATGAAGTCAATGCACCGAACTCTTTCGGCCCGCCAGCCCTGGCCCTCGGCGCGAGCGTAGAAGCAAACCTTTACGACTGCGACCACGTGTACAATTCCATCAATTCTCCAAGCTGGGCGACAAGATCCGCTGCAGAGCCGGGAGGTGAATCAAGTTTGGAGCAGAAGGACGAGGCGAGGGAAGGCCATCCTTGTAGTAGCTCTGAGACACCCCAGAAGTGTGGGTCTTGCGGCATCCTTCCTGACAAGACACCAGAGGAGCTTACAGACGCGAGTGCCAGGGAGGCCGTTGCCGTTGAATCCGACATAAAGAGCCAAGTTAACGTCATGTTGTCTGTGACTGATCAGGAGTGTAGTTACATGTCAGTAAAGGATGAGGATAACATGGTAGAGAACATTTTGTATGTGTCTGCATCTTTCTGAGTATAGAGGGGAGACCAGGTCAAGTTGTTAACCCATGAGCAACTGAACCGTACGAAACCGCCCGTCTGTTTTCTTTTTTTTTTAAGTTTATTTCTTTATCCTTTATAATATATATATATATATATATATATATATATATACTATATATATATATATATTTATATTATATATATTATATATATATATATTATATATATATATATATGATTTCAAAAAGGTCAAAGGTCAACAAAAGTGCACTTCTGTGACATACCGTGTCTTCTGTGATCATGACATTTTACTTGAAAAATTACATAATAAGTATGGCGTGAGAGGGATTATTTTGTCGTGGTTCAGAAGTTATCTAAATCATCGCAAACAATATGTTGCATTTAAATCCAGTCACTCATTATATTCTAACGTGTCATGTGGTGTCCCTCAGGGATCTATCCTCGGGCCCCTACTTTTTTTGATTTACATTAATGATAGTATCAATTCCTCTCCTCGTTTGAAATTCATCTTATTTGCAGACGACACCAACGTTTTTTATTCCCACAAGGACATTGCAACGCTGGTTGATACACTAGATATGGAATTAAGCAACATATCGAAATGGTTTAGAAGTAACAAGCTTTCATTGAATATTGATAAGACATCTTTTATACATTTTCATACTCTTCAATCCCAACCCACCCTTCCTAAAAGTATTTCTATTGATGAAACAAACATTGATGAGAAACATTCAACCATTCAAGTTTCTAGGAGTGACCCTAGATAGTAATCTAACTTGGAATATTCATGTCCAGAATATTACAACAGCAATATCAAAAGCAACTGGTGTTTTAAGGAGAATAAAGTATTCCATTAATGATCAAACTTTAATAATGTTATATAACACTTTATTTTTACCATTTTATGTAATGTACTGTAATATTGTATGGGGCAATTGTAGCAAAATTAAATTGAACACAATTTCTATTCTTCAGAAAAAGGCTCTTCTTATGCACACACTCAAATTTCTTGGCTTACACTGATCCCATATTTTATCGCCTAAAAACTCTAAAGGCCCATGATATACATTTATATCTAACTGCCATGTACAAACACACTCGAAATTTATTACCATTTTTTCATAATGCCTTAGTAACCAATGACCACTGATATTCACTCATACTCAACCCGTCGTTCCCAAGATTTTCATTTAAGTAATCCAAAGCTTCTACTTGCTCAAAAGTCGATCAGACATCACGGTCCGGATACATGGAACACTCTTCCTGAGGAGTTTAAACAGTGTGCCTCCTTGTTTTCATTCAAAGCAAACTTAAAGAAGCACATTCTATTACAGTGTACTTCAAATACGAACTAAAAACAAATAATTTATATGACTAATGTTGGTCTCCCGATAGCAACATCGCATATGGTTCCCTCTTCCACCAAACCATTTCTATTATTCTAAATTCCAACCTATCTGCCCTTGTGCACTTTCAAGCACTTGCACGCACATTCACCACCATCACACATCAGAGTTTATTTTCCCCTGTTATCTTCGCAGCAGAATTTGTACTGTTACGAATCTAGTACGTCCCTACCTTTTCCTCGGGCCGGCCATCTCTTCAAGTTATGCTTACAATGGCGGCCCTCTGCATAATCGCTTCTTAACTATTGACAACTATTGTTGTAATCCCCGTTGCATAGACATGCATACAGTATATTATATCATTAATTTCCTTTTATATCTTTGTTTATGCAAGTCAAACGACCCTGTTCTGAATTTACTTTGTATATTTCCCACATGTTCATGATTATGTACCTTATGTATATTGATTTGCTGATTGATTTTTTGATTTGCAGAAAATAAAGTATCTATTAAACAAAACCATTCTCTATTGGAAAAGGCTTATATAGGTTCTCAAATAATTATAACTGTCGAAAGCTGTCGAAATGAGAGCAATATTGCTGTACCCACTAGAGAACCATTATGGGCATTATGTACAAGATTTTCCGTTGCTAGAGGGTTAATACACGGGTAGGTTGTAACATGATCATTTTTTCAAAATCTAAACTGGAGACGTCGTTCACAACTTTTTTTTTTACATCAAACGTAATGAAACTATATCTTTGCATGCGAAATTTGATCATGCCTTGACAGCGTATGGAGAAGTTGGGGAAATCCGTTTTCTCCCCTCTCTGAGTAAAATCATAAGATAATCAATGTGTTTGTCCTTTTTTTTATTTCACAAAAACCATTCATCTTCAGTTAATCATGGGTATATGTTGGTAAAAAAAATGTGTGTCTGTGGAGTCTTTTGATGAGGGTAACACCATGTGATATTTGAGTTTGTATTAAGCACATATAATTTGCGTATAGGTTATTGAAAGCGATACATATCGGTTCAAGTTGTAACACTATAACAGGTTAACTAAACCCATTTGTTGATTATTAATGTGATGTAACAAGTTACCCCAATGAATTTCAGTATAGTTATGTTTTGTTACAGACAAAAAGTCTGATTTATAATGACATGTTGTTTTTCGTACCTTAAAGCTTATGTAAAGATTATTGATCAATCATATTCAGATGTTCAAAGCCTATACACTCTTAAACCAATTAAATAAGTGACTTGCAATTGTGCATTCAGCTAAGTGAAAAACTTATGTTGCATGATGTACGTATATGTGTCACTGTTTGATACTTAATTCCGTTTGCTTCGACGAGAAAGTTAAGTTGTATTGCAGTTAAGAGTAAACTTAATTTATCGCGTTTATTCATGATCAATGTTATATATTGTGATAATCACTTCATATCCATCTGTGATATGTTTCAATGTGTAGCATTCGATCAGAGTGCGAGTAAATATGAAGAGTTTTGCAAAAACCGATAAGTCCATAATTCCCAAATGGAGGTATTTGCGATTAAAGGTCAAGAAAAATAAAGAGAATAATAAGAAAAAATTTGCTTCTTTTGACCATAACTTCAAAAATATACCTTTATACGTAGTGACCAATATATCATTTAAAAGGTATTATTTTGTACTTCATGACAGAGACCGCACTTCAAAATCTTCAAAAATGGACTTATCGGTTTTTGCGAACAAACTCTTCATATAAACTGCACAAGTGTGCACACACACTCATAGACAGATAGACAGACAAAATACACAATCCAATTCCGTGATATGGTATAGTTACAGTTACAGTTACAGTTTTTACTGTTTTCAATGAATAGAGGGTCTAAGCTATTCGCAAAGAGAAAAAGAAGTAAATTACTCTGTTTGTTTGCTTGATGGACCTCAAAATGTAAAATTTGTAGCATTGTTAATAAACTCGGTCTCACCTACTGAGGTATATAGGAAACAACCGAACGCTCCTAGATATCCCGAACCAGAAGTAGAGTACACCCTTTCCACTTCTCCCCAATGTTCTGATGTATACGGATATGCAAGTTTAAAAGTGTGTATATCTTACGTGTACATTATGTGCGTATGACTGTATGTATGCTCCGAACTCTGTACTCTTTAACACGAGTTCCTGGCGTAGTACAAGGGTAAAACAAAAGTCTATTCCATTTTGTTTTTTGTTTGTTTGTTGTTTGTTGTTTTTGTTTGTTTTGTTTTTTTGTTTCTGGTTTTTCAAACGATATTAGACTTTTGTAAAAAGCTGTAGAATGTTCTTGCAGATTCTCGCACAAAAGCAAAGGCACGCCAAATAACTATCTGTATTATACATTATACTTTCGCATAAATATATGTGTAATTGGTACTGTATTCTATTTAAGAATAGTGTCATGTTTTGAAGGTAGGGGATACCTTTTACAGACCTCCCAAAATGCAGCAAAACATTAAATATGAACCTCAAGGGACTTGTTCAGGCCACTGCTTAGAAATTTGGAAGTCAACAGTTATCTACAATTTGAAGAATGCACAAAACTCTTAACTACTCAGTAGTTCTGTGTGTCAGCCACACTTAAGCCTTTTTGTCGCAGTCGTCTGTATTTTTTTATCTATAAACACAAATCTTAAAGTATAAGAGCTGTTGTAATATTTTGTGTGGCAAGAATGTATATAGTTTTGATGAACTTCCTTCACAAAATATACATGATGGACACACATGCAGTGCATGGGTCTGCAAAGGTAGCCTAATGTACTGGAATTTACGATGAGCCCGACCAAAATTCAATTCAAAATCTAACGGTCAATAAAAATGTACTAGATGTTACCTTCCACTATGGGAGTTTCTAAAACGATACTCTCTTCAACATACCACTGTATTTATACAACTTTCATTTAAGGCATGCAAATGGGATTCCCTACCTTTAAGGAATCAAACATGAAACTGATTTCGATTTTGCCTTCTTTTGGTTTTGCTTTTGTTTGTTTTTTCTCAAAAAAGTAAAAAGTTCTCGCAGCCTCTCTCACAAAAAAAGGCAAGCCAAGTGTATGTACGCTAGTTTACAAGTGACTTAATCATGTGCAATACACTCCTTAAATTTGCGTGCTTGTTTTGGTTTTGTGTTCTGTTTCAAACGTATAAATCGGATATACAAACATGTATGGTTCCTGGCGTATCAGAGTATTCAATCCCCAATCAATTTTGTATGTTGTTTTGTATTGTATTTTTTTGTTTTGTTTTGTTTTTTGGGGTGGGGTTGTTTTTATTCTTGAAACCATTTTAGTCTTTTTTGTAAAAAGTTGTAATGTTCAAGCATTTTCTCGCACGAAAAACAAAGGCAAACAAAACGTACCGGTATGTATTTGGACGAAAATGCATGCGGTGAATATGTGCAATCTGTGGTAAGGTATTTCTGCATCTTAACTCAAACTGGTCCGATGAGGGAGATTATAATGATCTGCTATGCAAATGTAGAAAAGAGAGCAAGTATTGATTAATTCACGAATAGGAGTGTCCTAGCGATAAAGGAATAAACTTTACTGCACATTTTGTTATCGAGTTATCTATTGTTTATACCAACGAAAGGACAATTTAAAATGAAGGCATAACATGAGAATGGGTTAATTTTATTGCACTATACATACCAAGTGATCATCATGTTTGTCTGTTTATGTGTTTATGTGTTTATGTGAGTGCAGTGTATGGGGCAGGCTTCTGTATGATCTGACTGAAGTAAAATCGTCCTTCATCAGAAGTGCTATAGCTTGAATAGAAACCGACTATACTCTAAGTGTCTATTATTATGATAAAGAAAAACCACTTCTAGTGGCAGAATTACGTCTCACGAGATATATTACTTTCGGTCAACATGTCCTGTCTTGTGTTTCCGTATCATAAACTTATCACGACATCTTATACCCCATCATGTTTAAGGCAAGAACTAATAGATGCACGCTCAATTATTCTATTCTTCATGTGTTTCAGTGAACAATTCCTCAAAAAATCGAGGCAAACATGCCTTTCAGTTTCACAAACACGTCTTTCTTTCAATCAAAGTTTGTCCAGACTGCGGCGAGTTTTCAAATTGAATGAAGAGGCGTGTCCTTTGTCATGCATGCATGCATATGCACTTACGTGGATATAATAGACATTCAATCCAGTAGCCGTTATAAAACAGCCACATATTGTTCATAAACGATAAACTGCCTAGTTTTCCTTTCTTTCTGGAGTGAGTGTAGTCCTGAAAAGGACTGTGAACCAAGGAAAATAGAAGAGTGTAGGAAAGGACTCAACGTTTCGGACAGTTGACTGTCCGTCCTCACTGAGGGCGGACAGTAACGTTGTAACGTTTTAACAGTAACGTTGAGTCCTTTCCTACACTCTTCTATTTTCAAGGACTCAACGTTTCGGACAGTTGACTGTCCGTCCTCACTGAGGACGGACAGTCAACTGTCCGAAGCGTTGAGTCCTTTCCTACACTCTTCTATTTTCCTTGGTTCACAGTCCTTTTCAGGACTACACTCACTCCAGAAAGAATACTCTTACTCAATTTCTCACCTCTCGTCCGACCTTTTCTTTGTATCTTTCCCCTGTCATTCCAACAGTCCTTCTAAGGACTAGTCATGGTGGACCGCAAACCGAATGTATCTTATGTACTACACCATGCAAACACCATCCTTCAAAAATCATCTGCCTAGTTTTCTTTTGCAAATATACAAAAAAGTAAATACAGCAAGAAAAAAAAGGACAAAAACATATGGAGGATTAAAAATCAGAGTGTGAATAAAGATGTGCTGCACTTCAGGCTATAAGGCGAATGGGGTCAATCAATTAATTTCGATTTTATTGTCCGTTTCTGGAGTTTTGTTTGCATGTATATTACATTGAACACATTGGTACATACATAGAATGCACACGCACAAGTTTCCATGTTTAACATAAAAAAAGGAGAAAAAGGGATATACAACGTAAAATCAATAATAATGTCAGATATACATGTACATAACATTAGAGAAGATAACATTATTAAAGCTGGACTGAGTCAAACTTATGTTTGGTATAATGTGCGTGTGTGTGTGTGTGTGTGTGTGTGTGTGTGTGTGTGTGTGTGTGTGTGTGTGTTTGTGTGTGAAAATAAGAGACTGTACCAAAATTCCAAGGCGATAATTTCTTCTATGGATAAAGACGAAAAAACATTTTGTCAGTTAGCACTAATAGCCTATGCACACTGGCACGCTTACATCGACAACAATAACATAATATCGCTGAGGTATAATCAGAAACACTTGACTATCGATAAGGGTCTACACTCTAATGATCTCTTTGATTATGTTCAAACCTATGAATGATTTTTTTTAACCATATAGTTTCCTTTTCATTCAATTATTCATTTCCATCCAACAAAAGAGTGAAACAGAATACAAATACAAAACATGCATCGCACAAAACGCAACATACTTTAAGAAATACAATAATCATGCAGTATGAACCATTATGTATTCTATGAAATATGTTACGTGCAATTGAGTAGAACAACAAGAACAGCAATGCATACTTATAGCATTGTGGACAGAAAAGTAAGTATACAACGATGATAAAGAGCGGTCTACTAAAAAGCAGGGCTTGTAAAATGTGAATCATATTTAAACATGTAATTTCATCATGCAAGAATAAGTATCATCCAAAATCTATTAAAGCACTGCTATAATGTAGATGTTAATATGAAAAAAAAAAAACATAACCTTTGCCCCGCTCACACTTCAAGGTCTCTATATCTTTCTAGTGCCACTTACGCACTTCCGGAGTAAAAAAAAATGGTGACACCTTTTATATGTATTCCTTTCTATGGTGCAAAAAAAAAGGGGGGGGGGAGTCCCCCCCCCCCCCCCCCTCCCCCGGTTCCTCCGGCCATGCATAATATGGGAATACATGAGGTTTGTTGTTTCCTTCTTTGTTTGTTTGTTGTTGTAGCTTACTGTCCCCCGCCGCCATCGCGTGTAACATAATATGAGTGCAAGATTATAGACATCGACGTGATACTTTCCATGTTTTCGGTGGTCTCGGACATGTCCTTCTACGGTTCTTTTCTTTCTTCTTCTTTTTCTATTTCCGAGATTTTGCTCCTACTTGCCTTCGTCTACTCTTTTCTTATTTTGGATTTATTCGATCAAGCTGGTTGATAAGTGCACAGTTCCTTCACGAGCAAAAAAAAAAAAAAAAAAAAAAAAAAAAAATGCCCTTAACCAATTCTCACGAAACGACTGGAAACGACATCTATCGAACGAATTGAATAGCTCTCGGGCAATGCGAGATTTTACGTTACACTTTTCAGACAAGTTCTCTTACTACAGGCAGAAATCATGGTACGTTGGAATTACAAACAGTTGACCAAAAAGCGCCCAATATCACCACCATCTCATCGTTTATGTACAATTTCCTGAACTATTAGTTATGAGAAATTATTGCCTGACACTACATCGTAGTCATGTTCTCACTAACTCTCAAGTTATTCAGACATTTGTCGTTAAATGAAACCCGATTACTCGCATCAGGTCAAAATGTTATGCGAAGTACCACTCGTAGCTACTGATGTCCCGCTGAAAATATTGCACTTGTCCTGCAATGGGACAACGTTCAGCACGTACGATTTGTAGCATGTATCTGTAATCTACAAGTACTATGCAGAGCCCCTTGGTCCCGTAGTTCTTTTCATTGACTTTCAAAAGGACAAAGGCGTATAACTATAAGGCATAGACTCTAGATCTAAAAAAAAAAAAAACCTTCCAACATTTATTTTCCTAGTTGGCAGTGCAGTGTGGTTCAGCCCATGCGTGTGTGCTACTGCTAACGTTAGGTTCCTGTGTGTACAGGGCCTCGCGCCGGGGTTAACATTGGGTATGACTGCGTGTGATCGTGATCGTATTCTAACGTTAGATTTCTATTCAGCATGACTCGAGGGAGCCCTTCTGCCGACTTGGTAGCTTGTAATGATAGTCTCTGTCACTAGATTGGGCTCTGGCTCGAAAGTATCCCTCCACTTCATGAGTATGGCATGGCTGGCTGGGGTGCTCACAGGATTGGTGGGAGGCCCTTGAAACTGGTTAGCTTGGGCCTTGGCCATTGGCCTCGGGGCAAGTTGCTCATGAAACACTTGTCACTTGACCGAGGCCTTGTTCACTTCTCCTCCATCTCACATCTGACAAAAATTGTCGCAAGTTCAGGCAGTGACTTTTTGTTCTACACATGTCCACTCTCCGCATTGTGGAGAAGAAGAACTTTTTGAAAAAATCTGGTTTTAATCAACCGATGTGCAGCAACCCACCAAAACTGGTGGGTGCCAGCAGGTTCGCTCAATGCAGGGCTAGGCCTACCGCACTGATCCCACTCCAAATTTTCAGCATTTTTTTTTTTTTTTTTTTTCTGCAGCTCTTGCCTTGCAATGCATGACTCGGCCGCATGACAGTAAAACTTGAGTCCCTGCACCTGACATCATTTCACAAATATAAAGAAAAAAATGAAATCAAAACTAACCTAATCTTGTGCATATTGCTATTCCACACTGGTACGGTGGGTATGGTAAGGGTACCACCTATCGGCAGGGTACCTTCACATCGGCACCCTGCGTATCATGGCTGTTTACGTATAGAACGAAATGTGCCATTTGCTATGAAAACAATAAAAACGAAGTTCAAAACGAAAATCAAACTCACAGACAAACTAACAAACCATACTAAACACGTTTCAATTACACATCCGCTCAGTAACGACGCATGGCTGTGAAATTCACGTGTATTACCTACGGAGAGAGGGGGTGCTGATCGCAAGGTACCCTTTAAGCTTCGCGAAGAAAATGGAATGCACGCACTAAAATTGCGCTATTTTAAAACGGAGATTCAGAATCAACGAGACGGTCACAACATTCAAATCTGCAGTATTTATGGCATATTTGAGATAAGAATTAGGCGAATTTGTTTTATACTTTTGGAATAAACAAGCTACAGATCCATAGGGTGACGATTAGGGTGACGATAGGTGGTACCCTCAATCATACTCCAATTTGTCAGGAGAGGTATTATTGGTTCACTTTTATCAGGAATTCTGCTGTTTACTTGCCTTTGGGCGTCTTTCGTGCAGGCGTCCTGCTGTATCCAGCGCAGACAGTGCGCAAGCTATGCAAGCTGTGGGATTTTCAGAACGAGCTTGCGCATGAATGTGAGGAGATTTCTGTCCAAGGCGTTTTATTTCATGGCTTGCGTGCTGTCTGCGCTGGACGTAATTTCTGCTACTGTAACACTTCTGGTATGGGCCCTGTTGCTAGAAACTTGAAATGCGACCTAATAACTTTACATCAAAAGCAAGTGTTTTCATGTATGCTGCTAGTTTTCCTGGAATCATAGAAAAGTCTGCAACATTTTTAAAATGAGCAGGAAACGACCTTACATCGTGTTACATCCCACTGGTTTCTTGTGCAGAATGATTGTAGAACACTGTATCCCCTAGATTTGTTGATGTCACCCCTTGGCTGTCAGGATGCTAGTTCATGGTCCTTTAGGCTATATATTGAAAATCTGATGCACATTTTATTATTCTTGCATTTCAGCCCAAAGCAAAGAAAGTCAAGGGGAAGAAGGTCGCCCCGACCCCTTATGCAGCCAAGAAGGCTGCGCCGAAGAAGGTGGTCAACCCTCTCTTTGAGAAGAGGCCCAGGAACTTTGGCATCGGTAAGTGACAGCGAGGAGAAAGACCAGAGTCGAGATCCACATGTGACGATATGATAAGGACACAAAATGTGTGAATGTGTCTGATCTGTGCACAGTGTAGTGAAGATTGCACCTTGAAGATTGGTGTTTACCACCATGCTATGAAGAGAATTAAAAGGAATGGTATAATCTTGGTTGAGATGGGGCTTCAGGTTTCAAACTTTTTTAATGAGATAATGAGAAACCTCTTATGAAATATGAAAGCGCATACAATTCTCAGAGGAATTCAAAGTTTATTTGATGGAATTTGGTTTTGAAATGGCTGACATTCCATGTAAAAAAAAAAACCCAACAACTTAGAGGTTAGAGCATTTGTCTTACTTTGTTTTTTGATATCTCTGCCATTTTAAAACATACTTTAATTGAATAAACTTGGAACTGTTCTTAAAGGGTGTGTACAGTTCTGGTTGAGGTGAGGATTTAGCTTTTAACGTTTTGCGAGATATTCAGAAACCACTCTATGAGATGTCAAAAAGAATGCAATTCTAAGGGGTATCAAAAGTTTATTTGATGAAAATCGGTTTTGAAATGGCTGAGATATAAAGTTCCAAAAACAAGGTGAAACAAAGAGATCCTAATAAAAGGCGTGGCCTGTCGTCTTTCATTATTATCACTTGTTTGGATATCTCGGCCATTTGAAAACTAATTTTCATCAATTAAACGTTGAATCCTTCTTCAAATTACATGCTCTTTCATATTTCATATTAAAGAGGTTTCTCATTATCTCACTTAGGAATGTTCAAAACATGAATCCCCACCTCAACCAGTACTGTACAGTCCCTTTAAAATTGCATGCTCTTTTATATTCCATATGATGTTTATCTGAATCCCCCATCTCAACCAAATGTATTTGTGTATCTTAAAGGAATACTTTATGGGGTTTGTCTGTCTGTCACTTATGATCTTAAAGACTCCTTACCACTCTTCTTCCTGCTCTACAATGATGTTAAATTGAATTTCTTCACCTGATACTGTGTGATGTTTGTAATCGAGCTTTTTAAAACTGAGTGGACTGCGGGATCATAGTGAACGAGTGGTAGTCCAAGCTTCAAATAGGCGCCCAAGATGTTGTATACCAGGCATAAGCCGAAAGCATCAACTTGTAACGGATTCAGTGTTCCATGAACTAAATGTAATCAATACAAAGTTGAGTAAATGATTTGGTGCCCAGTCAATTAAATAATTCAATAAAAGTGTGTATGTTTATTGGCACATTACTAACAACAATAGGCCTACCATGAGTTTAAGCCAACAAAACATTGCAAAACAAATAATCCTATGTCTTCATTTTTTTTTTTTTCACCACATTTTCAAAACAAGTGAAAATATCTGCACTGAAGAATCTTGACATGTTTGAAGCCTTTTTTTTTAATGGGAAGTGAATGCAAGCAACTTTTTTTTTTTTTGTTGCTTTACAACGTTTCTGATGCTGGACCCGTTTCTCTACCACTTGTTCTTCTACGTCTGCCTGTGTGCTAGGAAATGACATCCAGCCCAAGAGGGACCTGTCCCGCTTCGTCCTCTGGCCGAAGTACGTCCGCCTGCAGCGCCAGAGGGCTGTACTCTACCAACGCCTCAAGGTCCCCCCTGCAATCAACCAGTTCACCCAGGCTCTCGACAGACAGACTGGTATGTGCTCTTGGTCAACCTTTGTTTTTGTCCCCGCCGAACGAGTTCGAGCAGGGGACTATGAAACGGGCTCCGTACGTGTGTGTGTCCGTGTGTCCGTCCGTCCGTGTGTCTGTGTGTCCGTGTGTGCGTCCGTGTGTGATCAAAATGTTCAAAATGCTACTCCTTCGCCATTTCTAACCCGATTTTGATTCTGTTTGCTTTATATGATAGCACTACATGGGAGCTTTGAAACTTGTATACAGAATTTCAGTTGTGACCTTTGACCTTGACCTTTGACCTATATTGTACATTTTGCTTCAAAATGCTACTCCTTCCCCATTTCTAACCCGATTTTGATTCCGTTTGCTTTATATGATGGCACTAGGTGAGGGCTTCAAAACTTCTACACAGAATTTTGACCTTTGACTTCTTTGTCCTTTGACCTTGATTTTTGACCTATATTGTACATTGCCTACAAAATGCTACTCCTTCGCCATTTGTAACCCGATTACAATTCCATTTGCTTTAAGTGATGGCACTAGGTGAGGGCTTCAAAACTTCTACACAGAATTTTGACCTTTGACTTCTTTGACCTTTGACCTTGATTTTTGACCTGTATTGTACATTTTGCTACCAAATGCTACTCCTTCGCCATTTCTAACCCGATTTCGATTCCGTTTGCTTTATGTGATGGCACTAGGTGAGGGCTTCAAAACTTCTACACAGAATTTTGACCTTTGACTTCTTTGACCTTTGACCTTGATTTTTTTACCTATATTGTACATTGGCTACAAAATGCTACTCCTTCGCCATTTCTAACCCGATTTCGATTCCGTTAGCTTTATGTGATGGCACTAGGTGAGGGCTTCAAAACTTCTACATAGAATTTTAACCTTTGACTTCTTTGACCTTTGACCTTCATCTTTTTACCTATATTGTACATTTTGCTACTAAATGCTACTTCCGGCGGGGACATATATTACGCACCGCGTAATTTCTACTTTTCCTTGTTCTTTCTTGACTTTGTTTTTGTTGTTTTTCTACCTATTGTCAAGCAGTTGGCTAAAGTTTTCCTAAATTAAGGAGTGAAATTTATGCATACATGGTCATATACTGCAGAATGTCATTATCTTGCTTACAGAGTCAATGATGTTGTCTTTGAGTATTTGCTATATGAAATGTGATTTCAGCATAAACCACCCCTGAGACTCTGAATCTTTTGAAAAGCTTATTTCACATCCCATTGTCCCCTCCTCCCCCCCCCCCCAAAAAAAAGGGAAAAAGATAAAAAGAAATGCAAAATTTGTATCATTTTACAATTACCGACCCAACTACATATCAATGTTTTTTCGTTTCTTTTTTTTTTTCTTTTTTGTCAGCCACCCAACTTTTCCGGCTGATGAACAAGTACAGGCCGGAGACCAAGCAAGACAAGAAGGCCAGGCTTCGGGCCCGTGCCGAAGACAGGGTCAAGGGTCGCGAGGAGGTCCCCACAAAGCGGGCACCCCGCATCATGTCAGGCGTCAACACCGTCACGTGCCTGGTGGAGAACAAGAAGGCCCAGCTTGTGGCCATTGCCCACGACGTGGAGCCCATTGAGGTGACCGCTTGTCCCGTGGCATGAGACTTTCATGCTCTACTGGACATCCATCACTTTCTGAATTTTGTAATTAACCCTTTTCATTGAAGGCATAATTTACCATTTGCAGATGATCAAAAACCCCTCATTACTGCATCAAAATCATTCTAAACTGTGAGTTAGGGATAGAAACAACCAATGTAACAATTTGAACCAGTATAATCGATGTTAAATATTGTTAAACATACAAAATGTGAACAATAGTTATAATATAAATGTTTTCAGACCAAACCGTCTACAGTTACAGTTTAATGAGAAAAAAATAGTAATATCTCCTTGTATTTTAGTCTTTATTGCAAACATTTTATATGGTTGGGTGTTTTGTGATACAACTGACCTACACATACGCATCAAAAGTGATATCTTGAACATTCTTTAAATCACTGCTCCCATGGGTAAACAGGACCTTTAATGTACACATGTAATTAGTGTTCCTACAAAATTTGAAAAATTGGTAACACACATGCAAGCCAAAGCTTCATGGGTGTGCATAGCTACATGTTGTTACACATTTGTACATGTATATTATGTGATTATGCGTTGTGAGTAAAACTGTATGTTAAAAAAAAAAGCAATTTATTCAAAATGAAAAAAAAAAGTGAATGATGTTGTACAAGTTGTATAATGCTAAGGAAGTGTTGATTATACGTTTAGACTAAGAAAGACATGCTAACGAGGTATCTAATGTATGGCTGTGATTTCTGGGCCTGTAAGGAAGGTTTATACAAGTATTTAAACATTTGAAGACTTCTCCAAAGGGATATGTGTCATCGGCTGGGGAAAGATGATCCATCAAGCCTTTTTCACAGTTTAATCAGATAATTTAGTTTCACTTCTGATTGATGTGATTGCAGCATCCTAATGAGGACTATATTCTGATCAAATTACATGTGCATACAGCATTGTGCCTATCTGAATACACACCATGGAGGAATATTACAATGCAGTTGTTATCATTGGTGATAGTATTGTTGTAATCACCATCATTGTAATTGTTTCATTGGTATGGTTTTCATTTGGTTTAAAATTGCCTGAGAAATGATAGGACGGGGTATTGGCTGGAAATGGATGGTTACTTGCATTGTACATACTTCTGTATCTCTTTCCTATCAGGAAGTTAAGATGGGAAGTTCAGAAATTCCAGGTAGTGCATTCTTTCTGCAGTGATGTGATGAATTTCTTCACCTGAAAAGCGTCGTGTAGATTACAAAATCGAGCTTTTTAAAACTGAGCAGAAAGATAAGGCAAGAATTCTTGGCCTGGTGCGCCATGTAGCCAGGTAGCTTGAAAGCCTTACTCAGTGCAGGCTGCTGATTTCAGCAAATGTCATGACAAAGAAACTAACCTGTCTGATTTGGTTGGGTTTTATTCTTTTTCCCCATCAATCCAATGTTTGCCTTCTTCAGATTGTGCTGTTTCTTCCTGCGCTGTGCCGAAAGATGGGCGTGCCATATTGCATCGTCAAGGGCAAGTCCCGCCTGGGCCAGGTTGTGCACCGCAAGACGGCGGCATGCCTCGCTTTCACCCAGGTCAACCCAGAGGACAAGAGCGCCCTCTCAAAGCTGGTAGACGCTGTCAGGACCAACTACAACGACCGATTTGAGGAGGTGTGTGCGAACATTTCACGAAATCGTATCTTGTTTATTTGCTTGTTTTTCACCTTATGAGCAATTCCATGAAAAATGTTACTTTTCCTAAAAATCCTAAATCTGCAATAATTTGAAAAATATATGAGAATGTTACTTTTCCTAAAAATTCTAAATCTGTAATAATTTGAAAAATATATGAGCTACAGGGACAAATTTAGTATCAAATGCTAGAACTTGTCAAGTTCTTTCACTTGAGTGGTATTTTGATACAATTGAAGTACATTGATAGGCATTCTTTTCTTCAAAAAACCCATTTGGGGGCAAAATTTTTGATAATTTTTGTAAAAACACACAATCTTTGACTCTCATTATTCCATATTCATTAACACTTCACCATTTGTTTCAAAGTGGTTTATGGTTGAAACCTAAACACACACACACACACACACACACACACACACACACACACACACACACACACACTAATATTAGCCTTGTCTCAGATATGAGCTTTGTTAAAATATGAATATTGGGACTTTCAAAAGTGGACAAAGTTGTTATGTCTGTAACGCTAAAAATGTAATGTCCGTAATGCTACATTTGTGAACCTGTAGAGTAAATGCTGAATGTGTTGTACAAAATTATCCATCTACAACTTAAACAGGACCTGAGCATTCATTTCAGAAGAAAATTCCTTTTACTTCATGCTCTGATTCATAAATTTCTCAACATATTCACATGGAGGTAAATAATCGTGTCCAAAAAATGCAATGTCCTTAACGGCAAGCATTTTGTGTAATATCTACCAAATGATGATAGTAACAGATCAACACTCGGACTGTTAACATTTCAGGATGACTGTGTTAGAATAAACCATGAATGGATTAAGAATGATTATGCTGAGTTGTTGAAATAAGCCCACAAGGTCACAAAAAAAAAAAAAAATCTCTAAATGTAATGCCTGTAATGCCGGCATTGCCCTCATGTTTCACACAAAGCAAGAGTCCAGTGAAAGTTACTGATATTTGTTAACTAGGTCTGAAAGCAGTTCTAATGGGAAAGAGGGAACAGAAAATGAAAAAAAATGATAATGTTAAAGATATTACAGTCTGAAATGTTTCATCAACAAAATTCATCAGTCATCTTCATTCATCAAATTTCTATGCCTCTGCGCGAAGGGTGCGGGAGGTATTATTCATCAGTGTATTACCATGAAAAACTTTTTGAGAAAAGAGAAGTTGCCACTTGGTTGTCGCCAACCAGGGCGGTATCATCGCTGCAAGGAGCAGTCTGACTTCCTTGAAAATGATTCTCCCATCCTCTCAATCCCTTCCTGTTGTTCTCCACCTGTCCCTCCCAGATCCGTCGTCACTGGGGCGGAGGTCAAGTGGGTAGCAAGAGCCAGGCCCGCATCACCAAGCTGGAGAAGGCCAAGGCCAAGGAACTGGAAGCCAGGGCCTAGGGTGAGATGCCCCTCCACAAGCTCAGCGTCAGACTTGCTCGATCTTGACATATCACACTCACACCACCACCACCACACACAGGCCTTGTATCTCCTCATTATTCGTTAACAAGACGGCCACCCACAGACTGAGACAGCCTTCCCTTCTCCAGGGTTGGTGTTCTACATCTTGCCTCTTTTTCCCCCGTGATGACCATGGCGTGACTCCTGATCAGTGACCAGGGTCCTCCTTGCTTTTTTTCAGAAACCACACTTGTTTTCCAAGACCTATGGCATGATTGTAAAATCACATCTCTGCTTTCATAGCAAACAATAAAATAAACTGAAAGACTTATGATGAAGCGTCAGGTGTACTCTCTTTTCTGCGAGTTTGGAGGCAAGTTTTAATCATACCCAGTACCACATAGATTCAGTGTGGAAGTGCGTATGCATTGTTTGCTGTAGTGTTGTTGGTGGGATGTTTTGTTTTTGAAGTGAAATGTCTGGAGACTGACAGATGGATACAGTTGTAATGAGAAGTACAGTGTGTGTTGGTTTATGCATTCATTGTTTAGAACTTCTATCATTTTTTTTCAAAGATCACCAATGTGACAACTTCTTAATGTTCATTTTCTTCTTTGAATTTTGCACATATGTGACCGTGCACCTCAAAACGAACATAAAGTCGCACACACAGATTTTGCGTGAGGACTGAAAATAAGTGAAATGGGTCAACCTAGCCGAACTTGACTTTTTCATATTTTCTGAAACAGCGGGTCTCCTTTTACATTATGCGAAAATTTGGTATCATAAAATGGGCAGGAAAGTGTGTCTTTTTAGCAGTTTATCTTGAACATTTTTGGTAGAATAGTGTGATTAGGTGTGTCTTAAAAATCTCTTTTTCATTTCTGAAAAACCTTGTCCACACTCTTCACTTTCAACTCTAATAACTTTTGAAAGGATAGTGCTACTGCTTTGAAAGTTGGCTTTAATTATGGACAGAACGTGTTAATGAGGCATGCTTAATTTCAGTTTAATTTGATAATCCCTTCATTGTTGTTACTCTGGTGGTTTACTTCCTATTTTTTGTCCCATTCATTGCACAGCCAGCATGGTTTGGTAAAGATTAAGCGCTTGAATAGACACTGTACTTCAGAGCCTCTTTTCTCAGTTCTCACTTTTCCTGAGTTTGTGCATTCTTTCCAATATTTAGATAGGTTAGGAGAGTCCATTTGATTTGAGTTACACATCATTTTAAAGCTTAAAGTCTGCTCTTTCAGAATATGGTCTTAACTAAAAATTCATGTCTGGCGACTTTTTGTTTGTTTTGAGGTGCAGTGTCACATATATCCGTGATGGGGAAGGAAGGGATGGGAAAATGAAATGAGACATGTCCAAAATTGTTCAATCACTATAAAATCACCATCATCACATCATGGGGAATATGAGTGTAGCTTGTGAAGCAGTGTGCTGTATGTTATGATTTGACAGGGTTGCAGTAAGACTCTTACTAAGAGTGTGCGTGTTGTGAGATTGTACGGGGAAAAGCTCATTTTGAAAGTGGAAAGCTGTGATGTGATTGTAATGACTCGTAATGTCTCCATTTGTACTTTAGTTGTCATTTGTGGTTAGTCTCTTCAGTCACTTTCATGAAAAAGAGGAAGTGATACTGATTAGAAAGAAGAGACTGCTTTGAATGGCTTTTGAGACTGTGATAGAAACTAATTTGGTCTTGGTTTTCGCTATTTATTTGGTACTTTCTCAAGAAGAATAGTCATCTAACACAAAAGACACACATGTACTGTATTGTACGATGGATTGATTGAAGGCGAGAAGGCCAGAGGCCAGAGGCGAGTCCAGAGGCGAGAAGGGAGAGAAAGAGAGAAATCAATGTGTGTGTGTGTGTGGATGTGTGTGTGTTTGTGTATGTGCACAAACAGTGAGGCCAAACCCTCCTGAAGATCTATGCCAGTTTTCTCACTCATTTCAGTTTGGTGGGAACATCCAATTTGAAGGAGTTGTACTGTGTAATTATCATGGCCTAAACTGAATGGGAAAAAAAAAATCTAGCAGTATTCTTGTGTCAGTTTTGTGATACAAGGTCACACATGTGAGTGGAAAGCTCTAGAGGTTTAAGTTTGTTTTGAGAGATTCCTCTTCCAAAGTGGAGATGATGAGTACAGAAGTTTGTGAGAAGTTATTTTGATTTGAGCTTTATATGACAATCCCATGTTCTATCGGTCCATTTCTTTCCATGCAAAAAGAGGGTGTGTTTTTTTTTTTATTTTCAGATTAAAGAAAATGCACAAATGGCTTCATGTAAATACAATTCAAATGATTCTGACAAAGTAGTAGGACATAACATGTACCTGGTCTGTGAGATACACAAGACATTGTGTACCTAATCACACTATTCTAGAAGAATAGTGTTCCAAAAAACTACAATATTTGTTTCCCATTCACTTTAGAATCCCAAACTTAAGAATTACAATACTGGTATGTATGTAGAAAATTGCTCTTTCAGAAAATGTAAAAAAAAAAACACAACAACTAAAGATTAGCTGTCACCTAGTTTACACATTGTATTTTGAGTCCTTGTGTAAAATTAGGTTGTGTGATTTTTTGTTGGTTTTATGATTCATGGTCACCAATACTGCTGAGGAGTCATGTTAATGCATATATATGCAGTGGTTTTGTAAACTATCCCTCTCTTCTTCACTTCCCTTTCTGTCGTTTCAATCTAAAGTGCAAGATGAGTTCATTTCGCTCGTAGAAAACAACCAGAAAGCAAAATTAGAAATGTGAAAAAGAGATTGAACTACTCTGTGTGGTAATTTCTTGAGTGGAAAAAGCAATCATGATAATATCCAAACATGTATCTGGTCACTTCAGTCACACCCAGTGTAAGTGTTCAGGGAAAATAGGGTGTGTATTTGAAGAGCTTGCTTCCAAAAGGCACCAAAGCCATCACTTATCAATGGATTTTAGTGCCTTTTGGTTGAAAGTGCTTCAATTTTGTCTGTGTTTAGTTTCATGTTGAAAAGGCATGCATCAGAAAAGGGGGATTCTACTCTGTCCCAAGCTGTTGCCAGGGGTCATACCGTTCCAGGCCGGTTAAGGAACTGGTATAATTCTGTTGCTAATGGCAACCAGCTGTTGTGTGTTACTTGTTTTATGCGATCTTTGTAGCTTCTTTGATATGTCATGCTTGCAAGTGTGGCTCTCATGCCAATTTGCCAACTTAGGATTTTATGCAAACCTGTGTAATGATTGAGGCTTGCCAACAACTAATGCAAGCTAGCAGACTGAATGAAATGATTTCTGAATAATAGTACAGTTATCATACATAACATATATACCAATACAGATTAAATTATGTGTGTGTATGTGTGTGTGTGTGTGTGTGTGTGTGTCTGATGCATTAGGCCTATACATTGTACGTACAACATATTTATAGGTATGACTTTATATCACGCAATGTATTAGGAGATGGGCCCTTTTGTTGAAATGCGACGGCATTGTCTCTCTAATGGCAGTTTAAATTGTATACAGCCCATTGTTGAGCAGCATATTGATGTTGCTTTCTGAGCACTGAACAATGGGAATGTAGATTTGTGTAATATTGATTGTGACATATGATAATGTCATACACGCTGATTGTCAAACAATTGCCGAGATGGAATTAAGTAATGAATATCATTTGAATTTGAGTGTCTGCTATTAACAGTACAGCTGTAGGGTGACATAATGCTCTTATTCATTGCTTTCAGTTTCCCCTTTGCAAGGCATGCCAGTCCCCCCCCCCCCCCCCCAATCTATGCAAAAACGAGTAGGCTGTTGCAACTGGAGGGAATCGATATACCGGGTATTGTGGAAATCACTGATACATTTATTGTACTAAGGACCAGTGTCATAATGCATGAAACAAACAACCATGTCTTGTGGGTGAAAAAGTTATGTTGATTATATTGCAAAACTCCCATGCTTTTTGTTTCAACATGGCTAATAGTTTCATCGTGGACTGTAGCCTTGGTGTTTCTCAATGTTCACAGCAAAACACTATAAATAAGAATGTGCTAAGTGGTCTTCAGTAATACCTACATTCTTCCCCTTCCCCCTGAATGACAAGAAATAAGTTGTGAGTGACAGCACACTCCCCTTACAACTCAAGTCGTCAGGACCGGCAGTTTGTTTGTTTGTTTTGTGTGTGTGTGTGTGTGTGTGTGTGTGTTTCTTTTTCGTTATACAGTGTCAACATTTTGCAATTAGTGAACAGTTAAGTATAGAAAGACTGATAGATGATAATTTTGGAACCTGATTTTTACTTCGTTTCAAAGAGAATTTCACAGAAACCATGTTTGTTATTAACGGGAGTGCACTGTATTTATAGGGCATTGTTTCATAGATCTTTCTACAATTATTCACTTTATCCACATAATCATGTGTTTGGAAAACTTCCCTATAAAGGACCTAAATGTGAAAAGAAGTCAGTTTGTGAACTATAAATGCATTGTTAACAACACACATTACACAAATAAACAAATCCAGCTGCATGGTTACAAGCAACTGGAACTTCACAAAGTGCAGACAAATGAAACAAGTTTTGAAGGACCCGTGCTTTATTCACACTATATACAAACACAAATTTATCTTTTTGTCACAATATAATTTATGGAAATGTATATACACACAAACATATGAGTTGTTGGAGTAAAGCTCTACCACTTACCACTTGGAGTACAGACCACAGCAATCGTAGTCAAGATTTGCCTAGACTCTGCAAATCGGACGTGTACACATGTAGCTGGTGATCTGTAGCATTAATGTCTTGTATTAAACTTATGTGGTTTTAGAAAACAGGGAAGGTACATATATATGGGGAAAAAGCAGATTATGCCCTTAAACTACAGTCAGTTCTAGGGAGGCTGGATTTTTTTTTTTTTCTTGTTTCACACTAAGCATGAGCTACACTTAAGAAAATGGTGTGATATGATAGTTTTTGAAAGTGGAAATGACTACACTTAAATTTCTGTTTGGGAGCACTTTGCCACACCATCACAACATCATCCTACTCGAGTGCAAAATACCAAGAACTCATGGTAATACTCCCTCTTTGTCTCGGCCGCTCTTCAAGAGGATCAACTCTCTTCCCTATATCATTACCAGCTTCTTAAGCTGGCCATTTTCAAGTCATTTCATTTTCAATCTTTCAGTTTTCTAAACATGGTCAAAAGTAGCAACAACATTCAGTGACACAAGTCAGTAATAATAAAAACAGTCTCTTTAAAAAAAAAAAAAAAAAAAAAAAAACATCAGTGACTGCATCCATCGCAAATTGCTGTGGACGGAAGGGAGAAGTGGGTTTCACAAATACAAACATTAACCACAGTTGTACAATGCGATGTTTCATCTGATTTCTTTAATTTGGTTTGCTGTGTCACAACATTGACTCATGGTCCCAGAAGAGAATCTAAAATTCAGTTCTACAAAACTAATTATCCATATTTCTTTTTTCTGAGAGAAATTAATGGAAGGATGCCTGTCGGCCTTCAATGGAAATCCATAAAGTAAAACCTGAAACAGTTTCTATTTTCTTTGCCAAAGTGAAGGCACTTTAATCTGAAATTTTAATTCTGAAATTTTAACTGAAATTCCACACAAAAAAGTCTGTACCAAATAACAATTGTAGCTGAGCTATCATACAAATCCTTAATTAGGGCTTGGTATAACGAGATATGGGACTAAACAAGAATTAATGTCAACAGAATTATTGTCCATTCGCAATTGTTGCTCGGAATGCTTAAAAAAAGTTTGGCCCAAGAATCATCCTCTCAACAAGGTTAAGGATGTTTCTGTACTGCAATGTCGGCCATTCTGCCATATCCTGTTAGCACCCACTGTGCACATCAACAAGCAGTTCACCCTTTCTGGACTACAGAGGGCAGTATCTCCACAATATAACCACGCTGCTCACTCGCCTTCTCTCTCTTTCTCCCTCACACTCTCTGTTTATGCAACAAGAGCAGGAAATAAGAGAGATGAATATTCATGCCACACACCTGTGAATGTACAAAATCAGATTTTAACACAAGCTGTAATAATCTTCGTTGCAAATCACGAAAAATACTCATTTGGTTAGGATAAGAGACATATAACTTCATCTCAAAATGTACACTTACAACGTGTACTCTGGAATGATATCATCAGAAATGCACATGTTCTATTTATGACCGTTTGTCTTCCTCACTTAACTGGCAGCCTCTACTTAGAAAATACATTGTATGCCACATGCATCACAATTACCTTTGACCAAGATTCAAGATGGCAGATTCCTAATCCTCATTGAGCCTATGATTATCATTGCTATTCACCATAGAAAAGAGAAAGGAGTACATTATATACCGCACACAAACAAAACTCAAGTTTCTGTCACAATCCAGGCTGCATCTGCCACAGACATGGCAAACCCTGGGGAGAGGTGAAACTTTGAGATTAAAAATGGAACCATGGCAACACGACTCAAGAGTCGCTATGCCTAATCAATCACAGAAACGTTTGCCAAATTGGCAAGTACACTGGATAGAACCTGACAGGTTTCCCCCCCCCCCCAGCTTCCCCGGGGCTGTGTAGTCCTGCAAACATCTCGAGAATTACCTACACCCTTTCAATTGAGTGAATCATAATGAAATGAAAATACACATGCATATATCCATAAAAGGGCACTAAGTTGAGGAATTCTCGTTCAAGATTGGCTAATGGCGCCAAAAAAGTTTGTTACGTCTTTTGTTAAAATTTGTTGCAATGTTCACTCTTCCAATTGTGTTGAAATGCTACGCCCACTGGCTATATATGATGCCAGTACTTACCACTGGGAAAAAAAATAGCTAATTTTGGTGGATATCCTCTTCTTTCCTGCAAGATCCACTTGCTTATTTCAGGATCATAATTTCTGATACAGTCAATGATTTGTCACAATATAAGAGTAAAAGTAAAGTGTAACAGGAAAAGTTGAAAATGACACAAGTAAAAGATGAAAAATTTTGGTAGTGATCTGGGAATTTTCATGAATTTTGGAAGGATTTTTTTTTATAATTTGGCAAATAGGGTCACGAGTTCAAGCAGCATGTATTTGAGGTTTGCATAATGCGTACCAAAGCATGAACTCTGCTCAAGGAGCCATGCAGCCAGCTGGAAGCTGATGAGGTAAGCACTCTCTGCTTTTGTTTTCTTTCTTTTTGTTTTCTTTTTTTAGCTATCATTGTGGAACTGGGCAATTTTCAGCGTGCTTGTATGGGTGGAAATGAGTTGTTTGGCAGAGGTGTGCACTCTCACAGTGTTTTCTATTTTTTGTTTGTTTTTGTTTTTGTCTTTGATATTCTTGTCAGGGATGGGCAAACTCTATTATGGGAAACTGAGGGTGGGAAGTGTGATACTGTCACCACAAAAACACTGCCCCCGGCAGCAATAACTATTACAGGTGATTGTGATCCCTGTATAAAGCTCTTAACCCATTGAGGATGAGCTCATTTTGCTATTTTCCCATAGATATGGGTATACTCTGGACTAGTCTGCAACAGGGTAAACAGCAAACAACACTGAGGAAAAGATGGTGCTCACAATGATAAAAAGAAGACTGCAGTCATTTATCAGACACACCTTAGACACTGAGATAATGGAATTCTTACGCACTTAATCACTACATCATTTTGGTTAAGCCATTGAAATGCAAAGAATATACCAATATCAAATATTTCCCGTGAAACAAAGTCATCAGAGAGAATGAAATCAATTTGTGATAAAAAGTCTGCATTCGTTTTCCAAAACACTGCAAAGAATTCAATTTGAAGAACTCATTGAAGTTCCATTTTGACTAGAATATCAATCTTTAGCATTTGGAAATTAAAAGTTTGGTCAACAAATCTTGTGCAAGAATCTTTGCAGTCAACAAAATATATAATACAATAAAAAAGACATTCTGAAATATCACCATCATTACACAAGGAAATGTAATCATTAAACACTTTCCACTAACGTCACTTTGAGCTTTGGCAATGTGCTTACATGAACATACTCTTACATCAAATTTCACAGTAAATCAGATTGACAGTATTAAACGAGCTGATATTCTAATAGTGACTGGCCTCTCACAAGGGTTACAGGCAGCTCATTACATTTCAGTGTGACACCGTTAGAGCTCACACAGCTGACATTCTGTATGGGCCTTTCTACCGCTACTGAATTCAAACACTGCCGGCAGTAATTCTCTGTGACAGTCGAGAACAGGGACAAAAAAAATGTGCCCAATGCAACTTGAAATAGAAGTCAGAGCTACTGCAAAATAAGATATTTTCGTTGCATGAATATTTTTGCGAACTGGAGCCGACGGCCTTTTCCGCGCCATGAAATTTTTGCGAGTTACCTCTAACATTCAACATTCAATGCATATAGTGTAGACAAGTACTTTCACATGCATTTAAATTTCGCGAATCTTGGCTCTCTCACCAAATTTGCGAATTTGAAACGTTCGCGAACATTCCTCGTTTTACAGTGCCATATCCCAGATCCTGATACAATTCCTACAGGCAAACAAGCAACCACATGTTAAGACCACAGGAAGGCACTACTGTGCAGTCAGGGGAATTGTGATATATTGGATAATGGATAAAGCACTAAGGATTTCACAAAATCAGAAAGTATTGCCCTCCCATCCAACCTCCCCCCCCCCTCCCACCAAATAAAAGAAGAAGAAATGCTACGGAAAAAAAAAAAAAAAACGCAAGAGTAAAATCAGACTATATATGACCCAAGGGTCATAGTGATTTTGATTGCTTTTTTTCCAACCCGGCTCCTTCGGGAAACTCAACAGGGAAAGCCTGACACTTTGTTTTCATGTGTTTTGTTTGTTTATTCTGTTTCTTTGTTATCACTTGTATTGCTTTGCAAATGCCGAATAAATAATAATAATAATAACTAGTACATGTGCTCAGACTGGCTTGAATTCTATAGAAGTTAGACATGTTTGATGAGAATACCGCACAAAGTGAAACCACCAAAGTTTTTGCATGAATACAGTGCAGGGGCCAGCCTTTGCAGACACTGGAGTACAGCCTTTGAAGTACTGGAGATGCATTGGACATGCCAACGCACATGCAGGCCACTCTGCTTCGGACTGGGTATGTGGAGCATTCCACTTGTGGTGACGACAAATGAGAGGTAAGGGATAAAGGAGAAGGGAGGAAAAAGAGAAGAAAAAGGTGGAATGAGGGCAAGTTGGTGGGAAGTTTATGGTGTGGGGCTACCGTGTCTTCACTCTATTTCCCCAAACTCGAGGAACAGTGCCCTCACATCCAGCATGGAGGCCAGGTCCAGGATTTGCTTGTGCAGCAGGGTGCTCTCCAGAATTTCGTGCCCAAGCAGGTTTGGGAGGCATCGCGGGTAGTAGCTCTCGTCCTGTCAAAGGAGAAGGCAGACGAAGATGGAGTGTGTGAAAACTGAAGATGCCTTCCCCTTGATGGAAATGTTCTCTTCCGCTGAGAGGTACGCGAGGCTACTGACAGTAAGAGCACTTCCCTTTCATCGACATCACATTTGGTTTATACTACAGCAAAGGACTAGACCCTAACTTAATTCAGCTTAATCCAACAATCTTCATACACTATATCATTGCAACTGATTGACAAATTGTCCTACATTAACGTAAATGAGCACTGAATTAATCAGTGTTTGAGTAGTAGCCATGATAAAAAATTATGGGCGTACATACTCGAGCAGGATTCGAACCTACAACCTCCTGATCACTATATTATTACACCTATACAACAACATTTTAATTGAAAGTATGGAGATCTTTCATCTTGACCTTCAATCTTAAACCAGTCATTTCATGCATACAATATGTATCGCCATTTCCATTCTTTCTATTACATTGTATACCATGTAGCCACTGGGCATTCCTGGCTAATGTTATAGCAAGACTTGACATTGTTAGCCAACATTCAGAGATCTCTCCCCACAATCAAATCTAATCAAAGCCTCATGCAGCATACTTTGGCCAAATACAGCACATCAAGAAAATCTATCAACAGGTTTCTTTAAATTGTAAACAACATCTATTGTGATTCATATAAATTCTGATTTACATGACAGAATCAACAACACACAATTACATCCATGCAATTAACTTATTTTTCTTCGACTAAGCCAATCTTTTGACTTGTGCAAGGTCGATTCAGGCAGTTGACTGTATGTTGGGAAATGCCTTCTTCTGTATGACACAGTGTCATTTAATATAAATTAATATCTATTCTAATAATAATTACTTTGATTTTGATTACTGGCATCATAACTGTTATCACCAAATGGAGTAAAACTATCATCATTATTTCATTATTACCAAGATATTGCACAGTAAACAACCTTGTTTCTTATCACACTTTGTGACTTGTGTTTTCTAGTAAGAAGACGAGGGGTCTCGCAAAAATTACACATGGGCCACCTACCTTGAATCCCCGGTGGTATCGCAGCACAGCATAGCAGAAGATGTAGCGGGTCACCAGTAGCCGTAGGAACTCGTCACTGAAGAACTGCTTGTAGACATGGTCTGCAAAAACACAATGGCTTTCGTCAAAAATTTGCAACACACTTGCTCGCTTCACTGGCAAATTTATTCACGCATTAGTTTGAAGAAGTTCTGTCAATATTTATTACACTACTGGGGAATGGTTCTTAAACTTCTGCAGAAGTCCTAATTTGAACACTCATTTACAATGGATTACTATAGGATATGTGTTCCTTGTCTGCTTTTCTAGCTTCAGTATATGAACACATTGCTTTAAGGACAATCAGTCTCCGAGATCTTGGGGGGGGGGCAAATTGACCTACTCCATGACCTAGTAAAAACTTGCTCTGAAATAAGCCACTTGATATAGCATTATATCAATCAATACTTTAGCACTATTTTGGGGGCAAGTACTGATATCTTTCAGGCGAGCAAAACATGCCCATCTGGCGAAGAGAAAGACAAAAATGATGTCACACCCTGTCCTACAGAGTTTTACACCCTTCTGCCTCTGCTTATGTGATTATCTATTTTTTTCCCCCTCCTTTTTTGTTGCTGTTGTTGTACTTCTAGAATGTATCAGGGCAATTATCCCCCGGCTAAATACCGGTTAGTGATAAGGTTAGAGTAACGATTAGGGTTAGGATCAGGTTTATGGTTAGAGTTTGGGTTAGGGTTTGGATTGGCTTCAGGATAAGGATTACTGTTCGGGTCAGAGGAAGGGTCTGGGGTAGTTGCCCCGGGGGTAATTGCCCTAGCCCCCTTCTAGGGAATCCGTACTGCTACAGTTGTATCGTTTGTACCTATTGTCTTGGATTTGACAATCTGCATGTGGCCCTCCAGGATAATCTTCTGCACCATGGCTTGGCAGTTGTCCCAGAGGAGGCGGGGCACGTCGGTAATGTCGCAGACGTAGCAGAAGGCGGCCAGCGGGGCGTGGAGGAAGTGGGTGAAAAGGTTGCCCTTGTTGGCCGCGTTGTCCTGGATGGTGACCGGCAGCTGGACGGGCGACATCAAGCAGATGGTGGGCTGGCCAAACAAGTTGGGAATGCTCTAGCATGTGTGGGCAAAGGAAGGGCATGGAGCAACGGACATTTAGTACAATATCATTTCAAAAATCACTTCAGTGCTAATCACATTCAAAAACATGTACAATTTAATATCACTACATCTCCCACAATCCCCTTCCCTTCTCCCTTGTTATGGACAGCAGAAGATTGTGTCTTGAACAAGGCTGAAGTAGAGGGCATGTAGATATGGTGTTGCTTTCAATCTGTCTCTTTATTTTGTCCCCTTATTAAACTCCAAAGTACAAAATAAGAGCCATGTCCTAATGTATGGAAAGAGCAATTGAACAGGTACATATTTTCCTGCACTTTTATGTTCTCACAGTGGCATATTATTTCAGCATGTGAACATGAACGCCACTGCTATGTTGATTCACTGCTAACGTGGTATTAAAGTACAACTTGCTTTCTTGACAGATAAAGAAACAGCTTAGAAACTCACAGTACAATGAACCATTGAGTCCAGAAGTCTCTACATAATGGTTGCTAGTTGATAGGATATTAGTATTTCCAACTGGATTGAACACCTCTTCAATATGATCTAAGTTTGATCACTTCTTCATTGGGTATTTCAATTAACTAGTTTCCGTAATCCTATGCAATTAAATGGAGAATACAGCACTACTTGCTAGTTGAGATTTTGACAGGTCAAGCGATGTACAGAACATACCGTGAAGGCGTGAGCATTGGGGCTGTCCACAATAATGAAGAGGGGTTTCCTGGTGAATGGGTACAGATCCCCAGGGTGAATACTGTGAACAAATAACAACACAGCAATTCAAACTAGGAAACACATGAACTCGCTTACAAGGCAGCTGCCCTGTGACATATGAAGATGTGTTAACACTCCTTTTGAAAAGAAAAAGGACATTCCCGCACACATTTCAGGGTTAGGCAACCAAGTGGAATGAATTCAAGTCTTGACATATGAAGAAGTATTAACACTCTATTTGAAAATCAAAGGACATTCCTGCAGCATGTATCATTGTTAGGCACCAAAGAGGAATGCATTGTGATTTTTACCTTTAACTATGAAATAAGAGGTTTGGTGGTTTGGTAAGATGGCATCATTTGAATTCCTACTGGTATGAATGCCGACAGCATCCTGTGATCAGGGTACCATTTCATGAAAGTTGTCAGTGCTGACAAGTGTCAGTCTCTGACAATCCCCATGGTAACAGTCAGTGACCAGAGCATCTCAGCCAATCAAAGCCAAGGATTTTGCTGAAATTGTCAGAGACTGACAACTTGTCAGCGCTGACTAAATTGATGAAATACCCCCCAGATCTTAGATAGAGATAGGTTAACAACTCTACTGCATTTAGATTGCAACAGAAATTCTTTGACTACATAACCACCCAAGACAAAAGAAATCAGTCAATACTTTCAACTCCCCCCCCCCCAACTCTCTGCAAAACACTCATTATACCTTACATATAGCCCACAAGGTACTATATCCTGAAACAAAACTTACTTATTATCAAGATGGCAAGCACTCACTTGAACTTACAAACACAAAAAAGCAAAGTCAACAAAAGAAACATAATAGAGTGTCACAGGAAAAGATGTCACTCTACTGCACATCAATGACAAGAGAGGAACATTTTCAGAGGGACTTGCATACCCTATGACCAAACTGGTGCATTCTCCTAGACTATCAGAAGATACGAAGATCAACTGCTTGGTGAAATTTCTGTGTGCAATCGAAAGCTGACGCACAAATGCAACATTCATCAATGTGAAGTCATCTTACATGCATATCAAAGCACAGGTGTAGCACATGCACATGCATCAAAGCACATGCATCAAAGCAAGCTGCCTACATGCATCAAAGCACAGGTGTAGTCCACACAAATGACACAATTGTGACTTGCTATCATAATTTCCACACATTGGTGGACATACCACCCCCCCCCCCCAAAAAAAAAAGTACTCATCTCTCGAAAGCTGTGGGTGAGCATACCCTTGGATGAGTATAAGCTGTAATAGAATTTGGTAGACAGTCCTTGCGATCATTTTTATACTGAGTAATTCCACCAATAATAGTGCATTACAAGTCCATGAAAGGAGAAAGAAAAAACCAGAACAAGAGAACCCCCCCCCCAAAAAAAAAAAAAAAAATGAATAAATGATAAATAAATACAAAAGAAAGAAAGGAAACATGGCCTGGAATATCCACCTCCATCTCAACGGGCTGGGGAAGAACTCTGCACCTTGAAAGCATGGCTGACAATATTTCTCTCAAATGCTTCAATGGGGTCTAGGCCAATTACCCCCCTGGGCAATTACCCCCTGGGCAATTACCCTGCACCCTTCCCCTGCCCCTAAACTTAATCCTAATCCTGAACCTAATCCTAAATCTAACCCAAACTCTCAACCCTAAACCTAACCCTAACCCTAATCTTCACTCTAATCTTACCACTAACCAGTATTTAGCCCGGGGGTAATTGCCCTGATACGTCTTCAATGACATATTGATCACAGGATTGATTACATCCTGATGCGAGGATACCAACCAGTGGATGTCCTTGAGCTGGGCAGAGCGTTTCACGTGGTTCTCTCCGTTCTCCTTCTTTGGGTTGGTGGCTACCCCGCCCATGTCGTACGCTCCATCGCTGTCAGGCTTCCCGGGGGCAGAGGCACTGGCAGCCAGGTAGACCAGGAGCACAGAGTTTGGTGGTAGCTCCTGGAGCGTGCAGGATAGTGACATTGTGGACATTTGAAGTTTGGTTAATCATTTTATGTGCCCAGGTAACTTGGTTAATTAAATGTAACTTACCAAGCTTTTTCATCAGCACTCAGAAATTCTCCCAAACTTGACCAGGTTGCAGACTGGCAAGCCTACTCAGGTGCAGCAATGAGCCTCAGTTCCACAAGAAGGACTTTTATAATCATTATCATTATCATCATCATTGGAAGGAGGCCTATTATTACTCATTACTATCATAAAGCAACAAAAACAAAAACAAAAAATGACAGCCTATGTTTTTTAGCTTGTCAATGATACATTTTCTGATCTCAAACCAGAAAACTTGCAGTGGAACTCTCAATTATAGGTAGAATTACAACTTTTGTTAAATCAAAATTTGATTACAATCCACTTTGTTGTAGGTGACCACAAAGAAAACACTGGAACGCTTGTAAGCATGCAACCACAGGACTGATGACGGCATTCAAGTCCTCTTGAAGGACTAATCAATAAGGATGAAATGCCTTGCCTTCGGGGAGAACTGCTGCAGCCAGGAATCTCAAACCTGGAACATTACAATTGATAATTTATGGTCTTATCCACTGAGCTACAACAATTTCATCACAGCTAATCTGTTTGCACATGACGTTGTTTGGCAATTCTCATTGGGCCCAACAAGGCCAGCGCCATGTTTTCAGAAGTGGGGGGGGGGGGGAAGGGGGCAGATTTTTTTTTTTTTTTATATTTCTGGTTCCACCTCCGGGTTTCATCAGCTAACAAGCAAAGAAAAAAGGGTCTTCAGCACAAATTTCTGATTTCACTTCCAGGGTTTTGTCACTTTACAAAAAACAACAACAAACAAACAGGCCTCACCTGCTCCAAATTCAATGTGAAACCGGCAAGAGTTTAAGCATATTCTATTTTTTCCGGTGCCACATGGACAGCGCCATGTTTTCAAAAGTGGGGGGGGGGGGGGGCAGTTTATATTTCTGGTTCCACCTCTGGGTTTCTTCAGCTAACAAGCTGAGTGGGGGGGGGGGGGGGGGGGGGCCAAGTGGTTACACCCTATGTACTGGTAAGTATAGAGCAAGAAAAGTGGTGGGCCAGGGGCCAGAGCCATCCCGGTCCCCCCAGTTCCGCCGGACCTGTCTAATCCAAGATACTTTGATATATTAAACCAGGCAGACACACTCCAACCAAGCCATCCTCAAGTCACTCAGAATGCCTACCTTCACTCCTGCAGACATGAATGTGTAAAACTGGTCAAATGACGGCTTGTACAGGAGGTACTTGTGGGGGTTCTGCCGCTTGATTTGGGTCTGGTCCTGTCAGCAACAGAATGAAAAAAAAAAGGGAAAGACGGCTGATGACCAGACATACAAAATTTCAATTATGCTTTCAGTAGTTTTCAATCAGCATGGATTTATTAACAACCAATGCCTAAAATAGTGCACTGCTGGACCAATGAAAGCATTCCTACATCATGTTTACTTGAAAATGTGATACATCATGATTAACACCTGACAAAGTCACCAAACAATGATTTCCTTAATTTCAGAATTCTACAATTCATTTGCTTGGCTTTGCCCCACTATACTGCAAATCTTCATCAGAAACAGGGAAGAAGCTGGCAATCTGTTGGCCACGGATTTAAATATCAAATCCAAGGTTTGAATACAGTCATGATTAAACTTTCAAATAAAACAGTTCATAATAGCAATGAACCATGTTTCATTAAGGGGGAAAATAGTGAATTCAATCATACACACATTACCCGTGGTATTTAGAATTTCAAATGTGGACAGCAGATCATTAACCCGTTGAGGACGGACTGATTTTGCTACAGCATGCATTTCCCATAAACACCTGCCCGAGTACACTTGGGACTCGTCCTCAACGGGTTTAATACGACGTCTATACGGAAATTGTTCACTTTTCAGCTGAATATCTTTCTGACTTCTCAGATTCAATGTTTCCATTTATGAGGGTAACATGGTAACGTATGACAGATTCTGAGTTGAATTGTTGCTTCTCTCTTCACCTATCCCCCTCCCTTCTCTCCTTCTGATATGGTCTCCTCTTCTACCTCTCCTTGACAGTCTGTTTTCTCTCCCCTACCCCCTCTTGATGGATCACAAGTTTTTTTTACATCCTGTGGTGGGTGGGACACAAAAGAGAATGGCTTCACTACCTTGACGCTGTTTTCGTCTCTCAGCGTGGGTTCCCTCTCCAGCGTCTGAAGCATTCTGTACATGTCCAGGGTCAGCTCGCTGAACTTCACCTGCAGCATCAAGGCAACAGGAGGGTAGAAATAACTCTCTTGCTTACCAAGGCCTTTAACATGGGGCATTCTTCTACCGCTGAACATCTCTACCCATCCCCACCCCATCCCAGTTGATAAAATGAACAGATCTATTATGTCACAATTATTACTGTCCCAATCGGCACTAAAACTACTGCATAAGCTGTTGTTTTCGCATACATATATATATTTTTTTGTGCAAATGACGAGGTCAAGGACATTTTCGCGAGATGTTATTTTCATGACTTGGACACCTCGGCTATCATTGGTGCACTAGTGCCTGTCAGTCTGAGATATTTTTGCATGTGGTTAAATTTGTGATCCAGCAGTCATTTGCGAAATTTGCGAAAATTAACCCTATTCCCACCGGGGGGGCATTTTGGCCCCCCTCGACGTTTCGCGTGATTATTCCGCAACGCGTGATGCCCTTGCCGCGACATTTTTTCTTTCAAGTATCGCACAACTTTCAAGAACAAATTTGTCGCTCCTGGGCATACCGTTTTGAAGCCATGCCCCTTTGAAAAAAATTCATTGACCCAAAAATTGCTCAAAAACTTGATTTTGTGTACAAATCCAATGTAAATTGTGTTTTTCTAATTAATTCATATAAAAATAAATATTTTTACTTTCAATGGCTCATAATGATTTATTTTAGCCTGATTATGCTTTGAAAAGTTTCTGCGACAAAGTTTGATGAAAAAACAACAATAACAAAGAGTAGAAAACAAAGAAATACATAAGAAATTCAATAAACAATAAAATACATAAGAAATAATTATGAAGTCGAATTTTTTCTTCAATATCATTGTTGAGGATATTGAAAAGAATATGTTCACCAAAAATTAGAAGTCCTAAAGCTTTATTTTTTGATTTATAGGCATTTTTTGCATAAATTAGCATAAATTAAATATAAAATACATAAATTAAAAATTTGAAAATTCTAACTACACGTATACAGTCTTGTAGATTACACTGACCTCCACCTTAGTGCAAATTTTCGCGAGGATCGCGCGATCTACAACCGAGATCTGAAGGGGGGCCAAAAAGGCCCCAACCCCTGGTGGTTTCAAGTCCCTCAAAAAACCCGGTGGTAATTAGAGTTAAGGAATTCTGACACAAACATTTAGAAATCCTTCAGTCTTTTAATGGAGTTACAGGTGAAAATATAAATTCCATGCATAGATTTACATAATTAGTTTATTAAAATAGAAAATCAATATTTTTCTAATATGTGATCATGTAATCTTGTAGTTGACATCCTGCTCTATGTTCAGGCAAAATTTTGCAGCGATCGCGCCATCAGCAGCCGAGATCTGAAGGGGGGGGGGGGGGGGGGGGGGGGGGGGGGGGTCAAATTGACCCCCCCAGTAAAAACTTGGTCTCACATAGCCCAGTTAGAATAGGGTTAAACCCTCACAAAAATAACAGCTTATAGGGCCTACAGTACGCAGAAGGCAGAAGGTAACGGACAAGAAAGTGAGAACAGCTGACCTGGTGGGCCGAGTTGCCCACAATGATGGCCTCCTGCAGAGTAAGCTCGCTGGTGATGGACGGGTCTTTGGCAGGGACAATCTCCTCGGTGAGCCGGTGGGTTTGGACCTGGGGCGAAGCCTGCTCGTCCAGTACCCGTATGCCCTCATCAGCCTGGGTGGGTGGTGGAATGTAATAACAGGGCCATGGTTAATATAACAGATCTTATACCTCTCCTAGCCAGGAAATGTTTAAAGGGTCGTATAGTTTTGGTTGAGACCTAATTTCAGGTTTCTTACATTTTTTGGTGAGATAATGAGAAACCTCTAATGAAATATCAAAGAGCATGTAATTCTATGACCAATTCAACATTTGATGAAAATTGGTTTTAAAATGGCTGAGATATCCACGAAAGAGCGATTCTAATAAAGTGTGGGACCCACACTTTATTATGATCGCTTTGTTTTACTTTGTTTTTGGATGTTTCAGTCATTCCAAACCCGATTTTCATCAAATAAACTTTGAATTCCTCTTAAAATGGTATGTTCTGTACTATATTATAAGTGTTTTCTTGGTATCTCGCAAAAAGTAATAAGCCCAATTCTCATCTCCACCAGTACTGTACCATCTCCACTAATACTGTACCATCTCTTTAACCTCTATCTTGCCTTCAGACCTCAAAAGTAGAATGTACACAAAAATGTGCATGCTCATTCAGAAGAATAAAGAGGAAGGGTGTGTATTATTTTTCTCTCTCTTCCTTTTTTTCATACCAATATGTTTTCATATAAATATCAAGATTCATGAAAATCACAGGTACTGTTTTAAATTGGGTCAACGTTTCCTGCTTAAAGATTTTTTTTCATGGCCACTTTGTGAGAAGAGTTTCATTGGCAGCAGATCAATAGCATTACATGCGCCTAAATTGAGATAGAATGAAACTGTGGCACGCTCAATAAACTTTGCCTTTTGAGATATTGTGGCACGACCACTAAGGACATAAACGGTCACATCGTGAGCAGAAAAAAGTGCTGCTAAACCCAATCACCTGCATCAGTGAACTCAGTAAAACAACATACAGATGTACAATCTGTAACTCTTGCCTTATGCTTGTCCTGTTTCATACTCTTTAGTCTTCTAGATCTACAATTGGTCCTAATGCTCTGAACCTCTTACCACTCTTTTGCATTTTGGATTTCACTCTAGCAGTCATCAAAATTAACCCTAACATGGAGTGGGGTTCCACTTCACACACTAAAATGTTAACCTTCTGTTATGCTATTAAATGCATGATACAGTGGGCTCCCATTATAACAAAGTCCTTGGGACTGGCAGTTTTCTTTCGTTATATCGACACTTCCTTATAAACGAACAAATAAACAGTAAAAAAACAGAGAGCCGATAATGTTGCAGCCTGAATTTTTACTTTGTTGTATTTTAAACCAGAATTTTGTTATAGCCATGTTCGCTATAACGGGAGTGCACTGTACTTCACCAGTGGTATTAATGGTCATAGACCATACAAGTATGACAGCTCACATCTATAAAGGCCTCGATTTCACCCAGCACTAGGTCCCACTCAGGCTGATCCTCCGCATTGTAGTTGGAGCGATATTCTTCCAAATTCCTGCTCAATTCCTGTTGGACACGAGAAGTAGCAAAAAACAACATATTCAACCAAATTGGATCTGTCACATTCATGCAAGATTAAAAAAAAAAAAGGCATTCTGCCAACTTCAGCTGACCATTAGAACTAAATCCTTCAGAAAAAAGAAAACAAGAAACTTTTTTTTTTTCTGCCAGATTAAGAAAGTACCACAACCAATTGTCCAATTGTCCTGAATAGAGCACACATACACACATGGATTCTCCCTTATTTTGTTCCACGCAAATACAGAGATGATTCCAATATGCAATGGATGCATGGCAGTAGAATCCCATGTAATACAGGACCTACTACAAATCATGTAGTTATGATGGCGATGATGATACTAACAAAAACATACATTAGCAGAACTAATCACATTTACCATAATCATCACCATTGTCATTATCACAGGGAGGTTGGAATGATCAAAAAATGAAATTATCAAAAACCTCTAACATCATAGTATTGACATACACCAAATGCATACAGGCATCCCTGCTTAGCTCTGGTAGATCCTTAGCAGTAGACAAAAACATAAGACTATGTTGAAATTTGTAATACTTGCATGCCAAAGTCATACAATACAAATGGTTCTGCCATTACTATTGATTGATTAAGTTGATAAAGTGTATAAGAGTCACATTAACACAACAGAAGCCATCTGTACAATATGGTCACACTCATTAAAGAAGACAAACTTGACACCAACCTTTACCAAGTCCTTGACTAGATCCATCTTACGTAGTAAAAGCCCGACCACAATCACTCGGGCGTAGTACCGCAACTTCTTGACCATCAGTTCGGGACTGCATATGTACACAGCATTTGGAACAACATGGAACAACATTTCATCACAAAGTACATTTCTCATTGAACACATGAGGCATTTCACATTAGAGGACTACAAATGTTACACTGTTTTGGATCTCGTCTTTAGTGTACAGTTGTCGGCTTACACTGAGCTCAACTAAATGTCAGCATTATAACAGACACAATTTGAAGGCCAAAATTCACAAAGGTACAAATGTAGTTCAAATCTATTTACATGTGATGCAAATGGATTATAAAAATTTCACTTTAATAAATATGTAAAACACATTCCATAATGATACATACGTGTATATACATGTAGGTACCAACAAGATACTCTACAATAATCAACATGTGACGTCATGTGCATACCTGGTGGATGACATTATACATGGTTGTACTTTTATTTAAAGGGATCGTACAGTTTTGGTCGAGACCTAATTTCAGGTTTCTAACATTTTTTGGTAAGATAATGAGTAAAGTCTTCTGAAAATATGAAAGAGCATGTAATTCTATGAGGAATTCAATGTTTATTTGATGAAAATTGGTTTTGAAATGGCTGAGATATCTAAAAAAGAGCGATTCTAATAAAGCGTGGACCCACACTTTATTATGATCGCTTTGTTTTACTTTGTTTTTGGATGTTTCAGTCATTCCAAACCCGATTTTCTTCAAAATATAAACTTTGAATTCCTCTAAAATGGTATGCTCTGTACTATATCATAAGTGTTTTCTTGGTTTCTCGCAAAAAGTTAAAAGCCCAATTCTCATCTCCACTAATACTGTACCATCCCTTTAAGTGCTTTTTTAGCCCATAGATTTAAAGTTGAACCAAGATTTGATTCAAATTACCTTTGTGAAGTCATTCCCTAATTTCCTTTGCATGAGTTATACTTTCAGGCCCACATTAGTCTGCATCTGTTGCAAGAATAATCTTGTGCATTTTTTACACATGCTTGAGAAGTCCTTTCAAGCATAAATATTCATTACCACTGTTGAAAGAAGAAAACAGAAAGATTTAATCAATAAATTGTGCAAAAAAAAAGTAGATATGAATACCTTTTCTCTCTATTAACTTTGGAGAAGTATGCCCTCGCCCTGATGGCAGAGTAGAATGAGTACGCTTCATGGAGGTAATTGGTCTCACTGGTTCTTAAACTGCAAAGTAAGAACATGAATTTGTACCAGTTAGTAAAACATTTCATAGGAATTCCACAAAGTACAATATGCACTTAAAATATTTTTGGAAACTATGCATGATATCCAAGAAACACAAGCAACTGCATCATAATCAATGTGGGTTTCCCAATGATGGCTCTAAAAATTGATGAACCATACTCCTAAGCTGAAAACACTAAAAAAAAAAGAAAAAAAAAGAAAAGAAAAAAGGGAAAAACAAGGCAAACACCATGCAATGTCTTGCCTGCACATCGCAATTTGTGATTACAGTGTTTTTCAGTATAAGTTCACTGACATTTTGACCTTTGACCTTGTAAGAATTTACCATTATGTATATGAACTTGACTGGCATCTTTAGGCAATGTACTTTTGGTAAAAATTTGGTGGTCATACCATATTAAAAGAGCCTGTGGAAAGTACACCACAATACTACACTGTACAGTGCTTTAATATCATGCAAAGATTTACTGTACATTTTGTACCTGTTAATGTTGCCGACGGTTGTTTTTCTTGCTATACTCATCAATGTTGTCATTACCACCACTATTACATTTAATATCAATTTCATTACATAATCATCAATCTTACAACAGTACTTCTTTATCAGTCATTATCATGACCATAGCATATTGACTGTTCTCATCATCTCAAGCAGCACTATACAATTATTATCATAAAATCGTCCTAGTGACGGGCATGCTACTGTGTGTACGTTGTAGGTGAGCAAAAACTCAAAAATACATGTAGCATTCTCTCCAGAGGAAAACAATGCAAGAAAACAGGAGCAACTGTGCTGCACTGTGGGAGCTGCATTCATCACTTTTTATGTCATCTTGCAAAAGGAGAGCTCTTGGTATTATTGACAAGTCTGTCTCTTGGCATGAAAAGGATCCCCATTTGTTGCCTAGCAACATGAGTGCAACACTGCTCCATGTCACCTCAGCCACATCCTCCCCTGCCAGGTGGTAGCCACTTCCTCCTGATCAATAAATCACTCTGTACATCCCTACTGCACATCCAACACTGGCACTCATTTCATAAACAACCTTGCATCTCATGATACACTGTTGCCATGGTGATCTGGCTTCAGCATCCACACTAAGAAAGCTACATCACTGGTTCTTAATGGAGGGCAGAGTACATGACTTCTTTTTGTCTTTGTACATACAGTTGTATGTGTAAGTGATTTTGGAAGTGATCCAGCTACAACTGTACAGATAAGTTTGGATGTATACAGAACACGTTGTACATTTTGTAAGTTCTGGCAAAGTGCCATTTGAATTCATACCGTAGGTCACTCAAATTCACTTGATTTTGTGAAACATGCACTTTGATTATAAAACCTTGCTACAGATCAGATGGAATACAGAATGTCAAGTACCATTCTAGATGGGAATGTATATTTGTATGAAGGTCATTATCTTTTGTTTCCATGAAATGAAATGCATGTATACACCATCACCACCCTCTTTCCTCTCTCAATAAGGAAAAAAATGCTTTCAATGCATACATGTAAAGGACAGTCTAATAAAGGTTGATGATCTCAACCTTCCATGTTTAGAACATACTGTGCACAGGTGTTCACCGCACAATAGAATGTACTCCACAATAGTCTCTCCAACCTTGGCATTTCTTTTCTTATTTTTAGCTCCTGGTGACTTTTACTGACAAGTGACGTATCATTGTGTAAATATGTGACTCTGCACCTCAAAACAAACAAAAAGTCGCCAGACATGAATTTTTAGTTAAGACCATATTCTGAAAGAGCAGACTTTAAGCTTTAAAATGATGTATAACTCAAATCAAATGGACTCTCCTAACCTATCTGAATATTGGATTGAAAGCACAAACTCAGGAAAAGTGTGAACTGAGAAAAGAGGCTCTGAAGTACAATGTCTATTCAAGCGCTTAATCTTTACCAAACCGTGCTGGCTGTGCGATGAATGGGACAAAAAACAGGAAGTAAACCACCTGAGTAACAACAATGAAGGGATTATCAGATTAAACTGAAATTACGCATGCCTCATTAACACATTCTGTTCACAATCAATGCCAACTTTCAAAGCAGTAGCACTATCCTTTCAAAAGTTATTAGAGTTAAAATTGAAGAGTGTGGACAAGGTTTTTCAGAAATGAAAAAGGGATTCTAAAGACACATCGAATCACATTAACTACCAAATATGTTCGAGATAAACTGCTAAAAAAGCACACTTTCCTGCCCGTTTTATGATACCAAATTTTAGCATATTGTAAAAGAAGACCCGCTCTTTCAGAAAATATGAAAAAGTCAAGTTCGGCTAGGTTGACCCATTTCACTTATTTTCAGTCCTCACGCGAAATCAGTGTGTGCGACTTTATGTTCGTTTTGAGGTGCACTGTCACATATGCAATCTCTTCTTGCGCCAAAGGCATTAAAGGACAAGTTCACCTTCATAAACATGAGGATTGAGAGAATGCAGCATTATAACACATCAGTGAAAGTTTGAGGAAAATTGGAAAATCGATGCAAAAGTTATGAATTTTTCAAATTTTTGTGTTGGAACTGCTGGACAAGGAGACTACTACAGCTTGTGATGTCATATGAGTATAACAGTATAAAGAAAATGTAAAGAAAATTCAACATATTTTCATTTTTTTCGCATAATAAAAGAGCATTTGATTTGACTTGCCTCTTTCCAAAGGTAGGGGGAATAATATTTCCCATAACATATGTCGGTAACGAGTCAAGGGAATGTGTACTTTTTTCAAAAGATGAAATTTTGTGAAATTCTCTTTATATTTCCCTTTTATTGTTGTACGCATGTGATATCGTACACTGCAGTAGTCTTATCATCCAGCGGTTACTGCACAAAAACTTCAAAAATTCATAACTTTTGAACTGATTGTCTGATTTTCCTCAAACTTTCAATGATGTGTTCTACTAATATTGCTACATTTTCTCAATCCTTATGTTTATGAAGGTGAACTTGTCCTTTAATCAATTTATCATCTAGGTGAATGCCATAGGAACAAAATAACAAATAACTGAAAATGTAACTGTGGTTTGCTCTTCGATTGGCATATTGCATGTTGGAGAGCTTTCTTCATTATTTGACACAGCTGTCCCAAAACTATGTGGACAACATATAATGTAATGTCAAATAAACAGAGACTACCCAAAATCTCTGATCTCTACTGTATATTGCATCATCATTACCTTCCTATTGGACTGAGACATATTGTGACACATGAGTGGGACTGCAAATATATTGGGCACATAAAGGGCTTTAAAAACAAACTGTGGTAAAATCATGTACCATACATTGTACAACTGTAGTCATTCACATGATACAGACATGTATATCAGCTGAGATACAAGTACAATGTCCAACTGGAAGAAGGCAAAAGCTCTCTGGGATCTGTGACCAACAGAGTACAGCTGTGTAGCATTGCTTGCCTCAACACTTACATTACAATTACCATTCATAACCTGCCAAAAATATTTTTTTTTTCCTTTTGTTTCCAAGTAAACAGTTTTACGAAAACGATTCATGGACAATAAATATAGAAAAAAGTCACCATACTATGATTACAAAATCTATATTACGATTACAAAATCAGCTCTGTCAAGCAAATTTGACTTTCCCACAAATATTTAACATTTTTTCTTTTCACCAAAATGTAAAAGAGGAGTGGTTTCTTGACCCAATGTAAACATAAGAACATAGATCTGAGATGTGTAAGTAAGGTCATTCCTGACAACCAAAACATTGAGCTACAGATTTAAAATTCCCTTGACTTAGATTGTAGAAGGCATCCTTTTTATTCTTTCATCATTTGTGTAATTCTATAGGAGAATATGACATGTAACTTTACTCAAATTGACACACATTATGGTTCTGTTACTGTATAGAGATGTTATTATCAAAAAGATGCTATTCTGTGCTCTTGCATAAAATTTCAAATCATTGCTACCATAATGGCTTAAATAGTCTCAGAAAAGTGATATATTAAATACATTGTACATACATACAGGGGCCCTAGAAAGCTATTCATATGTAATTTGTGTGTTTTTATGTATTGTTTTTGTTTGTCTGTTTGTTTGTTTTGTGTGTGTTAAATAAACTTAAATCAACAGTAAAATAAATAGATATCAATTAACAAATTACTTCAGGATAATCAATTAACAAATAACTTCAGAATTGTAAGAACTTATGATTGTTAGAGGAACCAGCAGCACTCAAAAGTAACAAAACTAATAATAAACAAAAGTGGGGTAGGCAATGTTATCTATAAAAAAAAAAACATAGTTTATGATTTTAAACTGAATGTGGGTATACTGTTTGGGCTGTATACAATCTGTTTAATCCAAATGATATCTAAAAAAAACTGATAATGGACCAAAAAATGCTGGTCTTCACACTCCTTTCCTATTTTTAATAAACTTCACCTTTCCTTGCACATTTGTCACAATACATGTAACTACATGTATGAGGTCTTCTTTCACAGCTTAATAGAAGAACAGCTGCACTGTGTATTCATGCTTTCAGCAGAATTCAACAAAAGCTTTTATTTACAGAATTGATAACATTGTCACTGACAGTTGACTCACTAATAGTGGTAGTACAGCTGACCAATCTTGGAGGCTATTTCACCAATCTGCCATCGCTTCAGTCCATACCTCAGATCAAGGACTTGCCTGCAAGAAAGGACAAGATACCGTCAATCTAACACCATCCATACTAGAATCGGCTGGAAAACCCGAGACTTTGAATACAAGAGCAATCAGGTTTGTGAAGGAAGTGGGTTGGCATTCATATCAATTTCCATTAACCTTTGCAGGAACATTTACCACTTCATAAGGATCACATCCTTTTGAATACATGAAGAGTTTGTTCGCAAAAACCGATAAGTCCATATTTGCCAAATGAAGATATTTGCGATTAAAGGTCAAGAAAAATAAAGAGAATAATAAGATTTTTTTTGCTTCTTTTGACCATAACTTAAAAAATGTACCTTTATATGTAGTGACCAATATGTCATTAAAAAGGCATTATTTTGTACTTTATGACAGAGAGCGTACTTCAAAATCTTCAAAAATGGACTTATCGGTTTTTGCGAACAAACATTATTGCATTACACCACTCCAATTTTATCACATTTTTATCACAGATGTCATGGTAAAAATTCCCTCACCTTGTCAGTCACAAGAGGAAAAATTAAACAAAAATGAAGAAAGAAGAAAAATTAAACAAAAATGCTTTTGCTATCAATGAGGAAATTTACAAACAAGATTGTAAATGGTGCATTCCCCCCCCCTTTTTTTTTTCTTGTTAAACGGGCATTAGAGTCCAATAGAGAAGGCTAACTCAAGTGGGCTAACTTTTACAACACTTACTTACAAAGAACACAAGCTTGTGTATGGGTGTATTTGTATATTGCATTGTAAGCAATACCCAGGAGTATTTTCTTGTTTTTAAAACAAAGGCCAATTTTACATTACATTGTACATTTATATGACACACAACTTCACCATGCAAGTACAAATTTTTAATTCTTTTGATGCAAAATGCACCGGTAATTTAGTTTTCCATCCAAAAGTTTGTTTCAATTTCAATAACTGTACAGTACATACATGACAGTGCACAAATTAAAAGTATTAACAAAAGAGCCTACACATGTAGCGCACACTATTCAGGCTTGCACAGTCAATATTTCTCATTATTCGATACCATCCATGCAGTCAACATGTACAACCTGTACTACTTGACTACCTTTGCACAGGTGGATTACCAACTGTCCGGTCTCGTTCGACAAGTACCGGTAAAAGAATTTCATTCAGGGCACTGAGGGCTTTCAAAGAATTGTGGGAGGAATGGGTTAAATTAACAACTTCAATTCTTTTTAAAAAAAAAAAAAAAAGGCTCTACAATTTGAATTAAAACAGCTACATGTACGAACCAGATTCCACAGGCATGTGCATCGCTGCACAATTTATACTTTAAAATATAAATCATCTCGGTACAGTTATCTTTCTGGTTTTTACATTTAAGTAAACCATAGCACTATGAGGGGGCAAAACATTGCAGTTTAGTGTAGCTACATGTATTGAGGAAATCCTGAACACCTGAAGTATGCTGTTTGAATTTTGTGCAAACATGAAGTTTCATGTAGCAAATGAAGTTTCAAATAGCAAATTCCCTTGCAGATTAGATTCTGAAAGCATTCCAACATGTGTCATATTGACCACCATACATTCACAATTTCATCTATAGCCATACATTCACAATCTCATCTATAGTACATTGTATCTACATTGTAGAAGAAAGCAATGTAGCTTTTTAATAGGAATGACCAAGTTCAAAGAAAATTATCGGTACTCAAAAATTTTGTCTTCATCTGCAAAATAAGCTTCCAAAGCAGCAGTACAAAAGTGAACTGATTTATATCTGACACAAGTCAGCATGGCAACGATTCAAAACTTGCAAACTGCACGCAACTGACTTGAAGACAGGAGATATGGCATACATACCTGTTTTGCTGCTGAAATTTCCACAACTTTGTGTAGACATCAAATGTCCTTGCAAAATATGATTGCCACTGTTTATGTCCATACTGAGGCAAGTCCCTGGAACAACAAATTGCCATACAAAATTACCATACTGTACACAATGGAACAAAAAAACATACAAAATTACCATACAAAATGGAACAACAAATTACCATACAAAATTCAATACTATGCTCAAGAGACCAGAGTCTACAATGTACACAGGCATTGTATCTACAACCTGTAACCAGATATGGTCAGTTTTACGGTAAAGGGTGTAACTTTCAATTTTTAGCCTTTTGGCCCACCCTGAACACATAGATTTACAGATCTCAAAGATTTTTTCCCATGTGAGTCACCTTATGAGTAGCCACCTTGGGTAGCATAATCAGGTCCAGGTATTGATGCGTTTTGTTTTGACAGTCACATATGTACCCTAAAAATGACTATTTTGTTGCATTGAAATTTATATAACATTTTTGAAATGTTAATAATTTTCTACAGCAACTGCAGAGATCTAATTTTTTATGTTAAAAGCATAGTTGTATGGTCAATTGAAATGACCAAATTAGTTTGGTTTGTATCTGGCCCTTTATTTTAGAATACTATGACTTCAAATTTGAGGTTTCGGAGGCTTCATTTTCCGTTAACAATTGTTTACAAACTTTGATGGACAGTAATGATCAGTGGATGTGTTTTGGTTACTTTCTTTTATGCTGAAAATAGTAAGGTACAGCTAAACTTTAGACTTACATCAAAGTTTACTTGATTCTAGGGCTATTTGAAATTTTGTGATAATTTTATTCCATCAAGTGAAATTTCCGTTAGCAGTTTTGAAGCCTCCGAAACAAAGCGTTTAGTCAAATAATATGAATATAGATAAGAGAAGCGACCTAATCTGTATGTCAAAATGTAGGATGTGGGGCCCTAACCTAATAGACCAAAAATAGTTAAGATCCGCCAAACTCTCTGAAAATAGGAGACAATACAAATTTTCCGTTAACACGTGAAGCCTCCGAGACGCATGAAGCCTCCGAAACAGCAAAAACATCTAATTTGACATTTCTGATAAATTCTTTGAGTGTCTACCCCAAATTATGCCATGAAATCATCAACAGACATGGACAGACAACAAAAATAATAAAAACATTATGATACTGCAATAATTTTTTGAGCTAATACACCTTATAGAGAAAAAGTGGTTTCGGAGGCTTCAAAAGGATGTTAACACTGCATTTTTGTGATTTTCTCTAGACAAAATCAAATTAGATTTATTGTTCACCCACCCAATGATCGCTTATGACATATCTAAAGATATTTAATTACATTCAGTGTTCTGGCTGCTTTGTTTACTCACCAATATAGATTTACTATACGATTTACCTATTTTTCGTAAACAGTGCAGACGTGTCACACATAACTCACCTTTTCATTCAGCAATAAAATATTAGCAGATGAGGATGTTGCCCCACAAATATGTTTAAACAGTGTATATCAACTAAAAAAGACACAATTTACCCATCACTTTCTACATAACATACATGATTTTCATAAAAACATAAGGCATACCAGATTAATTTTCCAGATGTTTAGGAGGCTTCATTTTATGTTAACAGCATGTAAATGGAATGTTTTGATTACAATTTTGTAATTCTAAGTCTATCAAATAACTGTTTGGACTGAATGAGACTTAATGATTCCTCAAGCAAGGTGTAGATAGTTGTTTAAATGTATGAAAAGCATTTATTTTGTAGGTTTCCTTTTGAAACAATGGAACAGGCTAGATATTGTGAGTAATGAAAGTGACTTCCAGCTTGCGTGCATGCCCACATCATGCAACATTAGTGCAACAAAGCAAGTAGTTGTGGATACATCAATGTTCATAAGTTGGATAACTCATTTTTACTCTTGAGAGAAGTTGAAGTGTTGTGACCATATTTGTATCACTCTTTTGACTGGTTAGACTTTGATAATGAAGACCAAACAATTACTTGATTATTTAGTGTTAAATACACTTTTTCTTTAAAGAACTGAACACTATTCCTGTCCTGAAGATTCAAGGACTTTTATAGATGGTTATTCAAGAGGGAAGCATACACTTAACTAAGAAATATATTACTTTTGAATTTAAGGTTGTATCTTTTATGCATGATCCAGAGCAAATGGTGGAAAATACTTTTTGGATTTTTACACTTTCGACTCACTATCATCTGAGTGTAATAGTTTCGAAACACAATCTTTTACATGTCCATTTATATCCCATTGACAAATCAATTCCATTGTTACTCACATGGCATTTGTTTTTGCCATACTAAAATCATGACTTTTTCAGCTTTCCATTTCTTAACAAGTTCTTTGGCTTTCATTTCCAATACTTATTTGGAAGAAAATAATTGATCAATAAATTTGTGATTGGATTTGAAAATAGCTAACATCTTGCAGATTATCATTTCTGTGGTGTGACTTGGAGCACAGGGTACTGTTTTGGAATTTTGACATTTGATTTCTTCATTCAGACAGGTTTTCATATCAATCTGTATGTCAGATCTGAGGCATGCAAGGTGCAACACAATCTTGATACTATACCCTATTTTCCATACTTTATCATGCTGGCAGTGACCACTTGACTATTTTTGATTAAACAAAATGTAACTTGTGTTACGAAACATCTCTTCGCATACATGTGTGAGACTCTATGACATGTTTGCGGATGTAGTTCTCAGTGCAGTAAATGGACAGTAATGGTTGGGATAGGATTGTTTATAAATGACATATAGACCTCTACTTATAAATAGCCTGTTGCCATTGGGTACATGTAGTTTACATGGGTGGGTGACTGGAGAAGTTATGTTCATGAAGAACAATATTGAAATGAGTGAAATCTTTATAATCTGTTTAGTCCTGGCTTTTCTGGAAAAAGTTACAAGCCCCTAACTATTTTGAAATTCAAAGGGTTAAACCTGTAGTCTGTGGGTTTATATACTATTTAAAACAAACTTGTGGGTTTCTAAAAAACTTAGATATTTAAACACATTTGCTGTTTTTTAATTTTTTGCTAAAAAGGTTGTCATTTTTAGAAACAATAAAAGTTCTGTTAGCAATTTCTCAATGCGTACCTTCAAAAACAGGCCTCCTAGCTGTCACAGGAGTCACACAAACTGGAATTTTATAAAATAACTATAAAAAAAAAAAGCCTTTGAAGAATTAAAAAAGAAAAAGAAAAAGAAAAAGATATGAAACAGGGGTGATTTGTATAACAGAGAAAAAGAAAGTAAAATTCTAACTATCATATTATAGGGAACTATACATTTGGTCAACATTCTTTTTTTTTAAATTCAAATTCGCACACAGTCATGGGTAGGGTATGTACATTTATCTTTTCAACAGGCGATTCAAAAAGATGACTGGGATCTTGACCATTTCAATTTCTATTGAGCTCCATGATAATATCACCAATATATTGATTATTCCAACTCCATTTTGATGATGACAGTTTGATGATGACCCTTACATGGAATGGCTGATCGGTGTTTAAGATTGCTGTTCTATGACCATGATCACTGCATTTGATAGCTATAGTAGGGAATATCAGGCATGGTCATATGCAATAGAATGTTTATAAAACTTTTTTCCCCTTTCTATATTTTACAATGCTATGTTTTAATCTAACCATCATGCCATCACATAGTCTATTTTCTATCCCTTTCTCATCAACAGTTGAAAGTGATTCCACATGTACATATATGTATATAAAACAATTATGATGGGTGGTTTATGTCAATATACATCCCACAAACTGCACTTATAAAGCAAGCAAACATAATCTTTGCATTAAGTCTGTAGCTACAGTTCTAACTCATTGAAAGTAATTCTTACTGCATTATGATGAAAAGTTTGACAAATGCATACAGCTGTTCATGTGTGTAGCCTAATCATGTTCTGCATTGCCAAAGTCATGGATATGCAAATACAGTGTATGTATACAACTGAGCATAAAGATTTAAAATGTTTTTCTTTGTCTCTTAACATATATGTTGGAAAGTCTTTTTTTCTGCATACAAATAAATACTATTTTACATGTTACAACATTGTTAGTTATTTGGAAACAATCAGCTGCATTAATGTACTTCATATCACCTTAAAATGGACCATTTCTGCATGTTAACAGTCATGATGAAGCCTCCGAAACATGCGTTGCTGCTAACTTTAAGCCGAAAAAAAAAAAAAAATGTTCCTAATCAGTGTACTTTTATTGCTACTGTTGCAGTTTCCTTTAGAATCATATTGCCTCATGTAATGTCATAAATTCGAACTGAGCATTGCTCAAAGTGTACACGGTTTGTAATTCACTTTTGTGGAAGCCAATTTCCTTATAATAATAAGTACATTTTGTATGAAGGGTAAACATTATGCACTGCCATAAAATGTACATCTGTATACTGTTATTCACATTTTATTGATGCCTTGTTCTTATTCTAGCATGTAGTGATAGTTGCTTACTGTAGTTTTATTATTTTAAGTGAATACAGGACTAGAACTTTGTGTTAGCAGTTTTGAAGCCTCCGAAACACACTAGTTTGTTAACTGAAGCCTCCGAAACTCACAAGTCTGAAAATTTCAACTTTGTCAAAAATAATCAAATTTCTTTGGGATTTGGGTTGATAAATGTTTGTTACCAAGAGATTATTTAGGGCTATGTTTAGAGTGGCTCTTGCTTCTAGAACATTCTTTTAACTTAAAAATAGTTTGTCAGGTACCATTTTTACCTTGAAATTTGAAGTTCACATCCAAATAATTGCAAGAGCGAATATCTGTTGGAGGAAAAGTGTTTTGATATTTCAAATATATGTTCACAGCAAATGAAAAGTTGCATTACCTCCACCATTTATCTTCATTCGGTTGCTGTGGGTGACCAAAACATTCTTGTTGTTTTTACCTAAATTTATCTAAAATTCCATAATAGTAACTTCATTTTTCATATTTAGCCTAAGAATTAAGCTCTGGAATGACAAAATATTGAAAATATAGACATTCCTATATAAAATAAAAGCAAAGATAAAAATGGAAACACAACTTTAATTTTTGACCCTTGCCACATCAAAGTTACACCCTTTACTGTAAAACTGACCATATTCCTAATCCTAATCTGATTCATCACAGGAGAATACACTATCTACAACATAGGGACCCTGGCTGCATCACCAGCATGAGGCAGCCAGGTGGAACCTGCCCACCCTAGCATCAAGAAGGCAGGTACACCACTAAAATTATCATCCTTCTTTAAAAGCAGTAAGGGGTTGGTCCTGGGTCTACTAAATGAATTTTATTCTTTATTAGAACAAGATCTAAAAGAAATATAAAAATTAAACAGAACAAAGTTCACAAAACCCAAAATTTTCTAGAAAGGCAAAGTATAAACCATGAGAAACAGTTTTAAAAAATCGTCACTGTAACACAGAGCTATTTTTGTGAGCACCCCCATGGCTTGGAATCATCTTCCACCAACAGTAGGCCTAATCAGCAGCCCATCTCCGGAAGTCTTCAGAAGTAAGATGGAAAAAAGTCACCATTTGCATTGCTACAACTAATTACATGTAGCTTTGTGCCCTCCCTCCCGAATGACTATGGTACCACTCAATCCAACAGTATGTACACATCCACTAATCACTATCCAGATCCAGCTCCGGATCCTAGGCTATGCTTATATTCATCATTCATTCATCACGTTGGCTTGTTTGTTCTTTTAGTTTTACTACTGTAGTCCATCATGTCAGAAGCCATATTCAACAGTCAATTCGTTGAATATGGTACCATGAACAATGCAGGAAAAGGACAAACCTATTATTGTCAGTATTGATTCACTCATACTTCCCAGCACTGTTTCAACCATCAAGTACCACAAGAAAATCAAGAAACAGTCAACAGAGACTCCAACTCCAAGCACCTTCTCATCTGGAGATTCTCCCGCCCGAAACCCCTAGCAAACGGGAGACTCCAAGTTGATGTGTGCGAAGCGCGAAGTTCCTAGGGTTCTAGATGTTCTCTGGTGCTATTTAAGGCTTATTTTTCAACATACGATAGCAATAAGTAAGAAATCCTTTCCACCGGGAGACACAGAGCCAGGGCGGGAGAAATCAAATCTCCAGTGGGAGAACGGGAGATTTTGCAAAAATGGGTTTTCGGCGGGAGATCTCCCGTCGAAAATGGGAGTTGGAGTCTCTGAGTCAATAGATAATCTAAATTCATATTTTGATGAAAATGCAAAGTAGGCATGATCTAACACGTTAGTATAATTATGTAACATTTTATATAGCTTTTAAAATTGTAACGTTGACATTAGAATCTAATGTACTAGAAACATTCTAACCACTAACTAGTACTACATTACAGGGCTGTTGTGTCGAGTCTCTAAACTACCGGTAAATTTACTAAATTCATCATAAAATAAAAATGACTGGAATAAAATCTCCTAATCGAATCCTACATCCAGGTGACATAAACACTGTCAGTGCAGTGTCACTGTATTTGTGTGTATGTTGATCGTATATTGCTTTGGATAGGCGGGGTTTAATAGAACTAACATTAGCAGTTTCTAGACACGAATAAAAGATAGGGTCTATAATGCCTATATCTAGATCCAGATTCTACACAACCTCACTGCTGACAACATCACACCATCACGATTTTCATGCTCTGGGACTGTGTACATGCATCTTGGTCTCCGTGCTGTACATTCATCGTGTATCCCACCCCACGCACATCGCTATCACATTATATTTTGTGTAGGAATTTGGGCACCTACCTAAGACCATTGAAGAGCTGTTTGGATTTTTCGTGCAAGTAGTTGAATTCCTGCACAATTTTCCTTTCATCTTCTGTAATGGCTGTTTCACCGTCAGTCTCCATCTGGTATTTTTGTAGAATTTTCTCTTGACGCGATCGATCGTGAAGTGCGTATGCGTACGGACCTCCTATATTACGCGACTGCTACCACGGCTACACTCACACCGACGACGCGCCAGCCGCGACTACCTACGCCGTACGGCCAGGGCTAGTGCAGTACATGTATCAGTGTTTTCCTTCTCTCAGCATTTTTTTTTTTTTTTTTTTTTTGGATAATTCTTTATTCGAATTTCGTACCATTCCATATCATAGAGACAGAAATGTTCACAGAATCAGAACATCATACAAAAACAAACTGCTTTTTACACAAACATTGTACACAATAACGTCAAACTTACACTACATAAATAACAAAATGCATTATCACCACCATTGTGCAAACTAATATCAAATTTCACATTGTAACTCTCTAAAATCAAGGAAACGAAATCCGCTTTTTTCTCGCACAAGTCCGCGAAACGGGAACATAAAGATCATTTGCTTAAGACAAAAAACGGGACATATTTCACTGTTTCTCTATGAAAAAAAAACAACAAAACAAACAAGGCCATTTGCGAGACAACATACACACATCACACACATTCCCACACAATGCCAACATGCACCCCTCCCCTCCCCCCCCCCCCCCCCCCGTGCCTTCAGCCCTCAGGTTTCAGGTTTCATTCACACTTTAATACCTTTGCAGTATAAATTACCATTTTGTTTCTCATACAATAAAATACTTTCTACTCATGATATGGAAGTGATGTGGAAATGAAACAATAGAGACGAGGAAAAAACAAGAAAAAAAAAAACAAAGATGATCACATAGGATTATCATCCTCGGTATACCTCATAATATACTCCCACTTTGACAGATGCATTCCAACTGTTCCTCTTTTACTAGCTATCTTATTTTCTTCTTCTTTACACATCTTGAAATACTTCATAACCTCATTAAAATTTAGTACCTTCCCTTCTGATCTCGCTAAATATAAAGTATAATCATCAATATAATTGTATTCCATCCTTTGATTTTTAACGAGTTTCCAGATATACCTATATAAACAACTTCCCAATTCATATTTCCTAATTCTTCTAAATTAAATTTCTGAACAATAATTTGCCACAAATCCTGCACTTTAATACACTCCCAAAATAAATGTGAATATGTCTCCGTGCTCTTTTTGCAGAAAGAACAGAGATCATCCGAAACAAACCCAAATCTCAACAGAAACTTTTGTATAAAGTGCACCATGAAGAAGTTTAAACTGAAATTCTCTAAGCTTTGGGATAAGAGTTGTGACTCTGGGTCGGAGAAAAATATCTTGGGTTACTTTTGAGGAGAAGACAAAATTACTTTGTTGATCTCCTACTTCCAATGTATATAAATGTTGTAAATCAGTTTAAAAATGCGTGTCTTCCTCGAAGGTATGTCACCAATCCTAATTTCTTTTCCATGTAATTTTAACCAAATATCATACACTTGAAAAGGTTTATTGCTGACCCAGGATAAACTAAACCGTCCACTTTTCAAAATTACATTACAAATCCTCCAAACATATTCAACTTCCTCACTACACAACCTTGGTTTCTGAAAATAAATAATCGGCCGTATACCTTTCCCATCAAAATAATGACATAATCTATAAACATTTTTCCTAAATAAATTTTCATTATATATCATTTTACCTTTGCAAAGCATGCAAAGCAATATAAGATCAACATACACACAAGTACACACGCACACACGCACACACGCACACACACATAATGTCCCTACGCCAACTCGCTCGATTTTCTCTATGTCAGCTCCACAGCCAACCCGAGATGACTCCTGTGTGTGTGCTTCTGCATTGATTTTACTGGTTCATCAGGCAACGCCATCTGGCTTCATTTTCCCTGCTGACATTCATAGACTGCATTTCTCTACCACTTGTTCTGCGTTATGCACGCGCTGAAACACCAACGGGGGTTTAATACCGCAGATGGTTTGGTAGGAGGAGGCGCCACCCGCTTGTCAATCTCCAAGACGAAGAATCCCAGGGCGCCACGGCAGAGCAGAGTGGCGCCATTTTCTTTGTAGGTCAAGTTTTCGTAAGGAACTGTGCTCCCGTATTAAAGAGATCAAACAGATCAAAGCAAAACATACAAAACACACAATATTATAGCATGTAATGATTGTGGATAAACAGGATAGAGGCCCTGCATAGACCTAATGTTTGTTTGTTTGTTTTTCAACGCTCAACAAGAATTCAAGATAAGAACAATCCAAATGTTACTTCCGATCCCACTTTTCACTATCAAAATTTTCTTTTCGGTTGCTATACTGAATGGGCCACCTATATTTCATGTTTGATGCCGGACGAGTGAGACCCGAAGGGTGGTCAAAGCTGGACATTGATGCAGGTCCAAGACCCAAGTTTTCTAATGTGTCGCTGTGACTAATCTCTTACAGCTTCGATTCCCACTGGTTCCTTTATCCGACGTGTCCGTTAAAAATTTAGGGTCCTAGATCAGCAGTTGTGATCTTACAAATTCCACTCGTAGAGAGAACAGACAAATTGAATAAAACTCAAAGCTCACAAGTTCAAATTTGTTTGTACATGTGTGAGTACTTAGTTCATCAAAGATATCTTATTAAGTATTGGGTCTATGAGGAAATGTTGGTCTTTCAAAACAAAAATAAAAAGGCTTCTAATAACCTTTCACATCATTAGCGCCTATGTCGATTCTAATCTGGGAATCTCTATCATCTTAATCATGCGAGGAAAATAGGAGGGCCTATATAGCTATACGTAGAAAGACAGTATTTTGTGTTTCTTTATCCGTTAGCCTTTCCATTCAAGTTTATACCAACATAAACACTGATAATAAAATGTCATTGCAACGAATGACAAATTACCCTGCACCAATGTAAACACACACCAACATTATTCAGTCGTTTTGAGTAATGGCAATCATTAAAAAAAATCATGGACATAAGATGTAAGTCCATAGTTTTTTATCATGGATATCATTAAGAAGAAACTGATAATCGATACATGTAATAATTATCGTCGTTAAAGGGCACTTTGTCAAAGAGTTGCAATAATGACCTCTTGATGCCATAAATAAATTATAATCATTAAATTGAATAATGAACGTTCATTGTGCACTCACTTGGCTGTAAATCAATAGACAGGTGAGCGCAATTCAAACCAGTTACAGATCATTCACTTCATTGAAATGATAGATATAACAAAAACAATCGAAATGAGTAGAGAGATGAACATAGGTCCTACATGAGAAAGTTCTGGGAAATCAGTCAAAACTTGGAAAAGTTGGAAGAAGCTAAAAAGGACGGGGAAATGGCGAAGGAAAGGAGGTTGAATGGTAAAACAAACTCACACGAGGCATGAGACGGATTATTGGGCTCAGTGATGACTAAGGAATACAGAGGAGAAAGTATTAAGAGACGATAAACGATTAATGGTTTTTTTTAACTGTCTCACAGGAGGCAATAAAGGCATAGGCTTGCAAGAGTATAACTCATTCGGTTATGGGAGTTTCTCTATTATCATATGATTAATCATCTAATTGAAAAGTAAACATAATAATACTTAAAGCCTCATTTACACTGTTCTCAAGAGAATTCCAAAATCTAAAGGGGCAGAAAAGGACACTACAGGTTAGGGAAAAAGAAAATATCCTATATAGTCAAAGGCAAGTGAAATTCATTACAATGCCAAATAGACTATAAGTGAATAGTTTTGCTTTTAACGGACATGGACTTGAATAAAAGAGGGAAAGACTGGTTGGCAAGATTCTAAAAAAAAAAAAAAATGCCCTAAATGCAAACCATACATGTCATCGATCTTTTAAATATTGTGTTCATGAAATACACCAACAGTGTGGCATGTGCATGATCCATTACAAATAATTCATAATAAATTTTCACTCTTCTCCTGCTAGGTTTCATTCAGCTAAGTCGAAATTAATTTACAAATAATGTAGAAGCTATATTACCCCTTTAAAAGAGCTGTATACGTGTGATTTGTTATGATCATCATAACCGATACTATGTACAATGCATGCACACAAGAGCGCTCATTAGAGCGAAATATGATCATCGCTGACAGAATAACAGTTCTATCGGAAGCGGGTATATGGGAAGGAACAATTATTAGGAACGTCTATGTGCATGATATTCATGAAGGTAGCAAGGCAACTCACAACAGTCTCACGGAAAGTACTTGCGCTGTAACATAAGATAGCACCAATGCTAACTTTCCATCACGCTATCAGGAGAAAGAAATTCCTCACAGGAATGAAATTCCTCACAGGAATGAAACCCTCAGGGTTCATCATCCACCCACCAATCATTCAATCACTGAATTCATTATTACGTAATGAAGTAGCCATCACAATCCTTGCACAGCTGCATGCAGCGCCAACTCTATGAAGCACATTCTCTATCATCCCCTGTTCCATTTCCCTTGTTCAGCGTGTAGGCATTCTCTCATTCTCTCTTTTTCTTTCTTTCCTTCCATTCTTTTCATCTATTCTGGCAAGTTGTGTCATGTTGTTGTGTTTCTTCTGTTTTGTCCCGTCCTGTCGTATATCATATTTGTCACAAGTGTTTGTAAATAAGTAATTCATAAGTTTTATGAGTGGTTCACAATATACAAGCTTTGCTTTTTAGTGGACCTCTCTATTCTTTCTTTTTCTTTTCAACTGAAGCATGACTTTGTATGTTTTTTTTTTTTGCAAGTATGCGCTCTTATGTTTATCGATATCATTTGTAATGATAATGATAACTGGTCAAAATCGAAATCGCAATGGGGTTGATCAAAGAGAAGTATGACGGAACCTACATGAAAGCTAGCTTGTTTGGCTGTAAGCCCCGAGTAATCAGTGTTTGTGAAAAAGAAACGGAGAACGGATAGAAGATAAGACCAGAATGATGATGTAAGGTTGTCAAATTTTATGTAATAAAAAAGAAGAAGAAAAAGAAGAAGAAGAAAAACAAACAAAATATACATTAATATGAACTTACTGTGACCGAGCCATCATTATTATAAAGCCTACTTTGGTATATATACTATAAAACTATTGTTGCATTAAAACTATCACCAGGATATGATCAGTAAGTCACAAAAAGTAACATGTAAGCCATTTGGTGCCTGCCGTCAAGCTCTGCATAGAAAGTTAGAAAGGGGTAGAGGGAAAGAGGAAGAGAGGGAAACGAAGTAGATTGTGGAATTGCTAATGATGAATTCAGAGAGCCTGATGGCAATTTATTTATTGCAAAGGCAAATGTTTTTGTTTATGATGTAATACCTGATTTATCTTGTGTTATGTTTTGTTGAAAAAAAAGAAGAATGAAAATAAATGAATTGAATTGAATTGAATTGAAAATATAACTTGCGAAAGTGCGTTGTCAGGTCTGCCGCTGTCGCCTCCGCTCCAATGAGACGCTAAAGAAAAAGAACCGGATAACCCTTTGTTCGAATGGCTCCTGAATATTCTATAGAGCATTGTTGAATGCACAGAACGTCAGTGGGCAGCGAAACCTGTTCGCATGTAGAAGAGACATAAATCGTAATCCACTTTTGCCATCATTATCAACGGCTATATTATACTATTGGCTGGTCACGTGTAACTTCATAGTACTTGCATTGTCGATGCATCCTAACAATGCATTCCATAATTTAAGTGCACTGCCAATAGACAAGAGAAGGTAGCTATACAACGCAGTCGTGTTTTGTTCTACTTACTTGAGACCACGCAGTAAATGCAAATTGTACTGTGGAACTATAATCACTATAATGGCCAAGTTCTTGGTATTCCTTTCTTTCCTCTCTTGGATCATATGCGGCTTTCCGGAAGGTAAGCACCAGTGAGAGTTTATCATCATCTACACCAGAGATGGATATCTTTTTGTCAATTTTAAAGAAGAAGAAGAAGAAGAAGAAAAGTCCGTGTATCTTAATCTGGAAAAGTTGACACGTGCTGTTGTATCTTGAAAATTACTTTTATCAAACAAAATGTGTTTCATTTATTACAAAAGGAGTTAGCATAATCAACATGACTTTCTTTAAGCGGTAGTCAAAATTCACATAATGATTCCCGGCTCATAAATGCATGATGTGAAGAAAAAGAATCAACCAAGGCCCCTGGAAAATAATAGGTCTGGTTCATCTTCCGATACGTTTTGCTGATAATTTTCAGAATTCTTAGAACATAATAAAGTTATTTATTTGTCTTTTCTCTGGTTTTTATTTATGAACAATGTCAGAAATTAAGAAAACTGATGACTGATGTCTTTGATGCCTCCACTGAATTTCTCATGATTTGCAAGGCAGTAATATGTATTTACAAGGCAGTAATATGTATTTATAAGGGGGGGGGGGGTAGGGATTTTTTTAAAGGGGTCATGATTTTTAACCCGACATTAAGTTCTTTAATAGAAGCAGAGAAATTAAAGAGGAACAGAGCAGTGAAAGTTATAGCAAAATCTGATCAAACTAAGAAGTTACATCTTCTCAATATAATCAATCAAGCACAAATTGGCAACTCCGTGATGTATCATGTAAGCTGTGACTGTCCTGTCCCTTTTCTGTCCTGTTAAGAACGCGACATGATGGAGATGAATTATAATGTCGATGATAATAAACAATAATTAAGATAATAATATAAATAAATAAGTATCAATCGCAATAATGATAATCATACTACTACTATGTACTACTACTACAACGCATAAAGATAATGATGATAATAAGAATGATAATAATAATAATAATAATAATAATAATAATAATAATAATAATAAAAATAAAAATAAAAATGACGATTCAAATTAGTGAAATTCTTTCGTCGAGATGGTTTTTTTTTTTTCATTGCAACTGATTGACAAATTGCCCTACATCGACGTAAATCGACGGTGATCGGGAGGTCGTAGGTTCGAATCCTGCTCGAGTATGTACGCCAATGATTTTTTATCATGCCTACTACTAAAACACTGATCAATTCAGTGCTTATTTACGTCGATGTAGTTGCAATGAAAAAAAAAATGACGATAATAACCATTATTAAAGTGGTACTGGAATCATCACATCTAAAGTTTTTGTTTGTAGTGAGGGTATCATCATCTGGTCAGGGCAGTGTCATTGAATCTAATGTCACTTGAAATTCTTAAAATGTTCGTCTGCAGGAACGGACGCGCTTACGGTGACAACTTCCGTTCAAGGCCAAGGAGTCGTGGGCTCCGATGTGGTCATCACCTGCAAGTATCCTCCATCCCCCAGCAAAGCTGGAATGCGCGATAACTTGAGATGGTTTGTTAATCAAACGGAGCTGGCAAGTTGCGAGTTTGATACCCATTCGAAGAGAGCACGATGTGACCCAACGACGGAAGACATCTCAAAGTACTTATTTACCGTTTGTGGACTCTGTTGTGGGAATATTATTATAAAACGACTCACCAAAGACGACGAAAATACGTACACCTGCCTTGTAACCACCAGCGCTGGCATCGGTACCAGTAAAGCCATTCTCATCATCACACATCCAAGTACGTTTGTCTTCGCTTTATGATGTCTAATTTTGCAAAACGATCTATGAGTTCAGTCCTCAGTTTCAAAGCGTACAAGAGCAATCCAGAGCGAACCTCGAGTTGGAACTGAACGCTCCTGTCATGTCAGAAAGAACCACGCCGCATCGAGTTTGTATTTCATTATTGCTACACCTGATGAGGATAGAATGTGACATTTAAGTATTAACTCCTAAATTTTCGATATGAATTACTGCAAGTTCTGTCGTCATTCATCTTGCCTATGAAAGCAATAGGTCTTCGTGTACACTTTATTATAATTCAGTTATTCGCAATTTATAATATTCTGTCTTTTCACTGATTTTACTTTTCCTGGTAAAAGTTTTTGTTTTCTTTTTTCTTAATAGTAGTAAGGTTGCCAGATACACTGGAACTGACTGGTACTGACAACCTCCAAGTTAACCTATCTCAGACGATCGTGTGCACTTCCGCGGGCAGCTACCCGGCCCCGACCTTCCGGTGGTACATTGATACCCGAGAAGTCACTGCTGACGCCGTAAGCCTCCCACCCGAGACCAGTGGGCAGGGCGGGCGAGGAGGGGTCGTCAACGCAACGAGTATACTCATTTACAAGCCTTCTCGAGAGGACCACGGGAGAAGTCTGGTTTGCAGCCTAAGTCTTTCCGTCTCGCCTTCAAACCTGACTGTTGTGAATTCTTCCGTCTTCCTCGAAATACACGGTGAGTTTGCAAAGCATTCTCCTCAATTTTCATAAGTAAAGTTTATATTAGTTTGTTTGATTAGACTTTCATTTCATTATAACATGAAAACAGACACCAGCTGTGCACAGTAAAGTATTCGAAAGTTGACTATTACAAAATAGACCTATATGACAGCATTTATCTATAAATTTGTGACCCATCTTTTTTTCCGTATACTAATACTTGAGAGAAAAAAAAAACATTATAGTTTGATAAGACTGCAATGTTGTGTTTTAGAGAAAGAAAGAGAGAAAAATGAAATCATAAATGAGAAACCCAAAAATAAAGCTGCAATGCATAAAAAAGAAAAGTTTGTACAATGTGACTGCTTGAGCTGAATGAAGTCCTTAACATGGGGTTCCCAACCACTCTATACGGAAGCGCTTGCCGTGATTGTTGCGTCCTTTCTTAATTCACCGGTTATGAAAGTTTTGAACAAAGTGTAGGGCATGCTGAAGTATCTTTCAAGATGATTAATATCATACTTGTCTCAGAAGAGACTATAAGTATTGATATCATCAAAACATCAATCTTATCATCCTCGAAATCCTTGTTCCTGGTTCCTGGAACCAGCGGTTATACAAGATTTGTTTTTTGCGGTTCCTTCATATTTCACATCTTATTGAGTAAAGTCTTTTATGTTGATATCGTACGCCGACACACTTTCTAATCATGATCCACTTCATATTATATTTTGTATCTTGCTTTTTTTTTCTTTTTTTTTTGTATATGTATTACATCAAAGTTTTTTTATTGTTCCATATTTCACATTTCAACAAATGAATAAAATCATAAACATAACAATACAAAAGCATAGATGAATTGTCAAGTACAGCATTTAAGACGATTTAACATGTGACGTATGAGGAATCTACATAGAAGCATTGCTTGTAGGGTGTAGATTCCCAGATGGCTGATATGAGATGAATTCTTACTTGGTATTTACAATTGAAATTAAGGAATGACATGGAATGTCAAAGTCAAGTGAGTATGGACATAAATGTGCAGGAACTGTCCACTGAGTCACGAGTGTCAGACCGGTGCAGTTTCAGTAATTCAGCAATTTAATTCAAATCCACTGTGTGTCTGAAATCAGGGAGGTGAGAGGAAACACCTCCCTGCTGAAATCAAACATACGGATCTTTTCTTCTATACTGTTGTCGTTGTTTTTGCTGTTGTCATTGCAGGTTTTACCTCTATGTGAGTGCTAGCATAATGACTGTATATCCTCCCTTCTTGCAGATCCACCTTTAATATTTGACCCACAAGTTTCGACCAACTGGAGCGGTGAGAGTTGTACCGCCTCCCTGTCGTGCTCGTCAGTCTCTAACCCACCAGCTAATCACTTCCGGTGGGTCAAGCTCGGAGAAGAACGCGTCTTCAACTCAAGTCGGACTCGTCACTCCATTCAGGCTCCTGGCGGATTCGACGACAACGAGAGAATCGGAACACTTCTCATCGAAGACGTCCAGGAATCCGACTACGGCTCGTATCAGTGCATAGCGTATGACGAGGACGGAGAGCAAAATTTGACGAGTGCAACGCTATCTCTTCTTAGACCCAGTAAGCGTATAAATGGAGTGGTTTGGGGAGGTTAAAGTGAAAGGGGAGGGGTCATGAGAAATTTTCCAACTCGAGCTTCTACAGATTTCTCCCATGTGTATACTGATGCTGCTGTTACTGCCTTATCCTAATCATGTCCATATGTGACCCTGCACAACAAAACAAACAAAAAGTCGCCAGACATGAATGTTTTAGTTAAGACCATATTCTGAAAGAACAGACTTTAAGCTTTAAAATGATGTATAACTCAAGTCAAATGGACTCTCCTAACCTATCTAAATATTTGAAAGAAAGCACAAACTCAGAAAAAGTGTGAACTGAGAAAAGAGGCTCTGAAGTACAATGTCTATTCAAGCACTTAATCTTTACCAAACCGTGCTGTCTGTGCGGGGAATGGGACAAAAAAACAGGAAGCAAACTGCCAGAGTAACAACAATGAAGGGATTATTAGATTAAAGTGAAATTAAGCATGCCTCATCAACACATTCTGGCCATAATTAATGCCAACTTTCAAAGCTGTAGCACTATCCTTTCAAAACTTATTGGAGTTGAAAGTGAAGAGTGTGGACAGGGTTTATCAGAAATGAAAAAGGGACTCTAAAGACACATCTAATCACACTATTCTAAAAAAAAAAATGTTCGAGATAAACTGCTAAAAAATACACTTTCCTGCCCGTTTTATGACCAAAAATTTTAGCATAATGTAAAAAAAGACTTGCTCTTTCAGAAAATACGAAAAAGTCAAGATCGGCTAGGTTGACCCATGTCACTTATTTTCAGTCCTCACGCGAAATCAGTGTGAGCGACTTTTTGTTCGTTTTGTGATGCGCGGTCACATATATCTTTTTCTTTTGTTTTCTGTTTTCATCAATGAAATAATAGACTGGAGTAGGCCCATTTAGTAACATGAGGTTAAGAATGTATGCCTAACTAACACACTAATTAACTAACACACTAATTAATCAGGATCGTCACCGACAACAATGCTTGCCCGGGTATCGCCCAGTGTGATGATTATAGCGAAAGCTAATGCATGGATACTGCACTCCATGATTTGAATTAAGTAATTTGAAGTGTATTTTGTATAGAAATAGGTGACTGTAAGACTACTACTGTCTTGTTGTTTAATCCTCAAAGGGAAAATATAAATTAATCATGGAAAAAAAGTATCCGCCGTTACTGGTATTATCTACAACAAAAGGGAAGATGTATGGGTGCAACTTCGTGCTTGTCACAATCAAAATATGATCAGCACTGATTATAAAATATTATCATTATCATTACTATCTTATTATATACAGTATATCACATCAGCAATGATGAAATATCACAATTAATTCTTCACAGCAATCGTTATATTTGTATAGAGTGTATACGAATATACTAATAATTATTATGTTTGTTATGTGATTTCCTATATACCAGGCCAGTCATACCCGACAAACATCACGACCTATCCGAACAGGGCGTCACCATCATCCATCTACGTTGCTTGGCAACCAAACCATAATGACAGCGTCGATGGTACTTGTAGAGTGGAATACTGCCCTGTTAATACGTCAGAGGAGGACTGCAACACCACCACCAGTGCATCAGGTGCAAATACCACCTTGACAGGACTCCAGTCGTTCACCTGGTATCGACTGACTCTTACCTGCTCAAACTGCGCTGGTACCCTCAGCAGTCAACCCTTACTAGCATCGACAGCTCGTAAGGGTGATTTTTAAGTTTTGTTTACCACACATCGAGAATTAAAGAATAATTATGTCTTAGTATGCGATATAATGTTTTTATTCTAAACCATGGGTAAATTTTTGGTACTTTTAAATATCATTTGTTATTATATTACCACCTATAAAATGTAAAACTTTCCCCAAGCCTTTTCTTATTCAAGAATAAAAAGAATAAATAATAATCATTACATAAATAATAATCATAATTAGTATGGATAGCTCGCTCTCTCTCTCTCTCTCTCTCTCTCTCTTTCTAGCTACTTTGCATGTAAGTGTTCTATCTTAATTCTTAGTAACAAAAAAAAAAAGCAGCTGAAAACTGCTTATCCAATAGTGGCGAGTCAATGTAGCAAAGTGGAGTCAAAGGGGCCTGAGCTTTCGATCCTTTGTAGAATCTTCGTCACAGGCAAAATGACGAAGATTCTGCTAGGATCGAAAGCTCAGGCCCCTTTTAACTCTTAGTACTCAATATACATGATTATGATAAGATAGCTGTCATCTTCATAAATATTTTGTGTCGCTGTGATAATCTAATTCAAATTACAGTTTAGTTGAGACTTTCGTGTAGGCCTTTGCAAGATCATGTGATTACTATAAGAAGGTAAACATTTATAGAAATCATTATTATTTACATTTTCTGTACCTCTGGCAATTACGACAGTCTTGGGTAACCTATACTTTAACAGCTATGCCTCCATAATTATTTGCAGTATAATATTTGTCACTTAAGCACAATAATGAATTTCTGTCTCTGAAAAAAAAAAAAATATATATATATATATATATATATATATATATATATGTTGTAATAGTATTTTGTAAGTATTTCAGTAAATGTTTTGTAAATTTCCATTTGTATATCAATTATCAGGAGGAAATAGATGATCCAAATCAAATCAATATTACTTAATTTATGTAATAGTATTTCATGAGTGTAGCATCGTTTGCAGTTTACAGAACGGTTCATACTTTGATAAGAACTGAAAGCGAAAGAAATGATATCTCAAAATATATGAAGTCAGTGTAAAAAAAGGGGGGTAACCACTTGAAAGTGATGACTGTGTTAAGGATCTTCAACGCATGGATTGTTATACAATAACTGGTTTCAAAATTATTTTTATACTGTGCAAACGTGCATGAGTCATTGCAAGAGTTGTGAGGTGATAAGACCATCGTCAAGTTTTACATTTTATGTTTAATTTCGGCCGTTAAGGCCACTATCACTGTTTCATAACAAGCATGTCAAACACATAATATTTGAATTAATTCTTTCTCTTCCCGTTTTTTTTTATTTCATCGTCGTGATCATTATCAAGCCTTGTCACCCGCTGAATATGGTAAGTGTTTTCATTGCTTTTAAAGGACAATCATCTTTTTTTTTGGGGGGGGGGAATCCATCTCAGAATTCCTTTAAAATAATAATGTGATTAGCATTTTTGCAGTATGATATTTCATTCCTAAGAAGAAGGCAATGACGATAGTGATGCATTCTTATACCCTCGTGACTGAATGATTTGTTTGCAGTGCAAGTGTTAGCATGGCTTTGGCTAAATAAAATCCAGCTAAATAACTTTTGATGCATGAAAATGTCCATTGCCACGCTTACCAGAGTATGGGCTGTGGTTGTATTTCCTAATTAAAGTAACACTGCCAGAGAATGGTGCCGTTCCTGGTTATGTCTTACTCTGGTATACATAGGGTCTGTTCATAATTTTTATGTCATCTCATGCATGAGTTCCAGCCAAGCATATTGCCTTTTCTTCTTCTTTTTTTATTCCCCTTGGTTTCGTTTTATGATGATGGCAACTCAATATTACGATATCGTTGACAGTTACACATTAGGCACAAATACAATACGAGAATACACCTCAGTTCGTGCATGTGCATTTAATAGTCTATAGCAGATGTCGTGAGTTCGTGCATGTGCATTTAATAGTCTATAGAAGATGTCGTGATAATGTTTCCGTCAGACATAGAAACATTTCCGCTTCAATAAATCACCTTCCCCTGTGATTTGGGGGAAACTCTCATGGCCACTAGAGACGAAAGAAAGATGTGAAGCAGATGTATTGAAAACTCACAGTTTCGACTCTCTTGTTTATACATCGCGCGACGAGAACGAATGAAATCGAGTGAATGCTGTAGTGGGAAAGTTGAGAGGTATCGTGACCGAATGCCCTGATTTTTGTTCGTTTAAAAGGACACAACAACAAAAAAACGCTCATACCTACTCACACGCACACTAATGGCACATACACATTTACACAACACACACGCACACAGTATATGCTAAAATGAATGTTGTATGCACATGCACCAGTTTGTGTACGTGTCTTGTGTGTGTGCGTGTGTGAGTGCGTGCGTGAAAGAGAGAGTATTTTTTCAGTCTGCTTGTATTTTTCCTGTATCTATTAAAGTGTAGGGAAAACATGACACTTTACAAAAACTTCCTAACTAATGAGAAACAAATTATATGCACTTAATAAATAGCTGCACAAAACTTTTGTTAAAACTTTTTTTAATCTGCAAGTTTACAAAACTTGTGCCTCTTATCTCTTAAAGAAGAAAAAGACGTGTAGACAAGTTGCCTTTGCGATATTAGATGCATCTAGCTTATTTCCAAAATCCGGAAATTCTATTGTATGCATTCAGTCTGGATCAATAAAATTTTAGTAAACATTAAAAAAATCCTTATTTTGTGTTATTTTCTTCTTCCTTTTTCAAGGCATCAGGCTTGAGTACGACCAGCCAAATGAGACTCTGAAATTAGCAAAATCTTGGAATAATCTCACCGTGCCCGACGAGATTTGCTTCAAGCCTGTCGAGACTTCAGATCCTGCAGACTACTGTTCGAGAAACAAGGACCAATGCGTTCCGGTTGGTTCCACTCTGCACAAAGTGGTTCCCCTGAAGAGTGGGCTTGTAGGTGTCGTCAGCTACGGTCGACAAACTTGCAGCGTCCCATCATTCGAAAGATACGAAGAAGGTTCGTTGTTCATCATCGAAACAGCATCACAACCAGTCTAACACCAGTTAAACAAATTGGACCCATATGAGCCATAACACACATCAGTAGAGGTATAGCAGAATAGATATCGCAGACAGGATCATAGAATATAGGGAGTACCATGAGGAGGAGCACTGGATATCTGTGGATGATGACTTCATGATTACCTCCATAAAATCCACACACTGTTGTGTATGTTTCATTAAAAAAAAAAAAATCGCTTGAAAAATGATATCTGCAATAGTTTTGCAGAATTTGTAAAAATCATCAGAAATCACCGCTTGGAAAATGTCATTATCTACTTCAATGTAAGTGATAGACATGCAGTTTTGGATGCGAAAAAATATTCATTATCAGGATGGATCATAATCGGTTCAAAGGTTTTGATCAGGGCCCTGTTTTTATATCAAAAGTTAAAATCGATTTTAAATTTCCTTAACACACAGGCTGCCATAGACTAATCATAGAAGTCAACTTTTAAATTTCAACTCTTCATAAAACAGGGCCCTGACTAACTATTTTTGATAGCCTCTTCTTTGAGAGACTTTGAAATTCTTATCAACGTTGTATAAACAAGACCAATGCAACAGGCAATGTATTATGATTTCCGTGAGCAATTATTCTTGCCTTCAAGGACATATGCATTATTTTTATAGTAATACCCATGAATAATCTTGAACTCCACCAAAACATGTTAATATTGTATGAAGTTCACAATATCCTTGAATCTGTAACACCGTACAAAGAGGCTTTAAAGTGAATTGAACTCTGTCAGCGTATATAGCTTAAATAAAAAAATAGCCAGGTATAGTACATTTTCTTTGTTCCGTCTATAGATTATGTTTAGGGGACCTTTGTGCATTATTATGGTTTCGCTTTCATTGTGCTAACTCAGTAGCGTTTATCCTATATTCACACTAAATCAAGATGCAGTTAGAAAGTCCAGTTTTCTATCGCAACTCCATTTTTTCACACAGTTATGTGGTCCTACATTCCTTATGAATGTTGTTACTTATATTTATTTACTCTATTTACAAACATGATGTTCAAATGTCCACATTCATTCCAGTAAATGTCCGATGTCAATCATGATGACAAACTTTATCGTTGCTTAAAATGATAACAATGGTGATAGCCTTGATGATTATTATGGCAATGATATACTTTTTGCCGTTTTTATTAATATCATTAATGCATGTTTACATACATATAATATATCTATATGAAATTATATATATATTTATATGTATGTGTTTGCGTATAAAGTATAATAATTATATTCATACACAAGAATTTAAATACAAATGAAAATAAATATATAACAGTTTAAATACAAATAAAAAAATATCATTTTTTTTTATTTGAGGTATTTTACATTAAAGCTCCTAAAGAAGTCTAGAAAATTATTAGAATATTGTATGCTAAAATCTTAATAGCTTGCTTTAATAAATGCAATTATTGAAAAGATTTTCTCAATTTTTCTCAATTTCATGATGACGATAACTGAAATGCCGTTTATCAGTTTCTGTATAATATGTATGTATGTATGTATGTATGTATGTATGTGTATGTATGGTGATATATCTACAGAACGCACCTTATACACATACTGTATATTAAGATGGTTAGCTAACCAGCTGTATAAACAGATAGATAGATAGATGAAATATACGCGTATGAAAATGTATATATATTCAAAGGAATTTGTATATCCATGCTAGATGCAATGCCAACCTCATCAGCCTCACACAGTTTTATACTGACGATGACTGGTGCGACAGTGGGAGGAACTGTTGTGATTTTCGCTTTGGTGATTGGTGTCATGATGGCAGCCAGGTTGTGCCGCAAAGAGAAAGGTATGTGATTTCAATGAAAACTGTGAGGTAATTTAGAACTTAGCATAAGTAATATAATATATTTTGATATTGACAGTCTATCTGCTCCTTTTAATTGCTACGTCTATATAATAAGCATAACGACATTACCCAGTCATTACCTCTCGCTCTCTCTCTCTCTCTCTCTTTCAATTTCAATGTAATTTTCTTTTATTTCTTCTCTAACTTTTTCCTTTTCCTCCTACTTATTCACCATTCCATCACAATTACTTTTCATATCCCATTTCTTCTGATTATTAATATATACGCTCCTCACCTTGATTCAATAAGTAACCAATGAAGTGATATACACGTGTACAATGGAATGATGTTAGATATTTTTTGATAATTTTTTTTTCATGAATGGCATCTCATTCTACACTATTAAGGAAAGTAATTCATAGTGATCAGAAAGGGGAAGAATTGCTGCTTTGGTCGTTTTGCAACAGGTTTTTCTTCTTTTTTTTTAACAGATGCTAAACATGAAACCCGATCAAGTTATCGAAGCGTTGATCATCAGCTTGTTGACGGAGTGGAACAAGATAGCGGAAGAATAGTAAGTATTAAAGACACGCCACATTTTGTGTTTTGCAACACCTTATAAAGGCGTGTAAAGTAAATCTGTTCGACTGGACTTACTTTTGAAAATCACGGAGAGAACAGTTTCGGGAAAGAGGAGTCCGTGAAGTTGTGTATATGAGCGCGGAAAATCCTTCACTGAACTAGGGGAGGAGGACTCTGACGCAACATTTCCCCAAACATCTTAGTTGGTGATTGGGAAAAACGTACAGACAATAAAGGCAGTAACATCGTTCATTCACGCATCACGGGTGAATGCTCGCCAGCCAGATAGAGCTGAAGAAGTGAGTAGGACGAGTCACGAAACTGTTCTCTCCATGATTTTCAGGAGTAAGTCCGGTCGAACATGTGCAGATTTATCATATTACCTGGATGAATCAAAATCTACATCGATATAGCAACTTATCATCTCGAGAAGGATCTGACTGCTACGTGTTTCTTTCATCTACCTTCTGAAGCATTATTTTCTTTCCCTTTTTTTCTGACTATTCAGTAAAATTAGACAGCGCAGAGTCTATCTAAAAAAATCTACGCTTTTTAAAACAAAATAAAAACATGAGGAACATAAACAGCATTAACTGCAGACTTGAGTAACTAATACAGGCATAATCTACCTATTTGCCAGGGCTCGCAATCACTTGGTTGACAGTATGAAATGTTTTACGCCGTGACGTCAATTAGATGATTAATGGGCGGTAAAGAAGTGAATCATTATCAATATCATCTCTGATATCATCATCATCTACCTCCACCAACATCATCATCTTTACTTTTATCACTATAAGGTGGACGAAGATGGATTGATATATGTTTCTGTGTCGAGCGAGGAAAGGCCCTCAACCCAGCAAACCTCGCCCATCCGAACAGAAGAAGAAACCATCTACTCCGCGGTCAGAACAGAGGGTAATGGAATCCGAGTAAGTGCTGTATATACAAGGAACCAGCCACCTGACATCTGTACACCCCCTGCCAGGCTCTCCTTTGATAACGTTCACTTACAATATCAACTTCGGGGGGGGGGGGGGGGTGATTCTACTACAGAAACTACCATCTTGCTCACATCGATTTGCAATGGTTGACAATTAGTAGATGGAACTGGTTATATAGTCATTATTCAAATCTGCACAAAAACGCGGGGAAAAAGAGAAACTTTAATTAAAACTCAAGGATCAGTTGAAGAATATATTGGTAATTGAATCGCTTTTCATAATTCTGCACAGAAATAAACGACTGTATCTGACAAACATAAATTATGTTTCATTAAAAAGAAATAATTCTATCTTTTCTGATACTAAAAACAAATATCTAAATGTATTCTTAAACAATGCGGCACTAAACTACATTCAGATTTAATTGGCTAATTACTTTCCACTGTTGAGATCTACCAAGTGTATCCAAAGGATTGAAAGAGAAAAAGGATGTACTACACTGTAGTATTTTAAACGTAGAGAGATAGACAGAAAGAGAGAGAGAGAGAGAATGTGCCATAGACTGTAACAGTGTAATGACATTATACAATGGCGTATGAGACCGTTTTGACTTTCGTATAATAATAGAGGTGTAATCACTGCAACACTATTCAACATGTGGTTTGTGGCACTCAAAAAGATACTTTTAGTCTCAATCTTCTCCGTAATAAAAACAATGTCAATATGTACAGGGACGTAAGGTATAGACGAGGTTGTTTTTATTGATTATGCACTACTAGATTTTTGTTTCCTTCTGTAGAACACCATGACGTGTTTAGTTTGTTAATATCCCATTTTCTCAGAGGTTAAGCCATTGCAGCGAGACCATTGCATGTCCTATGACAGATTTCGCGATGGTATAGTATGCACAGATCGAATAATTATATATATATATATATATATATATATATATATGAAGAGTTTGTTTGCAAAAACCGATAAGTCCATATTTGCCAAACGGAGATATTTGCGATTAAAGGTCAAGAAAAATAAAGAGAATAATAAGAAAATTCTTACTTCTTTTGACCATAACTTCAAAAATGTACCTTCATATGTAATGACCAATATATCATTTTAAAGGTATTATTTCGTACTTTATGACAAAGACCCTACTCCAAAATCTTCAAAAATGGACTTATCGGTTTTTGCAAACAAACTCTTCATATATATATATATATGTATATATATATATATATATATATATATATATGTATATATATATATATATATATATATATATATACATATATATATAATTTCTTTTTTTTTGGGGGGGGGGATCCTCCAGTGAGTGCTCAGGGGTGTCGAGAGCGTTTGAACGGGAACAAACTTTTCCGCGGGTCCTGGAAGCAGTTGAGACATTCTGCCAATTATTGGTCACTCGCTGGTTGCGCAATTATAGTCTGCGTCCTTTGAAACGAGACCCCCAGCTATTTCATTGTATATACAACATAAATGTAATTAACATGACGATAAATGTACATACGAATTATACATCCTGTAGCCGTATCCGGGCAATTACCCCCAGAGGGCAAATTTTTCCCCGGCTAATTACTTTTTAGTGGTAAGGTTAGAGTAAAGATTGGGGTTAGGGTTAGGGTTAGGTTTAGGGTTAGGAGTTTGGGTTAGGGTTAGGATTAGGTTCAGGATTAGGATTAGGATTAGGGCCAGGGGAAGGGTCCGGGGTAATTGTTCAGGGGGTAATTGCCCTAGACCCACTGTAGCACTAACAGATGACGACTACCCTTTAACAGTGCTGTTGTATTTTGTGATTGTGTTTTTTAAGTATGTCCTGTCTGTACTGTATTGTCTGATCTGTTTTAAGTGATTTTATACTTTATTTTTGGTTATTTTTGTAGTAATGAAAGTCTAAGTTGTTGTTTTTTTTTTTTTGTTGCCTCGATTGCTTGGAGTGCCCACATTTTGACAAGCACTGCTATTTTTAGTGGACCACTTATTTTTGTTTCATCAGAAAATGGATAATGTAACAGGATTGGTTTGAAATTGTGTATACATGCACGACTTCATTTCTTCAATGTTACCCCTATTTTTCATCTTTCCGATATGACATTATGTCATATTGAAGAAAAATAAAAATTAAATTGAATTAGTCTTAATTTAATTTGAATTTCAATATTTGTTCCCTCTTTTCTCATTTTCCGGACTCTTTGTATTTAAACCTTTCACCCTTTCCCCTTTTTTCGGGATACCCAAATTTCGATGCTTCATTTCCAAACCAAATTTGTCGTAATGACTGACTACAGGTTGATGAGGACGGCCTGGTCTACTTTAGTGTGTCGCACCCGCTACAACCGGATTCATCTGAATCTCAAGAACACATCCAACCGGAAGAGACGACGATCTACTCCTCCTACGACTACACCAACAGTCAGGTGATTGAAGCGGAGGCTCGTGAGAATGCACCAGCCATGCCCCTTTATGCCACCAGCTCAAAGCAGAAGCAATTCTAGGTATCCAGGATACCATCAATCGAGTCTTCACATCGCCTACATCTGCAGGTTTTCTACTGTTGATGTGTGGGGATCTATCACCAAAAAAAGTAGAGAGTAAAATAGATAAGTTAACTTTTTATGCGAATTTTGGACTAAGTCAGTAGTTGTCTATGTTGTGGTTATCGTAATACTTTTCATTGCTATTGTAAAAAAAAAGGAAGTAAGTTAAGTGCGAAATGAAATTTAAAAGAAAAATCATCTGTTTGGACCTCAAGCTACGCATCATGTAAGACCACATAGAAAATTAAACCGATCTATTTCAACATATTCAGCGCCTAACAATTATGCACGTTTATTGTTTCACCAGACTAAAGGAGTTTGGTGAAACAATAAAAGTGCAAAATTATTTTCATTTTCATCAGATTGTAATAAGCAAGCAAGTCATTGATTCTCTAACCTTAATTCGCCTGTACTCATGAAAGCCAAGGTGGCAGAACATAATTAATTTCAGTAGGGAGAGCAGAGAAAAAAAGGGGCACTATTATGCCATGATCAATGTTGGGTATGTAATCATATAAAACATAGAAACATTATATATATATATATATATATATATATATATATTGTGTATGTATATAACATATATAAAAATATGCAAAATACATAATATACCACATACATAATATACCATATAAAGAAAATATAAAGTAAATGTATTTTTAGTGTAAATCTGTCTATAAATGTGTAATATAATTGTATATTTTGGTGTTGTTGTTATTTTTTAGGGGGAAGGAGGCATATGATTTTTTTTTTCAAATTGAATGATTTGAATGACAGAGGTCGAATGTCCGAAACGATAGAGAAATGTTTGAGGAGTATTACTCTTTTAGAATACATGTTAAGATCGTCGATATTCGATTTGTACTTTTCAGTAAAGAAACTCCTCTACTGTGTTCCATCTCCATCATTATTTTTCCTCTTGATCTGGTGAGAGAGCTCTATGGTGCTTAGGGTGGGGTGTATCACGGTTGGCAGCTGTAAACTTAAAGTACTTGCACTACAGGAGTTGAATAGTAAATTTTGTGCTGTGTTATACTATAGAACGATATAACATTCATATTTTCCTTGCTCATTTATGTGTATAAATAGAATGTCATTATGACTGTAGGATGCCAGGTATCTAATTAGAATGCGAGAGTACATATCGAATGAGCTTAGAAAATTTGCACAGGGTCCCAGCACAGTTTTATAGTTCCTACATGCGTTGCTTTCATGCTTCCCACGACGAACAGATGGCGGGAGAGCGAAGATGGAGAGAAGAGGTGAGGTAATACCTTCAGAGCCATCTGCCAGGGGCGGATCCAGGGAGGACCGCAACCGGCGCACGCCCCCCCCCCCCCTTTATTTTTTTTTTTGTTGAAACAAAAGAAATAAAAAGAAAAAAAATGGGGGAGGGGTGCGTGCGTCCCCCCCCCCCTTTAATTTTGTAAACGCGCCCCTCTTTACGGAATTCCTGGATCCCCCCCCCCCCCTTGTCTGCCCACATCCGACGATTGCAGAATATGGAATTTATCTCTGCCATCCACGGATATGTGCTATCATCATCATAAGCATTAAGAAAATAGCGCCAGCTACGAGGGAGGCGATGCTTTAATTACCAAGTAAGAATAGTGTTAATGTAGCTTCAGACAGATTTGAGGGATTTCTTTTTCTTTCCCTCAAGTACCCTTAACGTATTTGCCTATGATCACCTATCCCTAAAAGGGTGAAGACGTAAGTGGTAATTGTTATATTGAAATTTGAATCAAAATAAGTTTGCGTATCGAAAAGAACGATTCATGAAATTATGTGTACTTGTGTATGTTATGTTGTATAATTCACATGTTTTTCATATAAGAACATTGTAACACTTATACCAAGACATAAATACAGACATGTGAATAGACATTCTCGAATGATTGTCATATGTTATATACTTTATTCATATCTATTTGATTTTGTTATAGCGTGCAAATATTTCATAGTTGTCTATTGCAATGACAGTTAAGAATATGAATTACGAGGATATCTGTTTTCCTTTATCCAGAATCATATGTTTCATTGGTACTTTGTGATTTGTACAAATAGCAGTCGAGCATTACTTACTGAAAATTGTCAGTTTCGCTATTTCCTGAGTATATTGTTAAGTGGATACATTTTCTTTTTCTTTTTTTCAAGCGAGCTCCTATGAATTGTTCTGGCCACTCTTCCTTTCGTTTGAGTATGAATGAAGCAAGACCTCTGATAAAAGAAAATCATGAAAACAATCACGTATTTCCCTAAGGATGGGCACTTTTGGGACAAAAAAGATACGGTGGAGGACACCGTACCCTTTCAATTTGCTAGCACTCAAGAGTGAGGGGCTAAACACACTGTTCAGATTTAAATATGCCCCCTTCGTTAATGCATAAACAAACTGTGTCTTCAAAATGTGACACGCCACATTAGGCGATTAGGGGCAAAAACAAACAAGGATAAGTGAAAACAGAAATCACATGCATGAATAGAGAATATATAGGGCCTACATGAAATGATTTTACACAGTATATGGTTACACTTTGTTTTTGGATATCTCATCAATTTCAAAACTGATTTCCATCAAATAAACTTGATTTTTCTTAGAATTATATGCTCTTTGATATTTCCTAGAAGTGGTTTCTAATTGTCCCGCAGAAAGTTAAAATGGGAATCCCCATCACAACCAAAACTTTACCATCCCTTTGACATTTGCACATTATCAGTATGAAACAGATATATAAACATTTAACACCATGAAGATAAAGAAAGCAGGACCCCCATCCCCGCCCGTATAGAACCGCAGTGCTGGGATATAGGCCTATGTCTGATCCGTCAACACGGCGATCTGCGTGTGTGAGCAATGCCCCATGTCAACGTGAAGTCATGATCTTTCCTACCTATACAGAATGAGAATAATCATTGAACTGGTAGGGGGACCTTCAGAGACGATAAAAGAGAGACAGCTAGAGCATAGAACAGAGAGGTACATGATAGATATAAAATATCTATCTACATGATAGATATAATATAGTGCTATAATTTGGAGAATTACATAAATGTATTTATATGTAATTCTCCAAATTATAGCACTACACAAAACAAACAAATGGGACTTCATTAATTTGCCGTGGATATCTTCAATGATTAACCCGTTGAGGACGAGTCCCGAGTATACTCGGGCAGGGGTCTATGGGAAATGCGTGTTGTAGCAAAATCAGTCCGTCCTCAACGGGTTAAGCTCGTCTTTCAACTAATGGAAGTGAATTCCAGAGCACTGGAGTTGTACACTGGACATATAATTTACCTGTCACCTAGTTTAGCCTGTGTTCTTCAAGAGGGAACTTTCAAAAGTCATTCATCATTAACTGAGGCCATCAGATTACGAGAATGAAAGCTGCATGGATCTGTAAGAAAGAAGAATGATGTCACTAGCTTGGACAGTGCTCAATCAGTTCTTTGTACACAAGAGAACCTTGAAAACGATTCAGTACACATAAAATAGAGGCTGCATGCTTGTTAAAAGAAAGACAAAACATCATCAAACGTGTATTTGTGTGTAATTGACAGTGCAAGACAGTGAGAATTTTAATGTGATATTTTGAGTGTATAAGGTATACGCATGAGTGGATGATACAATATGCAATTAGAAATCACTGACAAAGAGGAGGACGGATGGGAATGAGTGGAACCTGTACACTTAAAGGAGACCTCCGGATGATTCTCAGATTTTTCCATTTTAACAACTATAAATTAGTTATACTGACGACAGAGTTTCAGAATATATGATAATTGGGATGAAGAATAAAAATATTTTCAAAATTTAGAACAAACTGGAATGAATTAGGTTGATAACATGGTAGAGTCACCATAAGAATGCATGAGTTGGGGCTCAAGGAAGCAGAATAAAAGAAGGCATGCATAATATATTATACACAGGTGAACTCGCAAGCAAGCGGTATTGTAATGAAATTACACTGCTACATTTCAGAAATATGTGAACCTCCTATGTCGTCAACCTTGTTCAGCGTAACTTTTTTAAAGGTTTTTCACGGTAATTTTTCTCCGCTCAAGAACCACAATAAATTCCACAAATCAATACATGGAGTTGTCGATTTATGTACTACATTATATGGAATTATGAAAATCTTCTGGAATGCCCCTTTAAAGATTTGGGATGAAATATGTGTATTATTCACATGATCATATGCTTTTATTGAGAACTCATGTTTATATTTTCGTGACTTGTGAACCCGCTTGTGAATATGTTCTATATTGTCGTACATATTTTTCTTTTGTACAGGTGGAAAAAATTGATGAAACTTACTGAAACTGAAAAACTGCACGGAAAATAAAATTACATTTTGTTGTGGTTAAGGGCGGCTGACCAAGACTTGAAGAAAAAGTACAAATCTGCAAAGAACAAATTGATATTTTAACTGGGTACATATTTCGAAAAAAAAAGATACTTTCGTAGATGGGCCTTAGAAGAAAAAAAAAAGTGAATTAAATACACTGCTTTCGCTTACATTGTTCCAGACGTCGGATCCGTAATGTCTGATTGATTTCTGGGTCAAGACAGTTTTGGGAACTTTTGATAATAATACTTCCTTAATTTTGAGTAATGTTATTTAATCTATCTTTATTTCAAGTCTCATTAATACGTGCCAAAATGCTTTGCACAAAAAGCGGATTCACCTTTTAAGATCTCGCTGTAGCCTATAGTCATGTAAAATATTTAATAATAATGACCAGTACAGACAAACAAGACCACTCGAAAGAAGGAAATTCGTGACAGGAGTGAAATATACAGCATGCCAATTAGTTATCTATGTTGCCGTTATCTATACTACACACAAATACAAAGTATCTGAATACTGCACCCTCTTGTCATACATAAAAACGGCCGTAATCTGTTTAAGTGGACTGAAACCCGTTTGCAAGTATGCTGCTTCACGATACACAATTAACAATCTTTCAAACCCCCACACAATATTGACTGTGCTGTAATAACGGATAAGTACAAACTAGTACTTACATTGCTTATGTCGCCTCAATGAATTCGCTCATTTTCAGTGAGAAGACATTTCTAGGTCAACGACAGTAGTGCAATGTGAATGGCCACTGCAAGAGAAAAGAAAAGACAGCGATACAACGCACTTGTTTTACACTGCTCATTCGAGACCATAGAGTTTAATAATGCAGGCTGAGAGAAGACACCACGGAGCTCATACCATGAAGGTCGATATTTTAGCATTTCATTCTTTCGTCTCTTTCATCTTATGCCGTTTTCCAGAAGGTAAGCGCCAGTTAGAGTTACTTAGCCATCGCATATCAGCGGTGGACAATTTCCTGATATGTTTGTTTAATGACTTTATAACAAAGTAATTTATATTTTGGTTTTGTTTTGTTTCGTTTTGTTTTAACCGTGTCATACATGAAATAAACTGATGTCCTTGATACCTCCATTGAATTCCTCATGGATTACAAGGCAGCAATATGTGTGTATAGGTTAGAAACTTATCACGGCATACTTTGGTTGCTTCGTGATTTTCCTCTTTTTTAGGGGAAGAGGGGATGAAGAGGGGTTTCTAAAGGGAATTAATTCCACCGTGAAAATAACTTTGTTTGAATAGTCCTAGAAGCTGCCAGATTAAAGGAACAGGACAGTGAACAAATTCTGATCAGGGGCCCGTTTCATAAAACTTGTCATCAGTGACAACTGCCACATTTCTATGACAAATTTGCACTCAGCCAATCAGATGCAAGGATTTCCGTAGCTTGTCACATCTATGACAACTTGTCACTGACGACATGTTTTATGAAACGGGCCCCCAGAGCTGTGATAGTAATCAATCAAGCACAACAGGCAATTCCCTGACATATCATGTCAACTTTCACTGTCGCGATCCTCTAATTTTTCGGCTTATGTCAACAGCCATTAATTTCAAGATGGGGTTGACCTTGAAAGATTAGATTGAATATCGGTAAAACTAGCTGCTAGAAGCTGAAACCTAATACACGTGAACCCTCAAAATCTTACACAATGAAGTATCAACAGAAACAGAACAGAACAAAATGAAGAAAGCAGCAATTATGACAATGTAATGATAAAATGATGATGTTGATAATGATTATGATAGAAAATATAAGTATTAAATGTTAAAGATAATGATAATAATTTGATATGCATGAAGATATTCTCTTAAGATATTTTAAGATCTTGTTTGCAGTAAAAAGAAATCGGCAAAACACACACAAATATTTTTTCATTTCATTTCATTTCATTCATTTCATTTCCAACAACATTTTCATACACAAAATAACACAACATCAATACAATGTAGTAACAAAGAAAAATACGTGAAGTTAACAATACTACGCATCACAAAAGCGAATGAAAATTGAATCAAAACTAAAGTTGCAGGAAATGGAGGAGACATGCTAAAAAGCTAAGCTTGTATTTTGCAGTCTCCTCGTGGACAAAAAGACTGAATAACATCAAAAAGCAATTAGATAGACATAATGTAAAAGGTGCACAACACATACAAACCTATACAAACAAACAAACAGACGGACAAACAAACACAAGCAACCTCTCTTGTAAAGAGTAAGATAGAGAGAGAAAAACAAAACACAGTGAAGGAAAACGAGGAAAAGACCATGTTTTGACCATATTATTTTGACCATGTTGGTCTAATAGTCACATAGAGTTCTTAAAATCTTCGTCAGCAGGAACGGACGCGCTTACAGTGACAACTTCCATTCATGGCCAAGGGGTCGTGGGGTCCGATGTGGTCATCACATGCGAATATTATCCACAGTCCAGCAGATCTGATCATGGGATACACGATAACATGAGGTGGTTTGCTCATGATACCGAGCTGGTAAGTTGCAAGTTTGATGCCGTTTCGAATAGACCACGGTGTGACTCACAGACGGAAGATAGTTCAAAGTACTCATTTACCGCTGATGGCTACCGTTCTGGGAGTATTACCATAAAGCGACTCACCGAAGACGATGAAAATACGTACACCTGCCTTGTAACCACCACCTCTGGCATCGGTACCAGTAGAGCAAATCTCACCGTCACACATCCCAGTAAGTCTACCATGCTTTCTTAGGTGGTGGCTATTTTTTATTTTTTTTTTCTTTTTACGAGACCATAATCAATCAGTACGTTCAGTCTCAATACTAGTGATTGTCTTCAGTGATTGTATTCATTTCTCATAAACGCTTATCTTATCCTAGATAAACTGTATAATAACATTATCGTGACCCTTTTGTCCTATCTTGTTTACTCTGGTTAGCATGGATTTTTTTCTGTGTCTGTCTGTATGTGTGTGTCTGTGTCATCTTGTCCCATTGTTTCACTTGTACCTCTTTCTCTTGTCTGTTCTGAATCGGAATGCCCGTTCGTTTATATAGATACATACGCACATATCCATATCCATTTCCTTTTTCTTTTTTTCTTTTTTTACTTGGGGAGCTTGTACAAGCTCTACCTTTTTTTTCTTGCAAGTTCCCTCCATATTATGTCTTACTAGGTAAAGCTATTTCAACTCATAACGATTTCATTAAGGTCTAATCACGTGAATTAAGTGTATTCATGGTTGCATGTAGGTGCGGCTGCAGATGTATTATTCTTTTGTGATCATGGTTATACTATTGTTTGTGTTCTTGTACTTGCTTCATGATATTTCACCTTCTTGTACAAATAATCTGAAAGCTAATTTGCAATCATTTTGTATTTCTTTATATGGAAATGTAGCAAACCTTTCAGTGAGACTGAACATCTCCCAAAGCAAACTGGGCCAGACAGCGGCATTGAGTTTGTATTTTGTTTTCGCAACACTTGCTGAGAATACGATTGACAGATAAATGCAAAAATTTGCCAAATTAATCATTACAACTTCTGTCGTTTATCTTGCCTCAGAAAAAAAAAGCTAAATGTCTTATATACTTCATTATACTTCAAAATGCTCAATCCCAACACAAGTAATCTAAGTTGTTCGCTATATACTGGTATGAGACTAAGGGAAAGTACAAATCATTTTTCACATGTGGTGACGTATCTATAGCTACGTTAGATCTAGTATGCCGTCCTGAATTTCAAGCGCCATTGTTGAAAATCATTTCCTATCTGAAGAATGTAAAAAACAGTCTGAAAATTAATATGTAAGATGTGTGTGCCATCATCTCACATCCGTTTTATGACAGCTCCTTAAGACTTCGCCAAAGCACGCGCTTATATGAGCGAAACATGCTTTTTGTTTGAGGTACCCATGGCACAGTTTAGGAAAATGAGTCTGGATGCTTCTGGCGGCCTGTCTGAGGCGATTAAAACCATGTCATTGAGGCACGATGGAACGATGGGACTATATATGCGGCTAATATCGTAGCGTCGGGTTCACATGGTTGTCAAGTGTCACATGATAGTGATTACTAAACAGTAGCATCACGTTATTCGTCAAGAAACGAAATGTGAGGCAAAATCAATATGAGTCTTTAATCCTTTAAATTCGTTGCTGTGAATAGCACCTTGTATTCATTTATTCGCGAATCTGTATCTTTTTGTAATCTGACATCAAGGACACTATACAAAGGTTGATAATCTAGAAATCGACACTTTACTAGTATCTTTGCAGTCTTTGTGAGTTTGTATTATGACCCATTCTCAAAGGTATAACCGGGGTTACTAATTAGTCCAGGGCGTAAAGTTCCCTTTGTTTTATTGCAATAAGAGTACGGTCATACTTTTCCTAATTCTATTCGTAATACACTGCGCACCACTGTCTCCAATTCACAAAGCAATGAAGATTATCTTTCCTATCATCGTATCTTATTTGACTCCGTAATGCAGCTGTCTTGCGCATTGTGCGCTTCCCTTGAAAAAAAAAAAAAAAATCTATACGCAAGAAAGATGATAACTATTTTCAGAAACCTTTCGCGCATGTGCAGCCCCGAGGGTGCAGCCAACATCTCTAAGATGTTTTTGTCGTCCTCTTTGTCTTCATCCCTCTTTTTTGATACCCTTCTTTTAACCTCATCAGCACACATAGACATACTCCATGTATACTTATATGATAATGCATAGGCCTACATACCCTTTCCGTGTCCCACAGGGTGCACTTGACTGCCATTTACAGATTTTGTCGTTTCATTGATTGTACTATAATTTTTTTTCTTCTGATTTTTGTTTTTGTTTTTGTTTTTGTTAAAAGTAGTAAGGTTGCCAGATACTCTGGAATTGACTGGTGCTGACAACCTCCAAGTTAACCTATCTCAGACGATCGTGTGCACTTCTGCGGGCAGCTACCCGGCCCCGACCTTCCACTGGTACATTGATACCCGAGAAGTCACTGCTGACGCCGTAACCCTCCCACCCGAAACCGATGGGGAGAGTGGGCGTGAAGAGGTCGTCAACACAGCGAGTATTCTCACTTACAGGCCTTCTCGAGAGGACCACGGGAGAACCCTGGTTTGCGAGCTGAGTCTTTCCCTCTCGCCTTCCAAAGTGACTTTTGTGAATTCTTCCGTCATCCTCGAAATTCACGGTGAGCCTGCAAGGCAAACATAATATTCTCTCTTGTGTACTGTTGTCGTTGTTGCAGGTTTTACCTCTTTGTGTGAGTGCTAGCATAATGACTGTATATACCCTCCTTTTTTGTAGATCCACCATTAATATTTGACCCACAAGCCTCGACCACCTGGAAAGGTGAGAGTTGTACTGCGTCCCTGTCGTGCTCGTCGGTCTCTAACAAACCAGTGAATCACTTCCGCTGGGTCAAGGTTGGAGCAGAGCACGTCTTCAACTCAAGTCGGACTCGTAACTTCATTCATGCTCCCGGAGGATGGGATGACAACGAGAGAATCGGAACACTTCTCATCGAAGACGTCCAGGCCTCCGACTACGGCTCTTATCAGTGCATAGCCTATGACGAGGACAGAGAAAGAGATTTGACAAGTGCAAGGCTATCTCTTATTAGACCAAGTAAGCGTTAACTGGACGGGAGGGGCTGCTAAAGAGGAGGGGTATATAGAGTAATGAGGATCTAATGGTTTTCCTCCTTGTGTATCGGTGTTATCGTTGCTGCATTATTCCAATCTTGTCTATGTATCTTTCCTTTTGATCATCGAAATAACAGGTCAGAGTAGGCCGGTATCATTAAGATTGTGTGCCGTAACTTTACAATCAAGTCATTGTCAGCGGCAACAATACTTTAACAAGTAAGCAACAATCAACATCTGATGATTAACATATTAAGTACTCTCCTGTAAAGGAACAGCAGAAGACATGTAGGAGATTTCGTGTTTGTCATAATGAAATGGCGATCAGTATTGACTACAGAAGGAGGACGCTAATTCTTACCCAGTGCTTTCAGGTTAGTTAATGCTCCATGATAGAAGAAACAAATACAAGTATAATTGACAGATAATATATGTGGTTAAATCTGGAGCAATAAATAATCATACTTAGCAAGGCTGAAATATCACAATTACCGCTTTACAGCAAACGTTGTATTTTTTTCTACAAAATGTGTGAACGCACGGAAATATTTGGTGATATCCCCGATACGCCAGGCCAGTCATATCCACCAAACATCACGACCTATCCGAACAGAGCGTCATCATCATCCATCTACGTTGCTTGGCAACCAATCTATAATGACAGCGTGGATGGTACTTGTAGAGTAGAATTCTGCCCTGTTAAGACATCAGAGGAGGACTGCAACACCACCACCAGTGCATCAGGTGCAAATACCACCTTGATCGGACTCCAGTCATTCACCTGGTATCGACTGACTCTTAACTGCTCAAGCTGCGCTGGTAACCATCAGCGGTCAACCCTTACTGGCATCGACAGCTCGTAAGGATGACTATTTGTTTATTTTTGTTTCCCGATATCGATAATATAAACAAAAATAACTTTGTCTTTCGACAGTTTATATACCTTCAAGCTTTTATTAGTCTTCTGCACTCCGTGAGCTGGGCATCATTTGCGAGAAGTTTTTGTCATGCTTTCATTGGAACTACAAAGAAAGAATTTATATATGAGGTCTTGTGCAAAAAGAAAAAGAAAAAGAAAGAAATGACTTTAAAATGATGACTGTTAGAAGTAATAAACGTTTATTAACGCATGAATTACCCTCAAATATTTTTTTTTTTTGTTCCACATAAATGTACATAAGTGTTGTATGGCCATAAAGGACATCGCCAAGTCTTTCGTTTTAATCTTTGACTGTGGGCGATAACATTGTTTCATGACAAGATTGCCAAGCACGTTTTGAAAATAATTCCATTTGTTCTTATTTCTGTTCCATCTGTTTTGTCTTCGTGATCAAGCCTTGTCACCCGCTGAATATGGTAAGAGTTTCCATAGTATAATGGCAATGACCTTTTATTTTACAATCCATCTCTATTTTCCTTTAAAAGAAACACAAACCCAAAGCGTAATATGGATTGAGTGAAAGCAGCAACATTAGTAGAACACATCAGTGAAAGTTTGAGGCAAATCGGACAGTCGATGCAAAAGTTATTAATTTTGAAAGTTTTGGTGTTGGAATTGCTGGATGAGAAGACTACTAGAGGTTATGACGTATGAGTGGACAACAATTGACACTTGACTAACCGCTTTCAGAAAGCAGGGGGAATAATTGCTACCCTTAGCATATCATGTCAGTATCAAGTTGATGGAATGTGTAATTTTTCTGAAAAAATGATGATATTTTTTTTTAGTATGTGCACAGACACCAGTTTGTGTATATTATGTGTGTGGGTGAGGGGAGAGTTTTTTTTTTTTTTTGTCCATAAGGAAATGTTTTTCTGTATATTCAAGTGTAGTGAAAACGACTCTATCAAAGAAGCTCCTATAAAGTTATAAGAAACGAGCAATGCACTTGATAAATCTAGTCAGGCTTCTGAAATCCACAGCCGACTAAATTTGTTTTTCAATAAAACAACGAAATGACTATAACATTGTGATCGGCTGCAAGTAAACGTAGAATTCCTTTGATAACCTTTTCATTCATCAAGTATGTTGATTACAGCAATTAAGTTGAAAGCATGTAATAACGGCGTGCATTTAGCATTAAATCCCGGCATGATATATACAGTAGAATCACTCCCTTTCATCGAAACACATCATTTTTCATACATAAACATACCTGCACACATTCTTTTTACTCAGTTTAAAGCTACTTTACTCAGTTGAAAGCTATCAAATCTATCAAATTTTACAACTTTTTTCAACGCATGTGCATCTTATCGCTTAAAGAAGAAAGAAGCCTAGGTATATTTCGTGACCATTATCCAACAAAGGCACTGACGATGTGTTTGACAGGTTTCCCATGTGATATCTATATCTTCAATTACACCCTTCTCAAAATCCAGAAGTTCTATAGCAAGAAAAGAGAGGGTCAATTTGGGTGGTAATCAATGGAAAATTCTTCTTTTTGCATTTTTAAAGGCATCCGTCTTGAGTACGACCTGACAAATGAGACTGTGACATTATCAAATTCTTGGTATAACCTCATCGTACCCGACGAGATTTGCTTCAAGCCTGTCGAGAGTTCAGATCCCGCAGACTATTGTTCGAGAAACAAGGACCAATGCGTTCCGGTTGGTTCCACTCTGCACAAAGTGGTTCCCCTGAAGAGTGGGTTTGTAGGCGTCGTCAGCTACGGTCGGGAAATTTGCAGCGTCCCGTCTTTCATTCGAGTTGGAGAAGGTCAGTACTTACTCATCTTGTAGAAACATCAGCACTGAAATCTCACCATGACAGTCAAAATTGACCCATATGAGACATAAGATATATTATGCCAACACTTCAGAAAACATAATAAATGTCGAGAGTGGTATTACAGAGCACATGAAAAACCAAGAGAACTGAGAACTGGTTATATCTCCGCGTGATGACTTTGATGGAATCTCCATACTGGAAAACCCCCAAGCTGGTGCTTATATGTAGCTTATTTCACATGCTTACATTTCACCTACTTCTAGTTGAGGGAAACCAAAGATTTAAAAAAAAAAGATATATATATATATATATATATATATATATATATATATATATATATAACTTTTTTCTTTGGCAGTAGTCATAAATTACAAGTTCACGTCCATGAACTTTATATAAACAGTCATAGGTTTATGCTTTCCGTAAAACATTATATATACTGTTCAGATACAAATGTTCCATCAATTTTGCTAAGAATATTTATCGTGTTTGTAAGCAACAGTTAACCTTACGGCAAGTTGTGGTCGTGAGAAAAACCATTGCGTGAAAGAAGGTGCACAATGTCTGTGTATACATTATGTGAGCAGGTGTGCTTTGAAATCGGACAGGAGTGCGTTAGTAAGAATTCTGGAATCCATATATATGTTTTCGAGTGACATTATGAAGCTGAGAATATCCTTGAAACTTCAAAGAGCCTTTAAAGTGGCCTGCGCTCTATCACAATGGCTCACTTGTAACAATTATTGTCATTTCTTTTATTCTGTCTACAGATTTCGAAGAGGGTTGAAGGATACCTTGTGCATAATGGTTCCAGTTTCCTTATTGCTGTTGACTAGATTGCGTTTATCGTATTCATACTGAATGAAGTTGCGACTAATTAAAAAAAAAGCCCAGCTTCCTGATAACACCATGTTTTTCGCACAGATATGGGGTCTAAGAGTCATTGTGATATTGCTGTTTATATCCATTTACAAAAATAGTTTTTCAAGTATTCAGGCCAGGTAATGGACGGTAATCATCATAACTCTTTGCTGCATGTAATGCAAATTTGATATGATAATTTGACTGTTAATAATGGTGAAATCCATGATAATTTTTATGATATCTGCCAGCATACTTGCCATCATTATGACTATTATCATTATCATTGTTATCGCTGTTACTATTATTATCGAAATACCTCGTCTTTGTGTGTTTACTATACTCAAAATCATTAATTAGTGCTCCTTGATCTAAATTCTTAGTGACTAATTCTTTTGTTATGATATAATGATCTGCCCCTTGATTCCAAGAAAATGACAACTTAAAAGTTTGCAGTATGTTTTATTTATTTATTTATTCAATCTTCTTTAAAAACAGGGTAGTCTTTTCAGAGCCAAAAGGCCTGATTTTAAAAAGAGCCCTGTTAACATAGATATAACAGTTACACATCGAAACATATTTGCAAAAGTGTAATAAAAAAGTAATTACATCAAAGCCAAAATATACCAAGTCAAAACACAATAACAACTAAACAGAAAGAAAAACAAACAAACAAACAAACGAAACAGAAACCATTAAACTGAGCTCATAACAGAACAATATGCTACATAACAAGACAGGGTATATAACCAACGTGCCACATAACAGTTGTGGCTACAGGTGGTGCGCAAAACTTTAAGAATGAATGAACCAGAATTTGCGTTAAATCTGCACTTACGTACAAGTTAATCGATTGAGTGTTGTTGCCGTTCGAATGTGGGTTGAAAGTTTGTTATAAATACTGGGTGCTATGAAAGAAAAGGATCGCTTTTTAAATTCGGTGTTGGGCTTTGGAATGAACAGTGAATTTAGAGTAGAATGACGGGAAACATAAGAAATAGGACGTTTTGTGGCAAGGTCATTCAGGTAATACGGTGCTAAGTCATTAAGTATCTTGAAAACAGAGATACAATACTGATAGTTGATTCTACTGGCGACACTTTGCCACCCAAGTCTATTCAAAAGAGTTTCTTAGGTAGTTGAGTAGTCCGCATTTAAAACCAGTCTTGCATATCTGTTCTGTGTTCGTTGCAATTTGACAAGGTCTGTTTTGTTACACTTCCCCCCATACCACCGAGCAATAATCAATGGGAGGTAGGATAAATGAGTAATACAGCTGTGCCAGAATTGTTTCTGTTAGGAAAAACTTTATCCTCCTGATACATGCTATTGCTCGATTAACTTTTCTAATTATACTAGATACATGTAATGACCAGTTTAAACTCTTTACCTGAAGCATCGACGGATATGGCGGCCTGGCCCATGATGACATTGACTACTGTCGTCGTTGGTCTTTCCATCGCTGTCATCGTCCTCGTCTCCGTCATCGTGGTCATGAAGACAAAACAACGGTATTCACATTCGCTCACTAAATGGTCATATGCAACGACTTACAGAATCTGTGTCGCGTGAACATGGGAATCACCTCTGTAATTGAACCATTTTATTTCTGCATGTTACATCTGTTGTCTGCTGTGTGATTGTCATGTAGTAGACCTAAAGCAATTCTAGCACTTTTCAATTGTTCCCTAACTTTGTTTCTTTGCCTATGTTTGAATACTATCAAACTGAAGTCCTCTTTGTAGCGTCTCTCGAAAAAGGATGTCAAAGGATCGTGTTCTTTTTGCCAGTTTGGGGTTTGGAAGGAAAAAGTGCTAGTACTTCTGCGTCTGTGTCGGCTTATTTTGCATTAGCTGTGTGTTTCTTCGTGCTTTGTTTGTACTTTTGAATATGTGATGTAAATACGCTTGTGCAAGCCTATGTTACGGCATTTACTTTCACCCCCCCCCCCAAAAAAAAAAACAACAACAACAACAACAACAACAACAACAACAACAACAACAACGAACTGATTCCATATGAGTTTAATTAGTTACAGATTTTAGCATTCTGCAGCATTGAAATGGTCTCTCTATGTGTTCACGTGTCTGTGTCTATTCGGTTCTTGTGTAGACTCGTTTGAAAGGGTCTTGTACAAACTCTATGCTTAGATCGTGTGCGTTTGCGTGCTCTAATAGCGACCACGACATTTGTGAGATCGAACCAGGAACCAGTGTAAATATGGATAATTTTGCTCAATTTACCATCTATAATTCTTAAAAGTGGCCATTTTATCTGACAATTTTTTTTAATATATATAATATGCATTTTGTTGTTCAACGTCTACCGAGCATTCAACTTACATCAAATGTAATTATACCTAAAATAGTGTAAATCTCAAGTAATGAGATGTGCTGGTTTTACTGCCTTACTGAATTCTGAAAATGAAATCGATATCTAACACCTCATTTCGTTGCGCAGGAATTATCGTCTTCAAAATTTGTTGCTTTCGTTTTGATTTTTAAAGTTTCGTACTTTTATTACGCAGAGTTAAAACTAATCCTATAGGAACTGTTCCCATTATTGGTAGTATTAAAGTAAATCATGGAAAATAAGATATGATTCGTTCCATTGAAAAACATAAAAAAACCAACAATAACATGTCGAAATCGATATGTTTATGTGTATTTTCAGGAAACAAAGACATGGTACCGGGCCTTCCGAGAAGTCATCCGTCAATGATTCCGTCACATCACTCAAGCTTGCCGCAGTCAGTACACCCTCTAACTATGTAAGTCTTGACTCGACGACGCGTAGTCATTCCGAATACGCTTCTCTGTATGACACAGCGCCAACTCGACCCAGTGGAACTGGTCAAGCGCATACTGACGTCATGAATGACATTGTCTTGGGTCACAACTATGAGACGAGAATCAGACTGACCCTTGGAGATGAAGGGATGGCAGTTTATGATGTTCCCATCAAGAGCCAGGTCAACGAGTCGTCGCATGAGGAAAGACCGATCGGGGATTCTGATTACATCGACATCATAGATTGACGGAGAGATATACTTTTTAGAAGCACCCCCCCCCCCAAAAAAAAAGGCCACACCAACACAGCGGGGACTACAATAATGATATCTGTAGCATCTTGACGGCAAACCCAACAAAATTCGGAGTTATCCTTCATTGTATTTAATGCTCATGTGTATGTAAAGAGCCAGAAATTCACTGATGAATGTTGTTCAGACTTGACAGAAGTCTTGTAAAGGCTTACCACTTATAGTATGCACTTCCTTAGAGTGCATTTGAAGAAAAAAAAAGAAACAAGTGAACACTCCAAGCCGATTCCACTCTGCTTTTTTCACCAATTTTAGCGTGATTACACAGCGTTGTCAAGGCACAGGATTACACTCACAAAATATCGAAATAGACATCATTGATAAAAAGTAGTCACAGAAACAAGAGTGATAAGGTAAGCTCCTGTTTATACTCAGTGTATATCCAACGCAATGCTTACAGTATCTCTAGAATCCATCTTAAGTCTGGAGGTAAGTTGTCGATGTATTATGAGTAATCCCAATACTGCACTTTAATCGGTCATAGTCCTAAAAGCAATCAATATGGGGAGTGGACAAGAACAACTGTGTTTGATATATCATTAAACTAAACATCAAACGTGGATATTGTGAGATTAACGTAAGCAAACTATAATTAAATTTGGTGTATTGTTATCAAAGAAGTAATGATCCGTTAAGCAAGGTAACATTCACCTAAAAAGGTGTTTATATTGGATATTGTGATATTCGTGGCCTGTTAGAATGTCTAAGTTTCTTGACTTCAAAATAACAGTTGGCACTTTAGCAAGACAAGGATTCATTACGTACAAATTTAAATATCACACCTCTGATGTACTAGTGTACAAAATTTGTATTTTCTCCTTAATGTAATATCTGCAAAGTATACATTGTTTGTCTCTATATACTCTTATACATTCATTCGTGCACACGTTTGTACTATAGCTTGTACATCTTTACTTCTTTGCTTGTAATAACTTTGTTTTAAAAAATGTATGTATCGCCTTTTTTCGATGGAAATACAGTAATTAAGATACCCAATCTTTAAACAAATTTTTGAAGGAAATTCATTCAAGAGCTGAATGATAAGGAATATCTGAATCAATGAATCAATAAACTACTACATGTAAGAGTATAAAGTTTTAGTTTCAAAGGTAATATCAACTTACTTAGAATCCATTGAAGTTGTGTCAGTAGTACCAACCGATGTAGTGTCTACGTAATGGAATTGCTATGAATTTTGTTTTACATGTATATCTTTTAATATGGGTGGGTATGAACAAAGTGCTTCTGCAGATGAAAAACAAAATGAAATGCAGGAAAATGGTTGCCATTTAATGTCCTACGTGGTTAAGTTGGACTAAGCTTAGTTTAATTGTCTGTTCAAATATTGTGAAAATGCTCCCAAAGATTCCTGTCTAATATGCTGTTGGTCGTGTCTAGCTCTTACATTACCATAATTAATATGGTAGTAAAACATCTTTGGTGCCTGAATTCCAAAACTTCTTGAAAGTACTCAACAATAGTTCCGCATAGAGAGGAAGGCAGCTAAAAATTCAATACCCTCTTCTGTTTAATTGTGCGGTCATCTAAAGACTAACGAAACCTAGTTCGTGGTACTTGTAAATCAATTGATATTGGTAGTTTTGGCAATAAAAGAGTCTTCTCAGAGCTTCGCATGCAAAATGCTGGTGTACTTTTAACACTATTATTGTGTTGATGTCAACTATTATTATGTTGATGCTTTCTTTTGTTTTCGATAAGTATACATGATGTATGTTTTGCCCATTATTTTCTTCTTTTTTCAAGGTTGTCGTATCTTCAAGCTATATGCTTATTTGACGACAATCTTCTGCATTCACACTTCCAGTACATGAGCCATAATTCAGTCAGATCATTTGATGCACTTTATCCCGAGTGGTTCCCAGTTGGCGTGTTTTCTTTTCGTTTCTTAAACCTGCACACGTACATCTCAGTTATGTTAGGATGTACACACTGTATGTTTTATTGTCTTGAAAATAGAAAGATATGACTGTATTTCATTTGTACTATATATTCAATGCAAAAAAAAAAAATCCAATAAATTCATTTGAATTGAATTGAACTTCCTTTCAAGTCTTAGGCACCATAGCATTTTTCGTGACAAAGCATGGCAGTACAAGTCATACACCATAACGTCGGGGTCTTGGTAATGTGACAATGTTACATGAGAAGTTCTGCCCTACGTTAAGTATTGGTTGAGGTGAAAATTTAGCTTTAAACTTTTCGCGACACATTTCGAAACCACTTAAAGAAATGCTAAAAAACATTATTCTATTGAGGAGTTCACAGATTATCTAATGAAAATCAATTTTGAAAAGGCTGAGATATTGATAAACAACGTAAAACAAAGCGATCCTAATAAAAATGGGGTCCCACGTTTTACTATTTGTTTTTGATGTATCAACCATTTCAAACCAATTTTCAATTCTTCTTGGAATTCTTCTTGGGATTTATGCTCTTTGATTGTATCTTATAAGAGGTTTGTGTTTTTATTATGAAAAATTTTTATCAAAAAACGTTAGAAACCTAAAAACCAATCTCAACCAAAACTATACCGCCCCTTTACACCTTTAACAAATTATGCATTTGTATGGCGCTGCATGAAATATTGTTGTCCATTTTCTCTTTTCATATTCAACACAGCTCGCAGCGAAAAGACTATTTCATGTATATGAACGAGAACAAATGGATTGTGTGAGTTGGCCTTTGTGGGTGTTACCAGGTTATCCGACTGGTGGCCATATTGAAGGATACGGAGCATAAAAGGTCAGAGGAAACCTTAAACACATACCTGCAATCATGCAGACTTGCCTGTTTATTTGACCTCTAGACAGATCGACAGAACAGTGAGAAAATTAACATTCCGTACTGCTAGCACTCAAACCTGGAAACAGTACAACTTGTCATTGTAAGTTGTCTTTAAAGTTAATGTCCTCAGTTATGCATGACATTTGTCTGCACACTTAGGTACTATTGAAAAAAAAATGGAACTCCTTTCCTCACAACCAACATTGCGCTACAAAGTTGGATTACGTTGGTTGTTGTTGTTGTTGATGATGTTGTTGTTTTGTTGTTGTTGTTGTTGATGAGGATGATGTTGATACGCATTGTATATAAGGCTGTTACGCCCAAGGCTGTTTATATCTATCACTCTATTCTCAAGGTGGCAGAGCGTGATTGCATGTACATGTACTTCGAAGTTTAAACAAACCGACAGAGCCTTTAGAATCGCGCCATCTATTGACAGGTAACCAAAGAATGGAATACGATTTAAAAAAAAATGCGTCGCATGCAGCTTCATTAGACCTTATGCCCCAGTCACACAGTGCTTTACGATGGATTACGTCCGCCGCGGATAGATACGAATGAGTGGACGCAGGGGGACGCAGCGTGGACGCAGGCATCCGCAGGGACGTATGTAGACGTAACTGCCCGTAACTCATCCGTAAAGAAACGCAAAATGACGTCGCCGAACCTGCGAAATTTTGAAATGTTCAAAATTTCGCAGAGGGACGCCACGGACGCAAACTTACGCAAGTAACCGTAACCAAACGTAACTATCCGTAACTGAACGTAACTACCCGTGACTTGGACGCAGACCATCCGCAAAAAAATTTACCTTCCGCCCGTTTGCGTTCGCTTACGTCCACCGTAAGTATCCGAAATTAACCGCAAGTTAATGTATCACAACAGTTTCCTCCGCTTACGGATATTTACGGACAGCTACGGATGTTGCGGACAATTACGTCCTTCGACGTTTTCCGTTTTCCACTCGCATGGGAACACAGAGAATCGTGGAAAGGCACACTACTCCTGTTGCCAAGCTGCAGCGCCTTTACCTGAAGGAATACTACAACACAGTCGGAGCGGTGGAGAGGCAGAACTGCATGGTCAAATTATGAAATTTCTCCCACATACTGGTCATTTTAAGTGGCACCCATGTACCATGTATACTCATGACATCGGTTGACTCTTGGTGCTGAACTTTTTTTCTTGTACTCTTCGAATGTATATTTTTCGAAAAAAGCAATATTTTGGGTAGGGGATGGGGTGATAGCATTTTATTCACTTTTCTGGCCAGGGAAGGTGTGGGACAGGGGCAACTATATAAAATGAGAAAGAATTTAGTATTTCTCTAATAGTCTTACCCATGCACTTTACGCTCCATCGAATGTGTATTACATTTTTATTTTGGGTGATAATAATAATAATAATAATAATAATAATAATAATAATAATAATAAAGGACATTTATATTGCGCAGCCACTATAATAATATACTTTACTGCGCATTACAAAATGACATGCATACAAGAAATTCAAACAGAAAATACATTACTTCAAGAGATGACTTGATATTGTATTTGGGTGTGGGAGGGGTGTTTGAAAGTTTTGATGTCTTTTTTCTGTAAATTTAATAAGCATTGCTTTATCATAAATGTCTCCTTAACATAACCCAGTAAGTCATGAATATCGCTGAACAATGACAGCGTAACCACAGTTTGTCTATTCCATGACTGCAAGTAATATTTTCTTTCTCTAATGTTTAACTTTTCGATCTGTATTGTATTTTATTTGTGGTATAGTGATGTTATATGTGACCCTCCACCACAAAACACACAAAAAGTCGCCACACATGAAATTTTAGTTGAGAGCATATTTTGAAAGAGCAGACTTTAAGCTTTAAAATGATGTATTACTCAAATCAAATGGACTCTCCTAACCTATCTAAATAGTGGAAAGAATGCACACACTCAGAAAAAGTGTAAACTGAGAAAAGAGGCTATGAAGTACAGTGTCTATTCAAGCGCTTAATCTTTATCAAGCCGCGCTGGTTGCGGTGCGATGAATGGGACAAAAAACAGGATGGAAACCACCGGAGTAACAACAATGAGGGGATTATCAGATTAAACTGAAATTAATAATAACAATAATAATAACGATAATAATAATGATAATAATAATGATAATAATGATAATAATACTACTAATGATAATAATAATGATAATAATAATAGTAATAGTAGTAGTAATAATAATAATAATAATGATAAAGCCTTATTTACCCAGGGTCAAGATCGGCTCGGTTGACCCATTTCACCTATTTTCAATCCTCAAACAAAATCAGTGTGTGCGACTTTTTGTTCGTTTTGTGATGCACGGTCACAATACATTCTTTACATTTATGACGTTTATTCATATTTGAGTTGCACAAAAAATTCAAACTTCAAGTTCAAAATTTCATATATCTTTTATTATTGTAAAGCAAATTAAAGGATTACGATTTTTTCACAACTTGTACGTAATACAATTTCAGTTTTCCCAGTATACAATGTAAGACAGTCCAAAATGATTATTGTAGTCCGGTTTGGGCAAATGCCTCCAAATCTTACCTTTCGCAATTACAAATACTACAAAATAGATCACTTCGTATTGTTATGAATGTTGATTATATGCATCCTTCTGATAATTTATATGATACATTGAAATTAAGGCCCGGTCCCACTGCACTTACGGATGCAAAGAGGATGTAAAGCGTACAAAAACTCTTGCCATCCGTTGGAAAACGCTACGAATCCGCTGTGTACCCATCGCATACGTGTTTCATCCGCTCTATCCATCGAGCATCCGTCCACTGTGATTTCATCCGCGCAAAAAGTTTTAAGCTGCTTAAAACTTCTAGAACGGATGAACTTTCCGCTGTGTACGATGTAAATCCGCGACATACGAGCAACAAACGTTGTATGTCCGTGCGGCATCCCTTAAACGTCCGCTGCATCCTCTCTGCATCCTCTGGGCATCCTCGCAACTCACATCCGCTGCAGCTAAAAACGGAAAGAGGGAGGAAAGATATGGTACGTGGAACGTCTTTACATCGTTAATAGCACGTTAATAGAAAGGATGTAAGCGTATGCATCTCGTATATAAAGCATTTCGAAAGCATCCCCCCTGCATCCGCTCTGCATCCGCTCTGCATCCACTCTGCATCCGCTTTTTCTGCTATGCGTCCGTTTCGCAATTATCTCCGGTAACCCCTTCGGAGCTGTCATCCCCTTCCATCCGCTTTCATCCGCTAGGCTTCCGATGAACATCCGTTTAACATCCCCGCTACATACTACCCACGTCCGTTCTATTTCCGTTCTGTTACCGCCAATTTTCGCCAATTTTGTCAATTTCTGGAGCGGATGAAAGCGGATGAAGCCATCCCCGAAATTTTGCTCGTCCGCTGTGTCCTTTCTGCATACGCTTTGTGTCCGTCGGCCAGTGGGACCGGGCCTTTAGATCGGCTACATGTAAGATGGGCTAAACAACTAGCATATACAATGTACCGTTCATTACATGAATTATACCCTCCCTATTTAAATCAAATGTTTTGTTTTCGACAGACTGCTTATAGCACAAGGTCCGGCCCATTCAAATTGAAACTCATTCAACCGAAGACCAACTATGGTAAACGGTCCCTATCTTATCGAGGGGCCAAACTTTGGAATGAGCTTAATTATCCCTCTTCAACAATTGTATCAATTGAAGCATTCAAACGTTACTTAAATCACAGCCCCGACATACTCATTTTTGCAGGATAATGAGTCAACGCAATTAGTAGATTATTTGAGATTGTACGAGAACGATTTTTCTCACCCATCCCCCACCCGCATTCCCCGATTTTTGATGTTGATTATATCATATTTGTTTCTAATTTCTTAGTATGTAGGGTTTTTTTTTCCCCATTAGTTAAATTGTGTAGCTCATGCCATTCTGGCTTTTTATGTAATTTTAGTTGTATATGATTGATTGATTTGTTGTTTGTACTGATGGCATGTTTTGTATTTTGGTTGGACCCCTGTGAAAACCAGCTTTTAGCTGACCAGGGCAATCCATCCCATGAGTGGAGAATGAATAAATAAAATAAATAAATAAATAAAATAAAATGTAATAACCTTGCTGTCATAATACACTGACTTAGCAGGAATCGTAAGAGAAAACCAAATTGTCCATAATTATTAATAACAATCTGTAACTATCCGTAACTATCCGAAAATATCCGCAACTCTCCGCAAGTGTTCAGAACTATTATGTGCCAATTCGTAAGAATATCCGCAAGTGGACGCAAGTATACGCATCTGGTCGTATCTGTCCGTATCGCCCGCATTTTATGTCCGCATGTTTTGTAAAAATTTCTGGTGACGGCAAAGGATCCGTGGGGGTCCGCGGAAAAAATGACTTTTTTGGACGTAACGCCGGACGCAGAGCATTATGTGACTGGGGCTGGGAGACCTCCGGATGATTTTCACACATTTGTATTTTAACATCATAAATTGGATATACTTGGTACAGACTTTCAGAATCTATAGCGACTGGGATGAGGAACACGAATGTATTCAAGATTCATAACGAATCACAATGAGTAATGATGACATAGAACTTTAATGTAAGATTGTATGATTGAGTGCTCAAGGAAACAGAACAAAAGAAGAAAGCATGCATAATTCTACACGGGTGAATTGATATTTGTTAAGCAAGTGGTATTGTGATGGCGTATCCGGGCACTTACCCCCTGGGCAACTACCCTCCGGATAACTACCACCCGGATAATTACCCCCCCCCCCCCCAGGTCTATTCCCCCCTAGGGCAACTACCCCCCGGACAACTACCCTCCTATGTATAGGGCAATCACCCTCCAGGGCCATTACCCCCTAGGACAACTACCACCCGGTCATCTACCCTCCTAGGGCAATCACCCCTAAGGGCAATTACCCCTAGGACATCTACCCCCCGGATAATTACCCCCTGGGTAATTACCCCCTGGATGACTACCCCCCCCCCCCCCCGGATAACTACCCCCAGATAACTACCACCCGGATAACTACCCCTGGATAACTACCCCCCGGATAACTACCCCCCCCCCCCCCCCCAGTTAACTACCCCCCGGATATCTACCCCCTGGATAACTACCCCCCGGAGAACTCCCCCCCCCCCCCCCCCCGGTAACTACCCCCCGGATAACTACCCCCAGGATAACTACCACCCGGATAACTACCCCCCGGATAACTACCCCCGGATAACTACCCCCAGAATACCACCCGGATTACCACCCCGAGATACCCCCCCCCCCCAATAACCATACCCCGAACCGCCCCACCCCCGCCCCCGCCTGATACTTACCCACTGGACAACCCTCCCTACCCTCCCCCCCCCCCGAAAGTTACCATACACCCGTTGTAATTTTTCCATAAGTTCATAACACCATAATAATCAGAAGACTAAGCTCATGTAGGCCCTATACATTAATGCACCTCTCTCTTACGCTGTCATCATTTACTCTTTTGGCTTGTCATTTTCTATCATTATAACACATTAGACGATAAACATAAAAAAAAAAGGAGAGTTGATTTCACTGCAATTCATATTTCCTTAACATTAGCGAGGGACTCTTCGATATAAAGCCATAATTTCTAATAGGATCCGGGCACGGTTTTATAAAAGTTATCTGTCCTGACAAGCTGTCAGTTCCACACAATTACCAATCGTTGTAGGTCGATCAAAGCAGGTCCATGGTAACAAGTCAATGACTCGAGCTTATCAATCAAGCAGAAACCATGGTTTTATTGAAATTATTAGAGACTAACAAGATGTCATAACTGGCAACTTTTATCAAACGGTGCCCTAATCTGTCATTTGAGTAAAATTACAGCTTATTTTACATACAAGTAGAATTGTGCTAGTTTTCAAATTAAATGTTGCCTTCACTTTAAGGGCAAATCCAGTTCAAATATAAGTTAGTCTGATAAGAAAGAGTAAAATATTACGAGTTTAACGGTATTTCTTTCTCTCTTTCTTTTTTTTTTTTTTTTTTTTTTTTTTTTTACAAAACACCCCTAGATGTTAACGAAGTCTTTTGTCCTGCACCCTCTTTTTGAATAGATCTAGGGAGAGTTGTAGTTGACAGAATCCTTTTTACATTAGGGCTGCTCTGTTTTGTCCCGGCCATTTTAAGACTATTTTTTTTTCACAAAAACATGAATCCTTCTTGGAATAACATGCTCTTTAATATTTCGTAAGTGGTTTCTTATTATCTCACCCAAAAGATGTTAAAAACCTGAAGTTAGGTCTCGACCAAAACCAGACGATATGAAAAAAATGTTGTTGTTTTTCCAATTCAAATAGCAAACGTTGTTCGAAAATGACAATGAGAGACGTAATTTTCTGGGGGGGGGGGGGAGTTATTGCAAGAGGGGTGATTGTTTGGAGCCTGATTTTAATAAGGAGTAATTGTCAAGGGAGGTAATGCTCTGCGGTGATCATACCAAGGATGTGACAATCTCTTCCCGCATCCTTGATGTACTAGTTGTTAATGCCCAATGATGCAGTAGGGCAATTCTGAAATGAGCGTTAACGGTATAATAGTAAAACAGTTACAAAATTGATGAAACAATGCAAAGAAAGCAAATTAAGACAGAGACGAAGTACACAAATAAAGATACAGTGTACTCCCGTTACAACGAACACGGTTATAACGAGATTTCGTTAGAACGAAACAAAACTTCTGATCCCAAAATGATCGCCATTAAAGTCTATATGGTACAAAATTCGCTTATAACGAAGACGGTTATTACAAAATTTTCGTTACCACGAAGTCTTTTGTGAGCGCCACTGACAAAAAAAAAAATATAAAAGAAATGTGCTCCGTTACAACGAAATGCGGATCGCATTCGAAAATGCGTAGCGGAAAAGGCATTTTTATAGCGTCTCTGCATGCATGAGCGAACGCTTCACATCATTGTATTTTCACTCCGTGTATCACGCACAGTTTCCGAGATTATTGTATAATCTGAATTCAGATAAGGTTTGTTTCATTGTTCCGAGGTCCTTTAATACAAAACACACAGATTCTGATACAGCTAAATGTCCGTAATAGTTCGGAAATGAAATATTAAGCATATTTTGGCGTTATTCCAAAGGTTCGTTGATCCGATAATGAAATATGGTTCTTATTCTTATTCTTATACGGCTCGTTAGTCCGAAAATGATAGGAATTCAAAACGTTCGCTCATCGGAACATTACAAAAAGAATCGTTTATCCATAGTGGAAAAAGGTAAGTACACTAACAAAACTTAAGAATTGCGATCCTTATAATCGTCTGAAGATAAATAAATCTTCGAAATAACTAGGCTTTCCCATTTTTTTTTTTATTAACAAACTTTCTTCGGAATAAAGAACCTTATTTCATTTTCGGATGAAAAAGCCTTCGGAACAACGGACTTTCTGATTAGAGGACCTTTCTCATTTTTTTTTTTGATTTATAATTAACCTTCAGAATGACGAACCTCATTTCATTTTCAGATCAACGAACCTTCGGAAAATGAACAATATAGTATTTTTAATCTAAATTATGAACTTTCGGAATAATGATTCTTCGGAAATGCGAACCTTCAGATAAACAGACCAAAGGAATCCCGGGAATGGTTAAACTTCGGAATAAGGAGCCTTCGGAGTAACGTAGTTAAGTAAGAAAAGAACCTTTATGATAGCGAACTGTAACCAAATCCTACACCGTCATTTTCTACACATGTGTGACAACAACTTTATGCTTTTTTTTTAAATGTAATATTTAAACGAAATTAAAAAGGTACTCTCCCATTTCACATAGCTTTCCAGCGTATATACGTGTATGATGAGGATTCAACAAACAGAAATTTATTTGTATGCGTGGTTTCCTTCTTTTCGTTATACATTGCATATTATATTTGTTCGGTTATAACGAAATTTCGTTAAAACGAAAAAAAAAAAAAACACACACACACACAACTGCCGGTCCTGGGCATTTCGTCCTAACGGGAGTGCACTGCACATGAACACACACGAGATAAATCTCTTGTAATGAGAGAAAGAGGAAAGGTGAGTAATGAATGACAGGAATAGACTACCTTCACGGTACAAGGACAGAGAAAAGCGAGAGGGAAGAGGAAGATGATGGGTAAAAAATAGGGCACGTGAGGCATGAGATAATAAGCTCCTCAAAATAAAGAAGTGTTACATGGAGTTGTAAACGATAGACAATATTGTGGTTAAAAAAAAAATATTGCAAAAAGTGAAGTGTAACATTTCTTCAAAATGTCTTTAGTTCAATGGTAAAGGCATTCAAACTTAAAACTTCTTTTATACTACTATCAAGAGAAATCCGAAATTTCGGAACAGTAAAAGAAAATACAGATTTAGCGAAAATAGTTTTGGTTAAAGGCATTGACATTTACTGGATTACCGGGTAGAATATGCAGGGACAGTTTCGTTTTTGATGGACATAGAGTCAAAATACAGAAGGGAGAAATTAAGCTTGTACATAAATCGTCCTAAATACAAACGATACAAATCGTAAATCCTTAAGATGTTGTTTTCATAAGATGAAGTATCAGTATGGCATCTCCGTGATTCCTGGCAAATGATACAAAGAACTTCGCTTCCTGTAGTAATAATATTCTTTTTATTAAAAGTAAGAGTTGGGGGGGGGGGGAGGGCAATGACCCGGGAGGTAGTTATCTAGGGGGTAATTGACGTGGTGCACTGTCCTGGGGGTAATTTTCCTTTTGATAGTTATATAGGGGAGGGGAAGTTGTAGGCCTACTTATCCGGGGTAATCATCCATGGGAAGTTATCGGAGGGGGTAGTTATCGGGTGGAAGTTATCTGGGGTCTAGTTATCGGAGGAGGGGGTAGCTAACCTGGGGACAATTATCCTGATGGTAATTATCTGGGGGTGGGGGTAATTATCCGGGGGGTAGTTATCCGGGGGGGGGGGGGTAGTTACCCAGGTGGTAGTTCTCCGGGGGTAGTTATCCAGGGGGTAGTTGTCTGAGGGGGCAGTTATCCAGGGATAGTTATTGAGGGGTAGTTATCCAGGGGGTAGTTTTCCTAAGGGGGAATTGCCATGGGGGTGATTGCCCTAGGAGGGTAGATGTCCGGGGGGTAGTTGTCCTAGGGGGCAATTAACCTGGAGGGTAATAGCCCTTGGAGGGTAGTTGTCCGGGAGGTAGTTGCCCTAGGGGGGGGGGGGATTTTCCTGGGGGGTAATTATCCGGGTGGTAGTTATCCGGAGGGTGGTTTTCCAGGGGGTAGTGTTTCTAGACCCTTGTAATGGAAATGTATTGTTACATTACTGGCATACTATGTGAGCTTCCTATGTCATCATGTTATTCAACATATCATTTTTTTTTTATTATTATTATTGGTTTGCCTACTCAGGGACCACAAAAAGAAATCCACATATCTACACGATGGTGCCATCGATTTATGTATTACATGATGTTGACTATTGGTCGTGTGGAAATGTCCCTTTAAACGTGGGGTGGGGTTGCGGTACGTGCTTGAGGTTGAAAGTAATGAACAATATCTTTCTGAAAGGGAAACTTCAATCCATGTTTAGATTTATGCTACTTTGTTGAATAGGTAAAAATCAAGCACACCACCAGCACACACAGCAGTGAATGGTCCATTAATGATGAACACACACACACACACACACATACACACACACACACACACACACACACACACACACACATAATAGCGCGCTATAGGTCATAGCCACACATGACAATAATGGCCAATGCTGGCGACAATGTCTCGTGGATCCTATGGTGTGCGTGCATACAATTCGCCATTTTCTTTTCCGTTGTTAAAATGACTTGCAATACAAGGTTGTATCCATTGCACCAAATACAAAAACTTAGGGATTAAATGATTATATGGAAGAGTTAGAGTAGGTAACTTAGAAACAAAAATGTTTGTTATCTATGTTTTTTATCTTTTTTTTTTTGCAATAGTCGAGTGGGAGAAAGCCGGTGATACTGATGCCTTGATATGTATGTAATGAAATTACGACTGATTAGTACTATATCGTAAGAAATGAACTTTTTTATGCTACGTCTCTTTTGCTTTGAATATGTGTCTGCTTCTCTGCTGTAAAATTTCATTCAGTTGTGGCAAAATCAAAATGCTCAAAGAGCGAATCCTCTTTTCGAACAGCCCGCCGTCGTGTCTATGTGAAAAATTTTGGCACACCTGACTTTGCGGCCACCTGTATTTAGCGGCCACTTGTCTTTAGCGGCCACTTGCTGCAAACAGTCACTAAACGCCCCCCCCCCCCCAAAAAAAAAGGCCATGGTAAAGACCCTGTGTATACTAGTAGTGACTACTTGTCTATATTACAGCCATTTCCCGTCTCCATAGGGTGGCCGCTATACACAGGTTTGACTGTAGTAATAGTCAGTACAGACATACAAGAGCACTCAATAGGATGATATTTATGACAGGAGTGAAATACAACATGCCAGAGTTTGTTGTATAATTATAATTCTTCGGTATATTATACATGTCTGGAACAAATATACCGTCTTCTCAGATGGCACAGACCATAAAAATTAACCATTGACCTCTTGAATGCTAAGCAACAAATTGTGAAATCAGTCGAGTGGGCTGCCACACCTTTTCACCTGTACGACGCATGCTATCTTTCATACCACAACCTGTAATTGGCTGTGCTGTGGAATATGCCTACACTATAAAACTGTAGTGCTTGCATTGCGCATAAATGCAGCCAAGGTGAATTCGGAGAAATATCATTGCTAACAATAATATAGTTCAGGAAATCACTGCAGGAAGTCACTGCTAAGAGACACGCAAAGGCAATTATACAGCGCAGTTTTAGTATGCTTTGCTTACATGAGACAGACCACACAGTAAATGCACACTGAGTGGATGACACATCGTCGAGCTATCACTATGAAGACGTTGGCATTCCGTTTGATCGTCTCGTTCATCTTATCTTGTGTCTCGGAAGGTAAACGTCATAGTAACTGCCTATTATCTATGCACTAACGATATGTTTGCTACCTATTTCAATAGCTATTGAATGATTCTACTGAACCGTCTGTTTAGTTCGACAGCGAGGTTTTGTAGTGTTGACACGTGCTGACGTTATCGATAGGCACACGCATTCCAGTATGTATCATTAGTCCATTGAAAACGCCCATTCCAATCTAAATGAGTACAGCTATACATACAAGACATGACGTATCGTATGAAAAAAAAAAAATCACTAAAAGAGAAATTTTGAATTTAGATAACTTACCTTTTAGATATTTTGAAAAGATATTAAAAGACCTGGTAGATTATTCTATTCGTCACTAGTCGTAATGAAGAGTACAATCAGAACTTTATATATCTGTTAGAAGTAAATTAATCTCATATTCTCTTCAATGTTTCATGTCCCTATAGAAAACACTTAATACTTATACAAGACTGTAACGATGGGTGTATACTGTCAGAAAGTTTTTTGTGACACACTATAGCTTTTGCTTCATAACTTTCTTCCTTTTTTGTACCTTTATTGGAGCGTGGAACTTTTGGTACTTTTAAGTACTAAATCCTAGAAATGTCTTACGAAATCAAAACAAAATTGCAAGAAATACAGGAAACGAAACAACAAATAAAAGACCTCATGGGAAAAGGAAGGTAAAGATTATATTGGTGGAAATGTAAGGTAAATATTAAAGCTAGTTAACATTGACGGGTTCATTACAATGTCAACAGTAACATCAAGTAACGCCAATGATTTTTGTCTTCAGGAACGAGTCGGCTTTTTACAGTGTCAACTTCCGTCCAAGGCCAAGGAGTCGCGGGATTTGATGTGGTCATTACTTGCACGTATCATCCGCACTCCATACCTAAGACGTTCTCTAGCCTGAAGTGGTTTTTGGATGATAATACCGAACTGGGAGGTTGCGAGGAAGGAGAACATTCCACGGAAATACGATGCGTCTCGTGGGAGGGGGACAGTTCCAAGTACTTGTTCACTGCTGATGGCGTATGTTGTGGGAATATTACCATAAAACGACTCACCAAAGACGATGAAAAGACTTACCGCTGCCAGGCAACCACCGAGGATGACGTTGGACTGAGTAACGCTAGTCTCACCATTATACATCCCCGTACGTTAACCGTTACTTTATTATGTGATGGTTACTTTTTTCACAAAAACAATGTTAAGGCGACGTCACACGTAGTAATTATTCCTTCACATGATTAGGATAATCAGTGGTGTTATTCAGGGAAGTAGAATAGAGATCGCACCTCCCTGGTGCATTGCCCATAGATAGAGTCAAAAACTATTAGCATGTCATTCCTAATGTCCGCTCGGATTTCTGTGTTGTATATATTCCATTGTTATCGTCTCGGAAGCCCTCGGAGACAACCAATTTGTCCTCGTTACATGTTATGTGTGTTTCATGTTTCTCTTCGTTGTTACTGAACTTTCTCGTCTACTTTGTACTGCTCTCTTTTCTTCCCTGTTCGACTTCTTCGCAGCGATCCTCTGCTCATTATGATTTTGACAGAATCCATGTTCTTCGGCTTCTCCAGTGTCCTACCTCACTCTGTTGGTTTCTTATTTTCTCGCAGTATGCACTCGTTCCTGTCATTGAGGCTCGATCGGTAATACAAACTTTCATAGATATGTTCCACATTTATAATGGCTGATTTCCCGAATGCACCGTTTAGTTCTCTTTCAAATAATGACTTTTTTGAGTTATTTAGGCACATAAGATTAGATTCAGATCCGGTTCGTGGAGTTTCTAATTCACGAGCAATTTTTTATGACAATGCTATCGCTGAAAACTTAAATTCATCTGTAAATGAATTGCCTTATGATTTTGGTGGAGAGTTAACTGAAAATATGTTGTGTAAATATATTACTGTGAATCAATGTAAAGATATTTACGAAAGTTTTTCTGAAGATACATTTTCTTTGTTGCATTTAAATATCAGGAGTTTGAATAAGCATTTTGATGAGTTAAAATTATTTTTAGAGACTGATGCAAATCAGGCATTTTCTGTTATTGGTTTAAGTGAAACCTGGTTAAACTCCAACACTGAAAATTTTTTCAACATTGACGGCTACAATATATTTGCTAATAACAGGCCCGATAAGAGTGGTGGAGGTGTTGCACTGTACATATCGAACGCTTTTGAATGTATTGTTCATGATGATATTTCCAGAATGGATAATATTGTTGAATCATTATTTTTAGAAATTTACATCCCAGGAATTAGGAATATTGTGGTCGGCATTATGTACAGATCTCCAAACTCCAATATCAAGGATTTTTTAACTTACCTTTCAGATTTGATAAAATCCCCAGTTTTTAAAAATAAGGATTGTTTCTTCCTCGGCGACTTCAATATTGACTTACTCAAGTTGGAAAATGATACTGCCGCACACGAGTTTCTTCAAACATTTTTGTCCTCTTCTTTTCTTCCGCTTATTTCGAAACCTACGCGTGTCACTGATCACTCTGCTACTCTGATCGACAATATGTTTTGTAATACCCTACCCCTTATTAATTCTTATATAATTCTTTCAGATATGACAGACCATTATCCAATTATGACTCATTTTGCGCTTAAAACCTCAGTTAATAATGTTAAATTTTTTTCATCTCCTTTATTGAGTCGTAGAGTCTCGTCTGAAAAGCTAGCTAGTCTTGATGCGGTTCTCGAAACTGTTGATTGGTGAAGAATTTTTGAAAGTGATGATATTAATTTGTCTTTTGATTATTTCATGGAAACATTTAATTATCATTTGGATAATGTAATTCCGAAACAACAAAAAAATAAACCAGATTATAAAAAGACACCTAGGTTGCCGTGGATTACAAAATCAATTCTTCGGTCGATTAACAGGAAAAATCGATTGTATTATAGATACAAATTGGAAAAAAATGAGCGATCAAAACGTAAATACACTTTATATAAAAATACTCTAACTATGATTTTACGTTCTGAGAAGAAAAGATACTATTTCAAGCAATTGCAAAGATACAAGTTTGATATGAAAAATACTTGGAATGTGTTAAAGCAAGCTATGAATGTCTCGAGTAAAAAATCTGGTTTCGACAACATTAAGTTGAATGATGAAATCATCAGTGACCCTGTTCACATTGCAAATGCTTTCAATTCTTACTTTTCAAAGATAGGTGAAAGTTACGCCCAAAATATTCCTGCGTCAGAGCATCATTTTACTGAATATTTAGGCCAGCGCAATTCCAATTCTGTTTATTTTACTCCAACTAATAGACATGAGATTATTGATATTGTATCTTCTCTTAAGAACAAGAGGAGTTCTGGGTATGATGATATAGATAATTTCATTCTTAAAGGTGTTATATCTTCAGTTGTTGATCCACTTGTTCATATATTCAATTTGTCAATTTCTAACGGTGTGTTTCCTGACAAGATGAAACTGGCCAAAGTAATTCCATTATTTAAGAAGGGTGATAAATCTGATGTCAGTAATTATCGTCCAATTTCATTATTATCATCGTTGTCCAAAGTTTTAGAGAAACTCATTTATAAGAGAACTATTGGTTTTTTGAAGTTGCATAATATTTTTACTAATTCGCAATTCGGTTTTCGAGAGAAGCATAATACAACTCATGCTCTTTTATATTTTATTGATAAAGTGGCTCACGCAATTGATAATCATTCTCATTTAATTAGTATTTTCTTGGACTTCTCCAAGGCCTTCGACACTGTTGATCACGATATTCTACTCCACAAGTTATCACATTACGGAATACGTGGGAAGGCCTTGGAGTGGTTCAAGAGTTATTTGGAAAATAGAAGACAGTTTGTTATAATCAAAGATAATTGTTCAATGATAAGAGAAGTAAATTGTGGTGTTCCGCAGGGAAGTTTATTAGGACCACTGTTATTTATTGCTTATATTAATTATTTTTGTCAGGCATCTGAAGTACTTTCTTTCATTCATTTTGCTGACGATACTAATGTATTTTTTGCCCAAAATGATGCTAATTTTCTTGTTCAAAAAGTTAATTCTGAATTACAAAAAGTGAGTAATTGGGTAAGAGCCAACAAACTATCCTTGAATGCCCAAAAAACGAAATACATGATTTTCAGTAATACTGTTGATACTCTGAGTACAGCTATAGTTTTGAATGATATTCAGTTAGAAAGAGTTTCACATCTTAAATTTCTTGGAATTATTGTTGACGACAAACTTTCCTGGAAGTTACATATTGATTATATATCCAACACAATCTCGCGTAAAATAGGCGTTATAAATAGAATGAATTCGTATATTCCACAAAAATCATTACTTATGTTATATTCTTCATTGATATTGCCTTATCTTAATTATGGTGTTTTAGTATGGGGTAACACTCATCAGAATCTACTGGATAGAGTGTTCCTTCTACAAAAGAAAGCTCTCCGTATCATCTGTTATCCTTCCATACCCTCCCACTCAAATTTGTTATTTTCCTCCAATAAGCTATTAAAAATTAAAGATTTGTTTTTATATAATTTGGGGCAATTTATGTACATGTACAGCAACGACTCACTCCCGTCCATTTTTGCTTCTATGTTTCAAAGAAATCAATCATTCCATGAGTATCCCACTCGACGCTCCAATGAATTTCATTTACCTCTTTTACGAACGATGTTTGCTAAGAACACACTTATTTACACTGGCCCAACTTACTGGAATTCCCTGAATAATGATATAAAAGATTCCCCCTCTATATATTCATTTAAAAGAAGATTAAAGTTTTTTTTTATTGCAATTTTATGATCCCACAGAATTGAATTAGCCTGTTTGCTTATTTCAATTCCTTTTCGAAGAACTTGGCTTACAAGTGATATACCGTATTTTCTCGTCTCTCTTGTCCTGAGACACCTACAGAGTAGGTTTGATTTCATTTATATTATTTCTGCATCTATTTCTCTATACTTTTCTATATAATGGTATCCTTTTCACGCATCCCATCATTTTTTTTTTCAATGAATTCTGTCGAGGATCACTGGATCTGTTCTGTCTTTCTGTCCGTTGTATTGTCTTCCTGTTATATTAGTCTTGTCTCGTTCTGTCTTGTCTCGTTCTGTCTTGTCTATGAGTCCCCCTTTATTAGTTTCGCCGTCCCAGTTTCGTTTTCTGTTTACTCGCCTGAGTATGTATGTCTGTTTGATACTCTATCTTCCTAGAGGGCTTCCAGACTTTTTTCTTTTTTACTTTATTCCCAGTCTTTCTTCCCCTTTTTGCATCCGTTCAATTTCTATTGACATTCTGTACTTGAGGGGCCCACATTCTACAAGCATTGTCTTTTTAGTGGGTCCCTCCATTTTCGATGTCTTACGTATTATGTCGTCCTTATCACTTCAGTCAAGTTTCATTACAACGTATTTCTTATTCCAAGGTTCCTCGATTTTATTTTTCTCAATTTACTTTGTCTTGACTATGCAACCTTATTCTCTGTTACCAAAGAAAGTGAAATGTTTATGTTCTTTTCGAAAAATGAAATAAAGCATGAATTGAATTGAATTGAATTAAAGGGCGTTAAGTTGCCACTAAAGCCACAGTGTTCGAGACACCTTAACGCCCTTACCATCAGCTGATCATTCTCACCCGACGTATGTAATTTGTGAAATAATTTGTAGTGAAAAATACGTTTACACTCTCGCTCTCGCGTACTCCCCTCCCCCTCTATCTCTCTCTGTATATTATCATCATGTATATTATAATATTGTATATAATTGATATAATACACATGATTATATAATTGTTTATGTGAAGAAAAATACATACATTCACATAAATATTAAAATTATATGTACTCACACACATACGATGTCTATGTACATTGTACTGTATGTTTTTCCATTATAACAAAGACTATCATGATAATGATAATACACGTATGATAATGTCTGTGTATATGCGTGTACCATCATATCTGCGCAGTTATTGCCCAGACAGATTGTATTCGCCATTATGTAGGCTACATCACACAGATCTATCCCAACATAAAGCTGCCATGCGCAACTAAGAGGGCATGTGAAATAAATAACTCGCATCCATGCATGTGGCATAGGATGCTTACAAATATCTAGAGATGTACTATGTGTGAATGTATACGTATACTATGTTACGTTGATATATAAGTAGTATATGCATGCATATGAATGATTATGTACTTGTACGTGTATAGTGTATTATGCGAATTCATTTAATCATACATATCTGACCTACATATATATATATATCATTTCCTATTCCCCTCAAGATGTAGTTGATACTGCCTGACTACCAGTTGTAATAACATATTTTGCCTATTATTTTCATTAGTCGTACTTTTACTGGGTTTTTGTTCATGCTTGTTCTCCTAAAAAAGGGATGCCAGACAAACATGAGTTGACTGGTACTGACAACCTCCAAGTTGAACTAACTCAAAACATCTCGTGCTCTTCTGCGGGCAGCTACCCGGCCCCGACTTTTCGCTGGTACATTGATACCCGAGAAGTCACTGCTGACGCCGTAAGCCTCCAACCCGAGACCGATGGGCAGGGTGGGCGTGGACGCGTCGTCAACGCGACGAGTATACTCATTTACACGCCATCTCGCCAGGACCACGGGAGAACCCTTGTGTGCAGCCTGAGTCTTCACGTCTCGCCTACCAACCTGACTATTTTAAATTCTTCGGTCATCCTCGACATCCAGTGTGAGTTTGAAGGCATTCTTCTCAATTCTTTCTTTAAAGAGATGGATCACTCAATGTTTAAGTCGATACAATGTATAATTATAAAGATACAAAGTAAAATCTAACGAATCAACAGTCATGACAGTTGAGAACAAGTGATATCGCGTGCAAACTCATAACCTAAAAATCATATAACTCATGAAGTCACGATGTTCCAAAATGTCTATAACGTGAGCATGTAGGATAATCAAAATCAACAACTACGACCTCTTGCTCACTATGGCCAACATAACTATATTACAACACGCATGCAAACGGAATGGGGAAATTAATCTCTGTTTTCATTAAAAGCAAATTTAGGTTTCGATCAGTTTGGACATTTGTAATTCCATGGCACATGTACCATCATCCTATTATTTTTGTGCTGTTTACATTCAGTGATTTTAAAACAATCCTCAAGTTATCATCCAATGCCAAATCTTAACAGAATATCACTTCACACTCTTCTGTTTACTTACATTTGTTTTATTGATAAATCAAAATCGAAACAGCAGTGACGTGGCTCTGCGGTTCATGTTCAAGTGTCCTAAACTTTCTGTAATTATCCTAACTAAAAAGTGAATCTGAATGAAAGTACAAAGTCTGTCACCGCGACGGAAACAGATTTACTATACGGAATTGCAACGCTGGCACGTTTGTTCCCAAATACATGTATTTAATTATGAAAACCGCACCATGGAATGAATGGTCTTGTCAACGATTCCCCTTCAACGTTCGCACAACTTGATATGAAAGTCACATCAGTTTCGAAATCTTCAGGATGCTACCATTGCTTTGTTACTTCACATGAAGGAAATAATATATTACCTAACGCGTTTACTCATGTAAATCAGGACCGTTATATCGTGTTATATTATTGCTCTTCAGAAGTTCCCACGCACGCAGTTTGCTGATAACCATTTATGTGTGTGTGTGTGTGTGTGTGTGTGTGTGTGGGTGGGTGGGTGGGTGTTAGTTTGGATGAATGAGAAAGCATGTTTGAAAGACACACAAGCACACGCACACACACACATGCACACAAACTTGTACTGATATCATAATTGTACTAGTACATATATATTGCTTATGTATTGTACTTTTTCTTTTTCCTAAATAAGCTCCAGTTTCTTCCCTCCTATACATGCCGAATTCTCGTAGATCCACCGATAATCTTTAGACCAAAAGCGTCCACGAACTGGAGCGGTGAGAGTTGTACCGCCTCTCTGTCGTGCTCGTCGGTCTCTAACCCACCAGTTAATCACTTCCGGTGGGTCAAGCATGGAGCAGAACGCGTCTTCAACTCAAGTCGAACTCTTCACTTCATTCATGCCCCTGAAGGACTGGATGACGACGAAAGAATCGGAACACTTCTCATCGATGACGTCCAGGCCTCCGACTACGGCTTGTATCAGTGCATAGCCTATGACGAGGACGGAGGGCGAAATTTGACGAGTGCAACGCTATCTCTTCTTAAACCCAGTAAGCGCAAAATATAATATATTTTATCATAGAGGTGGGGGAAGTATGAAAGAATATATTGCTGTCAATATATTTCATTCAATCCAGAAGAGGAAATCCCTATGTTTTTGAAAAGATAGTTAACAAGTCTTTTCGGTTGGTTTTGTATAGGCCCTATGTTAAGCGGGAAGACGTAACGCACGAAATCTCCGATTTTTGTAAATTTTACAAAAATTGGAGATTTTGTGCTCGGCATTATCAATAATGGTGATGTTGACTGGAATGGGCAACGATCAAAATGATCGCGATTGCCAAGTAATGTCATGATACTTGTCACTGTTCGCGAAACAGAATCATCGGTATATCAATCTCAGTTATGAGGTAAAATCTCGAACAGCTTTTTACTCTCTGCAGGGAGGAAACAATTTATTATTTGTTTACAGCAAACGTAGTAATTATTCCTTCAAAGACGATAAGAATGATTATATTCTGGTGATTTCCCAAGGCCAGTTATACCGTCCAAACATCACAGCATATCCTGACAGAGCGTCAGCATCCTCCATCCACGTTGCTTGGCAACCAAACCGCGATGACAGCATGGATGGCACTGGCAGAGTAGAATACTGCCGGGATAATACGTCAGAGGAGGACTGCAACACCACCACCAGTGCATCAGGTGGAAATACCACTTTGACCGGACTCCAGTCGTTCACCTGGTATCGACTGACTCTTAACTTTACAAACTGCTCTGGGACTTTCACCACCCAACCCGTGCTGACATCTACAGCTCGTAAGAAACATTCTCTACCTTTGATTACTACACACGAACGAACAAAATGTATCGTAAAACGATACCAAATATTAGTCCAACCTATATACTTGAATTAATGTGTTTTCGTGATTAAGTGCTTGTGTTTTAGCTTGTACGTGTGTGTGTCGACATGGATTTTTTTTTTTAAATCAAGCGAGGTGGATATGATTAGATATATTGTATCAGATTCACTAACTTAGATAATATTTTAAACATTACTTGATTTCTGTAACATCACTTTTATTAGTCTAATACTTGAGTATCGTTTTTCAAACACAGTTATGTTTGATATTTAATGATTTACGGGAATTTAAAGGGAAGATAAACCCCAAGAGCAATGTGGATTGAGTGAAAGCAGCAACATTAGTAGAACACATCAGTGAAAGTTTGAAGAAAATCGGACAATCGATGCAAAAGTTATGAATTTTTAAAGTTTTGGTGTTGGAACCGCTTGATAAGGAGACTACTAGAGGTTATGACGTATGAGTGGACAACAATACCAAGAAAATATAAAGAAAATTCTACAAAAATCAATTTTCCATGAAAATTACAAATTCCATCAACTTAATATTGACATATGCGAAGGGTAGCAATTATTCCCCCTGCTTTCTGAAAGCGGTTGGTCCATTGCTCTTTCATAATTCTAGAAAAGTGAATTTTTGTTGAATTTCCTTTATATTTTTTGTATTGTTGTCCACTCATACGTCATATCCTCTAGTAGTCTCCTTATCAAGCGGTTCCATTACCAAAACTTTAAAAATTCAGAACTTTTGCATCGATTGTCCGATTTTCCTCAAACTTTCACTGATGCGTTCTACTAATGTTGCTGCTTTCACTCAATCCACATTGCTCTTTGAGTTTACCTTCCCTTTAAAAAAAGGAAGGAATTCATATCCTATATGCAATATCAAAATGTTCTGCAGTGGTAACGATGTATAAGTGATGACTGTGCAAAGTTGAGGGTTATATTCATCATGACTGTTTGATTGTTAACAAAAGACCGGTGATATCATGTTGTTTATACTATACCAAAGTGTAAATGGATTATTGTGAGGCGATGACGTCATTGACAGGTTTAATTTGCATATTTGATTGAGACCGATATTACTGTTAGTGGAATGTAAAACAAGCGTTTGAATTGATTTCTTTTTTTGTTTTGCATTTGTTTCATCACCATGATCATGATCAAGCCCTGTCACCCTTCGAATATGGTAAGTGTTTCTATTACCCATAGTGGGCAGGTATCCTTTTTCAATAATCCATATCCACTTCCCCTACAATATAATGTAATTTCCACTTTTTGCAATTTACATACATACATACATACATAACATAGTATCTGTATCTATATACTATATCTATAGTATATAGATACAGATATTATGTTATGCATGTATGTATGTAAATTGCAAAAGTGGAAATTACATCATATTGTAGGGGAAGTGGATCGCACGATATATATAATATATATATATATATATATATTATATAATTATATGAAGAGTTTGTTCGCAAAAACCGATAAGTCCATTTTTGAAGATTTTGAAGTACGGTCTCTGTCATAAAGTACAAAATAATACCTTTTAAATGATATATTGGTCATTACATATAAAGGTACATTTTTGAAGTTATGGTCAAAAGAAGCAAAAAATTTCTTATTATTCTCTTTAGTTTTCTTGACCTTTAATCGCAAATATCTCCATTTGGCAAATATGGACTTATCAGTTTTTGCGAACAAACTCTTCATATATATATATATATATATATGTATATATTATATAATTATATATATATATATATATATATATATATATTATATAATTATATATATATGTATATATTAATATTATAGTATATCGTGCGATGAAGGGCACGTACCATGTACATTCAAGTGTTGCTTCTTCATATAACAGCTAATAGCCATATGAAGTCGGAAGAAGCGGTAGGCGTAGATTTAGATTTCAACAGGTTTAATGTCGTGCTTTCGCTCACGTCTTAGTCTGACGGACGGACCGAAAGCTCGCCGGACGGACCGAAAGCTCGCCGGGCATTAAACCTGTTGAAATCCATAGCTATAAACGCCCATCGTTTTTTTCCTACTTCATATATATATATATATATATATATATATATATATATATATATATATTGTATATATGTATGAGAGAAAGAGATATAAGAGAGAGATGATTTATTGATAGGAATATTATCATTGTGCACGATGCAAATGTAAACGGAATATAATATCCTCACCCAATGAACCAACTTCCTATATACATACTCATAAATAGAGCATCATTGCTTTTATGGGCTGGTGGAATTTACCTTCTCACATACTGCAAGAGAACGGTGCAATAGTTCCTTGTTGTGTCTTTTTCTCTGGTATCAAGGGTCTGTTCTGTTATACTGGCTTCCAGACAAGCTTTTTGAATCACTCATTTTCTCTTCTTTTTTTCTCCATTTTATTTAACCCATTAACTCTTGAAACCACTTTTTTTTTTCTGTTTCCCATAACTTTTATTTTTCATTTCAAGTGTGTCGTAATACATAGGGGTTTTTCTTATTCCTTTTATGTCAAATGTCAGTGTTTGATCCAATTGCAGAATATTCTAAAGCCGTCTTAATTGTTAAATTAATTACCGATTTCTTTGATTGGCAACGCATTTTGAGAGATTAAGTTCCTGTTTGATACCCTCAGATTTAAACGTATTGTCTAAATTTTCTTTGTCATTTCATGCTGATGTTATGATTTTTACTATTTTCATCATTCTTTCTCAAATGTAAGTGTTACGCAGTTAAAGGTGCAAATTCGATGATGGGAAATCATAATTTCTCCAACAAAAATTCCCTGTATAGGGTTTGGTGGGTAAAATGTTGCGCTTAAATTAATATTGCATTTCGTCTGGGCTTATCTAATGTATTTCATTGTCTTCCCGTTATTGTTCATTCCTCTATGCTCTATCAATGTGATTGGCTCACAACGGGTATTCTCATGAAAAGATACTTAATCAGACTATCGTTCACAGTTGCACAATACATCGGCACACAAACATGACGTACCCTAATTTCTTTTTCTTTGGATGCTGTCATCTATTTTACGTTCGGTATGCAATAAATCATCGACCTTGAATCTTGAAATACATTTTGTTGACCACTTGAGACTAAAGCAAGTTAGATACTGGGAAGCAGAGGACATAATTATCGGTTTCGTCTCTGTTTACATCAGAACTAAATTCCTACATACACTCAGTGACGTGGATAATCTATTTGACTGTTCCTATACTTGCGTTGAGAAAGTTGCGAATGCATTGCGCTAACTCAATGAGCTTCCAGATTTACTCCAAAGGCACAGATCCACTTGGACACAAATACACACACAGATGCTTGAGATTAGAACTGCTGGAAAACAGAGAAAATAATGACAATACGTATGATAATTTTAAGATATCATTTTCCAAATCACCTTTTTGCTTTGCAACGACTATACAATATCATTACAAAGATTTTATTTTCCTGTATTTGATGTTGAACCTATTTTAAATGATTTGAAAATGACGCTTATGTGTTTTTGCATTATCATTATAATGTATAACCCATCCAAACCTTTGAGTTCGAAAGATGTGGAATCATTTTACTCTAGATGTTTGAATATTTTGGTTATATTAATGATAATTATCCTTCTTCAAGGCATCAGACTTGAATACGACTTGCAGAAAGAGACGTTGAAAGTTTTAAAATCTTCGGAGAACCTCATCGTGCCCAACGAGATCTGTTTTAAGCCTGTCGAGACCACAGATTGTTCGAGAACTAAGGAGGACCAATGTGTTACGGCTGGCTCCACTCTGCACAAAGTGGTTCCCCTGAATGGGTTTGTGGGCGTCGTCAGCTACGGTCGGCAAACTTGCAGCACCCCGTCTGTCATACATGGTGAAGAAGATTCCATGCTGTTCGTTATTTCAGAAACGTCAATACTTATTTCACACCATGGCGGTTTACAAATTGGGGGTTGGGGGTATCATTGACCGTAACATCCCTTGCCGTCCCCATCGGCAATATTCCGCCGCATCTGACATGACATGTACTATAATTCTGTTTCATTTCTTTAAAGCAATTATGTTCGTATACCACAATGCAAAATGTCTAAAGAAATGGAAATGGTGACACAAGGACGCTTCACTATTACTTCTGTTTCCTGGGACTGCACAAAATTATTTTAAGTCAAGTGACCTTTGACCCCCTCCCCCCCCCCCCCCCCCCCTTTCGGCTTGCATAAACCCCTACATATATACCTGTGTTCGGCACTTGAGTTTATATACTTTGATGAAAGAAAGCTTGCATTGTAGTGAAGAGCATACTTAATGTATACCGTTTATCCATGATCAATGTCGTTAGTGGGAATTCGTTGTACAATGTTATACGCCATATCCAGATATCTATGTTTTAATGTGTAGTATCTCATCAGATTATAGTAGATACAAATTCCCAACTGTGCACGCTCACTCACAGACAGGTATACTCCTATTTATTAACATAAGATCATAATCATTATCAGAGCTACTTTTAACCGATTGATTCATACTTTCTGAAGTGTAACAAAGAACCCAATGTGGTATTACAACTTACCGGAGACTGCGGGTGAAATCGTGAGCTTGACTGCCTAAGTTTCTGTTTCCAACTAAAAAAAAAAGGGGGGTATTACTTATCCTCATTGAGAAAATGCTATAAACTACTTTGTTTGTTTGTTTGTTTGTTGAATAGACCTAAAAATGCAAAACTTGTTACCATTGGACCCAGCCAGCCTTCCCTGCTTCCTTTTTTTCTTCTTCTTCTGTTTCCTTTCAATCTAGCTAATCTTGTTCTCCACCATATTATATTTTCGTCTTGATAAAGAGTAAGATAACGAAATTTGAAAGAAGAGTACTCATGAAAGATTAGTCAGATGCAGGATTCATTCATCAAAAATGAATGACGAAATCAATTCTCCAAAACGACAAGCTATATTTTCCAAGTAGATCTAAATTCTTTGGGACTTTCATCAACATAAATTACTAAGATATTTTTAAGCTACCCATATGACGTCACACTCAAAATCACGAGGCAACCTCTTGATTAAGTTCACCTGAAACTAACTTTTTCGCCGGCTCATTCTTTTGTTGGTAACGTTGTATATAACCCGCGTGTTGATTTAATGAAAAAGACAATTTGAATGTCTGCAATATGATTTTGATGCTTGAAGCACTGAAACCGATGGCTGTGACAGACTGGACCAAGATTTCATTTGCTACAGTCGTCGTTGGTCTTTCCATCGTTGTCATCGTCCTCGTCTGCGTCATCGTGGTCATGAAGAAAAAACATAGGTATTGACATTCGCTCCCTCAATGGTCTAATTGCAATGACATGGGAATCTGTGTCGCGTGTCATGTACATGGGAATCACCTCTCTATTTTTCACCATCAAATATGACTGATGCGTCTGTAAGTTGCCTACTGTGCTGATTGTCGTATAGTAGGCATGAAGCAATTTTAGCAGTCTTTTTTGTCCCCAACTTTCCTTCTTTTTTTTGCCACTGTTAAAAGATTATTCTTTGTACTCTTTATGAAAGGATATCAGAGGATATAACTATGCTGTTTGCCATTTTAAAGTTTGAAGGAATAATAGCTTGTGTCGGTTTAGTTTGTATTATCTGTGTATCTCCTTGTGCTTTGTTTGTACCTTTGAATATGAAATTGAATACGCTTGTGCAAGCCTGTGTTAATAAGGTGATCATTTTCACACACACACACACACACACACACACACACACACAAACACACACAAAACAGTCTGATTCCATATGAATGTGAATCAGGTTGAAGATTCATTATCATTGTTAGCATTGTTATTATAAAATAATAACATTAACTATTATGAACATTACTATCATTATTAGTATCATTATTATTATTATCATCATCATTATTATTATCATTATAATTATTATCATTATTATCATCATCATCATCAATTACATGTGCTGTCGAATTCGCTATTGTATGTACGTTTATTCAGGAAACAAAGCAATCCTACCGGGTCTTCGGAGAAGACGTCCGTCATTGATTACATTGAAACACTCAAACTTGCCGCAGTCAGTACGCCCTCCAACTACTATCGTATGTAAGTCTTGATTCAGCGACGCGTAGTCATTCCTCTGTATGACACAGCGCCAACTCGTCCCAATGGAACTGGTCAAGCACATACTGACGTCATCAAAGACATCGTCTTCGGTCACAACTATTCCCGTCAACAGCTAGGTCAACGAGCCGTCGCATGAGGAAAGACCGATTTGGGATTCTGATTATACATCGACATCGTAGATTGACGGAGAGATATACTTTTCTAAGCATTAACAAAAGAATGGCCACATCAGCACAGCAGCGACTACAATAATGATATCTGTATCATATTGGCGGCAAACCCAACAAATTCTGAGTTATCCTTCATTGTATTTAATGCTTATATGCGTGTATGTAATGAGCCAGGAATTTACTGATGAATGTTGTTCAGCCTAGACAGAAGTGTTGTAAAGGCTTACCAATTATAGTATGTAGTTCCTTATGGTACATTTGAAAATAAAAACGAACAAGTGAACACAAGTCGATTTTACTGCTTTTTTTCACCAACTTTAGCATAATTACACAGTGTTGTCAAGGCACAGGATTACACTCACAAAATATCGAAATAGACATCATTGATAAAAAAGTAGTCACAGAAACAAGAGTGATAAGGTAAGCTCCTGATCCTCAATGTATATCCAAAGCAATGCTTACAGTATCTTTAGAATCCACTTTAAGTCTGGAGGTAAGTTGTCGATGTATTATGAGTAATCCCAATACTGCACTTTAATCGGTCATAGTCCTAAAAGGCATCGATATGGGGAATGGACAAGGACAATTGTGTTTGATATATCATTAACTAAACATCAAACGTGGATATTGTGAGATTAACGCAAGCAAACGAAAATTAGATTTGGTGTATTGTTATCGAAGAAGTAATGATCCGTTAAGCAAGGTATCATTCACCTAAAGAGGTGTTTATATTGGATATTGTGACACTCGTGGTATGTAAGGAGGTGTAAGTTTCTTGACTTCAAAATAACAGTTGGAACTTTGGCAAGACAAGGATTTATTACGTACAAATGTAAATATCACACCTCTGATGTACTAGTATGCAAAATTTGTATTTTCTCCTTAATGTAATATCTGCAAAGTATACATTGTTTGTCTTATACTCTTATACATTCATTCGTACACACTTTTGTGCTATAGCTTGTGCATCTTTACTTCTTTGCTTGTAATTTGTTTTACAAAATGTATTTATCACCTTTTCGATGGAAATCAAGTACTTAAGATACCCAATTTTTAAACAAGTTTTAAAGGAAATTCATTCAAGAGCTTAATGATATGGAATATCTGAATCAATAAACTACTACATGTAAGAGTATAAAGTTTTAGTTTCATAGATAATATCAACTTACTAAGAATCCATTGAAGTTGTGTCAGTGGTACGAGCCGATGTAGTGTCTACTTAATGGAATTGCTATGAATTTTGTTTTGCATGTATATCTTTAAATATGGGTGGGTATGAACAAAGTGCTTCTGCAGATGAAAAGCAAAATGAAATACAGGAAAATGGTTGTCATTCAATGTCCTACGTGGTTAAATTGGACTAAGTTTAATTGTCTGTTCAAATATTGCGAGAATACTCCCTAAGATTCCTCTCTAATCTAATGCTTTTGGTCGTGTCTAGCTCTTACATTACCGTAATCAATATGGTAGTAAAACATCTTTGGTGCCTGAATTCCAAAACTTCCCCATAGAAAGGAATGCAGCTAAAAATTCAATACCCTCTTGTGATTAATTGTGAGGTCATAAAGACTAACGAAACCTAGTTCGTGGTACTTGTAAATCAATTGATATTGGTAGTTTTGGCAATAAAGAGTCTTCTTAGAGCTTCGCATGCAAAATGCTGATGTACTTTTAACACTATTTGGTGTTGATGTCAACTATTATTATGTTGATGCTTTCTTTTGTTTTCGATAAGTATACGTGATGTATGTTTTGCCCATTATTTTCTTCTTTTTTCAAGGTTGTCGTATCCTCAAGCTATATGCTTATTTGACGACAGTCTTCTGCATTCACACTTCAAATACATGAGCCATAATTCAGTCAGATAATTTGATGCACTTTATCCCGAGTGGTTCCCAGTTGGCGTGTTTTCTTTTCGTTTCTTAAACCTGCACACGTACATCTCAGTTATGTTAGGATGTACACACTGTATGTTTTATTGTCTTGAAAATAGAAAGATATGACTGTATTTCATTTGTACTATATATTCAATGCAAAAAAAAATCCAATAAATTCATTTGAATTGAATTGAATTTCCTTTCAAGTCTTAGGCACCATAGCATTTTTTCGGGACAAAGCATGGCAGTACAAGTCATACACCATAACGTAGGGGTCTTGGTAATGTGACAATGAGCACATAGATGGCGCCCTTCGAGTGAACACGCTAATTTGCACGTCTCCAGAAAACTCTGTGAAAAAAACTACCATAAGGACACGGAATATTTCTCAATTTGTTTATCGACTCTTTCATTCTACCAGTCAACATTCCAGGATTGATTGAAACCGAAATTGCAAGTAATTATGGATCAGCAAGCAAAGCTAAGACCGAGGAAAACCCAAGGCCAGGCAAAGCCGGGTAAGCCCACTACTATAACTACTAGTACACGTAGCCCAATGAGCCACACTACACAGAGAAGCGCGCCAAATTTGAACCAGGAGGCGACAACAAATACCGCCACCCCGGCTCCATCCATGCAGCCGGAGAATGTCGACAATGTCATCGAGGAACCTGATACTGACACTGAAATTTCCGCCTCTGCGCCCAGTGCAGCTGACTCGGTTGCAGCCGGAGCTGTCCCGGAAGAGGTTCCTCTTTTGCCTCCAAGCTTGGAGAGTTACTTCAAGCAAGCAACGGACAGATTTGAGAATATGATCCGCAAGGCTGTCGACAACTTCATAAGTAAGCTGAACGACCTTGAAACTCACCTTGGAGCCTCCCTGGAATATGAGAGAAAGCGAATCGACGATCTACAATCTAAGCAGGATGGCATGGAAAGGAAAATTAACGACATGCAGGCTGAGATGGATCGGCTGAAGTCTGAAGTGGAGAGGCATGCTATCGCTGCAAATAGAAATGAAAGGTTCCTGAGGAGAAATAATGTGAGATTAGTTGGAATCCCTGAGCCGCAGGAAGGTGATCACGATGACTGCATCAAGACAGCGGAAAACATCCTACGAGACAAGTTTCAGATCAACAGCAAGGTGGAACGCGCGCACAGAGATGGGAAAAGAAACGAAGGGAAACCTCGTCATGTTCTGGTGAAACTGTTATCATATCGTGATAAAGTCGAAGTGATGCGTCGCACAAGAGATGTCCTGAAGAATGAGCAGTATTTCATTACTGATGACCTGACGCCACTTGACCTGCAAGAGAAACAGAAATGGGTGAAACAGGTTCAGGAGCTCTACAAGGCAGGAACCAAGCTGAGATTCTACGCCGGCAAATGGGGACAACTTGGTGGTAACCCCTACAATTTCAATTGATTATCTAACTGAAGTTTCAATCAAGATGTTTGATGATCCAATGTACTTTTCTTTTTCCATAATGCATATAATGCCCGTCATTATCATTCACATCCAATGTGACCCCAAGCATTGTCTACCAAAGTATTTTCTATTTGTAGGAGGTTTACAGTCATGTTTTGCATAATAACCCATTTATATGATGATTTCAAATTATAATATTGTTGTGGATTTTTTGATAATAATGCCCTACCGGAGAAACACTGCAGTATTGATCGCATTGAAATGAAATGTCCTATATAGATAATGTCAAATCATAATTATGTAATGTTTAACGTAAGAAGTTTTGTAGATTTATTTTTAATCAAAGAACATGATAGTATGACATTTATAAGCTGAATTTTATAATTTCTGATGAATTGCCATTTTGTTATAAGGCCTACGCCAATACGTTTCCCAAAATTGTTCTTTTTGAAAAGGTTGGCCTAAACTCATGAGAATTTGAATTTTTTACTTGAATCAGATCAATTTAAATAACTTCACTGATTTAGGTACTAAGGTTTCTGAAAAGAAATATCTGTTTTGATGACATGCCTGAAGTCATATGGCGCCATTTCCACCTTTTTTTTTTTCGTTTTCTTTCTCTTTTGCTCTGAAAGCCACGTATAATGCATACAGTATGTCTTCTGCGTATCCATCAGAGGTACTTTCTAAAGCATTTAATTTACATTGACTTCTCGTACCTGAATTACGTTGCCTTCACGTCAGCCGTTTTTATATTCAGCACTCTTATACTTTCATACAACAAGTCTAATTACAGCAAATGTTAGTACATAGGTTATGCAACACCATTTTTTCAGGTGACCGGAACAATCCCTCAAAATGTAATTTGTGTACCCAATGTGTATGTGTATAAGCTCTCCATACACGCCCGCTTGGCTTCCCTGAATTCCATTTGTTTGTACATGTATTCATATCAGCCTAAGCCCTTTTACATTGTTCATTACCCTTAGAATGGACTGTGCACACTCATGTAACAAGTGTTTGTCACCTAGTTAACCTGTATCATAATGAAATTCAGTTTTGCTTTTGTTTTCGGGTTTTTTCCCCATTTCTTATGAGCATTTAAAGGACCGATAGTACAAGGTTCATGAACTCTGGAACTTCGCCACTTTGGTATCTGCCCTGTTATTGTCCTACAAGCATTTCCCGTTCTCTTTGTCAGGTGGGCGGAATAATACCGTAATTGTAATTTGTGTACTCATTGGACGGACGTGCTCTTAATACACGCCCGCTTGGCTTCTCTTGAATTCCTTTTCTTTTTTGTACATGTATCCATATCAGTGTAACTCCACTGCTGGGCTTTTTATTCCATGTCACACCAGACCTCAACATGCCTCGCTTGATATTTTTTTCTTCTTTTTCCGTTTTAAACGGACATTTTTCTTTTTCCGTATCTGATATGAATTTCATATACCTACATAAAAATAGATATATTTTGAATGTTTTTATATAATTAAAAGATTATTGGTGAGATTGGATAAATATAAACGATATGAATAATTTAAAAATTAAATGAATGTTGTTGAGATTGGATAAATGTTAAACGATATTAAGTATTTGATATTTTGCTGTCATTGCTGCTGCAAGTTGTCAGCTATAATGACAAGTTTGTTACACCATAATAATAATGACTTTGTTTGTTATAGTCTTCTCGACAAACAGAGCTCGATTTGAAATTGAGCTTTTTTTTTAGTATGTACTTTTGATCGCTGTGGAGCGTCCTTATGTTTCATTGGAAATAATTCAGTTGAGATGTGCAAAACAATCGCTAATTTTGTAGTTCGTAATTTAATGAGGTACCATGATGATATACCATGTCGCACCTCGCACTCATCCATCAGCACACATACTTTCACACGCACATTCTGTATGACTTGCCCTATTCCTTCCTTCCCTTCTTGTCTGCTTTCAGTAATTCGTAAGCAAGTATTTATGATCATGTTGTGGTCAATATGTTGTTCCTATTCAAAATATGGATGAAATAAATCTATGTACACATAAAAATGTCCAATGTCGGTATTATTTACCTGACGAATTTAATTCAGAATTTTCTAGCAATGAACATTTTCTCAGTGTATTACACGTTAATGCTCGCAGTCTTCAAAGAAATTTCGAAAATATGCAATTATTGTTGTCTGCGATAAATATGAAATTTTCAGTTATCGGTGTCACAGAAACATGGCTTAACGACAAATCTCCCCCTTTATATAACATTGATGGATATTCTGTTGTCCGGTCTGATAGAAAATGCAGACGAGGGGGCGGAGTTGCTTTGTTCTTATCACACTCGTTATCGTTTAAAGTAAGACCTGATTTGATATATAACGGAAATGAATTTGATTGCATGTGTGTTGAAATTAATATGTGTAATAGAAGAAATATAATACTTTGTGTTGTATACAGGCCCCCTCATACAGACAGTAATTTATTTTTGGAAAATTTGGATGTTTTATTAGAGCTGATCAATCAAGAAAACAAAGATGTTTACTTGATGGGTGATTTCAATGTTGATCTTTTGAATCAAGGAAGTAATGCTAAGAATAAATTTTGCAATATTTTGCAAGCAAATTTCTGTAATGTCACTATAGATAAGCCCTCGAGAATGACGGTTAACTCATCAACATTGATTGATAATATTGTTACTAATATTGACACAGATCATTCGAAATCTGGTCTTTTGTATAGTGATATATCTGATCATTTACCCATATTTTTTATCTGTGACGAGATACAACATTCCCATGTCAAGCAAACAGAAAGTAAGAAGAAGCGCAAATTCACATCAGAAAATATATCATTACTCAACGACGATTTAATCTCGGAGACATGGGATGATGTATTGCTTTGCGCAGACCCAAATATTGCCTATGATACGTTTTGGAATATATTTCTTTCTTACTTTAACAAACATATCCCCGCAATTGAAAGGAAAAGTAATAGAAAAATTAAAAATCCATGGATAACAAAAGGAATTTTCCGATCAATAAAGAAAAGAAATATGTTATATAAATGCAGTTTACGGTATCCTAATAATGATAACGTTAATCGATACAAATTATATAGAAATAAATTGACACAAATTATAAGGCTTTCCCGTAGGATGTTTTATACAGAAGCCTTTCAAAATGCTACTGGAAATATGTCAGCCACTTGGAAAGTTATTAATGATGTGATTGGTAAGCAAAAGAATATGTCAACATTTCAAATTATGCGTGACGGTCAAACACTCTGTAACCCAATGGATGTAGCATGTTGTTTCAATGAGTATTTTGTTGCTATAGGTCCTAGTCAAGCTTCAAAAATAGATCCCACACAAACTGATTTTTCGCAGTATTTAGGTGCGTCAAATGATAATTCATTATTTTTTAAACCAACAGATTATGGTGAGATTCTTGACATTGTTCACTCATTAAAATCAAGTTATGCAACTGGTCATGATGAAATGAGTACGTATTTTTTAAAACAGATTATTGGTAGTATACTGACACCCTTAGTGTACATTTGTAATTTGTCACTCTCAACTGGTATATTTCCGAATGCATGTAAAATTGCTAAAGTTATTCCAATATATGAAAAAGATGACTCTTCTTTTGTATCAAATTACCGTCCTATTTCTATTCTTCCTAGTATTTCTAAGGTAATAGAAAGGCTTGTATATAACAGATTGTATGATTTTTTGACACAATATGATATATTTAACCAAGACCAGTATGGCTTCAGGAAATTTCATTCAACAGATATGGCACTAGCCCAATTATACGATAGAGTGTCGACTGCCTTAGCTGAACAAAAACATGTCATCGGTGTTTTCATGGACCTAAGCAAGGCATTCGACACTCTTGACCACACTATCCTCATACGTAAATTGCAGTCCTATGGTGTTCGTGGTATTCCACTTGAATGGTTTAAAGATTACTTGTTAAATAGAAAGCAATATGTGTACTATGAATCTGTTAACTCTGAAGTATTACCTATACAATGTGGAGTCCCACAAGGATCCATATTGGGACCGTTATTATTTCTAGTGTATGTAAATGATATTTCAAACTCATCTAAGTCACTGCAATATATTATGTTTGCTGATGACACCAATGTATTTTGTTCCAATACTGATTTTCATTCGCTCCTAAGAACTCTTAACACTGAATTACCGAAATTATCTATGTGGTTTAAGAGTAATAGATTATCACTTAATCTGAAAAAGACAAATTTTATGTATTTCTATAACAAGAAGCACAACATTGAAATGCAACATTTAAATATTATGGTGGATGGTGTATTATTGGAACAAAAAGAGAGTATTAAATTCCTCGGAATATATATAAATGAAAATATGAAATGGAATGTTCATGTACAATATATCTCTGATAAAGTATCTCGTAATGTTGGTATACTTCAAAAGTTGAAGTATTATGTCCCTCAGAATATCTTATTTATGTTATATAATTCATTGATATTATCGCACATTTCTTATTGCAACATTGTATGGGCAACATCAAAAAGCCACATTGATAGTATATTACTTTTGCAAAAGAAAGCAATACGTATATGCACCAACTCAGGTTATCGAGACCATTCAGATCCTTTATTCGCAGAATTAAGAACACTTAAGGTAAATGACATTAATTTTTTGCAAAACTCACTCTTTATGTTTCGCTTACATAATGGTCAGTTGCCATCTTCTTTTGACTCATTATTTCAATTAAATAAGGAAATACATTCGTATCCAACAAGACAATCTGATAAGTAATTCCATTGTCATTGTTATATACACGAAATTCTTTTGTACAAATATCGACACAATTAGTCTATTATGTAATAATGATTATGTAACCGACCATGACCTGTATCAACTGTCCACCTGTACCTCGTTGAAGAAATATTTTGTCATGTCTTGCTAATCAGTGATACAGGTGATTTTATTTTGTATAAACCTTTAGTGAAAGCAGACAAACCTCTCCCTTCCCTTTCTCCTTTCAACTATCCTATCTCTATGCAAGTCATCCCTCCCTCCTATTCTCCTTCCGATGTACATTATAATATTATGTTATGCTACGGGGGCTGCACGCAAATCAAGCTACGCTTATGCTGTAGCCCCTCTGATATTATTCATTGTAGTATGTTTTGTTGTACTTTTGCTGTACATTGTACACAGGCAATGAACAAAAAAATACTTGTATATATTATCATATTTATGTTTGTACATGAATGTATATATATATATATATATATATATATATATATATATTACAATGATAATACAGAAACCAATAAATCAAATCAAATCAAATCAAACAATGTTACATGAGAAGTTCTGCCCTACGTTAAGTATTGGTTGAGGTGAAAATTTAGCTTTAAACTTTTCGCGACACATTTCGAAACCACTTAAAGAAATGCTAAAAAACATTATTCTATTGAGGAGTTCACAGATTATCTAATGAAAATCAATTTTGAAAAGGCTGAGATATTAATAAACAACGTAAAACAAAGCGGTCCTAATAGAAATGGGGTCCCACGTTTTACTATTTGTTTTTGATGTATCAACCATTTCAAACCAATTTTCAATTCTTCTTGGAATTCTTCTTGGGATTTATGCTCTTTGATTGTATCTTATAAGAGGTTTGTGTTTTTATTATGAAAAATTATTATCCAAAAACGTTAGAAACCTAAAAACCAATCTCAACCAAAACTATACCGCCCCTTTACACCTTTAACAAATTATGCATTTGTATGGCGCTGCATGAAATATTGTTGTCCATTTTCTCTTTTCATATTCAACACAGCTCGCAGCGAAAAGACTATTTCATGTATATGAACGAGAACAAATGGATTGTGTGAGTTGGCCTTTGTGGGTGTTACCAGGTTATCCGACTGGTGGCCATATTGAAGGATACGGAGCATAAAAGGTCAGAGGAAACCTTAAACACATACCTGCAATCATGCAGACTTGCCTGTTTATTTGACCTCTTTCATCGACAGATCGACAGATCAGTGAGAAAATTAACATTCCGTACTGCTAGCACTCAAACCTGGAAACAGTACAACTTGTCATTGTAAGTTGTCTTTTAAGTTAATGTCCTCAGTTATGCATGACATTTGTCTGCACACTTAGGTACTATTGAAAAAAAAAAATGGAACTCCTTTCCTCACAACCAACATTGCGCTACAAAGTTGGATCACGTTGGTGGTTGTTGTTGTTGTTGTTGTTGATGATGATGTTGTTTTGTTGTTTTGTTGTTGATGATGATGATGTTGATACGCATTGTATATAAGGCTGTTACGCCCAAGGCTGTGTATATCTATCACTCTATTCTCAAGGTGGCAGAGCTTGATTGCATGTACATGTACTTCGAAGTTTAAACAAACCGACAGAGTCTTTAGAATCGCGCCATCTATTGACAGGTAACCAAAGAATGGAATACGATTGAAAAAAAAAATGCGTCGCATGCAGCTTCATTAGACCTTAGGGAGACCTCCGGATGATTTTCACACATTTGTATTTGAACATCATTAATTGGATATACTTGGTACAGACTTTCAGAATCTATAGTGACTGGGATGAGGAACACGAATGTATTCAAGATTCATAACGAATCACAATGAGTAATGATGACATAGAACTTTAATAGATCGTATGATTGAGTGCTCAAGGAAACAGAACAAAAGAAGAAAGCATGCATAATTCTACACGGGTGAATTGATATTTGTTAAGCAAGTGGTATTGTAATGGCATATCCGGGCACTTACCCCCTGGGCAACTACCCTCCGGATAACTACCACCCGGATAATTACCCCCCCCCCCCAGGTCTATTCCCCCCTAGGGCAACTACCCCCCGGACAACTACCCTCCTATGTATAGGGCAATCACCCTCCAGGGCCATTACCCCCTAGGACAACTACCACCCGGTCATCTACCCTCCTAGGGCAATCACCCCCAAGGGCAATTACCCCTAGGACATCTACCCCCCGGATAATTACCCCCTGGGTAATTACCCCCTGGATGACTACCCCCCCCCCCCGATAACTACCCCCAGATAACTACCACCCGGATAACTACCCCTGGATAACTACCCCCCGGATAACTACCCCCCGGATAACTACCCCCCCCCCCCAGTTAACTACCCCCCGGATATCTACCCCCTGGATAACTACCCCCCGGAGAACTCCCCCCCCCCCCCCGGTAACTACCCCCCGGATAACTACCCCCAGGATAACTACCACCCGGATAACTACCCCCGGATAACTACCCCCAGAATACCACCCGGTTTACCACCCCGAGATACCCCCCCCCCATAACCATACCCCGAACCGCCCCACCCCGCCCCCTCCTGATACTTACCCACTGGACAACCCTCCCTACCCTCCCCCCCCCCGAAAGTTACCATACACCCGTTGTAATTTTTCCATAAGTTCATAACACCATAATAATCAGAAGACTAAGCTCATGTAGGCCCTATACATTAATGCACCTTTCTCTTACACTGTCATCATTTACTCTTTTGGCTTGTCATTTTCTACCATTATAACACATTAGACGATAAACATAAAAAAAGGAGAGTTGATTTCACTGCAATTCATATTCCCTTAACATTAGCGAGGGACTCTTCGATATAAAGCCATAATTTCTAATAGGATCCGGGCACGGTTTTATAAAAGTTATCTGTCCTGACAAGCTGTCAGTTCCACACAATTACTAATCGTTGTAGGTCGATCAAAGCAGGTCCATGGTAAGAAGTCAATGACTCGAGCTTATCAATCAAGCAGAAACCATGGTTTTATTGAAATTATTAGAGACTAACAAGATGTCATAACTGGCAACTTTTATCAAACGGTGCCCTAATCTGTCATTTGAGTAAAATTACAGCTTATTTTACATACAAGTAGAATTGTGCTAGTTTTCAAATTAAATGTTGCCTTCACTTTAAGGGCAAATCCAGTTCAAATATAAGCTAGTCTGATAAGAAAGAGTAAAATATATCGAGTTTAACGGTATTTCTTTCTCTCTTTCTTTTTTTTTTTTTTTTTTTTTTTTTTTTTTTTTTTTACAAAACACCCCTAGTTGTTAACGAAGTCTTTTGTCCTGCACCCTCTTTTTGAATAGATCTAGAGAGTTGTAGTTGACAGAATCCTTTTTACATTAGGGCTGCTCTGTTTTGTCCCGGCCATTTTAAGACTATTTTTTTTCACAAAAACTTGAATCCTTCTTGGAATAACATGCTCTTTAATATTTCGTAAGTGGTTTCTTATTATCTCACCCAAAAGATGTTAAAAATCTGAAGTTAGGTCTCGACCAAAACCAGACGATATGAAAAAAAAAATGTTGTTTTTCCAATTCAAATAGCAAACGTTGTTCGAAAATGACAATGAGAGACGTAATTTTCTGGGGGGGGGGGGGGTCATTGCAAGAGGGGTGATTGTTTGGAGCCTGATTTTAATAAGGAGTAATTGTCAAGGGAGGTAATGCTCTGCGGTGATCATACCAAGGATGTGACAATCTCTTCCCGCATCCTTGATGTACTATATAGTTGTTAATGCCCAATGATGCAGTAGGGCAATTCTGAAATGAGCGTTAACGGTATAATAGTAAAACAGTTACAAAATTGATGAAACAATGCAAAGAAAGCAAATTAAGACAGAGACGAAGTACACAAATAAAGATACAGTGTACTCCCGTTACAACGAACACGGTTATAACGAGATTTCGTTAGAACGAAGCAAAACTTCTGATCCAAAAATGATCGCCATTAAAGTCTATATGGTACAAAATTCGCTTATAACGAAGACGGTTATTACAAAATTTTCGTTACCACGAAGTCTTTTCTGAGCGCCACTGACAAAAAAAAAAATATATATATATATAAAAGAAATGTGCTCCGTTACAACGAAAATGCAATGCGGATCGCATTCGAAAATGCGTAGCGGAAAAGGCATTTTTATAGCGTCTCTGCATGCATGAGCGAACGCTTCACATCATTGTATGTTCACTCCGTGTATCACGCACAGTTTCCGAGGGGAACTTGCGTTATTCTTTAATCTGAATTCAGATAAGGTTTGTTTCATTGTTCCGAGGTCCTTTAATACAAAACACACAGATTCTGATACAACTAAATTTCCGTAATAGTTCGGAAATGAAATATTAAGCATATTTTGGCGTTATTCCAAAGGTTCGTTGATCCGATAATAAAATATGGTTCTTATTCTTATACGGCTCGTTAGTCCGAAAATGATAGGAATTCAACACGTTCGCTCATTGGAACATTACAAAAAGAATCGTTTATCCATAGTGGAAAAAGGTAAGTACACTAACAAAACTTAAGAATTGCGATCCTTATAATCGTCTGAAGATAAATAATTCGAATCTTCGAAATAACTAGGCTTTCCCATTTTTTTTTTTTTATTAAAAACTTTCTTCGGAATAAAGAACCTTATTTCATTTTCGGATGAAAAAGCCTTCGGAACAACGGACTTTCTGATTAATGAACCTTTCTCATTTTTTTTTTTTTTTTTTGGATTTATAATTAACCTTCAGAATGACGAACCTCATTTCATTTTCAGATCAACGAACCTTCGGAAAATGAACAATATAGTATTTTTAATCTAAATTATGAACTTTCGGAATAATAATTCTTCGGAAATGCGAACCTTCAGATAAACAAACCATCGGAATCCCGGGAATGGTTAAACTTCGGAATAAGGATCCTTCGGAGTAACGTAGTTAAGTAAGAAAAGAACCTTTATGATAGCGAACTGTAACCAAATCCTACACTGTCATTTTCGACACATGTGTGACAACAACTTTATGCTTTTTTTTTAATGTAATATTTAAACGAAATTAAAAAGGTACTCTGCCATTTCACATAGCTTTCCAGCGTATATATGATGAGGATTCAACAAACAGAAATTTATTTGTATGCGTGGTTTCCTTCTTTTCGTTATACATTGCATATTATATTTGTTCGGTTATAACGAAATTTCGTTAAAACGAAAACACACACACACACACACACACACACACACACACAAATAAAAAAAAAAACTGCCGGTCCTGGGCATTTCGTCTTTACGGGAGTGCACTGCACATGAACACACACGAGATAAATCCCTTGTAATGAGAGAAAGAGGAAAGGTGAGTAATGAATGACAGGAATAGACTACCTTCACGGTACATGGACAGAGAAAAGCGAGAGGGAAGAGGAACATGATGGGTAAAAAATAGGGCACGTGAGGCCTGAGATAATAAGCTCCTCAAAATAAAGAAGTGTTACATGGAGTTGTAAACGATAGACAATTGTGGTTAAAAAAAAAATATTGCAAAAAGTGAAGTGTAACATTTCTTTAAAATGTCTTTAGTTCAATGGTAAAGGCATTCAAACTTAAAACTTCTTTTATACTACTATCAAGAGAAATCCGAAATTTCGGAACAGTAAAAGAAAATACAGATTTAGCGAAAATAGTTTTGGTTAAAGGCATTGACATTTACTGGATTACCGGGTAGAATATGCAGGGACAGTTTCCTTTTTGATGGACATAGAGTCAAAATACAGAAGGGAGAAATTAAGCTTGTACATAAATCGTCCTAAATACAAACGATACAAATCGTAAATCCTTAAGATGTTGTTTTCATAAGATGAAGTATCAGTATGGCATCTCCGTGATTCCTGGCAAATGATACAAAGAACTTCGTTTCCTGTAGTAATAATATTCTTTTTATTAAAAGTAAGAGTTGGGGGGGGGGGGGCAATGACCCGGGAGGTAGTTATCTAGGGGGTAATTGACGTGGTGCACTGTCCTGGGGGTAATTTTCCTTTTGATAGTTATATAGGGGAGGGGAAGTTGTAGGCCTACTTATCCGGGGTAATCATCCATGGGAAGTTATCGGAGGGGGTAGTTATCGGGTGGAAGTTATCTGGGGTCTAGTTATCGGAGGAGGGGGTAGCTAACCTGGGGACAATTATCCTGATGGTAATTATTTGGGGGGGGGGGGTAATTATCCGGGGGGTAGTCATCCGGGGGGGGGGGGGTAGTTACCCAGGTGGTAGTACTCCGGGGGTAGTTATCCAGAGGGTAGTTCTCCGGGGGGTAGTTACCCAGGGGTAGTTCTCCGGGGGGTAGTTATCCAGGGGGTAGTTGTCTGAGGGGGCAGTTATCCAGGGGTAGTTATCCGAGGGGTAGTTATCCAGGGGGTAGTTTTCCTAAGGGGGAATTGCCCTGGGGGGTGATTGCCCTAGGAGGGTAGATGTCCGGGGGGTAGTTGTCCTAGGGGGCAATTAACCTGGAGAGTAATTGCCCTTGGAGGGTAGTTGTCCGGGAGGTAGTTGCCCGAGGGGGGGGGGGGATTTTCCTGGGGGGGATTATCCGGGGGGGGGGGGGGGGATTATCCGGGTGGTAGTTATCCGGAGGGTGGTTTTCCAGGGGGTAGTGTTTCTAGACCCTTGTAATGGAAATGTATTGTTACATTACTGGCATACTATGTGAGCTTCCTATGTCATCATGTTATTCAACATATCATTTTTTTTTTTATTATTATTGGTTTGCCTACTCAGGGACCACAAAAAGAAATCCACATATCTACACGATGGTGCCATCGATTTATGTATTACATGATGTTGACTATTGGTCGTGTGGAAATGTCCCTTTAAACGTGGGGTGGGGTTGCGGTACGTGCTTGAGGTTGAAAGTAATGAACAATATCTTTCTGAAAGGGAAACTTCAATCCATGTTTAGATTTATGCTACTTTGTTGAATAGGTAAAAATCAAGCACACCACCAGCACACACAGCAGTGAATGGTCCATTAAAGATGAACACACACACACACACACACGCACACACACACACACACACGCACACACATACACACATTATGACTTCCGCGTGCTTTCATAATAGCGCGCTATAGGTCATAGCCACACATGACAATAATGGCCAATGCTGGCGACAATGTCTCGTGGATCCTATGGTGTGCGTGCATACAATTCGCCATTTTCTTTTCCGTTGTTAAAATGACTTGCAATACAAGGTTGTATCCATTGCACCAAATACAAAAACTTATGGATTAAATGATTATATGGAAGAGTTAGAGTAGGTAACTTAGAAACAAAAATGTTTGTTATCTATGTTTTTTATCTTTTTTTTTTTTGCAATAGTCGAGTGGGAGAAAGCCGGTGATACTGATGCCTTGATATGTATGTAATGAAATTACGACTGATTAGTACTATATCGTAAGAAATGAACTTTTTTATGCTACATCTCTTTTGCTTTGAATATGTGTCTGCTTCTCTGCGGTAAAATTTCATTCAGTTGTGGCAAAATCAAAATGCTCAAAGGGCGAATCCTCTTTTCGAACAGCCCGCCGTCGTGTCTATGTGAAAAATTTTGTCACACCTGACTTTGCGGCCACCTGTATTTAGCGGCCACTTGTCTTTAGCAGCCACTTGCTGCAAACAGTCACTAAACGCCCCCCACCCCCACCCACCAAAAAAAAAAAGGCCATGGTAAAGACCCTGTGTATACTAGTAGTGACTACTTGTCTATATTACAGCCATTTCCCGTCTCCATAGGGTGGCCGCTATACACAGGTTTGACTGTAGTAATAGTCAGTACAGACATACAAGAGCACTCAATAGGATGATATTTATGACAGGAGTGAAATACAACATGCCAGAGTTTGTTGTATAATTATAATTCTTCGGTACATTATACATGTCTGGAACAAATATACCCTCTTCTCAGATGGCACAAACCATAAAAATTAACCATTAACCTCTTGAATGGTAAGCAACAAATTGTGAAATCAGTCGAGTGGGCTGCCACACCTTTTCACCTGTACGACGCATGCTATCTTTCATACCACAACTTGTAATTGACTGTGCTGTGGAATATGCCTACACTATAAAACTGTAGTGCTTGCATTGCGCATAAATGCAGCCAAGGTGAATTCGGAGAAATATCATTGCTAACAATAATATAGTTCAGGAAATCACTGCAGGAAGTCACTGCTAAGAGACACGCAAAGGCAATTATACAGCGCAGTTTTAGTATGCTTTGCTTACATGAGACCACACAGTAAATGCACACTGAGTGGATGACACATCGTCGAGCTATCACTATGAAGACGTTGGCATTCCGTTTGATCGTCTCGTTCATCTTATCTTGTGTCTCGGAAGGTAAACGTCATAGTAACTGCCTATTATCTATGCACTAACGATATGTTTGCTACCTATTTCAATAGCTATTGAATGATTCTACTGAACCGTCTGTTTAGTTCGACAGCGAGGTTTTGTAGTGTTGACACGTGCTGACGTTTATCGATAGGCACACGCATTCCAGTATGTATCATTAGTCCATTGAAAACGCCCATTCCAATCTAAATGAGTATAGCTATACATACAAGACATGACGTATCGTATGAAAAAAAAAAATCACTAAAAGAGAAATTTTGAATTTAGATAACTTACCTTTTAGATATTTTGAAAAAGATATTAAAAGACCTGGTAGATTATTCTATTCGTCACTAGTCGTAATGAAGAGTACAATCAGAACTTTATATATCTGTTAGAAGTAAATTAATCTCATATTCTCTTCAATGTTTCATGTCCCTATAGAAAACACTTAATACTTATACAAGACTGTAACGATGGGTGTATACTGTCAGAAAGTTTTTTGTGACACACTATAGCTTTTGCTTCATAACTTTCTTCCTTTTTTGTACCTTTATTGGAGCGTGGAACTTTTGGTACTTTTAAGTACTAAATCCTAGAAATGTCTTACGAAATCAAAACAAAATTGCAAGAAATACAGGAAACGAAACAACAAATAAAAGACCTCATGGGAAAAGGAAGGTAAAGATTATATTGGTGGAAATGTAAGGTAAATATTAAAGCTAGTTAACATTGACGGGTTCATTACAATGTCAACAGTAACATCAAGTAACGCCAATGATTTTTGTCTTCAGGAACGAGTCGGCTTTTTACAGTGTCAACTTCCGTCCAAGGCCAAGGAGTCGCGGGATTTGATGTGGTCATTACTTGCACGTATCATCCGCACTCCATACCTAAGACGTTCTCTAGCCTGAAGTGGTTTTTGGATGATAATACCGAACTGGGAGGTTGCGAGGAAGGAGAACATTCCACGGAAATACGATGCGTCTCGTGGGAGGGGGACAGTTCCAAGTACTTGTTCACTGCTGATGGCGTATGTTGTGGGAATATTACCATAAAACGACTCACCAAAGACGATGAAAAGACTTACCGCTGCCAGGCAACCACCGAGGATGACGTTGGACTGAGTAACGCTAGTCTCACCATTATACATCCCCGTACGTTAACCGTTACTTTATTATGTGATGGTTACTTTTTTCACAAAAACAATGTTAAGGCGACGTCACACGTTGTAATTATTCCTTCACATGATTAGGATAATCAGTGGTGTTATTCAGGGAAGTAGAATAGAGATCGCACCTCCCTGGTGCATTGCCCATAGATAGAGTCAAAAACTATTAGCATGTCATTCCTAATGTCCGCTCGGATTTCTGTGTTGTATATATTCCATTGTTATCGTCTCGGAAGCCCTCGGAGACAACCAATTTGTCCTCGTTACATGTTATGTGTGTTTCATGTTTCTCTTCGTTGTTACTGAACTTTCTCGTCTACTTTGTACTGCTCTCTTTTCTTCCCTGTTCGACTTCTTCGCAGCGATCCTCTGCTCATTATGATTTTGACAGAATCCATGTTCTTCGGCTTCTCCAGTGTCCTACCTCACTCTGTTGGTTTCTTATTTTCTCGCAGTATGCACTCGTTCCTGTCATTGAGGCTCGATCGGTAATACAAACTTTCATAGATATGTTCCACATTTATAATGGCTAATTTCCCGAATGCACCGTTTAGTTCTCTTTCAAATAATGACTTTTTTGAGTTATTTAGGCACATAAGGTTAGATTCAGATCCGGTTCGTGGAGTTTCTAATTCACGAGCAATTTTTTATGACAATGCTATCGCTGAAAACTTAAATTCATCTGTAAATGAATTGCCTTATGATTTTGGTGGAGAGTTAACTGAAAATATGTTGTGTAAATATATTACTGTGAATCAATGTAAAGATATTTACGAAAGTTTTTCTGAAGATACATTTTCTTTGTTGCATTTAAATATCAGGAGTTTGAATAAGCATTTTGATGAGTTAAAATTATTTTTAGAGACTGATGCAAATCAGGCATTTTCTGTTATTGGTTTAAGTGAAACCTGGTTAAACTCCAACACTGAAAATTTTTTCGACATTGACGGCTACAATATGTTTGCTAATAACAGGCCCGATAAGAGTGGTGGAGGTGTTGCACTGTACATATCGAACGCTTTTGAATGTATTGTTCATGATGATATTTCCAGAATGGATAATATTGTTGAATCATTATTTTTAGAAATTTACATCCCAGGAATTAGGAATATTGTGGTCGGCATTATGTACAGACCTCCAAACTCCAATATCAAGGATTTTTTAACTTACCTTTCAGATTTGATAAAATCCCCAGTTTTTAAAAATAAGGATTGTTTCTTCCTCGGCGACTTCAATATTGACTTACTCAAGTTGGAAAATGATACTGCCGCACACGAGTTTCTTCAAACATTTTTGTCCTCTTCTTTTCTTCCGCTTATTTCGAAACCTACGCGTGTCACTGATCACTCTGCTACTCTGATCGACAATATGTTTTGTAATACCCTACCCCTTATTAATTCTTATATAATTCTTTCAGATATGACAGACCATTATCCAATTATGACTCATTTTGCGCTTAAAACCTCAGTTAATAATGTTAAATTTTTTTTCATCTCCTTTATTGAGTCGTAGAGTCTCGTCTGAAAAGCTAGCTAGTCTTGATGCGGTTCTCGAAACTGTTGATTGGTGAAGAATTTTTGAAAGTGATGATATTAATTTGTCTTTTGATTATTTCATGGAAACATTTAATTATCATTTGGATAATGTAATTCCGAAACAAAAAAAATAAACCAGATTATAAAAAGACACCTAGGTTGCGGTGGATTACAAATTCAATTCTTCGGTCGATTAACAGGAAAAATCGATTGTATTATAGATACAAATTGGAAAAAAATGAGCGATCAAAACGTAAATACACTTTATATAAAAATACTCTAACTATGATTTTACGTTCTGAGAAGAAAAGATACTATTTCAAGCAATTGCAAAGATACAAGTTTGATATGAAAAATACTTGGAATGTGTTAAAGCAAGCTATGAATGTCTCGAGTAAAAAATCTGGTTTCGACAACATTAAGCTGAATGATGAAATCATCAGTGACCCTGTTCACATTGCAAATCGTCGGGTTTACCACGAACCGTTCTATCTCAGTTTTTGGGGAATTTGAGTTTTTTGCATAATTGTTACATATAGACTCTCCTCTTTGTCGTGTTAAAGTTTCTAAGCAAAAAACGCATTTTTTACAAATATAGGGTGGTCTATCTCAAACCCTCTGATGAGAAATGTAACAAACCCTTTACCACGAATCGTCCTATGTCAGATAGGTTACACTTTGTGGTAAAACTTGACGCGGTTGCGAATTGCACCCGCGCGCCGCGGACGTCCCCGGCCGCCGGCCCGCGCGCAAGAACTTACGTGCAGGTACGTACGTGCGCATGTACAAATTCGGGCTTTCGTGCGTGTGCGTGCAGAAATCTGACAGGTCAGCGCGCGCCTAGTACGTGCTGTAGCTAGTTGCGGATCTCACTACGCGCTCCTTGGTAGTTGTACTGTCATCAAAGATCAGTCATGGACGGCTTTCCTCTCACCGGAAATCAATTCCAAGGATTACAGGTGAATATCTGTTTTTTATAAGACTACTCTGGGTATAAGGACAAGAATCGTTAGATATTTGTAAAGACAATTCATGAATTCATGAAAAGCTTATAAAATAACAAACAGTAAAATGTTGTGAGTTAGTGCGTCAAGACTAAACGTTACAGTGTCACTGTAGTGTACAAGTGTAGATCTATTAAACCTTAACTTCTAAGCCAGACCGTTAGTCGCTGTAACGTTAAACGTTGTCGATGATGGTTTGGGGTGATTGATATCATCTAACTAGGTTAGGCCTAACGTCAGAAAAAAAAAAATCCGAGTTGTTCTTAAAATGTCAGAATTGTAAAAAGAGCCCATATTATCTGATTAGTTCTAACAGTAACATTGTTACTCAAGGTTAGTTCGAACGTTACGACGTTAATATAGGTTTTCCCGGTCAATTTCATACTTTTGTCATTCAAGTTCCTATTCCGAGCATTCAATTTCACGCATTCCACGCTCGCAGCACTGAATCAGCAATCAAATTCAAAATCCGGTCATTCGAATTCACAATCCGAGCATTCAAATTCACTGTCGGAGCATTCAAATTCACTGTCGGAACATTCAAATTCACTATCGGAACATTCAAATTCACTATCGGAGCATTCAAATTTAAGAGAGGAGCACGCATTTCATCAATGAGCATTCAAATTCATGTCAAGCTGGCGACGGAATCTCGTCGGTCATTCAAATTCGTGAATAGGCAATCATGTTCCAAATAACTGCATTCAATTTAAAAGAAGTCCTGAATTTAGTTAGTTTCGGGCCGTGTATGCATGTGTTTCTCATTTGGCTTTGAATGTGTTGGGATTTATGATGATTATCTATTTTGCAGCAGAGGTCCACCTGTTCATTGACAATTTTGAACTCGAGCTTATAGCAAAAAGGAATATACAGGCACATGTCCCTCGGATTGGACATAAAATGGAGGTCCCATGTGTGGGAAAGTCACAACTCATGCACGTAAAAGATCCCACTTCATTTATTCATCGCAAAGAACAGAACATCCAACTGGGTCCCATATGGAAGACCAGCTATTGCAGCTAAATATGGGTTATCCAGCCATCTTCTTTGATGGAAAATGAAACAAACAAACAAACATTAGGCACTGTATAGGCCTACAGACGAGCATAATACGGAGGGTTGGTTGACACTTTCGAGGAAAAAAAAAACAATTTTGACTATATTGAAACTGATACATGAACATTTTATCTTGTTTGTTGTGTATTGCCGTCTTATTGATTTACTTTTGCGGGACTATGTGAGATTATTGTGTGTCAGTTTGTCTTTAGATTGATAAATTGTCATTATGTGGTTGGTGTTGGGGCGTTGTCAGCATGCAGTATCATCAAGAAATATGATTAAATTGTCTTTGTGTTGTTTGGATGCACTGCTGATTGGACATTACAATTTGAAACTTATTGAGATGAAAAACAAAAGAATACATGAACAGAGAACAATGTATAGAACCTGTAAACAATCATAATTACACTATATGCAAGCCTTCAGTGGTTGTGTTGGCCCTTTTTCCTTTCTAAAAAGTCTACTCCATTTTCCTCGTTAAATTGATTGCACGAAGTAGGAACTTGATCGCCTAAAAATGAATTTGAACGCTCCAAACAAGCTCATTCGGGACTATCACATGACTATCGCATGAATTTGAATGCACGAGTAGGAAAGTCGGTGCTCGCATTTTGAAATTGAATGCCCAATCGTGAATTTGATTTCACGAAAACGAAGTAGAACGCCCATAAATGAAATTGATCGCTCGGATTCTGAATTTGAATGCCCGAATATTTTCGCGTGGGTGCGCTGTGTGAATTTGAATGCACATTAATGAATTTGAGTGACAAAAGTATGAAATTGACCGGGAAAACCTATACTACAATAGGGTAATAGAAACTCTAACGCTACTATGGTAAGTTAGTATTGAAATTAACACTAAATAGGCAGTCTAAGTACTAACTAGTTCTAGTTTCTAGACCATACAGTACTATAAACGAGCAGTAAACCGTAATAATAGAGGTAGGCTACTGACACTAACATTAAATTAACTGGTCAGTTCTAACGTTACGGGAGTAACAATGTTATTACCGTTAGGTCTAAAAGTGTTAACGTTTACGTTAGAACTTGAAGATCTCAGTTGGACCCTAACTCAGTTGTTAAACGATCTCTTTGGTCTTAAACGTTAGACAACTTGTGTCTAGAATTTAGCTAACGTCCAGTTAGATAGGCCAAGCCTTTTAGATCTAGGCCTAACCATTACAAACGTTAGTGTAGAGTTTCTAGTAGAACTCAACCTATATCCAGGGCTGCAAACATTGGAAACTAGTTGAGAGTGAGACTCCAGGCCAATGCTATAATTTAGGAGTCAAAATGAGTGAGATCAATAACAAATGCATGCAAATGAAATAAAGTTTTAGAAGTGAGAAAGGACCAAAATGAGTCAGAGTGAATCTCACTCTCAATGAGTGAGAGGTGGCAGCCCTGTATGTCACTAACCTTGCTTACGCTAGTGCTGTAACGTTAAATAGGGACACAGGATCTGACCTGTTAGAGTCTAGAACTAGTAATATATATCTAGACCAATTATCTTAGCGTTTAACAGTTAGGGCGTAGATAGACATTCTACTACAAACGTTAGGCCTAATAATGTTCTACCGCCGTACCGGTACTTTCCTATTATAGTATAAAAAAAAAAAATCCAGATTGTAGTATGGGATTCTGTATGTGTATTCAACGTTACACATCAAAATTGAACACAACTGTACAGTCTAACGTTAGGGCCTAGCTGCTAAGTGGGATCCACATGAACTAACTTTAATGTTAATAGACTCGAGCCTATAAAAGTCAACTTGACCAAACTCTGGTCTAGATCTCTCTTCATCTAGACTCAGTGTCTATCAAGACTAGGCCCTACTGGCGCTGCGAAAGAAGGTGCTTCAAATTAAAGTTTAATCTCATTCGTTTTTGTTAGAACCTTATCTGGATTTGGCCTAGCCCTTGGCCTAGATCGATTATGCCTAACATAGATATTAGCGTTAATCTGTTTCTCGTAGGACGACTGGACTGCTCCAGACAACGTCACTTAACCGAGTTAGACATAGAAGTTGGAACTCAAGTCTAACACTAACAGTTACTGCTGATATAATGATTCTAGAATAGGCCCTATCTAGGCGTAGTGTCAAACGTCAGAGTCTATTGAATTATCTGACTGATGTCTAACAAGGCTTTGTTATGTAGCTCTACCTCTACTAGATCTCTATCACTAGTCTGGCAGATCATATGTACAACTAGATCAATGGGTCTATTTTCTACTTAAAAATTAAATGGGGTTTTCTGCAAAATAGAGTTAAAATGTTATCCCATGGTACTGTAAAACCTGAAGTAGCATGTAGATGGTTTAATCATATTGGGGGTTATCAGTGCGAAAATCCGATCTTCTTTTCTTTTCTTTTTTTTTTTTTGGGGGGGGGGGATACTGTATAATGCATCGTATATATGGTATTTTCAAGTTCAGCAAAATGAAATGAGTAATTTGCATGAATCAGCCTCTACTATGTAAAACAAAATCGTGGTAATTATAGTAAGATGAATAATAATTGTGGTAAGTGGAATATTAAGGAATCTATTAACAGCAATGCTTGCAAAATTTGCATTTTCCTTTACTTCAATTTTTTCACGTTCCTTTATTTCTGATTTTCTTGTCTTTTGTGTACGTGTTTGGCGGATTGGCATTCAATACATACATAGAAGTCGAATAACCGCTGGTGAAACGTCGGCTTTAATACAGAATCTGCGAACTTTTATTTCTTGAGAATTTATCCCTTAGGATTTGCTTATATACATGACAAAATTATAAAATTAAAAATGCAAGTATTTGAGTTGATATGAATTTTCAATCATATGAATATAAGTAATAGAAAAAAAATGAATTGAAGGACAGATTATTGAATGAATGGGTCATTGATGTTGATGTTCAAAATCGTCACAATGTGAGTATTGGCATTAACCTTGAAAAGCTGTTTGTTTTCAGATGAAGACCAAAAATCAAGTTCACCACTGGAGATGGCAGATATGTTGGACCCAGAGGATGACATCCCTTTAGCTGCACTTCAAAGAACTACGAAATCGGGGGCAGATGACAAAAAAGCAGGTATTTTGTATTTTCACCTATTTATAACTTGACACAACACGATTTACACGTTATTTGTTTTTAAAGTAGAGAATAAATAACGCGTATGAGAAAACTATGTAAGGGAAACAAGAGAAAAAAGAAATTAGGAGAAATGGGGGCAGTATAGATAATGGACTTACTTGAATAATGTAAATTCAATTATAACAGAGAGTTAGGTTGAAGGAAAGAACATTATATGAATGTTTCAATGGCGGTAATGTTCAAAATCTGTCACTACATTAATTGTGAGAATTGATATTGACTCTGGAAGGTTCTTCATTTTCAGATAAAAAGCAACAAATCAAGTTCATTGAGTATGAGCAAAAAATTGAATTGAAGGGCAGATCATTGAATGAATGGGTCAATGATGTTGATGTTCAAAATCGTCACAATGTGAGTATTGGCATTAACCTTGAAAAACTGTTCATTTTCAGATGAAGACCAAAAATCAAGTTCACCACTGGAGATGGCAGAAATGTTCGATCCAGAGGATGACATCCCTTTAGCTGCACTTCAAAGAACTACGGAATCGGGGCAGAGAACAAAAACCAGCAGGTATTTCATATTTTCACCTATGTATAACTTGACACAACACAATTGTACATTTTATTTCTTTTTAAAGCAGAGAATAAATAACGTGTATAAGAAAACTATAGTTGTGGAACAAGAGAGAGGAAAAAGTAGGAGAAATAGGGGCACTATAGAAAATGGCTTACATGAATAAAGTAAATTCCCCTTTATGACAAAGAGTTAGGTTGAAGGAAAGAACCTTGAATGAATGGATCAATGATGATGATGTTCAAAATCTGTTGATGCATTGATTTGGAGTATTCATATTAGCACTGCGACCGTTCTTCGTTTTCAAATACAGATCAAAGATCAAGTTCAACAAACAACAATGGAGATGGCAGAAATGTGGGATCTAGAGGATGACATCACTTTAGCTGCACTTCAGAGAACTACAGAATCGGGGCGGAGGCGACACAGTGACACTCTCGACGACTAGCTAGTCTAGTCACGGACTGCAGGGTGCTGGAGTGGGGACTGGAAAGGAGGGCCGAAACAGGAGGGGGAGACGAATTCATGGATTTTCTTTCCAAATATTTGAAGATTATTGTCCTCAGACCTAGTCTAGTCTTATTATAAACTGAAAACCACCTGCATTCCTTGGAATTGATCTGCGGTGAAGTGTAAAGCCGTCCATGACTGATCTTTGATAACAGTAGGAGCAGCTACGTAGCGTAGACCGTAGGCCTACCAGATTTCTGCACGAAGTTCGATACATCCCGAAGATTTTGATGTAGAAGGCATCCAGAGGATGGAAGGGGTAGCTGCTTGTATGTAAAGAGAATACGCCCAGGAACTCGGTATAAAGTTGTCAAGAGAAAAGAATTGTTGCACCACATTGAAAAGACAAACAGGCTAATCCGTACGAGAAAGTTCATTCCGATAAATCTGTTTATCCACCTCATGTCGACGTGTCAATCATGGCTGTCATAAATTCAGCACAGCAAACTGAAGAAATCCCGAAGACGTACCTCAACCTCGAGGACTTGGGAAGGAAAGGCAATGGATCGCTAATCACACGGAATCAAAAGTAACTGACATGGCGCTAAGGAAGAAACGCGCTATTCATTATCTTCTTCCTCTAGCGGGCAGTAAGCTAAAAGCGTGCAAAAGCTTATTCCTCAATACCTTAGGAAAAGCAACGTATTTGCGACATGAAGAATTTAGGAGCTTGTTATTGTTCAGCAATTTTGCAGCTACTGTGTAAACCTTATGCTTCAGGTTGATACATGAATTTTTAAGGCCAATGGTAATATGGCCTTGTTTATCATGCATTCACACTTAGAGTAAACCATGCAATATCGTTTTTCATTTCTGAGAAAAATAAAGCTTTGCACATTAGTCATGTTAGTGATTTCTAACGATGCTTCAGTAAGCGCAGTTGCAAAGTGTTTTTCATACATGTATGTTTGATAGCCTAAATATTACAGCCTAGGAGATCAACATGTCTGACTTGTACACCATTATTGACTGCTGAATTATGATCCCTTCGGTGAGGATTTGTAGTTTTTATCTTAAGCTGGAAATGTAAATGTGTTATCACCAGAACATGCACTGCCTGCAGTTATTTCATTTCATTGCATTGCAGGACTTCATGGTTTCAATGTTTTGCTGACAGCGTAACCGCAACTTCTGTTCACTAATGTTTAACTAGTATTTCAATGGGATCACATTAAAAGGGGAAAAATGAATATACTGTCGAATTTCGATAATGATAAACCTGTTTCTTGATGAAAAAATAACGACAGTCTTGCAGTGCAACAATTTCATAATATCCTCCTTTGTCAATGCTTTTACACTAACTGTTCATGCCATGTTATGTGATTCTCTACGACAATGCAACTTAAACAGGAATCGAAATATAATATGCAGTTCGTTAGATATGAATTCTGTTGTAAAAGTTTCCCATTTCATAATTTGAAATTATTTTCTCATTTCACGTTTAATGCATGGCAATTAATTTGTTTGATGACGTTATTGACTAATTACAATAAAATGTTGTGTGAGTCAGTAAACAAATAAAAAAAGGTGTGCTTGAAATTATGTGTCATTCTCTGTCTCTCTGTACATCTCTCTATGCAAGATTAAAGATGTTTGTATGCGTATTTTGGTTAGGGGGGATTTTTCTTTCCCATTTAATATTTTTCGTCGTGCACTTTATGCACTTTGTGCGTTGTGTCTGTATGTGCGTTGGTTGTATGCATGTTGTTTGCTATCTAGATGTTATTGTGTATGTGTGTTTATTTTTGTTTGTGTGTATGTATATATATATATATATATATATATATATACATAATACATATGTGTGTGTGTGTGTGTGTGTGTGTGAGTAAGCGTGTGAGGGGGGGGGGGTGTGTGTGTATGTGTGAAATTAAGTGTGTGTGCGGTTGTGCCCGCATGTGTGTTTATTTATGATTATCCAAGTTTTTGGTTAAGGGTCGTTAGATTTCTGAAGGTTGGTATTCAGTGAAATTTATTACAGAAAATGCTACTTGCATTGCTTAGTTGACTACTACTCGATAAGGACATTATTATGAAATATATTTGAAAGGACAAGTTGAGAAGCCTCCCACCCCTTCCTTCAAGATTCCTTTAATACGGTGAAAGAAACAATCAGCATGATTAGTGTAGTTAAAGTAGATGAAAAATCATTGCTAACCACGAATTTTTCGTCCAATAGAGGCCTATCACAAACCGTGAGAACCTGGTTGGTATATTGACCTATTTGATTATATTTGTATTTAAAAAGTGCGAGTCCATATCCTAAGTTATAATGGTCAAGTGGGGCATCAAGATTACAAATAAAAAAATGCATCTCTCGTTCCGCCCCATGCATATTATACGGTCCGTGAACATAGGACAGTTCGTGGTAAAGCATCGACACTCGATTCTCCGGTGATTTCGACATAGGTCACATCGTGGTAAAGTTCGAAGACTCGATACTGCAGTGCGCGCAAGATAGGACAGATCGTGCAAAGAATCTTCGTATAAATACGGCTCAATACTGCTTTTCTATGAAACCGTAAACTAATATGTAAGTTTACAAGTTTCTTGCTAGAAACTTTGTCGGCACTGTGACATGTTCTTTGGCACAAACTATCCCTAGGTACTCTTCTCTCTTATGGCCTGCGTTTTATAGATAAGCAATAAGCCATTTCTGGAAAAGTAAGGCATAAAGAGAGATACAATGTTTAGAAGCGATTTTCTCAAAACGTCATTATTTGAGATAGGACAGTTCGTGGTAAACCCGTCGAAATGCTTTCAATTCTTACTTTTCAAAGATAGGTGAAAGTTACGCCCAAAATATTCCTGCGTCAGAGCATCATTTTACTGAATATTTAGGCCAGCGCAATTCCAATTCTGTTTATTTTACTCCAACTAATAGACATGAGATTATTGATATTGTATCTTCTCTTAAGAACAAGAGGAGTTCTGGGTATGATGATATAGATAATTTCATTCTTAAAGGTGTTATATCTTCAGTTGTTGATCCACTTGTTCATATATTCAATTTGTCAATTTCTAACGGTGTGTTTCCTGACAAGATGAAACTGGCCAAAGTAATTCCATTATTTAAGAAGGGTGATAAATCTGATGTCAGTAATTATCGTCCAATTTCATTATTATCATCGTTGTCCAAAGTTTTAGAGAAACTCATTTATAAGAGAACTATTGGTTTTTTGAAGTTGCATAATATTTTTACTAATTCGCAATTCGGTTTTCGAGAGAAGCATAATACAACTCATGCTCTTTTATATTTTATTGATAAAGTGGCTCACGCAATTGATAATCATTCTCATTTAATTAGTATTTTCTTGGACTTCTCCAAGGCCTTCGACACTGTTGATCACGATATTCTACTCCACAAGTTATCACATTACGGAATACGTGGGAAGGCCTTGGAGTGGTTCAAGAGTTATTTGGAAAATAGAAGACAGTTTGTTATAATCAAAGATAATTGTTCAATGATAAGAGAAGTAAATTGTGGTGTTCCGCAGGGAAGTTTATTAGGACCACTGTTATTTATTGCTTATATTAATTATTTTTGTCAGGCATCTGAAGTACTTTCTTTCATTCATTTTGCTGACGATACTAATGTATTTTTTGCCCAAAATGATGCTAATTTTCTTGTTCAAAAAGTTAATTCTGAATTACAAAAAGTGAGTAATTGGGTAAGAGCCAACAAACTATCCTTGAATGCCCAAAAAACGAAATACATGATTTTCAGTAATACTGTTGATACTCTGAGTACAGCTATAGTTTTGAATGATATTCAGTTAGAAAGAGTTTCACATCTTAAATTTCTTGGAATTATTGTTGACGACAAACTTTCCTGGAAGTTACATATTGATTATATATCCAACACAATCTCGCGTAAAATAGGCGTTATAAATAGAATGAATTCGTATATTCCACAAAAATCATTACTTATGTTATATTCTTCATTGATATTGCCTTATCTTAATTATGGTGTTTTAGTATGGGGTAACACTCATCAGAATCTACTGGATAGAGTGTTCCTTCTACAAAAGAAAGCTCTCCGTATCATCTGTTATCCTTCCATACCCTCCCACTCAAATTTGTTATTTTCCTCCAATAAGCTATTAAAAATTAAAGATTTGTTTTTATATAATTTGGGGCAATTTATGTACATGTACAGCAACGACTCACTCCCGTCCATTTTTGCTTCTATGTTTCAAAGAAATCAATCATTCCATGAGTATCCCACTCGACGCTCCAATGAATTTCATTTACCTCTTTTACGAACGATGTTTGCTAAGAACACACTTATTTACACTGGCCCAACTTACTGGAATTCCCTGAATAATGATATAAAAGATTCCCCCTCTATATATTCATTTAAAAGAAGATTAAAGTTTTTTTTTATTGCAATTTTATGATCCCACAGAATTGAATTAGCCTGTTTGCTTATTTCAATTCCTTTTCGAAGAACTTGGCTTACAAGTGATATACCGTATTTTCTCGTCTCTCTTGTCCTGAGACACCTACAGAGTAGGTTTGATTTCATTTATATTATTTCTGCATCTATTTCTCTATACTTTTAATATACTTATATAATGGTATCCTTTTCACGCATCCCATCATTTTTTTCTTCAATGAATTCTGTCGAGGATCACTGGATCTGTTCTGTCTTTCTGTCCGTTGTATTGTCTTCCTGTTATATTAGTCTTGTCTCGTTCTGTCTTGTCTCGTTCTGTCTTGTCTATGAGTCCCCCTTTATTAGTTTCGCCGTCCCAGTTTCGTTTTCTGTTTACTCGCCTGAGTATGTATGTCTGTTTGATACTCTATCTTCCTAGAGGGCTTCCAGACTTTTTTTCTTTTTTACTTTATTCCCAGTCTTTCTTCCCCTTTTTGCATCCGTTCAATTTCTATTGACATTCTGTACTTGAGGGGCCCACATTCTACAAGCATTGTCTTTTTAGTGGGTCCCTCCATTTTCGATGTCTTACGTATTATGTCGTCCTTATCACTTCAGTCAAGTTTCATTACAACGTATTTCTTATTCCAAGGTTCCTCGATTTTATTTTTCTCAATTTACTTTGTCTTGACTATGCAACCTTATTCTCTGTTACCAAAGAAAGTGAAATGTTTATGTTCTTTTCGAAAAATGAAATAAAGCATGAATTGAATTGAATTGAATTAAAGGGCGTTAAGTTGCCACTAAAGCCACAGTGTTCGAGACACCTTAACGCCCTTACCATCAGCTGATCATTCTCACCCGACGTATGTAATTTGTGAAATAATTTGTAGTGAAAAATACGTTTACACTCTCGCTCTCGCGTACTCCCCTCCCCCTCTATCTCTCTCTGTATATTATCATCATGTATATTATAATATTGTATATCATTAATATAATACACATGATTATATAATTGTTTATGTGAAGAAAAATACATACATTCACATAAATATTAAAATTATATGTACTCACACACATACGATGTCTATGTACATTGTACTGTATGTTTTTCCATTATAACAAAGACTATCATGATAATGATAATACACGTATGATAATGTCTGTGTATATGCTTGTACCATCATATCTGCGCAGTTATTGCCCAGACAGATTGTATTCGCCATTATGTAGGCTACATCACACAGATCTATCCCAACATAAAGCTGCCATGCGCAACTAAGAGGGCATGTGAAATAAATAACTCGCATCCATGCATGTGGCATAGGATGCTTACAAATATCTAGAGATGTACTATGTGTGAATGTATACGTATACTATGTTACGTTGATATATAAGTAGTATATGCATGCATATGAATGATTATGTACTTGTACGTGTATAGTGTATTATGCGAATTCATTTAATCATACATATCTGACCTACATATATATATATATATATATATATATATCATTTCCTATTCCCCTCAAGATGTAGTTGATACTGCCTGACTACCAGTTGTAATAACATATTTTGCCTATTATTTTCATTAGTCGTACTTTTACTGGGTATTTGTTCATGCTTGTTCTCCTAAAAAAGGGATGCCAGACAAACATGAGTTGACTGGTACTGACAACCTCCAAGTTGAACTAACTCAAAACATCTCGTGCTCTTCTGCGGGCAGCTACCCGGCCCCGACTTTTCGCTGGTACATTGATACCCGAGAAGTCACTGCTGACGCCGTAAGCCTCCAACCCGAGACCGATGGGCAGGGTGGGCGTGGACGCGTCGTCAACGCGACGAGTATACTCATTTACACGCCATCTCGCCAGGACCACGGGAGAACCCTTGTGTGCAGCCTGAGTCTTCACGTCTCGCCTACCAACCTGACTATTTTAAATTCTTCGGTCATCCTCGACATCCAGTGTGAGTTTGAAGGCATTCTTCTCAATTCTTTCTTTAAAGAGATGGATCACTCAATGTTTAAGTCGATACAATGTATAATTATAAAGATACACAGTAAAATCTAACGAATCAACAGTCATGACAGTTGAGAACAAGTGATATCGCGTGCAAACTCATAACCTAAAAATCATATAACTCATGAAGTCACGATGTTCCAAAATGTCTATAACGTGAGCATGTAGGATAATCAAAATCAACAACTACGACCTCTTGCTCACTATGGCCAACATAACTATATTACAACACGCATGCAAACGGAATGGGGAAATTAATCTCTGTTTTCATTAAAAGCAAATTTAGGTTTCGATCAGTTTGGACATTTGTAATTCCATGGCACATGTACCATCATCCTATTATTTTTGTGCTGTTTACATTCAGTGATTTTAAAACAATCCTCAAGTTATCATCCAATGCCAAATCTTAACAGAATATCACTTCACACTCTTCTGTTTACTTACATTTGTTTTATTGATAAATCAAAATCGAAACAGCAGTGACGTGGCTCTGCGGTTCATGTTCAAGTGTCCTAAACTTTCTGTAATTATCCTAACTAAAAAGTGAATCTGAATGAAAGTACAAAGTCTGTCACCGCGACGGAAACAGATTTACTATACGGAATTGCAACGCTGGCACGTTTGTTCCCAAATATATGTATTTAATTATGAAAACCGCACCATGGAATGAATGGTCTTGTCAACGATTCCCCTTCAACGTTCGCACAACTTGATATGAAAGTCACATCAGTTTCGAAATCTTCAGGATGCTACCATTGCTTTGTTACTTCACATGAAGGAAATAATATATTACCTAACGCGTTTACTCATGTAAATCAGGACCGTTATATCGTGTTATATTATTGCTCTTCAGAAGTTCCCACGCACGCAGTTTGCTGATAACCATTTATGTGTGTGTGTGTGTGCGTGTGTGTGTGTGTGTGTGTGTGTGTGTGTGTGTGGGTGGGTGGGTGTTAGTTTGGATGAATGAGAAAGCATGTTTGAAAGACACACAAGCACACGCACACACACACATGCACACAAACTTGTACTGATATCATAATTGTACTAGTACATATATATTGCTTATGTATTGTACTTTTTCTTTTTCCTAAATAAGCTCCAGTTTCTTCCCTCCTATACATGCCGAATTCTCGTAGATCCACCGATAATCTTTAGACCAAAAGCGTCCACGAACTGGAGCGGTGAGAGTTGTACCGCCTCTCTGTCGTGCTCGTCGGTCTCTAACCCACCAGTTAATCACTTCCGGTGGGTCAAGCATGGAGCAGAACGCGTCTTCAACTCAAGTCGAACTCTTCACTTCATTCATGCCCCTGAAGGACTGGATGACGACGAAAGAATCGGAACACTTCTCATCGATGACGTCCAGGCCTCCGACTACGGCTTGTATCAGTGCATAGCCTATGACGAGGACGGAGGGCGAAATTTGACGAGTGCAACGCTATCTCTTCTTAAACCCAGTAAGCGCAAAATATAATATATTTTATCATAGAGGTGGGGGAAGTATGAAAGAATATATTGCTGTCAATATATTTCATTCAATCCAGAAGAGGAAATCCCTATGTTTTTGAAAAGATAGTTAACAAGTCTTTTCGGTTGGTTTTGTATAGGCCCTATATTAAGCGGGAAGACGTAACGCACGAAATCTCCGATTTTTGTAAATTTTACAAAAATTGGAGATTTTGTGCTCGGCATTATCAATAATGGTGATGTTGACTGGAATGGGCAACGATCAAAATGATCGCGATTGCCAAGTAATGTCATGATACTTGTCACTGTTCGCGAAACAGAATCATCGGTATATCAATCTCAGTTATGAGGTGAAATCTCGAACAGCTTTTTACTCTCTGCAGGGAGGAAACAATTTATTATTTGTTTACAGCAAACGTAGTAATTATTCCTTCAAAGACGATAAGAATGATTATATTCTGGTGATTTCCCAAGGCCAGTTATACCGTCCAAACATCACAGCATATCCTGACAGAGCGTCAGCATCCTCCATCCACGTTGCTTGGCAACCAAACCGCAATGACAGCATGGATGGCACTGGCAGAGTAGAATACTGCCGGGATAATACGTCAGAGGAGGACTGCAACACCACCACCAGTGCATCAGGTGGAAGTACCACCTTGACTGGACTCCAGTCATTCACCTGGTATCGATTGACTCTTAACTTTACAAACTGCTCTGGGACTTTCACCACCCAACCCGTGCTGACATCTACAGCTCGTAAGAAACATTCTCTACCTTTGATTACTACACACGAACGAACAAAATGTATCGTAAAACGATACCAAATATTAGTCCAACCTATATACTTGAATTAATGTGTTTTCGTGATTAAGTGCTTGTGTTTTAGCTTGTACGTGTGTGTGTCGACATGGATTTTTTTTTTAAATCAAGCGAAGTTGGATATGATTAGATATATTGTATCAGATTCACTAACTTAGATAATATTTTAAACATTACTTGATTTCTGTAATATCACTTTTATTAGTCTAATACTTGAGTATCGTTTTTCAAACACAGTTATGTTTGATATTTAATGATTTACGGGAATTTAAAGGGAAGGTAAACCCCAAGAGCAATGTGGATTGAGTGAAAGCAGCAACATTAGTAGAACACATCAGTGAAAGTTTGAAGAAAATCGGACAATCGATGCAAAAGTTATGAATTTTTAAAGTTTTGGTGTTGGAACCGCTTGATAAGGAGACTACTAGAGGTTATGACGTATGAGTGGACAACAATACCAAGAAAATATAAAGACAATTCTACAAAAATCAATTTTCCATAAAAATTACAAATTCCATCAACTTGATATTGACATATGCGAAGGGTAGCAATTATTCCCCCTGCTTTCTGAAAGCGGTTGGTCCATTGCTCTTTCATAATTCTAGAAAAGTGAATTTTTGTTGAATTTCCTTTATATTTTCTTTGTATTGTTGTCCACTCATACGTCATATCCTCTAGTAGTCTCCTCATCCAGCGGTTCCATTACCAAAACTTTAAAAATTCATAACTTTTGCATCGATTGTCCGATTTTCCTCAAACTTTCACTGATGCGTTCTACTAATGTTGCTGCTTTCACTCAATCCACATTGCTCTTTGAGTTTACCTTCCCTTTAAAAAAAGGAAGGAATTCATATCCTATGCAATATCAAAATGTTCTGCAGTGGTAACGATTTATAAGTGATGACTGTGCAAAGTTGAGGGTTATATTCATCATGACTGTTTGATTGTTAACAAAAGACCGGTGATATCATGTTGTTTATACTATACCAAAGTGTAAATGGATTATTGTGAGGCGATGACGTCATTGACAGGTTTAATTTGCATATTTGATTGAGACCGATATTACTGTTAGTGGAATGTAAAACAAGCGTTTGAATTGATTTCTTTTTTTGTTTTGCATTTGTTTCATCACCATGATCATGATCAAGCCCTGTCACCCTTCGAATATGGTAAGTGTTTCTATTACCCATAGTGGGCAGGTATCCTTTTTCAATAATCCATATCCACTTCCCCTACAATATAATGTAATTTCCACTTTTTGCAATTTACATACATACATACATACATAACATAGTATCTGTATCTATATACTATATCTATAGTATATAGATACAGATATTATGTTATGCATGTATGTATGTAAATTGCAAAAGTGGAAATTACATCATATTGTAGGGGAAGTGGATAGCACGATATATATAATATAATATATATATATATATATATATATATATATATATATATATATTATATAATTACATATATATATATATATACATTAATATTATAGTATATCGTGCGATGAAGGGCACGTACCATGTACATTCAAGTGTTGCTTCTTCATATAACAGCTAATAGCCATATGAAGTCGGAAGAAGCGGTAGGCGTAGATTTAGATTTCAACAGGTTTAATGTCGTGCTTTCGCTCACGTCTTAGTCTGACGGACGGACCGAAAGCTCGCCGGGCATTAAACCTGTTGAAATCCATAGCTATAAACGACCATCGTTTTTTTCCAACTTCATATATATATATATATATATATATATATATATATATATATATATTGTATATATGTATGAGAGAAAGAGATATAAGAGAGAGATGATTTATTGATAGGAATATTATCATTGTGCACGATGCAAATGTAAACGGAATATAATATCCTCACCCAATGAACCAACTTCCTATATACATACTCATAAATAGAGCATCATTGCTTTTATGGGCTGGTGGAATTTACCTTCTCACATACTGCAAGAGAACGGTGCAATAGTTCCTTGTTGTGTCTTTTTCTCTGGTATCAAGGGTCTGTTCTGTTATACTGGCTTCCAGACAAGCTTTTTGAATCACTCATTTTCTCTTCTTTTTTTCTCCATTTTATTTAACCCATTAACTCTTGAAACCACTTTTTTTTTCTGTTTCCCATAAGTTTTATTTTTCATTTCAAGTGTGTCGTAATACATAGGGGTTTTTCTTATTCCTTTTATGTCAAATGTCAGTGTTTGATCCAATTGCAGAATATTCTAAAGCCGTCTTAATTGTTAAATTAATTACCGATTTCTTTGATTGGCAACGCATTTTGAGAGATTAAGTTCCTGTTTGATACCCTCAGATATAAACGTATTGTCTAAATTTTCTTTGTCATTTCATGCTGATGTTATGATTTTTACTATTTTCATCATTCTTTCTCAAATGTAAGTGTTACGCAGTTAAAGGTGCAAATTCGATGATGGGAAATCATAATTTCTCCAACAAAAATCCCCTGTATAGGGTTTGGTGGGTAAAATGTTGCGCTTAAATTAATATTCCATTTCGTCTGGGCTTATCTAATGTATTTCATTGTCTTCCCGTTATTGTTCATTCCTCTATGCTCTATCAATGTGATTGGCTCACAACGGGTATTCTCCTGAAAAGATACTTAATCAGACTATCGTTCACAGTTGCACAATACATCGGCACATAAACATGACGTACCCTAATTTCTTTTTCTTTGGCTGCTGTCATCTATTTTACGTTCGGTATGCAATAAATCATCGACCTTGAATCTTAAAATACATTTTGTTGACCACTTGAGACTAAAGCAAGTTAGATACTGGGAAGCAGAGGACATAATTAACGGTTTCGTCTCTGTTTACATCAGAACTAAATTCCTACATACACTCAGTGACGTGGATAATCTATTTGACTGTTCCTATACTTGCGTTGAGAAAGTTGCGAATGCATTGCGCTAACTCAATGAGCTTCCAGATTTACTCCAAAGGCACAGATCCACTTGGACACAAATACACACACACAGATGCTTGAGATTAGAACTGCTGGAAAACAGAGAAAATAATGACAATACGTATGATAATTTTAAGATATCATTTTCCAAATCACCTCTTTGTTATGCAACGACTATACAATATCATTACAAAGATTTTATTTTCCTGTATTTGATGTTGAACCTATTTTAAATGATTTGAAAATGACGCTTATGTGTTTTTGCATTATCATTATAATGTGTAACCCATCCAAACCTTTGAGTTCGAAAGATGTGGAATCATTTTACTCTAGATGTTTGAATATTTTGGTTATATTAATGATAATTATCCTTCTTCAAGGCATCAGACTTGAATACGACATGCAGAAAGAGACGTTGAAAGTTTTAAAATCTTCGGAGAACCTCATCGTGCCCAACGAGATCTGTTTTAAGCCTGTCGAGACCACAGATTGTTCGAGAACTAAGGAGGACCAATGTGTCCCGGCTGGCTCCACTCTGCACAAAGTGGTTCCCCTGAATGGGTTTGTGGGCGTCGTCAGCTACGGTCGGCAAACTTGCAGCACCCCGTCTGTCATACATGGTGAAGAAGATTCCATGCTGTTCGTTATTTCAGAAACGTCAATACTTATTTCACACCATGGCTGTTTACAAAGTGGGGGTCGGGGGTATCATTGACCGTAACATCCCTTGCCGTCCCCATCGGCAATATTCCGCCGCATCTGACATGACATGTACTATAATTCTGTTTCATTTCTTTAAAGCAATTATGTTCGTATACCACAATGCAAAATGTCTAAAGAAATGGAAATGGTGACACAAGGACGCTTCACTATTACTTCTGTTTCCTGGGACTGCACAAAATTATTTTAAGTCAAGTGACCTTTGACCCCCCCCCCCCCCCCCTTCGGCTTGCATAAACCCCTACATACATACTGTATATACCTGTGTTCGGCACTTGAGTTTATATACTTTGATGAAAGAAAGCTTGCATTGTAGTGAAGAGCATACTTAATGTATACCGTTTATCCATGATCAATGTCGTTAGTGGGAATTCGTTGTACAATGTTATACGCCATATCCAGATATCTATGTTTTAATGTGTAGTATCTCATCAGATTATAGTAGATACAAATTCCCAACTGTGCACGCTCACTTACAGACAGGCATACGCCTATTTATTAACATAAAATCATAATCATTATCAGAGCTACTTTTAACCGATTGATTCATACTTTCTGAAGTGTAACAAAGAACCCAATGTGGTATTACAACTTACCGGAGACTGCGGGTGAAATCGTGAGCTTGACTGCCTAAGTTTCTGTTTCCAACTTAAAAAAAGGGGGTATTACTTATCCTCATTGACAAAATGCTATAAACTACTTTGTTTGTTTGTTTGTTTGTTAAATAGACCTAAAAATGTAAAACTTGTTACCATTGGACCCAGCCAGCCTTCCCTGCTTCCTTTTTTTCTTCTTCTTCTGTTTCCTTTCAATCTAGCTAATCTTGTTCTCCACCATATTATATTTTCGTCTTGATAAAGAGTAAGATAACGAAATTTGAAAGAAGAGTACTCATGAAAGATTAGTCAGATGCAGGATTCATTCATCAAAAATGAATGACGAAATCAATTCTCCAAAACGACAAGCTATATTTTCCAAGTAGATCTAAATTCTTTGGGGCTTTCATCAACATAAATTACTAAGATATTTTTAAGCTACCCATATGACGTCACACTCAAAATCACGAGGCAACTTCTTGATTAAGTTCACCTGAAACTAACTTTTTCGCCGGCTCATTCTTTTATTGGTAACGTTGTATATAACCCGCGTGTTGATTTAATGAAAAAGACAATTTGAATGTCTGCAATATGATTTTGACGCTTGAAGCACTGAAACCGATGGCTGTGACAGACTGGACCAAGATTTCATTTGCTACAGTCGTCGTTGGTCTTTCCATCGTTGTCATCGTCCTCGTCTGCGTCATCGTGGTCATGAAGAAAAAACATAGGTATTGACATTCGCTCCCTCAATGGTCTAATTGCAATGACATGGGAATCTGTGTCGCGTGTCATGTACATGGGAATCACCTCTCTATTTTTCACCATCAAATATGACTGATGCGTCTGTAAGTTGCCTACTGTGCTGATTGTCGTAAAGTAGGCATGAAGCAATTTTAGCAGTCTATTTTTGTCCCCAACTTTCCTTCTTTTTTTTTGCCACTGTTAAAAGATTATTCTTCGTACTCTTTATGAAAGGATATCAGAGGATATAACTATGCTGTTTGCCATTTTAAAGTTTGAAGGAATAATAGCTTGTGTCGGTTTAGTTTGTATTATCTGTGTATCTCCTTGTGCTTTGTTTGTACCTTTGAATATGAAATTGAATACGCTTGTGCAAGCCTGTGTTAATAAGGTGATCATTTTCACACACACACACACACACACCCACACACACACACAAAACAGTCTGATTCCATATGAATGTGAATCAGGTTGAAGATTCATTATCATTGTATTCATTGTTATTATAAAATAATAACATTAACTATTATCAACATTACTATCATTATTAGTATCATTATTATTATTATCATCATCATTATTATTATCATTGTAATTATTATCATTATTATCATCATCATCATCAATTACATGTGCCGTCGAATTCGCTATTGTATGTACGTTTATTCAGGAAACAACGCAATCCTACCGGGTCTTCGGAGAAGACGTCCGTCATTGATTACGTTGAAACAATCAAACTTGCCGCAGTCAGTACGCCCTCCAACTACTATCGTATGTAAGTCTTGATTCAGCGACGCGTAGTCATTCCTCTGTATGACACAGCGCCAACTCGGCCCAATGGAACTGGTCAAGCACATACTGACGTCATCAAAGACATCGTCTTCGGTCACAACTATTCCCGTCAACAGCTAGGTCAAGGAGCCGTCGCATGAGGAAAGACCGATCTGGGATTCTGATTATACATCGACATCGTAGATTGACGGAGAGATATACTTTTATAAGCATTTTAACAAAAGAATGGCCACATCAGCACAGCAGCGACTACAATAATGATATCTGTATCATATTGGCGGCAAACCCAACAAATTCTGAGTTATCCTTCATTGTATTTAATGCTTATATGCGTGTATGTAATGAGCCAGGAATTTACTGAAGAATGTTGTTCAGACTAGACAGAAGTGTTGTAAAGGCTTACCAATTATAGTATGTAGTTCCTTATGGTACATTTGAAAATAAAAACAAACAAGTGAACACAAGTCGATTTCACTGCTTTTTTTTTCACCAACTTTAGCGTAATTACACAGTGTTGTCAAGGCACAGGATTACACTCACAAAATATCGAAATAGACATCATTGATAAAAAGTAGTCACAGAAACGAGAGTGATAAGGTAAGCTCCTGATCCTCAATGTATATCAAAAACAATGCTTACAGTATCTCTAGAATCCACTTTAAGTCTGGAGGTAAGTTGTCGATGTATTATGAGTAATCCCAATACTGCACTTTAATCGGTCATAGTCCTAAAAGGCATCGATATGGGGAATGGACAACGGACAATTGTGTTTGATATATCATTAACTAAACATCAAACGTGGATATTGTGAGATTAACGCAAGCAAACGAAAATTAGATTTGGTGTATTGTTATCGCAGAAGTAATGATCCGTTAAGCAAGGTATCATTCACCTAAAGAGGTGTTTATATTGGATATTGTGACACTCGTGGTATGTAAGGAGGTGTAAGTTTCTTGACTTCAAAATAACAGTTGGAACTTTGGCAAGACAAGGATTTATTACGTACAAATGTAAATATCACACCTCTGATGTACTAGTATGCAAAATTTGTATTTTCTCCTTAATGTAATATCTGCAAAGTATACATTGTTTGTCTTATACTCTTATACATTCATTTCGTACACACTTTTGTGCTATAGCTTGTGCATCTTTACTTCTTTGCTTGTAATTTGTTTTACAAAATGTATTTATCACCTTTTCGATGGAAATCAAGTAATTAAGATACCCAATTTTTAAGCAAGTTTTTGAAGGAAATTCTTTCAAGAGCTTAATGATATGGAATATCTGAATCAATAAACTACTACATGTAAGAGTATAAAGTTTTAGTTTCATAGATAATATCAACTTACTGAGAATCCATTGAAGTTGTGTCAGTGGTACGAGCCGATGTAGTGTCTACTAAATGCAATTACTATGAATTTTGTTTTGCATGTATATCTTTAAATATGGGTGGGTATGAACAAAGTGCTTCTGCAGATGAAAAGCAAAATGAAATACAGGAAAATGGTTGCCATTTAATGTCCTACGTGGTTAAATTGGACTAAGTTTAATTGTCTGTTCAAATATTGCGAGAATGCTCCCTAAGATTCCTCTCTAATCTAATGCTTTTGGTCGTGTCTAGCTCTTACATTACCATAATCAATATGGTAGTAAAACATCTTTGGTGCCTGAATTCCAAAACTTCCCCATAGAAAGGAATGCAGCTAAAAATTCAATACCCTCTTGTGATTAATTGTGAGGTCATCTAAAGACTAGCGAAACCTAGTTCGTGGTACTTGTAAATCAATTCAATTCAATTCAATTCAATTCAATTCAATTCAATTCAATTCATTTTATTTCCATACTTCTCATTTGTGGACATTATAACAGAAATCAAACAAGTTCTTTCACCTTGTAAACAATGTGCAAAACACAACAATATACATGGTGATAACACAGTAATTATATGTAATAACTGGTCAAATTCGAAATCGAGATGGGGTTGATCAAAGAAAAGTATGGCGGGACCTACATGAAAGCAAGCTTGTTTGGCTGTAAGCCCCGAGTAATCAGTGTTTGTGAAAAAGAGACGGAGAACGGATAGTAGATAAGACCAGATGATGTATAAAAGAGTGCCAAATAAGAAAAAAACAGAAACAAAACTAAAATTTGAACTATTACTGTGACCGAGATATCATTGGTTTCAGGAGGACAACATGATTTGCATAATCATAAAGCTTACTTAGGTATATACATAATGTACACTATAAACTTTTGTTGCATTAATGCTATCGCCAGGATATTATCAGTAAGACACAAGAAGTAACATGTACAGCTATCAAGCCATTTGGTGTCCGCCGTCAAGCTCTGTATAGAAAGCTAGAGAGAGAAAGAGGGAAAGAGGAGGAGAGGGAAGCGAAGTAGAATGTGGAATTGATAATGATGAATTCGGAGAGCCTGACAGCAAGACCTTAAAATGGAATCTGCAGCGTGTTGACAAGAATGTTTGATCGGACAATAACATACCACAATATTACATAAGACATTACAATTATTCCGTTTCTGCAAGATATGCACTCAATAAAGACTCTTTTAATTTGCGTTTAAAGGAATATAAAGACAAGCAGCTTGTTATTTCGGGGGAGAGGTCATTCCAATATCTAGGGCCCGTATACATTATCGTTTTTTTAGCGAAAATTGTTCGAGTACGTGGAAGGTGAAATGCGTCTCTTTGGCGGGTAGGATAATTATGAATCAAATAGTTTTTCCTGAACATGCGAGTGAAAACATCCGGTAACTCCTTGGCAGAAAATTTATACATAAATATGCCGACGTTGTAACTAAATAAATCTGATGTTTTCAGTATCTTATTTTTGAAAAATAAATCATTCGTGTGGGACAAATATCCAACATGGTTGATATTTCTGATGGCGCGTTTTTGAACACGGAACAGTATGTCAAGAAGATTTCTAGGTGCATTCCCCCAAACAAGAATACCATAATTAAGGTACGGAGTAATCAATGTAGAATAAAGATTAAGCAGGATTTGACTTGGAAAAACATTCTTCAGTTTATTAAGAACACCCGTATTTTTGGAAAGAATATTACTTAAATAACTGACGTGGGATTTCCAAGACAAATCACTGTCAATAAAAAGCCCTAGAAATTTTGTACTACTAACTTGATTTAATTCATTTTCATTAAACTTAATGTTACAAGGAAGGGTTTTAAGACTGTTGCTAAAAAGCATACAATGAGTTTTATCAGATTGGCGTATATCCAAGATTGCACAGATTAAAGTTCTTTATTCATTGTGTTAACAAGAGTATAAGGATCTCTGTGTGTAAAAAACAGATTGGAGTCGTCAGCAAAACATATAAAGGAAAGAATTGGCGAGGAACTAGGAAGATCGTTAATGTATAAAATAAACAATAGTGGAACACCACATGAAATTAACTTTAACTGAGAATCACGACCATTTATACTCACAAATTGTTTTCTGTTTGATAAATAATCTCGAAACCAGTCCAAAGCCTTCCCACGTATACCATAATGTCGTAGCTTGTAAATCAGAATATCATGGTCAATTGTGTCGAAGGCCTTTGAAAAATCAAGAAAAACTCCAGTAGTGTGGGAGACATCATCTATAGCATGAGCAACTTTATGGATAAAAGTGAGTAAGGCATGGGTCGTACTGTGGTTTTTCCTAAAACCAAACTGGGAGTTACAAAAAACTTCACACTTTTCGAGAAATTTGTGTGTGCGTGTATATACCAACCTTTCAAGAAGTTTTGAAAATGAAGTTAACAAAGAAATAGGGCGATAATGTATCACAGATTCTTTTTGTCCTTTTTTAAGAATTGGTACAACTTTAGCTATTTTAATTTTTTTGTGGAACTATGCCAGTAGATAACGATAAATTAAAAATGTGTGTTAATGGTGTAACTACTTCATTAATGATGTTTTTAAGGAGGAAATTGGTGATTCCGTCACATCCAGAGCTTTTCTTATTGATATTGGTAGTTTTGGCAATAAAGAGTCTTCTTAGATCTTCGCACGCAAAATGCTGATGTACTTTTAACACTATTTGGTGTTGATGTCAACTATTATTATGTTGATGCTTTCTTTTGTTTTCGATAAGTATACGTGATGTATATTTTGCCCATTTTCTTTTTTTTTTCTTCTTTTTTAAGGCTGTCGTATCTTCAAGCTATATGCTTATTTGACGACAGTCTTCTGCATTCACACTCCCAATACATGCGCCATAATTCAGTCAGATCATTTGATTCACTTTATCCCGAGTGGTTCTCAATTGCTGTGTTCTCTTATTCTTTTCTTTAACCTGTACACGTTTGAAGTTTGAAGTTCGAAGTTTTATTACAGCAACAACATTTTGAACATGTACATATGAGAATCATAACACAATTGTATCTACATACATATGTTAAAAAAAAAATACTTATCTGTTACTCCTTAACAATAACATGATTAAATGATGATATTTGAGAGTTAAATATGATACATGTAGCATAATTTACAAAGTTAAAGTAAAAGTTAAAGTTATATCTCAGATAGGTTAAGATGTACACACTGTATGTTTTATTGTCTTGAAAATAAAAAGATATGACTGTATTTCATTTGTACTATATATTCAATGCAAAAAATTCCCAATAAATTCATTTTAATTGAATTGATTAAACTTCCTTTCAAGTCTTGGGCACCATAGCATTTTTCGGGACAAAGCATGGCAGTGCAAGTCTTACAGTAACGTCAGGGTCTTTGTAATGTGACAATGTTACATGAGAAATTCTGCCATACGTTAGGGATTGGTTGAGGTAAAAATTTAGCTTTAAACTTTTTGCGAGACATTTCGAAACCACTTAATAAAATGTTAAAAAGCATTAATCATATGGAGGAATTCACAGTTATCTAATTAAAATCAATTTTGAAAAGGCTAAGATATTTAATAACGTAAAACAAAGCGGCCCTAATAAACAGGGGGTCCCACGTTTTATTAGGATCGCTTTGTTTTGAATGTCTCAACTATTTCAAACCAATTTTCATGGGATAAACCTTAGATTCTTCTTGGAATTTATGTTCTTTAATATCTTATAAGTGGTTTTTTATTTTGTTATGAAAAACCATCACAAAAACTTTAGAAACCTCAAACCCTATTGCAGCCGAAACTACACCACCCCATTACACCAATGAATTTACATGACCCTGCATGAAATACTGTTGTCACTCACACATTCCATTTTCACTGTTCATATTCAACACAGCTCGCAGCGACAATAATATTTCTTGAATATGAACAGAGAAACAATGGATTGTGTGAGTTGGCCTTCGTGGGTGTGACCAGGTAATCCGACAGGCGTCCATATTGAAGGATATGGACCATAAAAGTTAAGAGAAAACCTTTAACACAAACCTGCAATCATGGCAGACTTGCCTGTTTATTTGACCACTTTCATCGACAGATCCCACCCATTTCAGTGAGACATTCAACATTCCATCATGATAACACTCAAACTTGGAAAAAGTGCAACTCGTCATTGTCTTAAATGTTCATGCGCTCAGTGCAGGAGAGATCCAGGAATTCAATAAAGGGGAGGCGCCTTTATATAATAAAAGGGGGTGCACGTGCCCCCCCCCCCATTCTTTTCTTTGTATTTTTTCTGTTTTAACCCCCCAAAAAGAAAAAAAAAATTAAGAGGGACTGGCGCCCGTTCCGCCACTGCAATGATGCATGACATTATTTTGTCAACACAATTAGGTACAACTGAAAAAAAAAAACAAAACAAAACAGAAAAGAACTCCTTTCCTCACAACCAACATTGCACTACAAAGTTGGATTTCGTTTGTTGTTGTTATTGTTATTATTATTATTATTATTATTACTATTATTCTTGTTGTTGTTGTTGTTGTTGTTGTCGTCGTCGTCGTCGTCGTCGTCGTTGATGATGATGATACGCACTGTATATAAGGCTGGTATGCCCCTAGCTGTATCTATCACTCTATTCCCAAGGCGGCAGAGCTTGATTGCATTCACTTCGAAGTTTAAACAAACCGACAGAGCCTTTAGAATCGCGCCATCTGTTGACAGGCAACCAAAGAAAGGAAATTGATTAAGAAAAAAAAAAAAATCATCGCAAGATACACTAGACCTTGGGCCGTGTCACACCGTTCCGGGCATGCCTTGCGTGCAACTTGCAAAGAACATATTTCACTACCCGGAGATCTCGGCAGATGACCCGCACATGACAGTACCTAGCACGTTTCTCACCCGTAGTCGCCCGGAGGTGCGCACGCAAATCTTTTTACCCGCAACCATGTTTCGGTCCTGTCACACCTTTCCGGGCAAGCTACGCGGGCTAATTGCATGTAGGCATTTTCCATCATACTGGACAATTTCTGAGGGCGGTCAAGGATTTGAGCGAGTCAGTGCATGTGTCTTACTTGCTGGACGCGTTCTATTTAAATTTTACTTGCGAGTATACTGTATGACCTGTGTGCCAGGCGCGTGGGGGCTGACAACTCAGTGAAGGAATTCCTCTTTTGGAATGGCAGAAGTCCCACAGAATGTCATTATCTTGGCTGCATACGGCGGCTGCGAATTACCTGCGTGGGAGTTGCCTGCAAGGTGCTGCCGCTAAGGGCCTCCTACTGGAGATTTGCGTGGACCTCTCTGGGCATCCCCGCGACTCACCCGGAAAAAAAGTTTTGGTCATACTCAAAACTTGGCTGCGGTTAAATCGGACTTGCGTGCGCACCTCCGGACAACTAGGGGCGAGATACGCGCTAGATACTGTCAGGTGCGGACCAACTGCGGAGAGCTCCGGGTAGCAAATTTGTTTCCCCGCAAATCAAGCCGCAAAACTTCCCCAGGTACGGTATGACAAGGCCTTTGAGCCTGCTCAAAATTTGTTCCGAGTGAGTCGTGGGGGTTCGCTCGCAGAGGTACACGCAGAACACCAGTAGGAGACCCTTACCGACAGTACCTCGCAGGCAACTCCAACGCAGGTACTTCTCAGTACCCATAAATCGCTCGTAACAGAAAACGGATAGGTTTCAAAGCTCTCACGCAGGTCACACGGAATACACGCGAGTGGAAGGTAAGTAGCACGCGTCTAGCAGGTAAGAAACAAGTGCGAAACTCGCAAACATTCTTGTCAGCCCACGGAAATTTCTCCTGCGTGCTGGAAAATCCCTCCTCGTAGCAAGCCCGCGTAGCTTGCCCGGAAATGTGTGACACGGCCGCGTAGCATGCTCGGGCGGGCGTAGCTTGGGACTTCTGCCATTCCTTCAGAGGAATTCCTTCACTGAGTTGTCAGCCCTCAAGCGCTTGGCACGCAGATCACACAGCATACCCGAAAGTAGAACTTAAGTAGAACGCGTCCAGCAAGTAAAGACACATGCAAAACTCGCCCAAATCCTTGTCCACCCTCAGAAATTGTCCGGTATGCTGGAAAATCCCTACACGCAACAAACCCGCGTAGCTTGCCCGGAAAGGTGTGACAGGGCCTAAACATGGTTGCGGGTAAAACGGATTTGCTTGCGCACCTCCGGGCGACTACGGGTGAGATACATGTACGTGCTAGGTAATGTCATGTGCGGGTCACCTGCGGGGACCTCCGGGTAGTAAAAATTGTTCTTTGCAAATCGCACGCAAGGCTTGCCCGGAAAGGTGTGACGCGGCCTTAATGCCCCAGTCACATATACATCCCGGATCACCCCGGACCACCCCGGATCTGATCCGGGGAGAGATCCGTGTTGACGCCGGGAGGCCAACACGGCAACTTTTGGAGGTCAAAAACATCCGGTGTCATCCGGGGATTGCCGTGCTGGCAGAGCAATCCGGGGTGGTCCGTGTGGCTGCCGTGTAGCTGCCGTGTTGATCCGTGTAGATGCCGTGTTTGTCCGTGTAGACGCCGCGCTCTTCCGGCCTTATCCGTGTAGCTGCCGTGTTGATACCGTGTGTACAGTCATACCAAAATCCCGGATCTCCTGGGACGTCCCCGGATCTCCCCGGATCACCGTGTAAATCCTTGAGCATCCGTGTTTATATGTGACTGGGGCATAAGGGAGACCTCTGGATGATTTTCACACTTTTGTATTTGAACATCTATAAATTGGATATGTTAAACTTGGTACTGTACAGACTTTCAGAATCTCTACTGACAGGGATGAGGAACGCTAATGGATTCAAGATTCATAACAAATCACAATGAGCGATGATGACATAAAAGCTTCGTATAAGAATGCCTGATTGGGTGCTCAAGGAAACAGAACAAAGAAGTTTGTAACTCTACACCGGGTGAATTAATATTTGTTAAGCAAGTGGTGTTGTATTGGAAATGCATCGTTACATTATTGGAATATGTGATCATCCTAATATGTCATATCATTCTTGTTCAGTGTAATATGTGTGTGTGTGTGTGTGTGTGTGTGTGTGTGTGTGTGTGTGTGTGTGTGTTTTAGTATTCCTTTGTCTACTCAGGGACCAAAATGGATTCCACAAATCCATACACGGTGCCATCGATTTATGAACAGCATGATGTGAACTTGTAATGATTGTCTGGAATGTCCCTTAAAACGTGGAATGGCGTTGGTTACGTGCTTGAGGTTTAAAGTCACGAACAATAATCTTTTTTTTTTCTATTTATATGTTTTATTAAATCAAATCAAAATCACATTTCTGGCATGTCTGGAAGGGAAGCTTCAATCCATGTTAAGATTCATGCTACATTGTTGAATAGGAAAAAATCAATCACACAGAGCAATGAATGTTTCATTGAAGATGAACACACACTCAAACACACACACACACACACACATACACATACACATACACATAAAATGAATTTGATATGACTCCCGCGTGCTTTCATAAATAGCGCTATAGGTCGAAGCCACACGTGACGATATAGCTAATGCGGGCGACAATGACTCGTTGATCTCTCAGTGTGCATGCATACAATTCGCCATCACATTCCTTTATTGAAATGACTTCAACCACAAGGTTGTGTCCGTTGCACCAAAAACAAAAACTATAGATCATGATTAGCAGCCAAGGATTACGTGATGATTTGAAAGAGTAGAACCGGTAAATGTGAAGACAAGGTAATGTCTATAGGCCTATATATATATATATATATATATATATATATATGTATATATGTGTGTGTGTGTGTGTGTGTGTGTGTGTGTGTGTGTTTATGTGTGTATGAAGTAGGATATATATATAATTTGCAATAGTTTACTTGGAAAGAGCTGTAGATGCTAGTGATGCTTTGTCAGGTATTATAATGAAATTGCGGCTGATTAACACTACTTTATTACAAAAAAGAATGAAACCATTTATTTTACATTTAATTTATTTTGAATAAAATATGTCTCTACTTTTCTGTCGTCAAGTTTCACTCAGCTGGTTGTCCCAAAATTAAAATGCACAAAGAGCGGAACAGTCTTTTGAAAAGTCCGTTGTAGCATATGGGATAAATGAGTAAATGAAATCTGACTCTCACAATGTGATCACATTGTGGACACAGTGTGAAATCTCTTCACACTGTTAAATTCGAACATTTTAACAGTGTGAACACAATGTGAGTCGTCAATTCACGGAGTGAAACAAAGCATTACTATGTGAACACTCTTTGAAAACCACACCACAGTGTGAAATCATCTCCACACTGTTAAATTCGAGCGTTTTCACATAGTCGACAATTATGAACACACTGTGGGGCACTTTATGCTTTCCTGCCGTATATAGCCACTAAAAACAAAATCATCTCTCCAGAGAAAAGACATGTTCAAGACCCTGTCTACAGCTGCCACTTGTCTATATCACAGCCATTTTCCGTCTCCCTTGGGTGGCCATTATACAGGGTGTCTCTAAAAAAAGGAAACCCAACTTCAACGGTAAATTTTCAGAAAACTATAAAATATTTACATATTATTTTTTCATGGTTAGATAGTCCAATAAGTCCTCTGTCCAATGATACCACGTAGGTTATGTAACTCTCATGCATGACTGAGCATGATTCAACTTAGTGAATGGGTGTGAAATCATCACTGTGGCAAGTTCCGTGATCAGCATACTTTCTCACATTGTACCAGATGGCTCTTTGTGTTGGAGGCTGCCTGTCGGGGAACTGCACCCGAAAAGCCTCTTGAACTTCCACGCAACTTCTTGTTTCCTGGTATCGAGTTACCAGGAATACTCTCTGCTCAATTGTCAACTGTACCATGTTTGGAAAGCATGTGAAGTGTGCCTGTGTCAGGAACAACCTTTGCTGACAAAAATTTAACTTCAAATATGCCCTGAATGCATGACAATAGCAAGAAATAACTTGCCACAGTGATGATTTCACACCCATTCACTAAGTTGAATCATGCTCAGTCATGCATGAGAGTTACATAACTTATGTGGTATCATTGGATAGAGGACTTATTGGACTATCTAACCATGAAAAAAAAATGTGCAAATATTTGATAGTTTTCTGAAAATTTGCTGTTGAAGTTGGGTTTACTTTTTTTAGAGACACACTGTAGACAGGTTTGACTGTAGTAAAGAGCAATAATTATAGACACACAAGAACACTCAAGAGAAATTGATGACAGGAGTGAAGTACAACTTGGCAGAGTTCGTTGTCATGTCCGTAGGCATCATTATACGTAGTTCGTCGGTACATTACAAATACCGAAACAAAATTCACACCCTCTTCACTCATATGGACAGACCATGATTTAAAAAAAAAAAAAGTTCTTGAATGCTAAGCAACAAATCAGTTGAGTGGACTGCGAAACCTTTCCACCAGTCCTGTACGATGCATGCTATCTTTCAAACCACAGTATAGATAATAATTATGATATTTGCTGAGCTGTGGAATAGGCCTACACTTAAAACTGTAGTGCTTGCATTGTCTATAAATGCAGCCTAAGTGAATTCGAAAAAATGTCATTGCGAACAAAATAGTTCATCGAGAGCAGGAAGTGGTCACTGCCAAGTTAGAGACACGCAAAGGCAATTATACAGCGCAGTCTTAGTAAGCTTTGCTTACTTGAGATCACACAGTAAATGCACAGTGAGTGGAATAGACACCGTTGAGCTGTCACTATGGAGACCAAGACCTTGGCACTCTATTTGATCGTCTCGTTGATCTTATCCTGCGTCCAGGAAGGTAAACGTCACTAACTGCCGATCATTTAATACACTTGTGATGATAGTTCCCTATTTCATAACCTATTTTCCCCTATGATTCCATTGATCTATCTTTTAGATTCGTAGTTCGAGGTTGTGGAGGGTGACACGACACGTGTTGACGTTTAGCCATAACCACTTGCATTCTAGTAATAATATGTAGGCCCATTTATTCCATTAAAGAACGCACGTTCTATCTTAGTGAGTATAGCCATGCATATTATGACATAGTGTATCGTATGAAAAAAAAAAAATCACTAACAGAGAAATTGTAAATTAAGAAAACTTACCTTTTGAATATTTAGAAAAAGATATCAGAAGGCCAGGTAGATCGTAGTATTTGTCACTAGTCGTAATGAAACAAAGTACAATCAGAATTTTATCTTTGTTAGAAGTAAATTAATCTCATATCTTTTCACTGTTTCCAGTCCCTATAGGAAATAATTAGTACTTACTAGTAGTACTTAAAGCTACAACGATAGGTGTATACTTTCAGAAAGCTTTTGTGACATACTAGTTTTTGCTTCATAGCTTTCCTCCTTTTTGTAACATTATTGGCGCTTAGAGATTTTTGTACTGCTAAGAACTAAACCTTCGAAATTAATGTAGATATTAAAGTTTGTTAACAATGAAAGATGCATTACAATGTCAATAGTCACACCAAGTTCATACGATTTTTCTCTTCAGGAAAGAGTGAGCTTACAATGTCTACTTCCGTCCAAGGCCAAGGAGTCGAGGGGTTCGATGTGGTCATTACTTGCACGTATCATCCGCACTCCATCGATACTGCGAAATTCTCTAGCCTAAAGTGGTTTGTGGATGATAATACCGAACTTGGAGGTTGCGCGGATGAAGACCATTCCACGGGAATATGGTGTGTCTCAAGGAAAGGGGGCAGTTCCAAGTACTCATTCACTGCTGATGGCGTATGTTGTGGGAATATTACCATAAAACGACTCACTCAAAACGATGAAAAGACTTACCGCTGCCAAGTAAGCACCTCGGATGGTGTTCGATGGACTGCCGCTCGTCTCACGATTACACATCCCAGTACGTTCACCGCTAATTTTTTATGTCATGGTTACTTTTTTTTTTCCTGAAACAATGTGAAAGGGACTTGTTCCCATGATTAGGATAATCAGTGGTGTTATTCAGGGAAGTGAAAGAGAGTGACACTAGCTCGCACCTCTCTGGCGCATTGTCCATATTAAGGCGTTAAGTTGGCACTGGAACCATCGTGTCCGAGGTACCTTAACGCCCTTATCATTCTCACCCGGTTTATGTAATTTGTGAAATACATGTATAACTTGTAGTGAACAATGCGTTTACACTCTATGCTTTCTCGCTTTCACTTCCTCCCTCGCCCCCTCTATCTCTCTCTGTGTATTATAATCGTGTATATTACAATATTGTATATCATGTTATGTACATGATTATATAAATGTTAATGCAAACAAAAATGCATTTTTTCACATACATAATAAATGTAGGCCTACACACACACATGTAACTTCTAAGTACATTGTACTGTATTTGTTCCATTACTTTATATTATGTATATTGTAATAAAGACAAATATCCAGATGTGACATGCGACTATTTGTATGACAATACACATACTATGTCTGTGTATATGCGCGTACCGTCACATATCTGTGCATGTTATTGCTCAGACAGATTATATTCGCCATCATGTAGGCTACATCACCCAGATCTATCTCTACATAAACCTGCCATGCGCAACTAAGGGTAATAAAGGACATTTTTTATTGTGAAATAAATCACTTGCATCCATTGTGATGTATAGGATGCTTATGTATAGAGATGTATAATATTGTGTATGTGTATATGAATACATTATAATGTTAATATCACTTGATATATAAGTAGTATGTGTACATACACATTTATGTATGTGATGTGTACATGCATATGGATAGATTATGTACTTGTACGTGTATGATATAGATTCATATAATTATATATATATGCCCTACATACATTATATCATTTCCTAGCCCTTTCAAGATGTAGTTGATACCGCCTGACTGCTATAGTTGTAATGTCAGATTTTGCCGATTCTTTCGATTGTGCTTTTACTGGATTTTGTTTATGCCTTTTCCCCTTAAACGAGAAGGAATGCCAGATACACATGAGTTGACTGGTACTGACAACCTCCAAGTTAACCAAACTCAGAACATCTCGTGCACTTCTGCGGGCAGCTACCCTGCCCCGACTTTCAGCTGGTACATTGATACTCGAGAAGTCACTGCTGACGCCGTAACCCTCCAACCCGAGACCGATGGGCAGGGTGGGAGTGGAGTGGTTGTCAACGCAAAGAGTATCCTCACTTACAGACCATCTCGAGGGGACCACGGGAGAACCCTGGTTTGTAGCCTGAGTCTTCACGTCTCACCTTCAAACCTGACGGTTTTAAATTCTTCGGTCATCCTCGACATCCAATGTGAGTTTGGAGGCATTCTTCTCAGTTTTTTCTTTAACCCTTTATTTCCACCATAGGTTTGTGTGTAAAATGTGTGCACTATATTTGACTCATTTGCATAGAAGGGGTAAACACGGGAAAAGAGAGAGATCACTTAATGTTTAAGTCGATATGATAATGATACACAGTAAAATCTGACGCATCTAACAGTTGAGAACCAGACTGAGTAATATCGCTTGGAAACTCATAACCTAAAATCATATAACTGAAGTCACGATGTTATCTTCCATAATATCTATAACGTAAGCTTGTAAGATAATCAGAATCATCACCTACGACCTCTTACTCGCTATGGCCAACATGATAATTATCACAACACACATAGGATCGTTTATGGAATGGGTAAATTAATCTCTGTTTTCATTAAAAACAAATTTTGGTTTCGGTCAATTGAAGACTTGTAATTCCTTGATATCGTCATTATTTCTGTTTTGTGCACGTTCAGTAAAAACATTTAAAACCGACTGCATTCATCATCCAATGCCAAATCTTAACAGAATATCACTCACATTGTTCTGTTTACTTGGAATTAGTTTCATTAATCAATAAAAATCGAATAAACAGTGAAGTGGCTCTGAGGCTCATGCTCAAGTGTCCTAAGCGTTCTGTAATTATCCTTATTGAAATGTGAATCTGAGAAAAAGTACAAACTCTGTCACCGTGACGGAAATAGATACACTATACGGAATTACAACGCTGGCACGTTTGTTCCTATATCAGACGTATTTATTACGAAAACCGCACCACTGAACGAATGACTTTGCCAACGATTCCCTTTCAGCGTTCGCACTACTTGATATGAAAGTCAAGTCAGTTTCGAAATCTTCACGTTGCTACCATTGATTGTTGCTTCACATGCAGGAAATTATACATATATATATATATACCAATCTTTAGATCCGCTACGCAAATACTGAGACGAATGCGCAGAACACCATTTTTGGTCTTTATTTTTTTGGAACCATTTTATCTAAGACGTTAAATTGTTATATTCATGACGGAACATAATATTTCTACTATTTTTTTCGACGCATTAACTAATGTAAAACAGTACTGTTAAAACGCCTTTCATCGTTGCTTTTCAGAAGTTCCCACTCACGCAGCATACAGATAATCATTTGTGTGTGTATGTGTGTGTGTGTGTGTGTGCAGTTTGGATGCCTGAGAAGGGATGGTTGACAAGCACACACAATACACAGAAAGCCGTGTAATGATATGCCATACATATTGCACAAGAAAAAGAAGAATTACAGGTATTCTTTTTCCTTAAAAAGAAAAAAGAAAAACCTCTAGTTTCATCCTTTCTATACCTCTGAACTCTCTCGTAGATCCAGTGATAATCTTTAGACATAATGCTTCGACGAAGTGGAACGGTGAGAGTTGTACCGCCTCTCTGTCGTGCTCGTCTGAAGCTAACCCACCAGTTAATCACTTCCGCTGGGTCAAGATTGGAGCAGAACGCGTCTTCAACTCAAGTCAGACTCCTCACTTCATTCATGCTCCTGAAGGATTGGATGACAACGAGAGAATCGGAACACTTCTCATCGAAGACGTCCAAGCCTCCGACTACGGCTTGTATCAGTGCATAGCCTATGACGAGAACGGAGAGCGAAATTTGACGAGTGCAACACTATCTCTTCTTAAACCCAGTAAGGGCAAAATGTATAATATTTTATTATAGAGGTGGGGGGGATTATGGAAGAATGTATTACTATCAATATTTTAACTTAATCCAGAAGGGGAAATATCTATGTTTTTGAAAAAATAGTTAACAAGTCCTTTGGGGTTGGTTTTATGTATGTTAAAGGGGAAGACGTAACCCATAATTTACAAAAATCGGAGATTTCGTGCTTGACATTATCAATAATGGCGATATTAGCTAGAATGGACAATGATCAGGTGATGGTGATTGCCAAAATAATGTTAGAATACTTGTTACTGCACTTTTTTGGTATATAAATCTCAGCTATGAGGTAAAATATTGAACACTAGTTTTATTACACTCTGCAAGGAGGAAATAACATAATTATTTGTTTACAGCAAATGTAGTAATTCTGCCTTCAAAGGCGATACGAATGATTACATTTTGATGATTTCCCCAAGGCCAGTTATACCGACCAAACATCACAGCATATCCCGGCAGAGCATCAGCATCCTCCATCCACGTTGCTTGGCAACCAAACCGCAATGACAGCATGGATGGCACTGCCAGAGTAGAATACTGCCCTGTTAATAGGTCAGAGGAGGACTGCAACACCACCACCAGTGCGTCAGGTGCAAATACCACCTTGACCGGACTCCAGTCGTTCACCTGGTATCGATTGACTCTTAACTTTACAAACTGCTCTGGGACTTTCAGCACTCAACCCGTGCTGGCATCGACAGCTCGTAAGAAACACTCTCTTCCTTTGATTACTACACACGAACAACATGTATCGTAAAACGATAGCAAATATTATTCTAACCTTCATGCTTCATTCAACGTGTTTTCATGATTATATATATATATATATATATATATATATATATATATATATATATATATGTGTGTGTGTGTGCGTGTCTGTGTGTGTGTGTGTGTCTGTATGTGGGTGTGTGTCTGTGTATGCATTGTAAGCATTTCAGGGAGATAGATATGCTTAGCCATTAGCTTAACTTTGATAATATATTATGTTTAACATTACTTGATTTCTATACTATAATTATCATAATTGAAGTATCCTTTTGAAAACAAATGTTAAATATTCAACAATTGATGGAAACTTTAAAAAAAATAAAGAAATTGTCTACATCCTACATAACACCAAAATTTCTACAGTGTTAATTTATAAGGGATGACTGTGCAAAGTTGATGGAATCGTAAATGCCTATACTGGATTGAAATCAAGAGATTATGAAACAGAGGGGTGAAGATATGTGGTATATGAGTTTTCTTCAGTTTGTCTGCCCTCTGCTGGATTTATTGTTACAAAAAGACTAGTGATATCACATTGTTTAGACTGTACCAAGGTATATTGAGAGACAATGACGTCATTGCCAGGTCCAATTTGCATGTTTGATTGAGAGCGACATTATTGTATCATGTCTGATATGCAAAGCAGGGGATTGAATTAATTCTATTTGTTCGGATTTTCTTCCTCCATCTTTTTCATCACCATAATAATGATCAAGCCCTGTCACCCTTCGAATATGGTAAGTGTTCTATTACCCATATATTGGACATGTATTCTTCTATAATAATCCATATCCACTTCCCCTAGAAAATATTGTTTTAATGTAATTTCTACTTTTGCAATTTATATACATACATACATCCAAACATAAATACATATTATGATATCTATAATCATATATATACTGTATATGTACGCATGTATATATGTATGTATGTACAGTTGTATATATATTTATATATACACATTTAGTGCGATGAAGGGCATGTACCATGTACAGACGCATCATTGTTTCTTCATATAATAGGTGGGCGGAGCTATAGATTTCAACAGGTTTTATGCATAGCTTTCGATCGCTACGGACGGAGTGAAGGCTAGGCATAAAACCTGTTGAAATCTTGATATAGCTACGCCTACCGCTCCTTCTGTCTTCTCATTATATATATATATATATATATATATATATATATATATATATATATGATAGAAAGAGAGAGTAAGAGAGAGATGATTAACTGATGTGTAATATCATCATTGCGCATGATGCAAATGTAAACGAAATATAATATCCTTACCCATTGAACCAACTTCCTATGAACATGATTATGAACAGAGCACCAGTGCTTTCAAGGTATGGTGGAATTTCCCTCTTACATAATAAGAGAACGGTGCAATAGTTCCTGGTTGTGTCTTTCTCTGGTATAGGGTCTGGTCTGTTGCACTGGCTTCCAGACAAGCGTTTTGAATCACTCATTTCTCTCTTCTTCTTTTTTTTTTGTTCCTTTTTATTTTTCTCACCAACTCTTGAAAACCACTTTTTTATCTTTTTACCATAACTGTTATTTTTCATTTCAAGTTTGCCATAATAGGGTTCTTTTTTTCTTATTTCTTTTATGTCGAATGTTTGTGTTTGTTTCAATTGCAGAATGTTCTGAAACTATCTTAATTGTTGAATTCATTACCGATTTCTTTCACTGGCAACGCATTTTGAGAGATTAAGTTCCTATTTTCTCCCCTCAGATTCAAAAATATTGTCTAAATTTTCTTTCTCATTTCAGTTCAGTTCAGTTTTTATTTCTGCATTTCAAAATCAATACAAATCAACAAAATACTTACATAGTCATTTACAGAGCTAATATTCGTAACGTTTGGATCATACATACATTTTTTTTCAAGAACGAATATTATATGTAAAAGGAAGCAATAGGAAATGATAAAAATGAAATGCAGGGGACCATCATCATAAGCTAAGCTTGACGAGGAAGATGGCCCCAGGTAAAGAGATACATAAAGAAAATTTCATTCTGATTTTATGAATTTCATTCTGATTCTCATTCTGAATTTCATTCTGATTTTATGAATTTAACTAGTTTCATCATTCTTTCTCCAATGTAAGTGTCACGCAGTTAAAGGTGCCAATGCGATGATGAGAAATGATGATTTCTCCAACAAAAATCCCCTATATAGGCTTGGTGGGTAGAATGTTATGCTTGAATTAATATTGCATTTCGTATGGGCTTATCTAATGCAAAGTAATTTCATAATCTTTCCGTCACTGGTCATACCTCTATGCTCTATTAATGTGATTGACTCACTACGGGTATTCTCCTGAAAAGATACTTAATCATACTATTGTTGACAGTTGCATCACAATTACATCGGCATATAAACATGAAGTAGGCCTACCCTAGTTTCCTTTTCTCTGACTGGTGTCATCTATTTTACGTTCGGTATTGACATTGTATCTTTCAATACATTTTATTAACAACTTGAGACAAAAGCAGAGGACATAATTATCAGTTTCGTCTCTGTTGTACGGAATCAGAACTAAATTCTTAGATGCACTATGCGTGACGTGGGTAATCTATTTGATTGAATACTGCGTTGAGAGAATTGAGAATGCATTGCGCTAACTTTTATGCACACATTTACTCCAAAGGTACATGAATAAAAAATATAGATCCACGGGGACACAAATACTCTCACAGAGATGCTTGAGATTTAAACTGCTGAAAAACAGAGAAAACAAATGAGAATACGTATGATCATTTTCCAAAGCACCTCCTTGTTATGCAACGACTATCATTACAAAGATCTTATTTTCCTGTATTTGATGTTGAACCTATTTTAAAAATTTGAAACTGACGTTTATGTGCTTTTGCATTATGATTATAATTTAAAGCCCATCCAAATCCTTGATTACGAAGGACGTGGAATCACTTTACACTAAGATGTTTAAATCTTTTGGTTATATTAATGACAATTATCCTTCTTCAAGGCATCAGACTTGAATACGACTTGCAGAAAGAGACGTTGAAAGTATCAAAATCTTTGGAGAACCTCACCGTGCCCAACGAGATCTGCTTTCAGCCTCTCGAGACCACAGATTATTCGAGAACTAAGGAGGACCAATGTGTTACGGCTGGCTCCACTCTGCACAAAGTGGTCCCTCTAAAGAGTGGGTTTGTAGGCGTCGTCAGCTGCGGTCGGCAGACTTGCAGCACCCCGTCTGTCATACTAGGTGAAGAAGATTACATGTTGTTCGTCATTTCAGAAACGTCAATACTTATTTCACAGCATGTTAGTTTACAAATGGGGGTGGGGGGGGGGGTATAATTGACCTTAACATCCCCCGCCGTCCCCATCGGCAATGTTCCGCCGCACCTGACATTACATGTATTATATGTTTCATTTTTTAAAGCGATTATGTTCGTATATCACAGTGAAAAATGCCTAAAGAAATGGAAATGATGACACAAAGACGTTTCAATAATTACTTCTGTTTTCTGAGACTGCACAAAATTGGAAGTATTAAAACCTTCAAGTGACCCTTGACCCCCCCCCCCCCCCCCTTGGCCTGCGTAGACACCTACATAATCGGTGTTCGGTACTTGACTAATTTATTTTTATGTATTTATACTTTGATGAAAGAAAGCTTGCAGTGTAGTGAAGAGCATACTTGATTTATACCGTTTGTCCATGATCAATGTCGTTCTTGTGAATTCGTTATACAATATTATAAAATGGGTTCAAGAATGTAGCCAATTGGAAGCGGTGAAATGAGTCACGTGTGAGTGCATTAATTTCTTAGTAAATGCACGGCCTGACCAGGGAGGTGGAAGAGTCTCTCTTCCACCTGGCCTGACGTACGTCACAATGTTTACACTAGCAGTGCGCACTCAATCAGTTGTTACAAGACAGTGCGTCACGCGCTACTATACGCGCTGTCAATCCTGTAAACAACTTCTAGTTCGGGCCGCGGGCTGCCACAACAGCCGGCGGCCTTTCTTGTGCATAACATGTGACGTACGTATACTTAGTACCCTACGTACAGTACTTATGTGCGGGATTTCCGAGTGCGACGTGCGTAAATGTTTGGGACGAACATCTTCGGACATCTTGACTTTTGAGCGAGATGTAGCTGACTGGTATTGACCCACAAAGGTACGTGAATAATGCTGTTAGTTTTCGACCCATTTTATAAAACAAATGATGCGCAGGATTATTTCGTGGCGTTAGTGAAGGTGCGGCGAGTATTGACAACGGTTGTAAACATGCACTCGGCTGCGCCTCGTGCATGTCGCACCATTGTCAATACTCTCGAGCGCGCCGCACCTTCACTAACACACTCTATCCTGTGCATCGTGTGTATATTATATCCTCATTGAGAAAATGCTATAATTTTTTTGCTTGTTTGTTTGTCAAATAGACCTCAAAATGCAAAACTTGTGACCATTGGACCCAGCCAGCCTTCCCTGCTTCCTTTTTTTCTTCTGTTTTCTTTCGGTCTAGCTTATTTTGTCATCCTTCATATCATGATTTTGCCTTGATGAAGAGTAAGATAATGAAATTTGAAAGAAGAGTACTCATGAAAGATTACGTAGATGCAGAATTCATTCATAAGCAACAAGGAATGATCAAATCAATAATAATTCTCCATTTCGACAAGCTATATTTTCCAAGTGGATTCCAAATAAATTCTTTGGGGCTTTCATCAGCAGAAATACTAAGATATTTTGAAGCTATCCTTAATTGACGTCAAACTAAAAATCACGACTCAACTTGATTAAGTTCACCTGAAACTAACTTCTTCGCCGGCTCATTCTTTTATTGGTAACGTTGTATGTAACCGGCGTATTAATTCAATGAAAAAGACAATATGAATGTCTGCAATATGATTTATCGCTTGAAGCACCGAAACCGATCGCTGTGACAGACTGGACCAAGACTTCATTGGCTGCTATCGTCATTGGTCTTTCCATCGTTGTCATCGTCCTCGTCTGCGTCATCGTGGTCATGAAGACAAAACATCGGTATTGACATTCGCTCCCTCAATGGTCTAATTGCAATGACATAGGAATCTGTGTCACGTGCACATGGGAATCGCCTCTCTCTTTTTCACCATTTCATTTCTATATGACTGATCAAGATACGTCTTTAAGTTGTCTGCTGTGCTGATTGTCGTATAGTAGGCCTGAAGCAATTTTAGCAGTCTTTGTTTTTCTCCAACTTTTTTTTTCTGCCTATGTTAAAAGATTATTTACTGAAAGTCCTCCTTGTAGTCCTTATTTCAGGATATCAAAGGATAATTAATGATGATTCTTTTTGCCAGTTTGATGTTTGAAGCAATGAGTGCTTGTGCTTGTGTGTCTGTGTCTTATTATATGTGCGTCTCTGTGTGCTTTGTTTGAACCTTTGAATAGGAGTTTGAATACGCTTGTGCAAGCCTGTGTTAATACGGTGATCATTTTCACACCCACACCCACACACACACACCCACACACACACACAAATAAAACCGATCTGATTCCATATGAGTATGAATCAGGTTGAAGATTTTGTCATTCTGCAACATCAATAATTATGGTCCCTCTATGTTCACGTTTCTGTGTCTATTCGGTCCTTGTGTAGACTCGTTTGAAGGAGTCTTTGCACATTTTTTTCAAACGTAACTATGTGCGTTTGCTTGCTCTTTAAGAACCATGGCACTTAGGCCTATTGACAAAGAATCTGCACACAAATTTAAATTAATTGTGCACAATTTGCATGACATTCTTGAAAGTGACAATTTTTTCTGAAATCGTATTTTTTTTAATATACATTTTGATTATTAACTTTAACATTCCTCATAACACTGTTTATTCATCTTCATTACCTCAGCACCCGTTGCAATCAAGGTATCAGTTATTGTTGTTTACACTGTACAAATTTACATGGATAATTTCTCTCACTGAAGAAAGTGAGGATGTACGTTTGTATACTATGCTACTGTGTAGAAACGAAATAAATTTGAACTTTAACTTGAATTTGAGCACAGACCCATAACTTTCATGTATAATCTGTCATAGTAAAAGGACAAGTTCACCTTCATTAACATAAGGACTGAGAGAATGTAGCAATATTAGTAGAACACATCATTGAAAGTTTGAGGAAAATCGGACATTCCGTTCAAAAGTTATGAATTTTTGAAGTTTTTGTGCAGTCACGCTGGATGAGAAGACTACTGCAGTGTATGATGTCACATGCGTACAACAATACAAGGAATATCATTCCCATTGCCTTTAGAAAGAAACAAGTGAAGTGCTCTTTTATTATGCAAAAATATGTTAAAATATGTTTTAAAAAAGTTGAAGTATGTTGAATTTCCTTAACATTTTCTTTATACTGTTGTACTCATATGACATCACGAGCCTTAGTAGTCTCCCCATCCAGCGGTTCCAACACAAAAAAAAAATAAAAATTCATAACTTTTGCATCGATTATCCAGTTTTCCTCAAACTTTCACTCATATGTTCTACTAATATTGCTGCATTCTCTTAATCCTTATGTTTATGAAGGTGAACTTGTCCTTTAAAGAACTGTAAATCTCAATTAGAAGTGTTGGTTTTAGTAGCTCAGAAAATAAAACTCCTATACAAATATATAACACGTGTCAGACAGGAAATTTCGTCGTCATTTTTTGTTTCCATTTTTCATGTCTCACAATTTTATTACATAAAATGATAAGCTCTTCTGACATCAAGGAACTGTCTCTGTCATTGGTAGTAATATTGTATCAAATCATGGAAAAGAAAATGAAATTCGTAGGCCCTATATTGGAAATTATCAAACACTCATTTTCCTTTCCTTTCCTTTCGTCCTTTCCCCTTGCGCTTATAAGCATTGAATTCAAAATTACAAATAATGTAGTTTATCATGATTGTTATTATTATTATTATTATTATTATTATTATTATTATTATTATCATCATTAATGTGCTGTCAAATTCGCTATTGTATGTACGTATATTCAGGGATCGCAGCAATCCTACCGGGCCATCCGAGAAGACGTCCGTCAATGATTCCGTCACATCACTCAAGCTTGCCGCAGTCAGTACGCCCTCGAACTATGTAAGTCTTGATTCGGCGACGCGTAGTCATTCCGAATACGCGTCTCTGCATGACACAGCAGCAGCACCAATGCGACCAGATGTTACTAGTCAAGCCAAAACCGACGTCATCAGCAACATCGTCTCGGATAACACCTATGAGACGAAGATCAGAGTGACGCTCGGTGATAAAGGGTTTGCAGTTTATGATGTTCCCGTCAACAGCCAGGTCAACGAACAGTCGCTCGAGGATTATGAATACATCGACATCGTTGATTGATTGGGAGATGTTACGTTTAAAAGCATATTAACAAAAAGGGTAACACTAGCACAGGGGCGACGACAATACTTAATTTTTTTTTGTGTGTAGTATGTACAGCAAAAACCAACAAGATTCTTTGACCTATCCTCCATTGTGTACATAATGCATAGAATATACGCTTACGTGTGATGAGTCAGAACATCCCTGATAAATGTTGTTCAGACTTGGCAGAAGTGTTGGAAAGGCTTACCACAATAGTAGCCTATGTAGTACGTTCCTTATAGTGCATTTGAAAAAAAAAAATAATACACTTTGTGAACACAAGCCGATCTGCACTGCTGTGATTTTTTCTCACTAGCTTTGGCATGATTGCACAGTGTTAATAAGGGAAAGGATTGCACTAACAAAATATCCAAAAAGACATCATACATACAACGTAGTCATAGAAATAAGAGTGCTAAGGTACTTTAAGGAATCAGTGAAACTCGATGTATATCCAACACAATACTAGCACTATCAATGGAATTCATGTTAAGTCAAAAAGTAAGTTGTTGATGTATGATGAACAGTCCCAATACTGCACTATAATAGATCAGAGTCCTAAAGCCATTATTTGATATTATGTGGAAAACGGACTATTTTGTGTGATATCATTAACTATATCATTATTGACATTAAACGTAGGATATTGTAAGATTAACGTAAGTTAAATCTGGTGTATTGTATCACACACGTAACGTTCCATTGGGCAACTTATCATCGACTTAAAGAGAACTATAGGTATTGGATGCACTCGTGACCTGCACGAAGTTCTAAGTTTCCTGACTTCAAAATAACATTTGGAAATTTGGCAAAACGAGGAATCATTACGTACACATGTAAATATCACACTTGTGACGTATGCAAAATTATGTACTACTTAATGCCATTTCTGCGAAGTATATTGAAGAATTTAAAACTCTTTTGTGTTTATTTGTGAGGCCATCAAAAGACTAACGAAACCCAGTTCGTGGTACTTGTAAATCAATGTATATTGGTAGTTTTGGCAATAAAGAGTCTTCTTTAAGATCTTTGCGTGGAAAATGATGATGCACTGACAACACTTTTTTTCATGCTGATGTTCATTTCCATCCATTGCAGTCTTGGGGACCATAACATTTTCGCGACAGTACAGTGTAGCATGAGAATGTAAGTCGTACACCATAACGTCAGGGTCTTGGAAATGTGACACATGTTACATGAGAAATTCTGCCCTACGTTAAGTATTGGTTGAGGTGAAAATTTACCTTTAAACTTTTTGCGAGACACTTTGAAACTACTTAATGAAATGTTTTTTAAAGCATTAATTCTATGGATAATAAGTTGAAAGAGTTTAATTTTAAAGTGTTATATAATTTATTGCCAGTGAAGATGAATTTGTTCAAGTGGAAAATAAGTAATAATTCTAAGTGTGATGTTTGTCAGTTAGATGAGGATATAACATAATGCTTTTATTACATGTAAATCGAACAGAAGTTTTTGGAATTATATTTCTTGGTTAATTCAGCAAGTTTTTCATGTTTCTGTTGACATTAATATTGCATTTTTGTTAAAGAGCAATGAAGAAGAGGAAGTAGATGATTTTATAAATATAGCTTTTTGGTGTATTCATAAATTGATAGTACTGCGCGTAATTACAAAGGTGTTGATAATAGAGAATGTAGATTACGATATATGTTTCTATCAAAATTACGGAAAAGACTTGAAGTAAACAAAACACGTTGTGGCTGACCATTGTTTAATCTTCCAATGATTTGTTTGATTATGTTTGGATTTATGTATGTAAATGAAAATTTTGATGTTATCTTAAATGTTTGAAATATGAATAAGTGTTATTTGAAAGAAAAAAAAATCGATGGAGGAATTCACAGTTTATTTAATGAAAATCAGTTTTGAAATGGCTGAGATATTAATAAACAAAGTAAAACAAAGCGGTCCTAATAAAGGTGGGTCCCACGTTTTATTAGGATCGCTTTGTTTTGGATGTCTCAACCATTTCAAAACATTTTTCATCGGAAACTTTAAATTCTTTTTGGAATTTATGCTCTTTAATATCTTATAAGAGGTTTGTCATTTTGTTATGAAAAACATTATCAAAAAAAAAAAACTTTGGAAACATAAAGCCCCATCTCAGAAACTATACCACCCCTTTACACCATTAACAATGGATTTGTATGACGCTGCATGAAATACTGTTGTCACTCACACAGTCCATTTTCTCTTTTCATGTTTAACATAGCTAGCAGCGACAATACTATTTCTTGAATATGAACAGAAAAAAATAAATTTTGTGAGTTGGCCTTTGTGGGTGTGACCAGGTTATCCGACAGGGATAAAAGGTAATAAACTCTAACACAAACCTGCAATCATAGCAAACTTGCCTGTTTATATGACCACTTTCATCGACAGATCCCATTTCAATGAGACATACATTCCGTAATGATAACATTCAAACTTTAATTGAATAAGTGCAACTTGTCACCATTGTCTTTAAAGTTAATGTGCTCAGTCATGCATGACATTTTTCAACACAATTAGGTACTAATTGTGTTGACAATTAGGTACTGAACAAAAACAACAGAGAACTCCTTTCTTCACAACTAACATTGCGCTACAAAGTTGGATTACCATCGTACGTTGGTTGATGTTGTTGTTGTTGTTGTTCTTGTTGTTATTGTTGTTGTTGATGATGATGATACGCACTGTATATAAGGTTGGTGTGCCCCTGGCTGTATCTATCACTCTATTCCCAATCCCAAGGTTCCCTCTGTTCTCGGAGCTTCATTGTGTGTACTTCGAATTTTACACAAACCGACAGAGCCTTTAGAATCGCGCAATCTATTGACAGGTAACCAAAGAATGGAATATGATTTTAAAATGCGTCGCAAGCTACACTAATTGAAGACCTTAGGGAGACCTCTGGATGATTGTCACACTTTTGTATTTGAACGTCTGTAAATGGATATACTGGGTACAGACTTTATAGTGATTGGGATGAGGAATACAAATGCTTTTAAAATTGCCATGCATACAATTCGCCATCACGTTCCTTTATTGAAATGACTTCAAATACAAGGTTGTGTCCATTGCACAAAATACAATAATATGATAGAACATGATTACTTACCAGGGATTAAATGAGACCTCCGCATGATTGTCAGACTTTTACATTTGAACAAAATGGATTGATTATACTGGGTACAGAGTTTCAGAATTTATAGTGGTTGGAATGAGGAATAAGAATGTTTTCAAAATCTATAACGAATTGCAATGAACAAGGATGATGACGTGGCAGCCTCACCATAAGAATGCTTGAGTTGGGGCTCAAGGAAGCAGAACAAAATAAGAAGGCATGTATTGATTTCACACAGGTGAACTTGTTAAGCAAGCGGTATTGTAATGGAATTGCACCGCTACATTATTTTCTGAAATAAGTGAGGTACCTATGTCATCAACACTGTACAGTGTAATTTGTTTAAGATTTTTCAAAGTACACCTTATTGGTTTCTCTGCTCAACGACCACAAGACATTCCACAGATCTATACATGGAGCTGTCGATTTATGTACTACATGATGTAAAATTATGAAAATCGTCTGGAATGCCCCTTTAATTAATGATTTTGGAAGAGTTAGAGTCGGTAACCTGGAAACGAAGCAATGTTCATATCTTTTTTCTTTCTTTCTTTCTTTCATTCATTCTTTCTTTCCTTTTAGCAATAGTCGACTAGGAAAGATCCGATGATATTCATGCCTTGAAATGTATGTGATGAAATTGTGACTTATAAACAATATCTCTTAAAAAAAAGTAAACCTTTTTATTCTACATTTCTTTTATTTTGAATATGTCTCCGTGACTCTTCTGTCGTCAAATTTCATTCAGTTGTTGCAAAATTAAAATGTACAAAAATCGGATCCTCCTTTCGAATAGCTCATTGTAGCTATGTGAGGTAAATAAGTCATATCTGACTTTGCGGCCACCTGTCTTCCCTGCCGGAAAGAACACAGTGTGAGCATATTGTGAACACACTGTGAAATCTCTTCACACTGTCAAATTCGAGCGTTTTAACAGTGTGAACACAATGTGAGTCGTCAATTCACAGTGTGAATCAAAGCATTACTATGTGAACACTCTGTGAAGACCACACCACAGTGTGAAATCATCTTCACACAGTTAAATTCGAGCGTTTTCACATAGTCGACTATGTGAACACTCTGTGAAAACCACACCACAGTGTGAAATCATCTTCACACAGTTAAATTCGAGCGTTTTCACATAGTCTATTATTATGAACACAATTTGTACACACTGTGAGGCACTATGTTCTTTCCAGTAAGGTTTAACAGCCATCTGCCGTATATAGCCACTAAAAACAAAATCACCTCTCCCGAGAAGAGACATATTCAAGACCCTGGTAGGTCTACAGCTGCCACTTGTTTATACATGTATTACAGCCATTTTCCGTCTCCCTTGGGTGGCCGATATGGACAGGTTTGACTGTAGTAATGAGCAATAATTATATAGACACACAAGAACACTCAAGAGAAGGAAATTCATGACAGGAGTGAAATACAACTTGGCAAAGTTCGTTGTCATGTCCGTAGGCATCATTCTACATAGTTCGTCGGTACATTACAAATACCGAAACAAACCACCCTCTTCTCATAATTATGGAACAGACCATGATAAAAACAAGAGTTCTTGAATGCTAAGCAACAAATCAGTCGAGTGGACTGCGAAACCTTTCCACCAGTCCTGTACGACGCATGCTATCTTTCAAACCACAATATGATATTTGCTGAGCTGTGGAATAGGCCTACACTTAAAACTGTAGTGCTTGCATTGTCTATAAATGCAGCCTAAGTGAATTCGAAAAAAATGTCATTGCGAACAAAATAGTTCATCGAGAGCAGGAATGGTCACTGCCAAGTTAGAGACACGCTGCGCAGTCTTCGTAAGCTTTGCTTACTTGAGACCACACAGTAAATGCACAGTGAGTGTATAGTGACCGTTGAGCTGTCACTATGGAGACCAAGACCTTGGCATTCTATTTGATCGTCTCGTTGATTTTATCCTGCGTCCAGGAAGGTAAACGCCGCTAACTGCCCATCATTAATTAATACACCTGTGATAATAGTTGCCTATATTTCACAAACTATTTCCCCCTGTGATTCTATTGATCCATCTTTTGGATTCGTAGTGCGAGGTTGTGGAGGGATGACACGTGTTGACGTTTAGCCATAACCACTTGCATTCCATTATGTAGGCCCATTTATTCCATTAAAGAACGCACGTTCTAGCTTAGTGAGTATAGCCATGCATATTATTACATAGTGTATCGTATGAAAACAAAAAAAAAATCACTAAAAGAGACATTGTAAATTTATAGGAAACATATCTTTTGAATTTTTTAGAAAAAGATAACAGAAGGTCTGGCAGATCATAATATTAAGTTTGTCAGTAGTAATGAAACAAAAAACAATCAGAATTTTATTTCTCTTAGAAGTAAAGTAAACTCATATCTTTTCACAGTTTCATGTCCGTAGGAAACACTTCATATTTAGACTATACCAGACTGTAACGATAATAGGTGAATACTGCCAGAAACCTTTTGTGACATACTAATTGTTGCTTGTGAAACTTTCTTCCTCCTTTTTGTAACATTATTGGAGCGTAGATATTTGGTACTGCCAAGATCTTAATTCCCAAAATGTCTTACGAAGTCACAAAATTGCAAAAAAAAAGTAACAAAAAAAACAACTAAAAGAACTCATGGGACAAGGAAAGTAGTTGTAGATTGTTAACATTGAAAGGTTCATTGCAATGTCAACAGTCACACCAAGTTCATAAGATTTTTGTCTTCAGGAACGAGTATGCCTACAGTGTCTACTTCCGTCCAAGGCCAAGGTGTCGAGGGATTCGATGTGATCATTACTTGCACGTATCATCCGCACTCCATCATAACTACGACGTTCTCTAGCCTAAAGTGGTTTGTGCCAATGGATGATAATACCGAACTGGGAGGTTGCGAGGATGAAGAACATTCCACGGGAATACGATGCGTCTCAAGGAAGGGGGACAGTTCCAAGTACTTATTCATGGCTGATGGTAAATGTTGTGGGAATATTACCATAAAACGACTCACCAACGACGATGAAAAGACATACCGCTGTCAGGCAAGCACCACTGATGGCGTCGGACATAGTGACACTAGACTCACCATTATACATCCCAGTACGTTCACCGTTACTTTATTATGCATAATGTGATCGTTACTGTTTTCTTTTTCCCGAAATAATGTTAAAGCGACGTGTTCCCATAATTAGGATAATCAGTAGTGTTATTCAGGGGAGTGGAAGACAACTCGCACCTCTCTGGTGCATTGCCCATAAACATTAACGGGCGTAAAGTTGCCACTAAAGCCACAGTGTTCGAGACACCTCTGAGTCAACGCCCTTATCATTCTCACCCGATTTATTCAATTAAATATTGTGGAATAAATTGTAGTGAACAATACGTTGACACTCTACGCTTTCTCGCTCTCACTCCCCCCCCCCCCTCCATCTATCAACGTATCATAATCATGCATATGATATTGTATATCATGTTAGATTTATTATATGGTACAATGATTATATATATTTTCATGCAAATACAATAGTATATACATGCGTACACACGTGATTTCTAAGCACGTAACACTGTATTTTTTATTACTTAGTATTTGTATTTATAAATATATAGAAAAGACAGATATCTAGATGTGACATGCAGATATTTGTATGATAAGACATATTTTGTCTGTGTATATGCATGTACCATCATAATCTGTGCATGTTATCGCTCAGATTGTATTAACCATTATGTACATCACACAGATCTATCCCAACATAAAGCTGCCATGCGCAACTAAGAGTTATGGAGGACAGGTGAAATAAATTCCCAACATCCATGTTTAATCATGTATAGGATGCTTGTGTACAGATGTATATATATATGTATATATATATATATGTATATGTATATATATATATATGTATGTATATATATATATACTAATAATTAATATATTTATATCTATACTAATATATATATATATATATGTGTGTGTGTGTATATATATATATATATATATATATATATATATAGATTGTGTACTTGTATGTGTATTTAGACACATATAATTATACATAATAGGCCCTACATACATCATTTCCTATCCCTTTCAAGATGTATAATTGATACTGCCTGACTGCTAGATGTAATATCACATTTTGTTTATTTTTTCGATTGTGGTTTTACTGGGTTTTGTTTCTGCTTTTACCCCTGAAACGAGCAGGGCTACCAGATACACATGTGTTGACTGGTACTGACAACCTCCAAGTCAATCTATCTCAGACGATCATATGCACTTCCGCGGGCAGCTACCCGGCCCCGTCCTTCCGCTGGTACATTGATACCCGAGAAGTCACTGCTGACGTCGTAACCCTCCAACCCGAGACCGATGGGCAGGGTGGGCGTGGAGAGGTCGTTAACGCAGCGAGTATTCTCACTTAGCCTTCTCGAGAGGACCACGGGAGAACCCTGGTTTGCAGCGTCAGTCTTCACGTCTCGCCTTCCAACCTGACTGTTTTAAATTCTTCGCTCATCCTCGACATTCGACGTGAGTTAGGAAACATTATTTTCCAGCGTTTAATTTGGTGTTTAATACACAGTGAACTCTTGACAAATCGAACAGTTGAGGTTTCTATAAAATCTGACTTCAAATCTACAGAAAAATGGCATAGAATCAGTTTCATGTAATTTCATGATACAGGGATGTCGCTTATAAACTCTTAATCTCTAGATTAGCTGAAGTCACGTTGATAATCTTCTCATGATTTTGATATCATGTTCATGTAACATAATTTTGTCTACCGCGACCTCTTCCTTATAAGAGTCACCATATGGCGAACATATTACACTATTCAATCGTTTTCTTTAAACACACTTTAGGTTCTGGCGATCAGTTGGAGACTTGTGATTCCATGGTACCATCACTTTATCTTCTCTTTAACAATCTTCTGTTTAACATTCCGGAAAACATTTGAAACCATCCTCACTTTATCATCCAAAGCCTGATCTTGACAGAATATGAACCCATACTATTCCGTTTGCTAGACAAAATTAATTCTAATTATGAGGTAAAATAAATGAAGTGGCTTCGCTGTTTATGTCCAAGTGTCCTAAACATTCTGTAATATTCCTCCCTCAAATGTGACTTAGTGAAAGTACAAACTCTTCCATCAAGAAGGAAATAACTGAGATATATGCAATTGCAACGCTGACACATTTGCTCCAACACTCCAATCAAGAAAACAGAAACATAGAACTTATTGTCTTGTGGATGATTTCCTTTTGGAGTGCGCACTATACCTGATATAAAAGTCTTATCAGTTTCGAAATCTTCACGACGCTTCCATTGCTCTGTGCGACAAATAAAATATATATATATTGTGGCGAAGTTGGTCCCGGTCGCAGCTATATATATCCCACTCCTGACACCACGTGTGGCGAATTTTGTTCCCGGTCGCAGACATATATCCCACTCCTGACACCACGTGTGGCGAAGTTGGTCCCCGCGCTGCGATGTCGCAGTCATATATCCCTGGTCCTACGGCTCTATGTGTGTTGTGAATAACTTGTTGGTAGATGTGTGATGATAGATTGGTGTCTACGACGAACTTCGGTCAGGATGGCCAAGCTAGGCGCGAGTTCGTTCGGCCGCAATATACGGCCCAAGATACCAGTTAATTCCTACTACCAATTTATTTCTACCAATTATCCATCAACAGTCCATCATACCAGCTTCGCACATTAATTACGTCTACCAATATCTTTACTACCACCAAGGTCCACTCACCTGCACTCACTTAAAGTTCTCACGTAGGAAAAATCACTCTTCCCTCGATGGTTTAACTTCCAACTGGTAGTCTTTAATTCCGAATACTTCTGCTCAACAACAGTCCAATAGTCCAATACACATTCACAGCTTACTGAGCCGTCCCGGTCTTGCTACCATAAAATCCCGAACCCTGAGTCCCGTCCTGGCGGCCTGTCATGTACTACAGATCTAGGCTAGCTAGCGATCAGGAACACACTATCCTGACCATCGCCTTACTAGAACTGCTTATACACAGCTCGAACTTCGAAAGTTCGATTCAACTCGAAAGCTCTGCACGTGTCATACACAGATCTAGGCTTGACTAGCAGTCAGGAACACATTATCCTGATCATCGCCTCCACTAGACTGTTCCGTACACAGCTCAAACTTTGATAGCTCAATGCAACTCAACACGTACTAAGACATGTTTATCTTATTCGTCCCATCTCGACAACGAACCGACAGATTGATTGCCCTATTCTATTTTTACTCGATAATTATAAGCGTAGTTAATCAATATTTCCACCACTAAAACACCAATCTTGGGGAGTGACTCTCACCAAAACCCTACATATTTGGTCTCAAATTACTGGTATCTATTACCTCTCTTAGAATCTTAAATCATTTTATCCCCTAATGCCCATATCTTACGTAATAGCCATAAATCTGGCCAAAACCGTGATTTTTGGACCCTGCCTATACCAACGTTACTACCAACAATGATCGATTACGCCTTCATATAATCGATAGTGAATTATACCCGGCTTATTATACATAAATCAACTAGCGGAAATAATCGATTTCGCTACACGACCCCCCGACCCACCAAGCTCGGTCCCCGAGCTTATACCTCTTTCAATTCTGAACACTTTAAACGTTAACACTTTAAACACAAACCGACCTCCATTATATTCCGACTGGTATCAACTACCATAACACTTATACTGGTGTCCACCACCAAATCTTTTAAAACATCATCTTATGATTTATACTCATTGCTTCTTTCGGACCATAAACACTATGTACATTCTAATGCTACTCCTCCAGCCTTGTCTAATACCTTTGCTTCCAACATGGACACAACAAACTCTAACTTTGAGAAGTGAAGAAGGCTAAGGGTCCATATATACCAATCGCAATGTTGATACCGATATGATTCTACCAACTCTTCCGAACAATTCTACCAACACCTGGTATCGCTTTAATCACTTTACTCCACTACCTCTCGGGACGACTACATCTCCGTACATAAGCTTCATTGATACCAACTTAATACCATCATTCTTTGAGAACAATTACATTAGGAATGTCCATCAGTCCTTGGGAAATGTTCATTGTTAAAAACTTAATGTCCAATTTAAAATGGGCAGATTAAATTTAGCGTCCGTATCTGCCCTTCTCTACCAATAATCCCTTCCACATCTTCCTTCCGGTGTCTGCTACCACTTTCACTATCTTCGCGAATAATTAACTTGGTAATACTCATCGGTCCTCAAAACGTCCAATTATAACTTATTGTCCAAACTCAACTGGGCAAATTATGTTTAACGTCCATATCCGCCCTTGCATTTCTACTTAATTTCGCTTCCACTACTTTTCCTCCACGGTTTCGGTCACTACCTCCAAAAACTCGCCACCAGTCGTCAAGAACCGCTCCGTCTTCCTGGTCCACGTTCGGCCAGGCCGCAACACCAGCGTCTCGGTAGCGCTGAAACTGGTCTTCCCTCTGCGACGTAATTCTCCTAGCCTCCCTCGGATAATCCCCCCGTCAATGTCGGATGGTGACACCTGGACCCCGATTTCACATGTTACCGGGGATTTGACTTCAGGTACCACGTCCTCGATCACGAATCGCCTCCTTCCGCCCGTCAGGTCGAGGAGCCCGCCGCCATAGTTGTCCTCATCCAGCACCGGGGTACTGCTTCCCTCAGAGGTGACACTCCTCTCCGGGATGACGCTCTTCTCAGGGGTGCACCTCTCAGGCGTGCGTCGGGAAGGGGTTGAAGTAGAGGGGTGCAGGGGAGATCTACTCGGGGTCTGCTTTGCGTTGACGGCGGCTTCTTATTCTTAATTGGCGCATAAACTGGGGTTTTCAAATGTACGCGCCCTGGAGCTACATCGGTGGCGTGAGTTCCGTAGTGGCGTTCTAATCCTCGCCTGTGCAGCGTCTGGAAAGCACAGCGATCGCACTTAAATTTAGGGGTGTGCACGTCGAATTCGTGTCGTTGCATCGAGCTTCTACTGGAAAAGGACCGCCGGCACACATTACACCGGTAGACTTCTCCCCTATCTGAACAGGTCTTGGGCTTGGGGGTAGACATCGTTCTGCATATTCGACAAATAATACCAATCGAATGTTACTCATGTCTTTAGTCAAATTCCTACAGTCATTCATACATATCTTATAATCAATTCGTGCGAAGCTGGTATCTGACATAGTCCATATTTGCTGCTGCTTCTCCCCCTTCCGGTGTCCGCTACCTGGTATTGCAGCTCCTCAGCCGTCCGGCAGCATTCCGTGGGGTTTTAAAATACAGCGTCGCTGTGCTGATGTTACTGGTAGATCCTGGCTCTGCTGACCCAGGCAGCTTTTTCTTCCTTGATAACGGACAGTACTTAATGGTGTGAGCCTCATCCCCGGTGGCGCGACAAATCGGGCACCTGTATGCCCGAAGTACAGGACAGGTAGTTTTCCCGTCTATGGACTTCAGCGCATGGCTTCCGTAGACCTGCAAACTTTCACCATTGTTTTTGCAGAAAACGCACCAAGACACTGATCTGCTGAGTGGTCCATCACTTCCATCTCGTCCTCGTAGAGCGATGATGTCTGGTAGAATCCCCTCGTTGCTCAGCCAACGGCTACCAGTCGACAGACACCCAGCTCCATCGTCGTCCTTCTGTAAGGCCGGATACTGGTATCTCGTCCCTATTTCCTGGGATCCACTCTTTTTCGTCACTGTCGCTTCCCCTTCGTCTAACCCCAGGTAGCTATTGAACGAGCCTCGCATCTGTTCAAAATCAAAGAACTGGTCGCCCGTCTCTTGGTCCACGGACTCCCTCTTCTTCTCCCCCGTTGATACCAGCTTACTCAGCCCGAAATAATCGTTGAAGGGACTGTACAAATCCCCCTTTTTGGAAGATGCCATGTCGCCTGCACTGCACCTGCACATTAATAATACCACAGTCTTTAATCCTAGTTATTTAGCTCGTCGAATATATTCGAGTACCATTCGATTATTTAGATTCGTTACTTAGTGCCTAATTATAATACTGCGGCCGACGCCTATCCCTCTTCGGATAACGCCTTCCTCCATTCCAGTCATCACTGTCGTATGCCGTTGGCACAGTCGGAGACTTCCGGTTCCTAACTGGCGGTTGAGAATCCACTTCTCTCTCTTCATAGCTAGAGGGGTGAGTAGAACCAGCTTCTTCCAGCCCTGATTCTTCCAGCTCCACGTCGGCAGCAGTGCCTTGCTGCTGGTCTCTAGCTTGTACCACCACCGTGTTTGGTTCGAACTCCCAAACTGGTCTCGGTACCCCTGTGTACAGCTTCAACCGATCTACGTGGACAACCAATGGCTTGGAGCGAGGTGTCAACTGGAGTCGAACAGTCACGTCCGATATTTTGGTGACTATCAGGTACGGTCCCAGCCATTTGGTCTGAAGTTTTGGACTCTGTCCTTTCACCCTCATCTTCCGCCGTAGCCACGCATACTGGCCCTGGTTGAAGGCAGATCCATGGGCCTTCTGGTCGTAGAAGCGTTTCTGCTTTCTACAGGCCGACATCTGTTTCACCCTGGCTCGGTTGTGGGCCCTCTGCATTCGAACCCGTAGCTCCTCCGCATAATCGGTCTAGAGGTCCTGCTGGCTGTCAACATCATCTGGTGTGATGAGGTCACCGGGCAATACCACCTCTCGCCCTAACATTAGCATGTTGGGAGTTTCCCCAGTCGAGTCCTGAGCACAGCTGCGGTAGGCACAGGTGGCGAAGGGGAGAAGTTGATCCCAATCCTTTTCCTGCCTCTCCACGTCCAGTAGTGCAGCAACTGTGTCTATTAGGGTGCGGTTGTACCTTTCTACGAACCCGTCTGACTTTGGGTTGTAGGCTGTGGTCCTGGTCTTTTTCACCCCCATCAGCTTACAGACTTCACTGAAGACTTCAGAGATGAAATTTCGGCCTTGATCCGAATGTACGAATCTTGGTACCCCAAATCGACAGATGTACTCCACCACCAGTTTCTCTGCCACCGTCTCCGCCCTTTCATCTGGTATAGGGTAGGCCTCCATCCATTTTGTGAAGTAGTCGCCAATCACCAGGATGTACTTGTTCCCATGCTTGGTCCGAGGGAAAGGGCCCATGATGTCCAATGCCACCCTCTCCAACGGGAACCCACTAATCCTTTGTTGTAGTGGTGCTCGAGCAGCTTTACCAGGACACTTCCTTCTGGCACACACGTCACACTGTCTGAGGGTCGAACGGACATCAGCTGCCATGCCGACCCAGTAGTACCGCAACTTCAATCGTCCCAGTGTCTTCTTGATACCAAAATGTCCCCCAGTAAGAGCAGAATGGACCTCATGTATCGCATTCTTTATGAGCGCCCTTGGTAGGATGGTCTGTCTCCGGGTGTTGGTACCATCCGCCGACTCCCATCTGCGGACCAGCACGCCGTCTACCACCTCCAATGCGTCCCAGTGCTCCAACAATCGAGTTGCTTTGTCCGGCCAAGATGACACCACTTCATTGGCTGGCTTCACCCCTTGAATCTTCGCAGCTCTCAGCACCAGTATGTCCTCATCCTTCTCCTGAAGACTCCCAATACTCGGGGCTCCCAGCGCCTCCTCTGTCAGTGTTCTGACTTGCACGGGTGGGGTTTCCTGGTCCCGGCCACACTGCCTACATGGTCTCCGAGATAGACCGTCAGCATTTCCATGGCTCCTCCCCTGCCGGTGCTGTATCTCGAAATCGTACTCCGATACCAGCTCCAACCATCGTGCCAGCTGCCCTCTGGGATCCTTGAATCAAACCAACCACTGCAATGATCCATGGTCAGTGCGGATGATCACGTGCCTTCCATAGAGATATTGTCGGAACTGGTTGAGGAAGGCTACTACTGCCAGTAATTCCTTCCTGGTGACACAGTAGTTGACTTCTTCCTTACGTAGCGTGCGGCTCCCGTACGCAATAACTCTCTCAGTTCCTCCCTGTACTTGCGACAGCACGGCTCCGATTCCATGCTGGCTGGCGTCTGTGTCCAAAATGTAGTCCCCTTCTGGGCAGGGATATGCCAGAATTGGAGGTGACACCAGTCGTTGCTTCAATTCGTCGAAAGCCTCCTGGCATTCCTCTGTCCATAGAAACTTCTGGTTCTTTTTGGTGAGTTGGTGGAGTGGTCTAGCGATCGAAGCAAATCCTTCCACAAACTTCCGGTAGTAGGAGACCAGTCCTATGAAGCTCCGCACCTCTTTGACGCTGTTTGGTTTCGGCTAATTTTGGATGGCCGCGACCTTCTCTGGCTCTGTGGTTACCCCAGCAGATGAGACGATGTGCCCCAGGTATTCCACACTAGTGCGGAACAGTTGGCACTTAGCTGGTTTCAATTTCAGACCAGCTCCACGCAATCGCTGGAACACAGTTTTCAGTCGACCAAGCTCCTCTTCCACCGTCTTACCAAAAACGATGACATCGTCCAAATATACCAGTAGCATCTCCCACGTCAGGCCTGCCATCACTCGATCCATTAGCCTCTCAAACGTGGCCGGTGCATTGCATAGGCCAAAGGGCATGACCCGCCATGCATACAGACCACAATTGGCAATGAATGCTGACTTCTTCTTGGCTTGTTCATCCAGCTCCACTTGCCAATACCCGCTTGCTAAGTCGAGCGTAGAGAACCACTGAGCCCCACTCAGCGTGTCTAATGTCTCGTCGATTCTTGGTAGAGGGTATGCGTCCTTCAGCGTGACAGCGTTCAGCTGGCGGTAGTCCACACAAAAGCGCTTACTACTATCCTTCTTCCGTACGAGAACCACATTGGATGCCCAAGGACTACTGACCCGCTCGATCAAGCCTTGGGAGACGAACTCGTTTATCTGCTTGTCAATTTCCTGTCGTTGTTCCATTGGGTGCCGCCTTTGTGCTTGTCTCACTGGCCTAGCGTCACCGGTGGAAATCGTGTGTTGTACCAAATCAGTTCTGCCCAGGTCCGTTGGTCCTTGGGAGAAGACATCAGCAAATTCGCACAGCAATTCGACCACCAATGAGTGGTATTGCTGCGGAACCTCTTGGATACTACGATTTAGCAGCTCCGTCAAATGTGATGGTACCCCATCACTAGCTTGTACCCCACCGTCTCGAATCGCCTCCACATCTTCGGTATCACGTACTCCAGTCAAGCAGGCAACTGTCGTCCCTTTCTTTACTACCCTCTCTTCCTTCGTTGGATTGAAGACTCGTACTGGTAGTATCTCAGCGTCTGCTTCGATTACTGCTCGTGCTACCAGTAGTCCCTTATGTAGTAGCACAGTGGAAGTTGTCGGTGCTTCTAGTAGACCAACCCCAGTCGCCTGTTGGCGTCCGTCCGCTACCTCCCCCTGTAGTATGGCCTCATGGCCTGCTGGAACAGCCGTGGTTTCACTGGCGACAATTCTATGGCAGAATTGTTGGCCCCGGTAGTCTCGGCATGGAATGATGGCCCATGGCGTGCGGAGCTCCATCTTCTGACAGTCCAACACCGAATTCGTCTGCATCAGGAAATCCAACCCCAAAATTCCTTCGTTGTTGACATTAGCTACCACTACTTCGAGCACGAACAGTAGCTCTCCAAGCTGGATCTCGGCCATGGTTTTCCCCCTGGTCTCCAGTGGAGTACCGTCCGCCTGATGTACTATGCTGTCCACACTCTGCAGCGACGGCTTTCGTTCCTCCGCAATCATGTCATAAATCAGTCCAGGCAACTACCCTGTGAAGGATAACGCCGAAATACCCTATAGAGGATAAAACGGGAGAAGCGAGCGAGCTCGCCGAACCTGGCTCATTGCCAAGCGAATCGCCTTCACGTGTAAAGTCTATGGGAACCGACAAAACCGCTTCGACATGCGTGTGTTAAAACACACACGGTGTATTTTGCTCCCCGCGGATTGCGCTCCTTTTCCCTCAGAGTGAAGATTATTAGTCTTTCCTTTCATAGACCCTTTTGCAGGATAATCCGCGGGGAGCAAAATTCACACGCTCTCTGTCATAGCACAACATGTTCGAAAATTTTGTCCACTTAGTCTCATCCAATCCGGTCTGAATTTTGTCAGGCTATCGCTACTGAAACAGAGAAAAACGCGCACACACCGCGTGCCTCCGTGCTGTTAGCCCACGTGGAATGGTTATCGTATTGCTCTCTGGCTCGCGTTGCTTGCTTGGTTGCCGCTGTTCGCTGCTGTACGAAGGAACCTCACTCATCTCACATTTGATGTAATGTACATGTAATCACAACTGCAAATTTTGGGAATGAATTATGTAGAATGAAATCGATGCTTACATCTTTATAGTATGAACTTCAGGGGACATTAAAAGATGGTATCAACGCAGTTTATCAGAAAAATCAAATGTGAACTGATGACGTCCCTGCGTCGTTGGGAAAGTGCTGTGACATTGAAAAGGCAGTCTCGCTCGGCAGAGTGTCTGCTGTGGAAAGTTACGTACACATACCAGCCAGGGTTCTTCGGTGGGTTGGGGGAGTGATGTCTTTTTTTTTTTATATATCTTAATTCCGTAGTGGGGTTTCCTCGGTACCAGTCAGCTGCCACTGAGACCTTACATTAGCATGGTACAGTCTATCTCTGTGCACTAACTAGGCATATTCAATTCTCTTTCCACCTCCCTGAATTATGGAATATACGCTGCCATGACTGCATCGATAACATTTTATGAAGACTAAGATGGCGTTTTGTGTTATATCTACTTGGGACTGTGAGAGAATCATAACTGAAAATACAGCTGTAGTTCCAGTTGAGGAGATGTGTGATACCATCGTCTTTACAGTTCGGCAAGTGTACCGGCCACGGGCAGGTAGGGGAACGAAATCCATTCAGTTGCCAAAACTTGGTTTTGAAATTGCGTTCGATCGTCTATAGAAGATGTTCTTACTCTTATATTATAGATGCGTATATTATGCTAATTATCACACTGCAGATGATACAAGATGTGACTATTAAATACAGATTTAATAATTGATACATCATGAAATGATTTGAAAAGAAAAAAAATAGTTATACGTTCTTCACAACTGTATCTTGAAAACATATAAGATACTCGAATTCAACACTTTCTGAATGATGCCAGTTTTCGTTTTGTTTTTGCTTTTGATGTTGTTGACACCCTTGTGTTTGCTGTGGGTGCTTGTGCTTGTGTGCGTACATGAGTGTGGGGGAACTGTGTATTTTGTTTATTTTTTGTGTTTATATCATCCTGCAACGACGTGTACTTAGTGTAGTTTAAATTAGTTTGGATTTGTGCAAATTGTTGCAATCCATCTTAGCGCGAGTTACTTTACATTGGTGGATGTGAAGACTGTGTGCGGTATCTCCCCGGCTTGTATGTGACGCTGCGACTTGTCCGGCCTGCATGTGGGTGTACAGGGCCACCCAGCTCATGGCGAGCGTGCAGCGCTCGCACGAGCCAGCAAAATCCACAGAATTTCTAGTCATAAATCGGAACGACCGGCAATGAGAATAGAGATAAGGATCGCAACGCTTCGTTGAGCCGCTGAATAGCCCTGAGAGGGTATTTCAGGTTTATCCCTCACAGGGTACTTGCTTGGACTGTAAATGGTGGTAGACACGATTGACTGGGAGGAGCCCGTGTCGATCAAGAAGGTAATTGGCTGCCCGTTGATTCTGGAATTGATGAAGAGGCCCAGTCGCCTACCATCTGCGGTACCCAGTGGTCGTGCCTGCTCCATTCGAGCAGGTGGTGGTTGGAGAGTTGGACCCGTATTACCTTGCGCAGGCACTGGTTCTCCCCCTTGGTTGCTGCTTACTGGTGGTGGTCTCTCCATTTGCCCATACGGACAATATCTCCACCCATGGCCCACCTGATTACAGCTGTAGCATCTCCTTGGATCCATGACGGGTGCATTGGAAACTTGCCGTTTTTGGGGAAAGGGGCAATCCTTCTTCCAGTGCCCCATTTGTCCACAATTGAAGCACCTCTCATTCTGGTAAATTCCTGTTGGAAGAGCAGGTATCTTTCCCGTGTTGGCTGCTCTCTGGTTGGTAGATTCAGACCGTGCAATTAGACTTTCTACGGCCTTTGTCATCTTGCTAACTACGCCCTCAGCCTCCTTGGTGGTCCCCTCCTTCTGTTTTCCACCGGTGTTTGTTAACACCCGACTGTAGCGTGGTCCCCTTCCGTCGCACCTTTCCGCCTCCATCTTTAGGAATGCCTCCGTGCTTAGTGCAGCCTCTATCGCCTCATCTAGCGTGCGAGGCTGCGCACGGAACATCCCCTCTCTTATTTCTGGCCTCACGACAGCATCCATGAAGTGTCCCCTAGCCAAACGGTCTTGCCCCGCCTCATCGAACTCTTGGTATTGTAACAAAATGATGTTTATTTTGTGTGGTGTGTAGTGCATTTCATTTGGAATTTATGCGAAACCATTGTTAGAGCGAAATTTGTTCATAGATATTCAGTAACACAATGTAGTCGTGGTTACTTTGTGCTGATTTATACATGTAACAAGCTATGCATTCTAAAAGAGTGTTTGAATTGTTCCTTTAAGTCAGTCTTCTGTATTGATGATTATTTGTCAATTAGTGGTTTTTGTGGAGATTTAGATAGTGATTAAAAAGTGTGGATGATAAGTGCAGCAATAATTCCTACAGTTAGTTCAAAGTTGTCTTACAGAGGTTTGATACATACATTTAGCATTGTGTGTGTATACGTGTGTATACAGGTTGGCCATATGACACATTTTAGACAATTAACGTCGATTAATTAGTAAACATGATCAGTTATGGGACTGAATATGGTGTTGATGTTTGATTAAAATGATTTTAATCAAACTGTGAAGAGTTTAAAGGGCTAGCTTAACTCTGTGTAAAAATAAAGAAATAATAAAGGAAATTTTAGGGGAAATTGATAACCATGCCTATAATAATGCAGCACAGGTACTATCCGCTACCTCATTAATCGTGCAGGACCCTTGTGCTTGTAATATACTCGCACGCTACTCTGCTCATACTCTCTGTGCTAAGCAGTTGAGAAGAGAGACTGATCCGTGGGATAGTGGGGTCTTTCTGTCTTGTGCTCGGTACGAGTTGTGAACGTGAGTATGTACACACTATACCTGTAAATAAACAAGTTGGTGTTCCGGTACATCGCCTCTGAAATTGTGATGCATTCGTGTTCTAGTGGGGGGCGCAAGGGATTTTTGGTTCAAATTTTTCCAAAAGCACCAAAATTTGGCACACATGTAGCCCAAACCATACTTTTTCAATTTTTGATGGGCGCCAAGAAGGGCGCCCTCTGGGGCGGCCATATTGGCAAAATCCAATATGGCCGCCATATAGGTTTAAAGGTCACTTGCATTTCAAAACATAAAAGGGTTACAATCATTTAAAAAGTCAGGTTAAGAGGTTTTCTGGGTCAAGGAATTCGAATCTGAAGCTGTTTTTATGGTCTGAAGTCAATTTTTCCTTATAAGGTCACCTTAAAGTCATTTAGGGGTCAAGCCATTGTATTCATAACAGTTTATTGAAAAAATGGCTTGCCCATGGTCAATATTCCATAAATGCCAGACTAAGTAATAGAATTGCAGTTGTCGACGGCTGAAAAAGGCGTATTTCTTGTGAAGGGCGCCCTCCGGGGCGGCATATTTACAAAATCCAATATGGCTGCCACCTACGTTTAAAGGCCAGTGCTTAACAAAAAAACTTTAAAGTGTTACAATAATTTGAAAAGTCAGCTTTAGAGGTTTTATGGGTCAAGGAATTCGATTCTGGGGTTGTTTTTATGGTCTGATGTCAACTTTTCCTTATAAGGTCTCCCTAAAGGTCATTTGGGGTCAAACCATTATATTCACAAAAGGTAATTTAGAAAATGACTTGCCTATAGTCAATTTAGGAGGAATGCCAGCCCTGCTAGTAGAATTGCAGTTGTTGAGGGCTGTGAGAGAGGGAGAGGTGGGCTTTCTCACGAGTTAAGTAACATCAATATATCTGCTTTCGTGTTAAGATTTCAAACACTAGGTATACACTCATGAATTATAATAAGAACCCCTTTCTGAGAGTAATTAGGTTTAACAGTGTTTAAGGGATCTTACTACGGTAATTTTTTCTGCATCATTTCAATCATGGCCTGTTATAATATGGCTAAACAAGCTTTTAAGTGAGGTTCTGTCCAAAGCTATGGAATATCATAGTTCATGTGACAATCATTCCATTAATTATTTTTACATTGCAGGCGCTAAGAGGAAATGTCCTCACCGACTGGTCATATCTGCGGAATTCAACATATTTGCATTTGCTTTAATGACAGCCAAAAGAGCTACTCAGTAGTTAGAATTATGGGTAATGCCCTTTAAAAGAGTTTTCAAGATTTGATTATGGGATTACTATTTTCATCTTCATCTGCAAGGAATGCGATAAAACATACATATATGAAAAATAGAATCCTATTGCTACCTAATATATTAATCGTTTAGCAATAGGGGGGGTACTCTCTATATTACCTGCGTCCTTGACGTTGCCACTAAAAAGAGAAGTGTTTTTATTTCTCTGTTGCAGTTCAGGGATCCTCAATCACAATAGATATTCATAATTCAGATTTAAATTCAATGGAATAATAACTATGAAGAACACTCCTAATCTGGATGAAAAAAAAAAATCTGTCGTGTTTAAGAGAGTTTTTATAGTACATTAGGTTGGCATCAATTTGCTATTTTCGAACTTGTGTAAGAAAGTTCGATTCTAAAGTCCTTGTAGGAAATGTATGTGCCTCCACAGCTAAATATGCCGTTCAGAGAACATGACGGTCCTGGTGACGCCATGTAGGGAACAAGCATATTTCACAGGTGCCACAGTGACACCATTAACAGGGTACAGATTAGATATGCTATAGTACAACTTTCATGACACCTTCTAGGGTCTGTTAAGATTCTATCCAAAGTGCTTGGACACAAATTGGTATGATATCACAAGACTTTATAAGTTGGTATCTCGTTGGTATGAAGACTACTATAGGTTGCAACTCTACTCTCTGCAACATCTCTACGACGCACGTCTCCTGGAGACGAGCCCAATCTCCAGGATTGGCAGGAGAATCGAACATTTCCGATTTTTGCAGAGACTATTTCCGTCTTCCAGCTTGTCTCCGAGACGTCTCTGCGAAGTCTCCATCACTGTGGCCATGTCGTGGGGACTAAATTTGTCTGCAACATCTTCGAGATGTCCCCGCATCTTGTGGAGACCGTAATAACATAATGGCGACGAAAGGGAGAAGTCGCCGAGAAAAGACGTCTCTGATAAGTCCCTGCGACTGCAAAAGCCGTGCCAACATCCAACTTCCAAGCAAATAAGTTGTCCCTTTGTTTGAAGACGTCTTGGACGTTGCCCTGGAAATCGCGTTAGTTGTGACAGCGAAAATAATTTCTTCGAGACGCTGGCATTGCGACAATGTCTCCTCCCGTCAGATAGGCCTTCAATCCCCTCCCCCCCCCCCCTTTAAGTTTGCAGCAATATCAAACTACTGACCATGGCTCGTCTGACACCTACTCTACATTGTGCATTTTCACCTTCATTCATTCATTCATTCATTCATTCATTCATTCATTTCATTCATTTTTTTTCCACTTCCATGTTTTCCACCTCCCAATGCATGCCTTGAAACAGCTGTGATGCAGAAAAATGAAATTTGGTACTGAAGCATTGCGGAGAGTGGCTGATAGTACTAGTAAATGTCATGTACCTGTGCCATCTTTCCTCCAACTCCACTCCCTGAAGTCAGGGACCACATCAGATAGGGTGGTTTCTGATGATCTGCTCCCACGTTATGACGAGATGATGCCTACCCTCGTTGACGCAGGCAGCCCCATAAACCTTGTTGCTCATTAGTCCTTGCTGGACATGAGCACGATTATTAAAGTACTGTGTAGTTAATGTGTCAGTGAGCTCTGGTTTGCTGATCCATACTACTTAGGCATTTTGCATGCCACATCAAAGCAAGTCTGAAGTAATGTCACACCCTGTCAGTGCCTGATGTTGGGCTCTGGAAGAGACGTATGCTGTACAGGAAAGAGCTGAAAGGCCTTTATCTTTTCAATACCACGACCCACCCGTAACTCCCTCAGATCAAAGGGATTAACAAAAAGCACACTACCGAAAATCTGATGTTATGCTCATCCATGCGATTGTATACTGTTTTCAGAAAATGCTTTCAGAAAACATTATGTCATCCTTTGTAAGGATATCTTTGCGTAGATCGCATCTAAGCTGTTGGAAAGCTGAAGGGTTGTGAGATCACAATTCCTGTTTGATATTTCCGTCTCGAATCAGGTGCTCAGGATGAGTTGTCCGTCCCATTTATTCTTGGATATCTGTGCGCTGATAAATGAGGGCAGTTCTTCATTTTTCAATCTTAATTTTCAGGAAGCCGCTACGCTCTTCCGATTATAATTTGAGATTTGAGTGGTGCCATCACCATCTCTTGTCAGAGGACTGCACAGTGTTGCTGCGCAAAAATGTTAAGATTATTTTCTTCAGGATCAGTATCCCATACAACATCTCTAGTCATTTGCGCTTTCAGTAAAGAAACGATTTCGTTTGATAAAAAGAATAAAAAAAGATAAGAAAAAACCTCCAGCTGAATTGTCTTCACCTACTCTGATACGATACTGCCATTAAAGGACTTTAATGATCAAATTTAGTTAACTGCTCCTAGAATACTGGTCTGACCTGGATTGAGGAGCTCGATTCCCCGGAAGCAAGGGAGAGCAGGCATACACCAATTTCAGCAGGAGGAGAATCATATCGCTTGCCATCTGGAAAGTTATATAATGACCATAAAAGGTGACGAGGTGGCTCAGTCGGTAGCGTATGGCTTGCGGTCTAAAGACTTGTGTTCCGGCGCGGGTTCGAATCCCACTTATCTCAAGTCTAGCTGAGCAATGGTGTCTGTTGTCATACTTTCCCCTCTAGTAGAGGCACAACACTTTGCACCTCATCACTTGGATATAAAAAGTGGAAGTCCCTCGTGTGAAAGAATCACAAACCCAGACACATGAAAAGATCCTGAATCGGCATTCCGTTATCGGAAAACTCAAGGTGCATAAACCGGTAAAGTGGTCCATCCCAAGTACATACAACTGACCAGCTAGTTGCACACGGGCTATCCAGCTATCTCGTCAGAAGGAAAAACGAGGACAAAATAAGATTTGGCGTGTTTATTACCCTCTTTGCCATTGCACCCTCATTCGGCACCTTGGAATAGGATGGCGGCCGTATTTAAGCATGTATATATATATATATATATATATATATATACATATTGAAACAATAAAAAGGTAAAACGGACCAGAAACAATTGATAAATAGTAAACCTTTGAGCAAAGAGAATGAGAAAAGAAAACGAAACCGATGGAAGCCCGTTTTCTGTGCTCAAAATTTCAATATATATATATATCTTAAATATAATTTTTTCATTTATTTGTCATAGTCATTATTGATATGTAGGAGGATGGAACCGCTCTTGGCCCTAATCTACCATTGAAGCCATTGAAGGAGTATGGAAGAGCTGACAAATGGGACAAAATAGGGGTACCAGTGAATTGAAGTTGAATGCTCACAGACGCCATTTCGAAAAATGCACAAAACGCCTGATTTGACCCTTATTTGACCTTGAAAGTGACCTTGAGAGGTGATAGTGACCTTGAATTGCAGAAATGATATTTAGAATCACATTCTCTAACCCCGTAATATCTTCCACATGGGATTCATAACATTAATCAACATTTTCAATTTGTAACTGCAGTTGACCTATAACCCGGATGGCGGCCATATTGGATTCCACCAATATGGCGGCCCCAAGGGTTTTTAGTCTTGGCGCCCATCAAAAATCGAAAGAGTATGGTACAAGGGACCTATGAGCCAAATTTGGTGCTTTTGGAAGAATCTGAACCAAACAACCCATTTTGAGCCCTTAGGCCCCCAACTATTCAGTATAACATATGTACTGGTTGGAATGAATGCTGGTGAGACTAGGATGGCATCCGGTGGTTCTGCAGCAGAAGACAACTCATCCAGCAGCCTTTGCGAGCATTCTCGAGCGGGCTTTGCTGCATCGTGGGATAACTGAGTATCCAGAACAGACGTCGGAGAACGAAGTTCAGAACTTTGGAAGGAACAAGTACGTCCGACGTACTTCCAGAACAGACGTCGGAGAACGAAGTTCGGTACTTTGGAAGAAACAAGTACGTCCGACGTACTTCCAGAACTGACGTCGGAGAACGAAGTACAGTACTTTGGAAATGAAAAGTACAAACGACGTACTTCCAGGGCGAACGACGGAGGACGACGTACTCTAGAAACGACGTCGGGAGTGAGAGTGAAAATTCACTGGTCAGTGTGTTGGGTGAATTAGATGTGAGAAGTGAGAATGTGCCTTTGAATCAGATAGTGTGAAGTGCAAGGTGTAGACTGGTGACGTACAAGTGGTGGGAAACTTAAGGTTTTATCCTCTTCATAGAGTGATCGTATATTTCGATCAAACGGACGGTCGGCTCGGTCTGCATAAGTGCCAAGGCCCCGTTGTTCGCTACAGTATTCTAGAGCCGTCAGCTCCCGAATGCTCTGGCCCAGCTCTTGAAGTGACTCTTTAGGTTTGCGTCGCCTCGTTCGTAACTCCGCCAGAAACATCTCCGCCTTCCCTGCAGGACCAAATCGATGTTTAAGTCGCCCCACTAGCTCTTGGTAGGTTAGTTTTCTCCCCGTTTGTTGCACCAGTACCTTAACTGCAGGACCTCTCATGCTGGCTGCCAGGTACTGCAAAGCCTCCTCTTCTGACCACCTGTTTACCCCAGCACATGCCTCGAAGTGGGTCAGGTAATCTAGAATTGGTCCCTTTCCGTCGTACCGGTCCGGTGTCATCCTCACTATTACATCACGACCCCTCTCGTGATGCTTGAATTGCCCCTCGTCCCACAGCTCAGAGCGGCGCCATGGGGTGCTGATTCTTATCGGGACTCCTCTCTCTGGCACCGGGTTGGTTGCCGCTGTCTCCCTGGTTGAATTTGATGCAGTCTGCCATTGTCTCGTCTCCGCCCTTCTGTCAGCTGAAGGTGGGTAGTAATCGTCTTCCGTTACATCTGCCCTTGTACTGTCGGCCCAGCTCCCTGCTATACCTCCAGTCGTCCTCCCGCTGCTGTTGGTGCTGGTTTTAGCCCCCGGAACGTCATATTGTGGTGCTAAAATACCACCCCTGCTTCTGGTCCCGTCAGCTGGCTTTACTCCACCAGTCCTCCCTGATGCTGGTGGTGGTGGCCGCCTCGTACCTATTTCAGCCCGAAGTTCATCCATCATCCGCTCCACTTCTACCATCTCAGACTGCAGCTTCCTCCATAGCTGTGCCGGTGACAACTGCTTTGCCATGGCTGGTTCCTAATTCCTTAGTTGCGCTGGTTCTCTATCCCCTTGGTAGCGCTGGTTCTTTGATCCCACTCCTGACACCACGTGTGGCGAAGTTGGTCCCGGTCGCAGCTATATATATCCCACTCCTGACACCACGTGTGGCGAATTTTGTTCCCGGTCGCAGACATATATCCCACTCCTGACACCACGTGTGGCGAAGTTGGTCCCGCTGCGATGTCGCAGTCATATATCCCTGGTCCTACGGCTCTATGTGTGTTGTGAATAACTTGTTGGTAGATGTGTGATGATAGATTGGTGTCTACGACGAACTTCGGTCAGGATGGCCAAGCTAGGCGCGAGTTCGTTCGGCCGCAATATACGGCCCAAGATACCAGTTAATTCCTACTACCAATTTATTTCTACCAATTATCCATCAACAGTCCATCATACCAGCTTCGCACATTAATTACGTCTACCAATATCTTTACTACCACCAAGGTCCACTCACCTGCACTCACTTAAAGTTCTCACGTAGGAAAAATCACTCTTCCCTCGATGGTTTAACTTCCAACTGGTAGTCTTTAATTCCGAATACTTCTGCTCAACAACAGTCCAATAGTCCAATACACATTCACAGCTTACTGAGCCGTCCCGGTCTTGCTACCATAAAATCCCGAACCTTAAGTCCCGTCCTGGCGGCCTGTCATGTACTACAGATCTAGGCTAGCTAGCGATCAGGAACACACTATCCTGACCATCGCCTTACTAGAACTGCTTATACACACCTCGAACTTCGAAAGTTCGATACAACTCGACAGCTCTGCACGTGCGTGTCAAACACAGATCTAGGCTTGACTAGCAATCAGGAACACATTATCCTGATCATCGCCTCCACTAGACTGTTCCGTCGTACACAGCTCAAGCTTTGATAGATCAATGCAACTCAACACGTACTAAGACATGTTTATTTTATCCGTCCCAACTCGACAACGAACCGACAGATTGATTGCCCTATTTTATTTTTACTCGATAATTATAAGCGTAGTTAATCAATATTTCCACCACTAAAACACCAATCTTGGGGAGTGACTCTCACCAAAACCCTACATATTTGGTCTCAAATTACTGGTATCTATTACCTCTCTTAGAATCTTAAATCATTTTATCCCCCTAATGCCCATATCTTACGTAATAGCCATAAATCTGGCCAAAACCGTGATTTTTGGACCCTGCGTATACCAACGTTACTACCAACAATGATCGATTACGCCTTCATATAATCGATAGTGAATTATACCCGGCTTATTATACATAAATCAAATAGCGGAAATAATCGATTTCGCTACAATATATATATATATATATATATATATATATATATGTAACGAGCTGAAAAATGGGGGGGTCCCGAATAGGATAGGCATTATAAAGGGAATGATAAGAAATTAGAGGGTCATGAAGTAGATAGGGCAAAGCACAGGGTGAAAGAATAAAGGGAATAAAAGGGAAGGAATAAGGTTCAGACAGCGGGCTTAGGGCATGGTAGGACAGTGTAGGGAACCAGACAAAGGGAATAAAGAAGAAGGACATTTGATAGACATCAGGTGATTTTTTAAAGGACAAAGAAATAGATAGGATTGGCAGGATGTTAGGAGTATATGTTTGATAAGGAGTTGAGGTGTTTAACGAGAATATTGTGGTAGTGTGAGTTAAATCGGGAATCCTGCTGGAGGAGTAAGTTAAAGGGCTCGTAGCGAAGCTGGGTTTTGTTTTATAAATATTAGGAGGAAGGGAGAGTGTCAGGTTGGGTTCGAGACGCAGGTAGGCTACGCAGGTGAGAGGAGAGGGTCAAGTCGGGGACAGGTAAGCGGATTGGTCGAAAGAGGGTTGTCAATAATTCAGGTGTGGGAAATTAATTAAAATGATTGGATAATGGAATTGTAGGAGGGATTTAAGGGTTAGTTTAAAAGGGCATGTATTGTAGGGAGAAGACAGATTTTGAGATTTCAGATTTCAGAAGACAGATTTTTCATCGAGAGATTTATAGAGAGATTTTCATCGAGAGATTTTAGGAGAGAGATTTCATCGAGAGATTTCAGGAGAATTTGGTGCACACTTGGAGAGAGATTTCTGGACACAATGTGGAGAGAACTTTGCCAGATAGATTAAATCTTAGTGAAGATGTAGCCCGTTGGCATCAAATTTTTGAACGTTGGTGAACGCTGAACGTTGTTAATGGAGAGAGAGCCGTGGGCCGAACATTACTTCTGACGTGGGGAACGCCGTCCGTGCCACTGTCCGAAGAGTTGCCATGTAGCAAGAGGAAAAAAGATTGTAAATTGTGCACAAACCCCACCCCTGAGGCCCACTAATGTTTTGAGGAGACCCAGAAGGAGAGGAGGCGCAGCCGGAGACCAGCCGCAGGTGCGACGAACGCGATTCAGGCCGAAGCGACGACGGCAGCCACCGACGGAGCTCCGGGTAACGTCGGCGACTAGGACTGAGAGAAGGAAGGGCTTCCATATCAACTGCAGTATTCCGCGGACAATTTCCCTCTCCCTATTAACCCCCCCCCCCCCTTTTGCACTTGCACCCGAGGCCATGTAAGTAAAAAATAACCGAGATTGAATTATGCGCATGCTTGGTTATATTGTATCAAAATGTTGAATTGCCAAGCAACTGTGGGTTTAAAGTGATTTAACAAGAGGAGATTTTCCCCTTAAATAAATACCAAAGTAAATTTATGAATTTGATGTAACGGTTGTTTAATTTTTGTCTTTAAATAAATTTAATTAATATTGTTGATGTTGTGGCAGGTGTGTCGATAAGTCCGAGTGCACTAACCAAATCTCCTCGCGCCTTACAGACCGGGCGCGAGCCCAGCCATCCCCTGCCGCTGGTAGCCCCAGCCCAGGGCGGTGAGCTGGGGCGGGAGAGTAGAGGGTTAGATATATATATATATATATATATATATATATATATCTAAGACGCTGACTGGACATTTCAATCGGGCCGTTAAAGCAACGTAATATTTTGTAATTCTTGTTATTACATTAATATAAGATTTCATGTAATACAGGCCTGTCATACAATTGTTTTTCATTACTGATTTTCAAAAGTTCACAGGTACGCATTTCACAAATACTATTTTTTCGTCCAGTTTGAATGCCTGCAGTAGGCATGTTTGTCAAACAAATAAATAAACACACACACACACACACACACACACACATGCACCACAAAAAACAAACACACACATGATCTAAAATGCTCTAATTTTTTCCCTGCTATACCATGTATACCGTGACGAACTCCCTCGTAGATCCACCTATAATCTTTAGACCAAAGACGTCTGCGGACTGGAACGGTGAGAGTTGTACCGCCTCCCTGTCGTGCTCATCGGACGCAAACCCACCAGTTAATCACTTCCACTGGGTCAAGGTTGGAGCAGAACTCGTCTTCAACTCAAGTCGGACTTGTCACTTCATTCATGCTCCCGGGGGATTGGATGACAACGAGAGAATCGGAACACTTTTCATCGAAGACGTCCAGGCCTCCGACTACGGCTCTTATCAGTGTATGGCCTATGACGAGGACGGAGAGCGAAATTTGACGAGTGCAACGCTATCTCTTCTTAAACCAAGTAAGCACAAACAGGAGTGGGGAAGTTAGGGTATGGCTGTAACTACTGCTTACTTAGTCCGGGGGGGGGGGAAGGAAAATATCTGTATATTTCAGTATATAAATAAGTAATTTGGGATTGGTTTATGTCTAATAAAGGGGAAGATATACCGCATAGACAAGTCGGAGATTACGTGTTTGTCATTATCAAATGGTGATATTGACTGCAATGGACAATGATCAAAATGATCATGTTTGCCCAGTAATGCCAGGATACTTGTTATTGTAGGAGACACACAATCACTGATAATAATCTCAGTTATGAGGTAAAATCTCGAACAGATTCTTACACTCGCTCCAAGAAAGAATGAACATACATGTATATTTAGATGTTTGAATCAAACATAGGCTTGCTGGTTTCCTTCTAATATCGGATGGGGTCTGCTTTCCACTTCGTCTAACACCATTTTGACTGAACTCATTTGGTCTATTAATTTCGTCTAATGCCTATTAGTTAATTTTGGTCCAATCCTAACTTTGTTCTAATGCCAAGTTTAGCTAATTATCGTTATATCTAATAAACTGTGGATATTAAATGAAATGGGCATATCCCATCTGAAAGAAGATATATTGGTAATGAGGCTAAGTGGCAATCGGACTGAAGGGTCATTACAAGAATCGGTTGTAGACGAAACGGGATGAGACTATGTGGGTTTAGACTTTAGTGGCTATTGGCCGAAGTGAGAGTAGACTAAGTGATAGATCACCATTCTTTCTAGAAAGGCGATACGAATGATCATGTTTGATGATTTCCCCAAGGCCAGTTTTACCGACCAAACATTACAGCATACCCCAGCAGAGCATCAGCATCCTCCATCCACGTTGCTTGGCAACCAAACCGCAATAGCAGCATGGATGGCACTGGCAGATTAGAATACTGCCGGGATAATACGTCAGAGGAGGACTGCAACACCACCACCAGTGCATCAGGTGCAAATACCACTTTGACCGGACTCCAGTCGTTCACCTGGTATCGATTGACTCTTAAGTTTACAAACTGCTCTGGGACTTTCAGCACTAAACCCCTGCTGGCATCGACAGCTCGTAAGGATAACCCCACATTTGGTTACTTCTCACGGCGAAATAACAGAATGTGCCATTAAACGATATAGGTTTCTGATCTATGCTTCAGTCTAGGTGTATTTATGATTATTTGTGTTTGTGTGCATGCGTATGTGCGTGTGTGTGTGATGTGTGCATGTGTGTGTCATTATGCATTTTAAGCAATTCAGGGAGTTGGATGTAATTAGCTATAAGGTTTACTTAATTCGATAATACATGTAACACTTCTTGATTACTTTAACATATTGAATAGCGTATTCTTTTGCAAACAAGTTGGTAAATATTTAGTGGTCTACGGGAATTCCAAAAAGAAATATATCTTTATCCTCTATTATATAGGTTTTCCCGCCCAATTTCATCAGATTTTCATTCGAATTAATGAAAGGGCGTTCAATTCAAGCGATATTGGCCACTGCTCTACTCTTACGGTTCATTTTAATTCTTTCAGCATTCAATGTCGTTTCATGTCATTCGTTTTAAATTTTATTTCATTCGGAGAAATTCATTCAATTTAACGACTGAAAATTGGCACTCAATTTCGCACCAGCTGGATAGGCGTTCATTTCCGTCCCAATTACCAGTTTCAATTTCATTTTTTAGGAATTCAACTTCGCATTTTGAAATTTCAAATTCAATCAACATGAGAGGTTCCCATGCGTTTCTACGGGTCCTTTCTTCTTCTTTTTTTTCTATGATACATTGGATTACTGTCTACAATTACATTTTAATTCAAAGTTTCATTTATTCAGTTTAGTCTAATAGTTGTATTGTCTGTATAATCTTGTCTTCCACCTTCAAACTACCCCATTACAGTATCGATGTAACATTAAGAGAATGGCTATATCTCAAAATTTTGTCTATAGCTACTTTAAGGCAAAAGTCCTATTTCAAGGTACATATTTTTTGTGTATTCAAATAGAATGATGATGGAGTAACTACGAAGAATATAACAGACAACGAAAAATACTGCTCATATGTTGTAAATGTTTGTCTTATCGTGAATTGAATTCCTTAACTTTCTTCACGACGATGCTGATGGGAATTTGAACGGGTTGCACCTGTATTTTTATGAACGGTCTTTTAACATGTTTATTTGAGAAACTCACTAAATCGCAGGTTGATGAAATTAAATTGAACGAACTAGTTACTTTTTGAATGTTGATCTCGGTAATCATTCAAATCTACTCGAACTTGAATGATCCCATACTTAAATCGAAATGCAAATCTGATGAAATTGGGCGAGAAAACCTATATCACAGGACTCTATGCTTGGTGACTATTCAAAAGTGAAGACTGTGCAATGTTGAGAGGGAGACCTGCGGATTGTTAACAAAAAGACCGGTGATAGGGCCTATACACTGTACCAAGGTATATTGTGTGACGAATACGTCATCGCCACATCTAATTTGCATTTTTGATTGCGACAGATATTACTGCTTTATAACTTGAAGCTAATTCCTTTTGTTCTGATTTTTTTCTCATTGTCACCATGACCATGATGAAGCCTTGTCACCCTTTGAATATGGTTAGTGTTCCTATTACCCATTTTGTTGGCATATCTTTTATAATCCATAGCCACTTCTTCTGGAAAATGTGTAATTTGTATTTTTGCAACTACAGGTATGAACATTTCTACATAATGTATAATCATGTACAATTAGTGAGACCAGAAAAAAATAGATTATAGACTACAATACATTCTTGTATGATTTGTAATATCATTAGTACGATGCAAATCTGAGCGAAATCTATACTTACCCATATTAACCTAATTTCTAACGTATATTGTGTAAAATCACTTCATAACAGAGAATAGTACAGTAATTCCAGGTTGTGTCTTTCTCCGGTATAGGCTCGTTTCTGTAAAGATTAAGAGAGGGCTTGATGGGGTAACATAATGTGCTTGCCATATTGTTGCAATTCGCATAGGCTTATCTGATGCAAAATAATTTCATGTAGTCATTCCGACACTGCTCATTCATTTACATGTTGTATCTCTTGTCAGGCAGCAGCGAAGTAATGTGATTGGATCACGATGGCAAATCTCCTCAAAGGTTACTCAGACAGTAGGACAATATATCGATACACAAATATGACGCACCCCAGTTTTATCTTCATTTGTCTTTGAAAAATGTCATCTATTTTCATTTGGCATACGATTAATCATCTACATTCTCTTAACCACTTGAGGCGAAAGCAAGTTAGATGAAGGAAAACGGAGGACAGTTTCGCCTCTGTTGTTGCCAGAACTATATTCGTACGTGTTGTGTGACTTGAGTAATCTGTTCGATTGGATACTGCATTGAGAAGGCTGATAAAGCATTGTACTGTATTTAAATGACGGTCTGCTCTCTTTCAATTTCCTCATATAGTACTAGCCACACGAAGCATTACACCGTAATACAAAGTATATTCACTTTGGGGACAGCTTGCCCAACGACTGGGGACAGCTTGCCCAACGACTAGAGCCAGCCGTGAATTTTATTCAGGTTACTTTCTTGCGTTTACACAGACGGGCTCTCATGTACTTCGGCCCAGGGTTAAAAACCAGAGGTAAAAAACTCAACGAGACAAAAAAAATTCTCTGGAAAACCTTTGACCTCACAAAACTCCGAAAATCTTCTTTATAGATATATATACATGTTCTGGAGTGATACCGTTGAAATGATTGTATGACAGTCGACTCTATTCGGGAACCAACACATGTTAAATTAAAATCATAAACGTATAAGTCCGAACGAGTTGAAGGCGCAAGCTAGAATAACTGACGAGCCTCACGCCCTCGAATACCGCTACCAAACCCACTGTACTCAAGACGCATCATTCCTGCATAATTACATGCAAATTCCCACATCGCCTCATATTCGCATAACGTATGCAATAGAATTCTCATTAATGATTCCAGACAACTTTTGCCTGCTATACGGTGTACCGCAGGCAAATAATATTATCTATGTACACATTGACTGAAAAGGCACAAGAATCATACAAACATATTCGCGGGGACACACACACACACACACACACACACACACATCCTTACGCTAAGACATAAACATACATGCAAATCAGTGAATTTCAATCTTTAGTGGAAGAAAGACGTACAGATCCCGTGACCGTTTCACTAAAACAATTGAGGACTTGAATGCATTCTAGGTTGCCGTTGACCCCTAAAATAATTTCTGGAGTTTTGAAGAGGGTTAACTGAGATAGACTTGTCTTGAGAGGGTTAACTTGAGATAAACAAGTCTATCTCAGTTAACCCTCTTCAAAACTCCAGAAATTATTTTAGGGGTCAATTAAGCGTCTTGATCAAAACACTAAATTGTTTCTGTGTTGTTTGGTTTTATATCAAAGAGACTCTACAGTTGGACTGGTTGAGGTGGGGATTCTTGTTTTGAACATTCCTAAGTGAGATAATGAAAAACCTCTTATGAAATATGAAGGAGCATGTAATTTTAAGAAGGATTCAATGTTTATTATATGAAAATTTGGTTTTCAAATGGCCGAGATATCAAAAAAAGTGATAATAATAAAAGGTGACAGGATACGCCTTTTAATAGGATCTCTTTGTTTCACCTTGTTTTTGGATATCTCGGCCATTTCAAAACCGATTTTCATCACACAAACTTTTGATATCCCTCAGAATTGCATGCTCTTCGACATCCCATAGAGTGGTTTATATCTCGCAACACGTTAAAAGCTAAATCCTCACGTCGACCAGAACTGTACACATCCTTTAATCTATCCTTCTTCAAGGCATCAAGCTTGAGTACGACCTGCAGAATGAGACGTTGGAAATATTAAAATCTTCGGAGAACGTCACCGTGCCCAACGAGATCTGCTTTAAGCCTTCCAAGGCCTTAGATCCCAGAGACTGTTCAAGACCTAAGGAGGAGCAGTGCGTTTCGGCTGGCTCTACTCTGCACAAAGTGGTTCCCCTGAATAGTGGGTTTGTAGGTGTCGTCAGCTACGGTCGGCAAACTTGCAGTGCCCCGTCTATCATACGAGGTGAAGAAGATTCCGTGTTTTTCGTCATTTCATAAACGTCAATACTTATTTCACACCATGTCAGTTTACAAATGGGGGGGGGGGGGGGGTATCATTGACCGTGACATCCCCCACCGTCCCCATCGGCAATGTTCCGCCGCACCTGACATTACATGTATTATATGTTTCTTTTTTTTTAAGCGATTATGTTCGTATACCACAATGAAAAATGTCTAAAGAAATCGAAATGGTGACACAAGGACGCTTCAATAATTACTTATGTTTCCTGACACTGCACAAAATTGTTTTAAGTCATGTGACCCTTGACCCCCTCCCCCTTCGCCCTGCATACACCCCTACATATTTATCAGTGTTCGGTACTTGAGTTTATATACTTTGACGAAAGAAAGCTAGAATTGTAGTGAAGAGCATAATACCGTTTATCCATGATCAATGTCGTTAACGTGGATATTATACTCCATATCGAGATGATAATGTTTTAATGTATCACATTTCATCAGAGTAGGCCTACATTATAGTAAATACAATTTCCAAAGCGTGCACGCACACTCACAAACAGGCATAGTCTTATTTATCAACATAAAATCATAATCATTATCGGATCTGCTTTCAACCGATTGATTCATACTTTCTGAAGTGTAACAAAGAACCCAGTGTGGTGTTACAACTTATCCCAAACTGCGGGTGAAGTCACTACAAAAATCGTATGTTTATTGATTCCATACTGGTTACGTGGTTCATGTGTGCTTGGCTGCCAAAGTTTCAGTCTCCAATTAATAAAGAGTGAAGATAACAAATTTTGTTATCTTCACTGAGAAAATGCTATAAACTTCTTTGTTTGTTTGTTTGTTTGTTTGTTTGTTTGTTTAATAGACCTCAAAACGCAAAACCTGTGACCATTTGACCCAGCCAGCCTTCTTTGCTTCTTTTTTTTTTTCTTCTGTTTCCTTTCAATCTAGCTAATTTTGTCCTACATCATATTATAATTTCGTCTTGATAAAGAGCAAGATAATGAAATTTGAAAGAAGAGTACTCATAAAGGATTACGTAGATGCAGGATTCATTCATAAGCAACAAAGAATGATGAAATCAATTCTCCAAAACGACAAGCTCTATTTTCCAAGTGGATTCTAAATAAATTCTTTTGGGCTTTTATCAACAGAAATACTAAGATATTTTGAAGCTATCCTTAAGACGTCATACTCTAAATCACGAGGCAACTTGATTAAGTTCACCTGAAACTAACTTCTTCGCCGGCTCAAAGAAAGAATGAAATAAATGAAATGAAAAAAAATAAATAAATGAAATTCTTTTATCGGTACGTTATATGTAACCCGCGTATTGATTCAATGAAAAAGACAATTTGAATGGCTGCAATATGATTTTGATGCTTGAAGCACCGAAACCGATGGCTGTGACAGACTGGACCAAGATTTCACTTGCTACAGTCGTCGTTGGTCTTTCCATCGTTGTCATCGTCCTCGCCTGCGTCATCGTGGTCATGAAGACAAAACAACGGTATTCACAGTGATTCTCAATGGTCTAATTGCAATGACATAGGGAATCTGTGTCGCGTGCACATGGCAATCAAATCTCTTTCACCATTTGTATATGTCTGTTACGTCTGTAAGTTGTCTGCTGTGGTGATTGTTGTATTAGTAGGCCTAAAATAATTTTGGCAGTCTTTATTTTTCTCCAACTTTCTTTTTTTTTTCTGCCTATGTTAAAAGATTATCCACTGAAAGTCCTCCTTGTAATCGTTATTAAAGGATATCAAAGGATAATTATGATGATTATTTTTGCCAGTTTGAAATTTGAAGGAATAATTGCTTGTGTGTGTGTGTGTGTGTGTGTGTGTGTGTGTGTGTGTGTGTGTCTGTGCCGGTTTAGTTTGTATTATTTGTGTGTCTCTGTGTGCTTTGTTTGTACCTTTGAATATGAGTTCGAATACGCTTATGGGTTACGGCATTCACTTCCGCACACACACACACACACACACACAAAACGATCCGATTCCACGTCTTGTTTTTGTTTTTGTTTTCGATAAGTATACATGATGTATGTTTTGCCCATGTTCTGTTTTTTCCTCTCATTTAAGGCTGTCGTATCTTCAAGCAATATGATTATTTGACGACAGTCTTCTGCATTCACACTCCCAATACATGGGCCATAATTCAGTCAGATCATTTGATTCACTATATCCCGAGTGGTTCCCAATTGACGTGTTTTTATTCTTTTCTTCAATCTGTATACGTATATCTCAGTTATGTTCGGATGTACACACTGTATGTTTTATTGTCTTGAAAATAAAAAGAAATGACTGTATTTCATTTGTAATAAACATTCAAAGCAGTAAATTCCTAATAAATTCATTTGAATGAAAAAAAAAAGATGAGTGTGAATCAGGTTGAAGATTAAGTTTAGCATTATGTAGCATCAATATAGTCCCCCTCTATGTTCACGTGTCTGTCTATTCGGACCTTGTGTAGACTCGTTTGAAGGAGTCTTTGCACATCTTTGTTTTTGTTTTTTTTTTTACTTAAACTATGTGTGTTTGCTTGCTCTTTAAGAACCATGACACTTAAGCGTATTGCTATAGAATCTGCACACAAATACAAATTAATTGTGCTCAATTTGCATGACATTCTTGAATGTGATCTTTTTTTTAATATACTGCACATTTTTTATTATTAACTTTAACATTCCTCGTAACACTGTTTTTTCCATCTTCATTACCTCAGCACCCATTGCAATAAAGGTATCAATTATTGTTATTTATACACTGTACAAATTTATATGCATTATTTCTCTCACTGAAGAAAGTGAGGATGTACATTAATTTTGTATATCACGTTACTGTGGAAAAACGAAATAAATTTGAACTTGAACTTGAATTTGAACAGAGATCATTAACTTTCATGTATATAATCTGCCATAGTTAAAAAATTGTAAATCTCACTGAGAAGTGCCGGTTTTGATACCTTACAAAATCAAACTGATATATGAATATATAACATGTGTCAGACAGGAAATTCCGTCGTCAATTTTTGTTTCTATTTCTAATGTCTTACAACTTTATTACATAAAATGATAAACTATATTGATATTAAGGATCTGTCTCTGTCATTGGTATAGTAATATTGTATCAAATGATGGAAAAGAAAATGAAATTCGTATATTGAAAATCATGAAGCACTCATTTTTCCTTTCCTTTCTTTTCGTCCCTCCCCCTTGCGCTTAGAAACATTGTATTAAAAATTACAAATATAGTGTTGTATAATTATAATTATAATCAAAACAAGACTATTATTATTACATTTGTTATCATTATTATTATCATTATCATTATCATCATCATTATCATTATTATCATCATCATCATCATCATCATTATCATCATCATCATCATCATTATCATCATCTTATCATCAATTACATGTGCTGTCGGATTCGCAATTTTATATACGTATATTCAGGAATCACAGCAATCCTACCGGGCCTTCCGAGAAGACGTCCGTCAATGATTCCGTCACAACACTTGAACTTGCCGCAGTCAGTGCGCCCTCGAACTATGTTAAGTCTTGACTCGACGACGCGTAGTCATTCCGAATACGCATCTCTTTATGACACAGCGCCAACTCGGCCCAATGGAACTGGTCAAGCGCATGCTGACGTCATCAATAACATCGTCATGGATCACAACTATGAGACGAGAATCAAAGTGACCTTCGGAGATGAAGGGTTTGCAGTTTATGATGTTCCGGTCAACAGCCAGGTCAACGAGCAGTCGCTTGAGGATTCTGAACACATTGACATCGTTGATTGATTGGGAGATGTTACGTTTAGAAGCATATTAACAAAAAGGTAACACTAGCACAGGAGCGACGGCAATGCATAATTTTGGTATAACGTTTACAGCAAAAACCAACAAGATTCTTTGAGCTATCCTTCATTGTGTACATAATACATAGAATATACGTGTATGTATGATGAGTCATAATATCACTGATAAATGTTTTCAGACTTGTCAGAAGTGTTGTAAAGGCTTGCCACAATATTACCATAGTAGTAGCCTATGTAGTACGTTCCTTACAGTGCATTTGAAAAAAAAAAAATTGTGAACACAAGCTGATTTACACTGCTGTGATTTTTCCCACTTGCTCTTGCATGATTGCACAGTGTTGATAAGGAAAGGATTACGCTAACAAAATATCTAAATAGACATCATACATACAACGTAGTCGTAGAAATAAGAGTGCTAAGGTACTTAAAGGACTCAATGAAACTCGATGTACATCCAACACAATACTTGCAGTATCAATAGAACTCATGTTAAGTCTAAAAGTAAGTTGTCGATGTATGATGGACAGTCCCAATACTGCACTATAATAGATGAGAGTCCTCAAGCCATTAATTGATATATGTGGAAAAAGGACTATTGTGTGTGATATCATTAAACGTAGGATATTGTAAGATAAAAATTTGGTGTATTGTTTCTCACACGTAACGTTCCATTAGGCAACTTATCATTAGTCACGTGATGTCAGAGTAGCGGCAGCATTTTGAGTGAGCTCCCGAAATCCATATCAACTTACTGTGGAAATACGCGAAATTTTGTGCTACTTGCAGTTCAATATGGACGTGAGGAGAAAAGATTACAATTTTCGCCCACAGACAAGCCAAAAAAAAACTGAATTCGTCATCTGCAATGAGAAAGGAGACGAACCAAAATCCTTCTAGGAGCTCTAGTACACACGGCGCCATGTTGAGAAAAGGAGCGACGGGAGGCGCCACGGGAGGCGCCACGGGGTTTTCGGGTGGCGCATCGCCTACCGACACGTCTACTTCATCAACCATAAGTGACGCGTCTCTGCTAGAAATCAACGACCAGCCTACTGCTGCCCCTATTGCGCCACCAGAGCTCCTCACGTTTATGAAGGAGATGAAAGAAATGTTCGCCACCTTCACGACTCAGGTAAATTCCAAACTTGATACAGTGGTGAACGAAATCGCTCTTCTTAAATCTGACCTGAAAGACACAAAAAAGACTGTTTCGGATTTGGAAACTGGCTTAACACACACCTCTGACAGGCTAGACACGGTTGAGAAGGCCACTGTTCCTCAGCTTCGTGACCTCATCGATAGCAAGATAGCAGAGCTGAACGAAAAACTTACCTTGAGTGAGATCCATGACAGGAAACAGAACCTGCTCATCTACGGTGTTCCAACGAAACCGAATGAAAACATCCATGAAACCGTCATCGAAGTTTTCTGCAGCTTCCTGAATATCCCCAAGAAGGATGCCTCGTCCATACCGCTCATCAATGTCCATCGCCTACCCACATCGAACCGTAGTACCTCAGCCTCGGAGCCCCAACCGCCTGCAATAATCGTCAGATTCGCTCGCATGCTGGACAGAGACAGGCTGCTGTATGCCTACGACCATCGTCTGCAACAGCGCAAGCAACCTTCACCACCTGGCAGTGACGCGTCCCCGGTCCCACTTGCCTCCAGCCGTGTGTCGATCCGTACCGACTTACCACCGATGATGAAACGTGAGAGAGGGAAACTTGCAACAGTAGCATACAACATCCGTAAAAACAACGGCCTGTCCACCAGGATCAAGATAGTAGGCACAAAAGTCATCCTCCAAACAAGAAAACCTGCCAGAAGTGGAGGAACACCGGCTCGCTGGACAGACTGGTCAGAGTAGCCCATCAAGCATGTAAGGTGTTCATTATGGTTTCTCATACATTTCACTATCAAAATCTCATTTTTGTCCGTTTTTCTGTCCATGCAAATATTCCACGGTTACTTTCTTTGATTTCTCATCGAATATAATTAGATACGAATGTGTACTCTATAGACAATATAATCATAAAGTGATGTAATATTCACATATATTATGAGAATCTGACGAAAGTTGTCTGTAAAATTGAAAGGAATAATGTATTTAAACAGCTAATATAGGATTTGATATATTGTATGAATACAGTAATTGATATGATTTGATTTGACCTTTTTTTTCACCGCATAGTAATGGGGTGTGCAGACGTGTGTGTTTCTTTGTCATTTAAGAAACAGTTCTGATATGAATTATTCAAAATCTGTTTCGAAGGCAGTCTGTATTCCCGATTATTCTATGTAGACCGTGAAACGGCCGTGCGACGCTAGTCGCGAACCCTGATACTGTACCTGATATAATCATCTTTTTAAATGACAGTATGACGAAGTCAAATAATGTTATAATGGTTTAGATGAAACGATTTCCAGTTTTGTAGAGAACCATGATTTCGATTGCAATACTTTCACTGATTATTATTTTTTTTTTGAAAAAAAAAAGAGCAAATTTAATATAAAAGAGAAATTTATAACATACGTCTGAAGAAGATTGTGTTAAATCCAATGGTTATACAAGAAATCGTGTTCCAAGGATGTGGAATTTTCAGTATTTATCGTTTACATTTTCCCTCATTTAAGTGATAATCACTGTCATCATGGTATTCACTCGTTTATTCCCCTCACATAAGAATGTTGAAAAAGTAAATGATATCATGAGTATATAGGATATAACGCCTTTATATTAAAAAAAAAATACACCCTTTTTTATTTCGACAATGCCTCTAAAGGTTTGAATGCCCTACACTTTTATTAGATATCTCTGTTGGTGTCAAAGCTCAGAGCGTTACTTATACTTATTTCCTTTTGTATTCGTGGGATTTCAATATTGTGTGAAGACTGACATGTGCGCCTTATAGAGACACACAAATCCGATATGTACTATAATGTTCGTACCTTAGAGATACACAAATCCAATATCTACTATGAACGACCTAATGCAGATCTTCTTTTTTTCTCTCTCTCTCTCTCTTTTGGACGCCATAAGACCACCTGAAGTTCATACATTGTTTTCCAAGTCATTTAATTCCGCTACAAATCGTCGCCTTTTACACTGTTTTTGACTACGCAACCGACTTGAAAAACGCTCGGTCAGTGAACTCTATCCTTATCTACCCTTGAACTACCTTTACGTAAGACCCAACCATCAATTTGCAATGCATACATAGTTATTCGTTTCAGTTCATTGTAGGCAAGTCACCATGATCTGTATTGAGATAGGTTCCCCTTTTTTGTTACACCAGGCCGGTATTTCCGATCCACACTGTAGTTACTCAAACCTGTCTGAATTCTTAACGTGCTTGAAACTCACTACTTTTCAATGTTCCTAAGTCTAGTTAAGGACATTAGGATAGTGTCGGAATGGCCAATGAATACATCGTGTTAGATTTTGTTCAGCTGTTTCGATTCACAGAAATTTAGCATGTCCAAACCTCCTTGGTATGTCGAGCTGATTATTTAGAAGCCATGAGCTATCGAGCAATGATCTTCGAATTACGTAATATACAGCTATGCCCAATTTTTTGTCCACACGAAAACGAGGGCACGAATCTTTTGATGGTTATTCATCTCCAGCAGCATGTAGCAAAATATTTTATTCCCCATCTTAACCTATGGATTTGGTTGTAATTATCTCTGCATCACGCAAATGAAAAAGCAGTAGGCTTACCCTCTTTATTATCTTTGTTTTTGTTCTTGAACTGTTGACGCATGCCTACCTGATTTGTCTTGCTCTCCTTTTGTGACACTGACATGTATAAGCCAAAAGAAGCTCGAGGTCCCACGCAACACTGGCTGCTGACCTCTGTGTTTCTGAAGAATCGGTGTTTATTGTATTTTTTCAAACTTTTGTGTGCATCTTCAAATATCTGGGTTTTTGTTATCGCAGTACTGGCACATTACAATACCATCATTATCAAGTTGATGCACTATACGATGACTTAATCGACGTAACGTGTTGTCACCCCATAGTGACTAGTGATATACTTTCGCATACTATTTTTTTTTGTTTTTTCTTTACTTCATTATATCCATGTTCTGCCTCTCGACAGCTACAGCAGTCGAGATGTGACTGTTTGGTTTACTTATGCTGAAATCACATGGTGGCGCCAGTACCGGTCATATAATTAGTGAAGCATACTCCCCTTTCCTATGCCTAGCTCATATTCATTTTATTATCCTTTGTAATAAAAGACGTCTAAACTTAGTAAACTTCTGTTACTCCTGGGTAAAGCTTTTATGTTTCGAACTGATGTTTGACCGCTGATACGGTTACGTTTTCTTTTTCTTCATCCAGAGCTGGAAGAACCGTCTTTAATATCATGATTTTTTTTTTGGATTTTTTTTTTTGTTTTGTTTTGAAATTGAACAGTCTGATTGTCATGAATTTTGTCCATGTCACATTTTGCTCGCCTTATTATTGTGTAAATTGAAAATATCGTCTGCATTTTTAGTCAGACACCTGATGTAATACATTTTTGCGTATATACCCCTGTACTTATGAACGCGGCGTCTGAAGAATTCCATTGTTGTCGATAAATTTAAGGGCACTGTATTCTGTTTTTATGTAACAAATATTTTCGTAACATCTGCACGAGAAACAGGTCAGGTCTGTCATGTTCGAAGGACTTTGTTTTGGTCTTTTTTTGTGGGTTTTATTTTCTTTCTTCTTCGCCGAAATTCACGTAACGCATGACCAGTGCTGTTTCTTGGAAAATGGCGTAAACAAGTCATGACCTTTCTCATCTTTACTTTTCTTTTTTTTTCTTCGAATCTAGATTAGGATGCTCAGAGCAATCATGCAATACATATGTTTCACAAAGAACACAAAAATTATCCGCTGATTTGTACTTTCAATTCACTAATTTCTCTTTATATTTGTTTCAAGGACCTGGCCTCGCCTCGAAAGTGACTGTATGGTATGAAATGAAATATATATATATATATATATATTCTTTGTATATTCATAATATCTGCTTATGTATTCAAATGAAATATTTGGGTCTAGGGCAATTACCCCCTGGGCAATTACCCCGCACCCTTCCCCTGGCCCTAATCGTAATCCTAATCCTGAACCTAACCCTAACCCTAACCCAAACTCCTAACCCTAAACCTAACCCTAACCATAATCTCTACTCTAACCTTACCACCAACCAGTAATTGGCCGGGGGGTAATTGCCCTCTCGGGGTAATTGCCCGGATACGAAATATTTTAATGAATATCCGAGTGTGTGCTTTCTTCATTATGACGACCTGGTTGTCACCAATTATATGTTACATTTAAATAACTGAACTTTATTCATGGTATGCGTAATCACATAATTATGTTTGTTGTGTGTTTTTTTTTTTTGACAGTGACCTGAGATAAACGTTGGTCACGGGTATCTGAAATTTTGCTGTCCGTCCTAAATGGCCTCAGTTGGGCGTTTATTGGTGAATTTGATAGTACAACATGCTGTCTCACGTAACTTACGATTCGCAATATCTGTTGGATGAACCTCTGGATTCTGATGTTTATTGGATCGCGCAACCAATTTGTTTTTTTTTTCTCTCTCTTTGCTATTTGTATTCAGGAAATTACGTAACTTTGAATAGGTACAGTTCTTCAGTGAACTGCGCACACATGTGAGGAAAACTACTACATATTCTTTTTTTTTTCTCTCTCTCTCTTTTCAGTGGTATACAGCTGTATGCTAGATAGGGGTTAACGCTTAATCATAGACGTTGTTCATTTGTGTATATTGAATACACTGAAACTCTTGCTGCCTGAATGATCAGACCTTGCTGTCATACTAATGCATACGTGTATTTTTGCTTACAGAATGGTCTGACTACGGTTTTTCGTACAACAGTTATTATTGTATACAAGAATATTAATGAATGCATATGCAAATGCATGGAAACGTTATAAGTTTTGGTGTTTTCTACATGCATGCATGCACAATTGGTACATCTGGTAAAATTATTGTTCAATTGATTCATTATTAGGAAAACTTTGTACATAGATCTCGGTCAGCTTACTTTACTCACTTTCATATCTTATATCCCCTTTCCTTATTTCCTTCTCCTCCCCCCCCCCCCCCATGTGCTTAGTACATACGCTGATCAGTACTTTTTTTTTATATCTTATTGCATTTGGTAAATTGCAACGTATTTACTTTTCAATAAATAAAGACCCCGAGAGGGAGCTCACCATTTCTAGATGCTGGATATACTCATCGTTTGGTGACAGAATGAAGATATTCACTGGCCAACTCGTTTCACTCCTGTTATTATTGTGCATTCTATCGGGGGGGAGAGCCTACTGAGACATTAGCCACGTTATCTATTCCTTGTTTCTTATATCTTTTTATTCTCTCTGACACTATCAGCACTTCGTTTCTCGTTAACAGCCAACTAGCCTTGTTATACAGCTCGCATGAATACAAAGAGCACGTACCTTTCACAGTCACGCATGTTTGCTGCCTACTATTCTACCTTCCACTTGCTTTTATTTCACAGTATCACGTTTGGTTTCGGTCGTGCCAATTTCTATGTTGTGCCAACGTTAATCACGATTGCCTTTTCGCATCAATGGCGCGGATAATACACCTAGTCAGTAATGTCTCAATCCAGAATGGATGACGGAATAGATGTACCTTTTCACTCTATGTTAGACGATGATTTCTTTGATTTATTCAGACAAACTACGCCTGAATCTGATTCCTTAGAAAAAGAAGTCTCTAACAATCGTGCATTTTTTTTTATGAGGACTTAGTCGCTGACAACATTAATTCAGCAGCGGAAGAAATACAGTATGATTTTAATGACTTGACTCAAGCTCCATTGTGTAATTATGTCACTATGAATCAATTTCAAGATATCAATAAGGGTTTTATGAAAGATACATTTTCTTTGGTACATTTGAATATAAGAAGTATTAATAAGCATTTTGAAGAATTACAGTTATTGTTAGACAATCCAAACAAATCTTTATTTTCAGTGATCGGACTCACTGAAACATGGTTATCCTCATGTCCAAAACAATCTTTTTCGCTTGATGGGTATAATATTTTTGCGAATAATAGACCGGATCGCTCTGGTGGTGGAGTCGCTTTATATGTTTCAAATTGTTATGAATGCACTGTACATGAAGAGCTTAGCAAAATGAATGACATTGTTGAGTCACTTTTCATTGAGATTACTGTTCCTGGTAGTAAAAAAATTGTGATAGGTATTATTATTACAAAGATTTTTTATCGTATCTCACTGAGCTGCTTACCAACCCTTTATTTATAAACTCTGATTCCTTCATATTCGGTGATTTCAATATTGATTTGTTAAAACACACAACGGATAATATCTCGGGAGAATTTCTTGAGACATTCTTATCCTCTTCCTTCTTACCTCTTATTTCGAAACCGACTCGCGTTTCCCGTCAGTCGGCCACTTTAATTGACAACATATTTAGTAATGTTATAACCCTTCCAGATTCGTCGATAATTTTATCAGATATCACTGATCATTTTCCAATAATGACACATTTTAAACTTAACCATATTAGCAAAAGTTCATCCCAGCCATCTTTGAGGCGTAGGGTAACCCAAAAAAAATTGTCTTCATTTTCTGCTTCTTTAGATGATCTCAGTTGGGATAGTGTGTTTGATACTGATGACATCAATTTGGCTATGAATAATTTTTTGGATATTTTTAATAATCATTTGGATATTTGTATCCCTAAAAGAAAAGATAAGCGAGGGAATTATAAAACAACGCCAAAGCTTCCTTGGATTTCGAAGTCCATTTTGCGTTCGATAAATAGAAAAAATAAATTGTTTTATGTATTTAAAATGAAAAGAACTGAACAAGCACGATTGAAATATACCTTGTATAAGAATACCCTTATTAAGATAATACGTATAGAAAAGAAAAATATTATTATAAGCAATTAGAAAGATATAGATGTGATATAAAAAGTACATGGAATATATTAAAACAAGCAATGAATGTATCAAATGAAAAGTCTGGTATATCGAAAATAAGATATAATGATGAAATTATTGATAATTCTGTGGATATAGCAAATATTTTTAACACATATTTTACAACAATTGGAGAAAACATTGCTCAAGAAATTCCTGATACTAATAAACACTTTTCTGATTTTCTAAATCAGTATAATATGCATTCAATATTTTTTACTCCTACCACTAGATATGAGGTTATTGATATTGTCTCTGGTTTGAAAAACAAAAAAAGTTCAAGTTATGATGACATAAGCAATATGATTTTGAAAGGTGTTATATCTTCTGTTGCGGATCCTCTGGCACATATCTTTAATTTGTCAATGTTAACGGGTGTGTTTCCAGAACAAATGAAAGTAGCTAAAGTTATTCCTATATATAAGAATGGAGATAAGTTAGATATAAGTAATTATAGGCCTATTTCTTTATTATCCTGTTTGTCCAAGATTTTACAGAAGATTATATATAAAAGAACGTTGAATTTTTTGAAAATGTATGGTGTTTTTACAAATTCGCAGTTTGGGTTCCGAGAAAAGCATAGCACCTGCCACGCTTTGTTAAACTTTGTTGATAAAGTAGCACATGCTTTAGATAATCACTCTCATATGATTGGTATCTTCCTGGACTTCTCCAAGGCCTTCGAAACTATAAATCATGATATTTTACTATACAAGTTGTCTCATTATGGTATACGTGGGAAGGCCTTGGAGTGGTTCAGGAGTTATTTAACTGATCGCAAACAATATGTTTTTTTGAATAATCATAACTCTGATATGAGAGAATTTAAGTGTGGCGTCCCACAAGGTAGTTTGTTGGGCCCGCTGTTGTTTATTGTTTACATTAATGATTTTTGTGTTTCTTCCGATGTTTTATCTTTCATACTTTTTGCCGACGATTCAAATGTATTTTATTCGCATGAAGACCCAAACACCCTTGTGCAGACAGTTAATTCTGAGTCAAAAAAAGTATGTGAGTGGATACGAGCAAATAAGTTGTCTTTAAATATCCAAAAAACTAAATATATGCTTTTCAGTAATACTTTAGATAATTTGAATATGGATATTTGTTTTGGTGATGCTGTTTTAGAAAGTGTTTCCCATATTAAGTTTCTCGGAATTACAGTCGATAATAAACTCTCTTAGAAATTTCATATTGATAATGTCTGTAAGAAAATTTCACGTAACATATGTGTTATTAATAGACTAAAATTTTCTATTCCTCAACATTCGTTGTTTACATTGTATTCATCTTTGATATTACCCTTCTTGAATTATGGAATTTTAGTGTGGGGAAACACTCATCAAATATTATTGGATAGGGTTTTACTGCTACAAAAGAAGGCTCTTCGCATTATTTGTAACACCGTTCCATATTCTCATACAGATCCTTTGTTTTTTCAAAATAAGATTCTGAAAATTAAAGATTTGTTTTTGTTTCAACTCGGGCAATTTATGTATACTTATAATAATAACTGTCTTCCGTCTATCTTTAACTCCATGTTCATGCGCAACCGGACATATCATGGATATCCAACCAGACAGTCAAATGAATTTCATTTACCTTTATTAAGAACCGTGCTTGCTCAACAAACTTTTATTTATGTAGGTCCAAGATTCTGGAACTCCCTTCCCATGGACATACAAAATGCACCGTCATTGAATTCTTTTAAAAAGAGATTGAAGAGTTTTCTTCTGAAGTCTTATAATGCAACCGAATAAATATAATTCTGTAATGTATTTTCTTTCACTATAGGCAGCATTCTCTTGAGGCATCGACCATTTTTTACCGCGTTTAGTATTTTTGCATTCCTCACGTGCCCTCACGGTTGCAGTCTGTTCCGCTGGAAAGCAGCTCAACACTGTTTCACTCTCGAAAACGCGTGGGTATTTGTCTCTGTGGGCTTCGCCCCTTGGTGTATGCATCAAAATAATTTAGGTTTTTTCTCTCTCTTCTCCCCATTTTCTGTTCCCTATTTTCACACTTTTGCTTTCTTTTTCTTCTTTCTTTCTTTCTTTTTTTTTCTATTCCCGACTTTCCCAGTTTCCCGCAATCTTTGTAGTTGTAAGTTTTTCACCCCCTTTACTTCCCCTCTTTCCCCTCAGAGGTGCCCACATGTTACAAGCATAGTCTTTTGAGTGGGTACCTCCACTTTTTTTTTTCACAGAATGTATAAATAGAGTGTATGTTTCTTTTTGTACCAAACATAAGGACATGAGCATGTTGTTATCCCTGTCTGACTATGTACATATGTATGTATATAATCAACGACTCGCATGCCAAATGTATCATATTGTTTTTTTGTACATTCTGTTGGAAAAAGAGTGAAAAATAAAGTTTGAATTTGAATTTGAATTTGAATTTGACTTAAAGAGAACTTAAATAGGTATTGGGTGCACTCGTGACCTGCACGAAGTTCTAAGTTTCCTGACTTTAAAATAACATTTGGGAATTTGGCAAAACGAGGAATCATTACATACACATGTAAATACCACACCTCTGATGCGAAGTATATATTGTTTGTTTTATACTGTTACATATTCATTCGTATGTATACATTTTGTATAACACTGTATACTTTTTAACTTATACATCTTTACTTCTTTGCTCGTATGATTTGTATTACAAAATGTATGTATAGCATTTTTTTCGATGGAAATAAGGTAATTCAAGTAAATTTAATTGAAGTGAAATACCCAATTTTCAAACTTTTTTTTTTATGGAAGGACGTTCATACAAGAGCTGAAAACATGGAATATCTGAAGAAATAAACTACTATCATGACTATAGAATTTCCGTTTTAGAGATATCAACATACTAAGAATATAATGCCACTTAAGTTGTGTCGTGCACTGTGCATTAGTTGATGTAGCGTCTAATAATTCCAGTTACTTTATAGATTTTCGTTTTGTACCTGTTAGATATAGATGGGTGTGAACAAATTACCTTTGCAGAGAGAAAAATAAATACAGGAAAATAGTTGTCATTAATGATGTTCGTGGTAAATTTGGACTAACTTTAAAGGGATGGTACAGTATTGGTGGAGATGAGAATTGGGCTTTAAACTTTTTGCGAGATACCAAGAAAACACTTATGAAATAGTACAGAGCGTACCATTTTAAGAGGAATTCAAAGTTTATTTGATGAAAATCGGGTTTGGAATGAATGAAACATCCAAAAACAAAGTAAAACAAATCGCTCTGTTTTGGATATCTCAGCCATTTCAAACTGATTTTCATCAAATAAACGTTGAATTCTTCATGGAATTACATGCTCTTTCATATTCCATAATACCTAGTACACACCGACGCCGAATTGACGGCGAATTAAATCGGCGAGGAAAGCGGCGGCAAAGCGTAACAAAGCTTAATTAAAGCGTAAAGACCGTAATAGAGTGTGAGAAAGCTTTGAACAATTCGGGACATTCGGCAAGAGCGCCAAAAAATTTTAAACTGTTTAAAAATTTGAGGCGATCTGTCACGAATTTCGTAAAGCGGGGAGAGCGTATTAAAGCTTATCAAAGCGTCACAAAGCTTATCAAAGTTTTGCTAAAAGCGTAGGAAAGCTTATCAGGGACACCCTGTATAAAACATAATAAAATAGAAAAGGCAATAGAATTAAAAAAATAAATAGAAAAACTCTGTGGAAAACTTAGTATTCTGAGTTTTTCACAAAGTTTTTTTCTATTTGTCTTTTATTATATTTCATTTTTTAATTTTATAATGTTTTATATTTTATTTCCTTTGTTTTATTTTCTTTGTTACAATAAGGGTTATTTATCTCACATATAAAATTGATTTTCTTACTATTTTTTTTAATTAGTAAGAAAATCAATTTGTAATAATAATTTGTAATACTCAATTTAACAACAAAAAAAATGCGTATTTTAAAGATCTTTTATCGCACATATCTAAATTTCGAATTCTACAACTTGATTTCTTTAAATTTTCACTCCTGATTTACAATAGTAGTATTATCTGATATTTCATGGGAAAAAAAATCAATAAAGTCTGTATTTATATTATTTACAAACAGATGAAATACATAACAACAATAACATCAATAATAATAATAACATCTTCACAAGTACACATAATACAAAAATTATTTCAAACTTATATTAAAAATAAACAAAGTGTGCATATGGGAGAAAGTTCTTATTTCCAGAGACACAAGTCTTTATCTTCATCATTTGCTTCTGACGATATCTGAGCCACTCCTTTCTTAACTCAATCAGGAAGTACCAACCCAGCCATCCTTTGTTGCCAGTCAACAGCACCCACTGGAGAGACGAAGTATTCTCTGAGATGATCTCGCTGATGTCTGGCATCCACAGTGGCGAGGTTCCCCCTTGCAGGTGGTTGCGGAACTTCTTCCCAGTGAGGTCCATCTCTCCAGGCCCCTGGTACGAAGTTGTGCTCTTCATCTTTGTGGTCCACCTCATTGGCTGCCAGCGCCACCCTCTTTCTCAGCAGGTTGTGGATCACCACAGTTGTCTCCACCAAATCTCTGACGTTATCTACCTTCTGTTCCAGTGTTCCCAACAGGCACCGAAACCTGTTGGCCAAGATGCCAAAGGCATTCTCCACCACTCTTCTCCCCCTTGAGATCCTGTAGTTGCGGATCCTGTGTTCATCTGTAATCCCTCTTCTACTGTATGGCTTCATCATGTAGCTCTTCAGGGCAAAAGCATCGTCACCCAGGATGAAGAAGGGAATATCAGGCTGATTTTCTCCAGGGAGAGGGCATGGTGGGGGCAGCCCTATGGACCCATCTTCTAGGCATTCGAAGAGCTCAGAGTCTGTGAATATCTGGGAGTCAGACATGTGTCCTTTACCTCCCAGCTCAATGCAGATGAACTTGTACTCTGCATCTACCAATGCCAGCAGTGGTATGGAGAAGAACCCCTTGTAGTTGTGGAAGAGACTGCCTGTGTTTGCTGGCTTCTTAATGGCTATGTGCTTTCCATCCAAGGCACCAATTGCATGGGGGACATATTCCATCTCTGTTCAAACTGCTGGGCAAGGGTGCTCCATGCTTTAGGGCTGGTAGATAATGTTGAAGACCTCATCTTTATACGCCTCTACAATGGCCCTGCACACTTCTGGAATCATCTCTGATATGGTTGAGATACCACATCTGAAACCATATGGCAGTGATCTGTAGTTGTCCCCAGTGGCCAGATGTCTCAAGGACGTAGGTGATTGCCAATTTGAGGCCAGCTGACAAAGGGTGCCTGTAGTTAGTCTCTTGCTTCTGGATGACTGGTGCCACTCTCTCCAGGATCTTATCGAACACCTCAGGGGTCACTCTGGTGAAGTTTCTGAAGGCAACAGGGTCCTCTAATCTCAGTTGTGTGTCCAGGAGGCTAGTGAACTGGCCGTACTGCTGTCTTCTTTCTTCAGTGAGCCATGGCCTGGTCCAGAAGCTCCTGATGAATGGTCTTCTCCCTCCTGCTGGTATAGTTCAACCTCCTCTTGTCTTTGCTGTTCTTCCTCTCTCTCCTCCGCCTCGAGGGCTAGGATGTAGTTATAGAGCAGGGAGACAAAGGTCATGTCTACTTCATAAAGATGGTTCATACTCTGGTACATCTTGAAATTCCATATCTTGTTCTTCTGCCAAAGATGCAATGATTTCGTGTGTCTGCTGCATCTTTATATATGCTCTGGATCAGAGGCGGGATGCAGTTGGGATCTCGAAATTTTCCATTGCGTAACAGAGCTTAACAGAGCCTATCAATGCACAAGAGAACTTGATCATCGTATCAGAGCGTTATTTAAAGCGTGATAAGCGCGTCAAAGCTTATTCAAAGAGTATTAAAGCATATCATATGTTTTGATTTTCGTTGATTGGAAATAAACTATGATTGAATTGAACAGTAGAGTTAGTGGTTCCAGTAGTACTACCAAAGAGAATAGAAGCTACGGTAAGAGGGTATACTCCTGCGATTTCGCGTAGTACGCTCATGGGCGAAAAACTGACGCCATTAGCTGGCACACCGATAGAGGGCGTATTTTACGTGATCATAACCCTGATTTTATAGTAGTGATGTTTGTCTGCCTTTCATTTTCCCCCTTTTTAGGGGGCATACAGGGGAAAAGATGTAATTAGGACTTCGTTTTGTCATACAGAAGTATCATTCCTGAAATCAATCCTGAAATGCAATTGAAGAAATGTCATTCATTTTCCAATATACAGTCCCACAAAGTTTGAGCTAAAGTAGCCCGAGAGAGAAAGAGATAGACGTCGTTTGTCAGCTCAAATACAATCTGTGAAGGACTACAGATTGAAAAGTAATGAAATTTCTTCAATTTTTTTTTTTACGTATCGATAGAAAATATACTTCTGCTGATATTTTGAGGCCTGAAACACAATTCTACAGCTGTGTTTCTCCTTAAAATGAAGAAAATGAAAGGAAGGTAGGGTTTTCTCCACAGGCTCACGTGTTAAGAAGCTCGCGGTATTATTACTAAAATGGCCGCCGTTGGGCTCCATATGGGGCTCCACGGCGCGCGCCGGCGTACTACACCCGTTTGCGTGCGAAATCGCGAGAGTATACCCTCTTAGCGTAGCTTCTATACTCTTTGGTACTACTAGTAGGCCTAGTAGTACTATAGTAGTAGTAGTCATGGTAGTAGTATAGTAGTAGTAGTCATGGTAGTAGTATAGTAGTAGTAGTAGTAGTACTAGTACTTGCACCAGTATTTGTAACACCGGCACTTGTTTGTGATCCACCTTTCCATGACGGTGCCTTTAGACTGGGGACTGCGTCGGCTTTAAGCCTGTAGTTGGTCTTGAACCCCAGTCTAGCTTTCAGTAGAGAAGTTTGTTCTCGACATCCGTCAAGAAAGTGGGCACTGCAAATACGGCTGCTGTTGGTGAGCTGGAAATCGGAGCGTGTGTTCCTGACGAACTTAACCCACTCACGAGATACAACTTGACTTCGCGGAAACTTTAAAAAATTAATATTTGAGTTCGCTTTAGAATTTCTGGTACATCCTCCAACCACGCAGGAACTAGGCATTGTGAAAATTATTATTATTATAGAACCTCCTCCAGGACAAACAAAAACAAAGAAAAACAAGTTAATTCCTTGAAGGCTTGATTATAAGTAGTACGCTCCGATGTCCAGCCTGAACTGCAACTAGCTCGCTCCCCCGCCAGCGCTAGCCGGCCGGTGCTGTCGCTGCGCTGCGCTAGCCTTGCTAGCTCGCTGGCATGGCTAGGCTGGTCGGACAATCGATATCGACGACTCCGATCTTTGATGTCATCACAATTTAGAAGTGATAGTGCGCCGCATGCGGCGAAAGTATAGAAAGTTTAGAAAGTTTTCCAAAACCGAGGAAATTGCATCCATTATGTTAACAAACTCTAGAACAAAATTCAGAACAGCAAAAAACCCCACACGACCACAGCATTACTTAGAATATAACATTTGATATTATTACATCATTAACAAAAAATTTTCAAAACCATTATGTGCCACGTTCGCACGTCCGGCTCAGTCGACGGCGTGCCAACTTCGCATATTCTGCTCAACAAACAAAGCCGCCAAGACCGATCGATAAACCGCTAATTATTGCTAATCTAGCGGCACAATGAAATCGTTTTTCGTGCTTTTGTTCCTCTCATCTATACGACTTGCATTCTATGTGGTGGTCGACTTTCAAGCGATGTTCCAAACTAGATTTGCCTAGTACATTCTAAGTTTCTGTCACGGTTTTATGTGCAAAAGTCATGCCTTTACAGTAAAGTAGAAACTGGTCATTCAAAAGAAAATTTGAAAATAGATTCGTCATACAATTTATAACGTAGCAAAGCTTGGCATTCCTCTTTGACTTTGTCTACTATTATGCCCATCTTAGCAGAAATTTGTAGAAGTTATACAAATCGGAAAAACAGAATTCTTTCTCAAAGCATGACTACCTTGACTACCTTGACTGTCTCAGAATAACGTGGCACACAGGGGGTTTCCACCATGGCACATAAAGTGTTAAAGTGTTGTATAATTTATTGCCAGTGAAGATGAATTTGCTCAAGTGGAAAATAAGTAATAATTCTAAGTGTGATGTTTGTCAGTTAAATGAGGACATAACACATACTTTTATTACATGCAAACTGAACAGAAGTTTTTGGAATTATATTTCTTGGTTAATTCAGCAAGTTTTTCATGTTTCTGTTGACATTAATATTGCATATTTGCTAAAGAGCAATGAAGAAGAGGAAGTAGATGATTTTATGAATATAGCTTTTTGGTGTATTCATGAATTGATATTGCTGCGTAATTACAAAAGTGTTGATAATAGAGAACGTAGATTGCGATATATATTTTTATCAGAATTACGAAAAAGACTTGAAGTAAACACGTTGTGACAGACCTTTGTTTAATTTTCCAAATGATTTATTTGATTATGTTTGAATTTCTCTCTAATTTATTTATGTTAATTAAAATTTTGATCTCATTTTTGTTGTTTGATATATGAATAAATGTTATTTGAAAGAAAAAAAAATTCTATGGAGGAATTCACAATTTATTTAATGAAAATCAGTTTTGAAATGGCTGAGATATTAATAAAGTAAAACAAAGCGGTCCTAATAAAGGTGGGTCCCACGTTTTATTAGGATCGCTTTGTTTTGGATCTCTCAACCATTGCAAAACATTTTTTATTGGAAACTTTCAGCTCGCAGCGACAATACTATTTCTTGAATATGAACACACACACACACAAAAAATGGATTGTGCGAGTTGGCCTACAGTTTGTAGGTGTGACAAGGTTATCCAACAAGGGTCCATATTGGAGGATATGGACCATAAAAGGTAAGAGGAAACTCTAAAACAAATCTGCAATCATGGCAGACTTGTCTGTTCATATGACCACTTTCATCGACAGATCCCATTTCAATGAGACATTCAACAATCCGTAATGATAACATTCAAACTTTAATTGAATAAGTGCAACTTGTCATTGTTGTCTTTAAAGTTAATGTGCTCAGTCATGCATGACATTTTTCAAAACAATTAGTTACTATTGAAAAAAATACATTAGAGAACTTTTTTTTATTGTTGCAGTAGTCGACTGGAAAAGAGCCGATGATATTCATCCCTTGAAATGTATGTGATGAAATTATGACTGATAAACAATATCTCTTTAAAAAAGTAATATTTTTTTTTATTCTACATATCTTTTATTTGAATATGTCTCTCTGACTCTTCTGTCGTCAAAGTTCATCCAATGGTGGCAAAATTAAAATGTACAAAGATCGGATCCTCCTTTCGAATAGCCCGTTGTAGCTATGTGAGGTAAATAAGTCAAATCTGATTTTGCGGCCACCTGTCTTCCCTGCCGGAAAGAACACAGTGTGAACACAATGTGAGTCGTCAATTCACAGTGTGAATCAAAGCATTACTATGTGAACACTCTGTGAAGACCACACCACAGTGTGAAATCATCTTCACACTGTTGAATTCGAGCGTTTTCACATAGTCGATTATTATGAACACTCTGTGGGGCACTTTATTATTTCCTGCCGTATATAGCCACTAAAAACAAAATCAAATCTCCCGAGAAAAGACATGTTCAAGACACTGTCTACAGCTGCCACTTGTCTATATTACAGCCATTTTCCGTCTCCCTTGGGTGGCCGTTATAGACAGGTTTGACTGTAGTAATGAGCAATAATTATAGACACACAAGAACACTCAAGAGAAATTGATGACAGAAGTGAAATACAACTTGGCAGAGTTCGTTGTCATGTCCGTAGGCATCATTCTACATAGTTCGTCGATACATTACAAATACCGAAACAAAATCCACACCCTCCTCACTCATATGGACAGACCATGATAAAAAAAGTTCTTGAATGCTAAGCAACAAATCAGTCGAGTGGACTGCGAAACTTTTCCACCAGTCCTGTACGACGTATGCTATCTTTCAAACCACAATATGATATTTGCTGAGCTGTGGAATAGACCTACACTTAAAACTGTATAGTGCTTGCATTGTCTATAAATACAGCCTAAGTGAATTCGGGAAAATATCATTGCGAACAAAAGTCCATCGAGAGCAGGAAGTGGTCACTGCCAAGTTTAGAGACACGCGAAGGCAATTATACAGCGCAGTCTTAGTAAGCTTTGCTTACTTGAGACCACACAGTAAATGCACAGTGAGTGGAATAGACACCGTTGAGCTGTCACTATGGAGACCAAGACCTTGGCATTCTATTTGATCGTCTCGTTGATCTTATCCTGCGTCCAGGAAGGTAAACGTCACTAACTGCCGATCATATTTTAATACACTTGTGATGATAGTTGCCTATTTCAAAACTATTTTCCCCTATGATTCCATTGATCAATCTTTTTGATTTGTAGTTGAGGTTGTGGAGGGATGACACGTGTTGACGTTTAGCCATAACCACTTGCATTCCAGTAATAATATGTAGGCCCATTTATTCCATTAAAGAACGCACATTGTATCTTAAGCCGTGGTCACAACTCGCCGTACTTGCAAGTGCGTGCTGTCTACTTGCAAAAACGTGGGCAAAATTTGGGGATTCGTACGTAGTAAGTACCGCCTCAGTACGGATTTTGGAGCACGCAGACACGCCGTAGCACTTTTAGGACACGAGGAACTTTCGCTGCGTTCGGGCTACGGATTCACCCTAAGTGCGGGCAACGTACGTGCCCTATACAGCGAACGTGCGTACAACGCACTGACTCCGTGCGTCTTTTAAAATTTTCCCACCGTCACTTGCTCGACGGACGGCGCACGTAGCACGTACGTGTTGAGCACGTAATAAGTGCGCAGCCCGTGCTTATTCGACACTTCCCTTAGTTCAACTGCTCAATAGAGCACGCAGACCGAACCGAACTTGCCAAATAAGCACCTGCTCCGCACTTAAAGACCTAATAAAATGGTTTAGGCATTTTTTTCTCAATGATGTAAAAATATTAAATGTTAAATTCTAAGTAATTCTATGGTTGTGCGGGGTTTTTTACTGTTCTGAATTTTGTTCTATATTTGTTAACATAATGGATACAATTTCCTCGGTTTTGGAAAACTATACTTTCACCGCATGCGGCGCACTATCACTTCTAAATGGTGATGACGTCTAAGAACGGAGTCGTTCACGACGACCAGTCTAGCCGCGTAGCCAGCGAGCTGGCAAGGCTATGCTAGCGCAGCGCAGCGACAGCCGGCGCGCGGCCGCCGGCGGCTGCACTGGCTAGCGCTGGCGGGGGAGCGAGCTAGCGAGCGCATAGCAGGTGCTGCGCTGCACTATTGTCATTGGCTAAGCCTTTAGACAAAAGAAATGAACTGTATCGGATTTAATACTGCCAATAATACAGATTACAACTGTGGTACGCTTGGATATCCATTATTTTCGGCGAACTCGTGAAATAGGCCCCACCACTACGTGTCTGTACTAATAGTAATACAAAACTACGGCGACTCACCTGTTTCAGCCCCACCGTGTGGCGTTCATCTCGGTAGGTAAGCACGGCGGTGGGGCTGCCTTCCTGAGTGAATACTCGTGAATGCGGCGAAATGACTTCATAATATGGCCCTCGGCTCGACTAATTTAACGGCCAATTTAACCATAAATACAACCCTATCCATACCTAACCCTAAACCCTAGGAGGACCTACCCTTGCTTGCTATAAACGCACGGGTACGGTGCACGCGTGACTGCGGTGGGGCCTATTTCACGATAGCCCCACCACCACTGCGTGTCTGTACTAGTTGACTACGGCGACTCGCCTGCTTTATAGGCCTAGACCTACTCGTAAATCCAGCCCCACCGTGGCATTCATCGGTAGATAAGCACGGCGTTTGGGCTTCCTTCCACAGTATGATTTTTAGCATAAAACAAAAACTACTCGACCAAAATTGACGATCATTCTTGGTATCGTTTTTCTTAGAAAATGACGCATCTAAATTACTGATCATATTGCAGAAACTGACTATGGGAAACTGGTTAGGCTTTTTTTTTTTTTTTTTTAGCCACGACCCACCCTGTAACAACATATCCCCCTAACCGTTAGGCGTTAGAGTGTAGCCTCTGTACTACTACCAAAGATTCTGCTATGACTACTTACTAACTAGTCTACTAGACCTAGTGCCGTAGTGGTAATAGTACACTACTAGTAGTAGTACTAGTAGACTACTACTACTAGTAGACTATTATAACTACTAGTAGACTGCTACTAGATCAACTACTAGACTACTGCTGGTAGGCCTAGTTTAACTTGTAAGCGCCGGCCGACGGGCCAGGCCACGGCCGGGACGCGTTTTTTTTTAAGACGGCACAGATTGGGGCATGGCGCGTGTTAAACCTATCAAGCTAGTAATCTGAGTGCTTGTGCTGAGCGGCGTCTGCTAACTGAGCACAACTCCGTGCTTATACGTCATCAATCGGTTCAGGGGTGTTGGTCACGTGACTATCTTTTTCGCAAAAGCTGCAACGGGGTCCTCCAAAAATGTGATATTTGGGGGAGTTTCTAGAAGCGATAAAAACCGGAACGACACTGACAACATATTTACATTGATAATCATGACATATATTTTACATTTCTTTTGCATATTAAAAAATTTTGCAAGCATTTTATTAGGTCTTTAAAACGCAAGTTGTGCGCAGTGATTTCTGCCATGTACACGAGCCGATCCGACGGAAGAGTATCATCATTAAATTCGTCTCCAAGATGTCCTGATGTTGGAAATTATATATTCATACTGTTCTATTTCACCTACCGGGCAGAAATGCCCTGTAAGGCTTATGGGATCGAAAAAATCGCATACACAGAGAAATGATTGCTATGTCACTAGAAAGGGCTTTCAAAACTCTTTCGAAGTTATTGTACACACTTGCATCATATTTTGCGGCACATAATACACAGTCAAAAACTGCTTGAAGAAGCAAAGCATATAGAAATTTTGAGCTCTGAGTGATCAGTACATGAAGTGACCTGGTTTTTGGAGTTTTGAAAAAAAAAAATACATTTAAGAGCTGCACAAGCATGGTTAAAAGGCATTGACCATCATTGTGTAAGCAGAACAGTGATAAAGTCAGTACCATTCTCTGAAATTGAGAATGTGTATATTTTGAAATTAAGCAAGGAAGAAATTTCTGTGACAGTATTACCTTATATAGGGCCTTAATTGCAAATGTGACACCTTCAGACTCAGATAAAACTGCAAAACCATAGGCCTACATTCATTGTTCTAGTAATATGCTGATAAATCTATGCTGATAAATCTAGCTCAAAAATGCCTCCATGGCTGAAATGCAACCACCTCTGAAACTGGGTATAAAGATAATAGACTTCATAACAGCAAATCATATGCATCTCACCTCCAGTGCCAATGTGTTAGGATGTTTCAACCAAAATAATGTTATACGATGTCATTGTATACCAGATATTGATAGTAGCCTATTAACCTACATCAGGTAGACAATGCCATTTTATACGTGATGTAACCTATGTCCTATACCTGATATAGCCTATTAACCCTTTCTCTGTCAGTGAGTCAAATATGCACACATTTCACATATTTCATTTAGTTCATTTATTTCAATCTCATTTTCTTTCAACAAAATATAAAAACCTATAGACATGAAATGAATATGACACGCAGAAGGTTAAACTACCATTTAAAGGACAAGTTCACCTTCATTAACATAAGGTTTAAGAGAATGCAGCAATATTAGTAGAACACATCAGTGAAAGTTTGAGGAAAATTGGACAATCGATGCAAAAGTTATGAATTTTTAAAACTTTTGTGTTAGAACCGCTTGATGAGGAGACTACTAAGGCTCGTGATGTCATATGAGTACAACAGTATAAAGAAAATGTAAAGAAAATGTAACATATTTTCACTTTTTTCGCATAACAAAAGAGCACTTGACTTGCCTCTTTCTAAAGGCAATGGGAATAATATTACCCATAACATATGTCAGTAATGAGTCAAGGGAATGTGTACTTTTTTCAAAAGATGAAATTTTGTGAAATTCTCTTTATATTTTCCTTATATTGTTGTACGCATGTGACATCAAACATGCAGTAGTCTTCTCATCCAGCGGTGACTGCACAAAAACTTCAAAAATTCATAACTTTCATAACTTCATAACGGATTGTCCGATTTTCCTCAAACTTTCAATGGTGTGTTCTACTAATATTGCTACATTCTCTCAATCCTTATGTTGATGAAGGTGAACTTGTCCTTTAACGTATGGAGGAGACGTATGATTATACATCTGAAGAACCTCGGAAGATGGTCCTATAATTAGGCATACCCCTAGCATCTGACGGGGGAAAAAATCATCGCACTTGCACGCACTTACAACATGCGACAGAGTAGGGATACCGTGCGTGAGCAGCACGTGTAATTACAGCCTCCGCAAGAGAACGTGGCAATCGCACGCAGATTGTAAGTTGTAAGCACGTACAACTCACTTACCACGTGCACAACGTACGACGCCTGTAACCCCTCATGGCCAGGCGTGGCGTGCGGGCCACGTACTTACACCCTGCGCAACCGTGCGAGTGTCGTGCGTTGACGTTCTTCCTCCCTGCGCTAGTCACTACCTCCCCACGTTTTTAGAAAAAAACGTGAATGCCGTGGCCTCCGCCAAGAACGTACGGACGAAAAGCACGCACGGCGAGTTGTGACCAGGGCTTAAATGAGTATAGTCATGCATATTATGACATAGTGTATCGTATGAAAAAATGAAAATCACTAAAAGAGACATTGTAAATTAAGAAAACATATCTTTTGAATTTTTTTAGAAAAAAGATATCAAAAGGTCTGGTAGATCATAGTATTAAGTTTGTCAGTAGTAATGAAACAAAAAACAATCAGAATTTTATTTCTCTTAGAAGTAAAGTAAACTCGTATCTTTTCACAGTTTCATGTCTGTAGGAAATACTTCATATTTAGACTATACCAGATAGTAGACTTAAGGGGGTAAACGCTGCATTTTTTAGTACAAATGTCCTACATGGCACAGATGTTCCCTTAGGCAATTGAAAAATTTTAATCTAAAGAGACACTGCAAATAAATTTTCATCTAAAGAGACTATGCAAATAAGCCTTAATTTGCATAATTTATGCAAAAATACATATAAAAATGTTTAAAATTATATGTGCATTCAGCAGAAATACCTAATTTGGTAGAAGTATTCTAGAGTATGAAGAAATAATTCCTGCAAAAATTGATTTCGTACCTATGTAAATAAACAAAATTTGCATAATTATGCAAGTTATTATGCAATAATCTGCATTTTTGAAAGAATTTCTAATCTATTAAGCACTGGATCTTGTAGTACAAAGTTTGAACCTGGGATGGATGTTCCTTGGGTCAAAAGCAAATGATTCATCTAAAGAGAGAAACTGTCTCGATGGAAACAACCTGTTATTTGCACAATATGCATATCAAAACCTATACATAGATAATCAGAACAAATAATCATGTGACAATGTCTAAATCGCTTTAAACTTAATATCCTAAAAGCTAATAGAATAAGACAATAATCTCGCAACAACACTCTTCAGTTGCTTGAATTGTTTCCATATTATTCAATTAACTTAGGCATTTTATGCATAAATTATGTAAATATTGATCTTTGAAATCATTTTTTACTATCAATTTTCCCTCATTGCATTAATGCTTTGCAGGGTGGAAAAAATAGCAATCGATAGTGACACTCTTTAAATTTGATTATGCAAATATAACAGTAGGGCCTACATAGCAACAGCACTGATATATGCAAATCGGAACAATAATGCTTACAAAAGGGACTTTTTTTTCCTTGCAAAGAGTACACAACTGAGGTCATGGTTAGAAAATCATTACAAAAAACAAAAACAAAAACTACTACCATAGTGAAAGCGTGAATTCTGATTTTCATTGTATTTTGTAGGCAACCAAGCGAATAAGAGGCTTTTTACATCAAACTGATTATAAACTTGTGCAAACTATGTGGATGCAAGGATATCTGCACACATTAAGAACTTACAAGCTTGAGCTAGAATCAAAGTCTGTTTCTGGAAAAAAAAAAGTTCCCTCAGTATACTACGAGCTGCTATGGCATGGCAACTGTGCTAGAAAATTTATACACAATAACATTGTGATAAGGCAATAATTTATGCAAAAATTTTCATGTGAACAATAAAGGAGGTGTTATACCTTAAGTCAAATAATCTCATTCTCTGACTTAAAGTCTGTCAATTCTAACAATAAATCAAAGCAGAAAAGATATGTTCATAGCCATATAAGAGTATACTAGATGGCCTCTACAATTACTAGGATGTGATTTGTCTACAGATCGTCACATGCTACTGTTTGAGAGGATCGTAAATGTCATATTCTACCTGGTTGTGATTGTTTTCCCTTGGAATAATGTAACTCCCTGGCGGTCCAAAGAATGTTGTATTCGACCACATACCAGCTAATACCTGTTAAGATGATCATGACCTACATGATCTTGAAGCTTTTTCCAAAACTAGTTATGTTAAACTGGTTTTGTGTAAAGATGTCAGAGGTAAAAAAGAAATACACATGTAAAAATGTTAAAGGTAAGAATGTCAAAGGTTATACATGTGTGCACCAAAATTAACTTTCATGCAACTCATATATCAAATGCAATGACGGTGGTAACTATACTATGTCACTGAATTCCATGTCCTTTCCTACTTATCAAGAGGAAACAAAATCACTTGAGAGGGGAGGGCTTAACATTTTTTCGATAATTAACAAGGGAGTCACTGTCGGGGAGAACATGCACAAATATGTACTTAGTTTCATGATACCTTGATTCACAAGAAAAAGTGAAATATAGCACTTTCATTAGAGCTTTGACCTTTCGGCAGGAAATTTCCAAGAGAATCTCCATTAGGTAATACATGTATATATTAAGTTTCATGAAAAAATCCTACAAGCATTGCATAAATATGAGGGAAATTGACCTTGATCTTGGACCCCTGACCTATGACAAATGACCACTAAATTCGCTTAGAAAATCCCTGCCAATACTAAGTTCCATGAAGATACCTTGAACCATTTGCGAGATACGGAGAAAAAAAGTGAAATTTTAACATTTTCACCTTACCTTTGACCTTTGACCTCTTGACCTGAAACTCTCTGGAGAATCTTATTTTGGTAGTACATGTATGCAGTCACTAAGTTTCAAGAAAATACCTTCAGGCATTGCATAGATATGGGGGAAATAATGAAATTTTGAGCATTGACCTTGAACTTTTTGACCTTTTACATTAACTTCTTGCCGATCTTACTTAAAAACGTCATCCTAGGACCAAGTTTGGTGAAATTTGCTTAATTCAGTCTTGAGTTATCGTGTAAACTGATACAATTTCTTAAGTCAACCTTGACCATTAACTTCTGATACATTCGGGTATTAATATGCACAATATGCTAATTAGGTGGTATTTGCATAGAGAAATAGTGTTTTGATATTGCAAGCCATTTCTTTTTTACTAAAGGATATGTATACTACTTTGGTAGTTTTTATCATAAAATGCAGTTCTTGGACTGTACGGAAAACTTTAGAAATAATGTTTTTACTTTACTTTCTTTAGTAATTAGGTAAATAAGCTGGTAAGATGGTTCAATTATACAAGTCTTTTTCTCATTTTGTTACATAGAGTGTACCTAACGGGTTATATCTATCTAGGAAGAGATTTAAGGGGTTTTTCATTGTGTACAAATCAATTTGCATAACTTGCATAATTATGCAAATTTCATGTTTATTTACATAGGTATGAAATCAATTTTTGCTGGGATTGTTTCCACATAATCTATAGAATACTTCTACCGAATTAGATATTTCTGCTGGATGAACATATATTTTTTATTAATTTTTATGTGTATTTTTGCATAAATTACGCAAATTAAGGCTTATTTGCATAGATACAGATTGTCTCTTTTATAGATGAAAAAATTCCAATAATACCGAGGAACATGTGTGCCAAAAAGGACGTTTGTACTATAAAATGCAGCGATCGCCCCTTTTTTCGCCCTTAGCAAGCCTACTAAGACTGTAACGATAATAGGTGAATACTGCCAGAAACCTTTTGTGACATACTAATTTTTGCTTCATAACTTTCTTCCTCCTTTTTGTAACATTATTGGAGCGTAGAGATTTGATACTGCCAAGAACTTAATTCCCAAAACAACAACTAAAAGAACTCATAGGACAAGGAAAGTAATAATCACAACGGTGGAAATGTTATGTAGATTGTTAACATTGAAAGGTTCATTGCAATGTCAACAGTCACACCAAGTTCATACGATTTTCGTCTTCAGGAACGAGTGAGAGTGAGCTTACAGTGTCAACTTCCCTCCAAGGACAAGGAGTCGAGGGATTTGATGTGGTCATTACTTGCACGTATCATCCGCACTCCATCATAACGACGTTCTCTAGCCTGAAGTGGTTTGTGGATGATGATACCGAACTGGGAGGTTGTGCGGATGAAATACATTCCACGGGAATACGATGCGTCTCAAGGAAGGGGGACAGTTCAAAGTACTTATTCACTGCTGATGGCGAATGTTGTGGGAATATTACCATAAAACGACTCACCAACGACGATGAAAAGACTTACCGCTGTCAGGCAAGCACCGTGTCTGGCGTCGGACAAAGTGACACGAAACTCACCATTATACATCCCAGTACGTTCACCGTTAATTTATTATATCATGGTTACCTTTTTCCTGAAACAACGTTAAAGCGAAATGTTCCCACGACTAGGATAATCAGTGGTGTTATTCAGGAAAGTTGAAGAGAGCCCGCATCTCTCTGGTGCATTGTCCATAAACAATAAACAAACAATATAGGGCGTTAAGTTGCCTCTGAAGCCATCGTGTCCGAGGTACCTTAATGCCCTTATCATTCTCACCCGGTTTATGTAATTTGTGAAAAACATTGTAGCTTGTAGTGAACAATGCGTTTACACTCTATGCTTTCTCGCTTTCGCTTCCTCCCTCGACCCCCCCCCCCCTCCTCTCTCTGTATTATAATCGTGTATATTATAATACTGTATAATAAATTATCATGTTATATTTATGAAATATTTCACATGATTATATAATGTTAATGCAATGAAAATATGTACATTCACATACCACATAATAAAATAATATGTACACACATACATATGATTTCTATGTACATTGTACTATGTTTTTCATTTCTTTGTATGTATATTATGATTAAGACATACAGTGTATCTACATATGACACGCGACGTATGATAATACACATAAAAATCATGTCTGTGTATATGCGTGCACCATCATAATTATCTGTGCATGTTATTGCTCAGACAGATTGCATTCGCCATTATAGACTACATCACACAGCTCTATCCCTACATAAAGCTGCCATAAGCGACTTAGAGTAATAAAGGACATGTGAAATAAATTACTTGCATCCATTGTAATGTGTAGGATGCTTATGTGTAGATGTGTAATATTATATGTATGTGTGTATGTAGGCCTACATGTGTAATGTCTATATCACGTTGATATATAATATAAGTAGTATGTACATACAAGACAGTGTATGTATATGTACATGCATATGGATAGATCTGCCCCCCCACGGAAAAAAGCAGTAACTGACATTTTTATGAATGTCTACTTTTTTGCAAAAATGAATAGTTTAACCAATGCTCTCCAATGTTAATAGGTCAGTTTTGCAAAAAGAAAAATGAAAGTGACCAAAAATACAATTTTTCACTTTTGCAAAAAGCAGTAACTGCATCCAGTTGATTCAACTTTGCAAGTTTCCCCACGGAAAAAAGCAGTAACTAACAAAGCCCACGGAAGAAAGCAGTAACTAACAATTTAGTCTTTATCATTCAGACTCTGTATAGTCCTTCCTGTATATTTTTTCCATAATACCATTTATTTTTTCTACTAATTTTTTTTTTTTTACAATGTAAACAGCAGTTTCTCCCATAATTTAGGAGAGTAGATATCAAAAGATTGTTTCACCAGTAACTTGACTCTGCCCGCAGGGAATCATATAACAAGTTGTAGAAAAAGCTTCTTTCTGGAGACTAGCAAACCTGGCAGACTCAGCGCGCTCAGAGTGCAGAATACGCGTGCAGCAGCTGCATGCGCATAAATTCGGCAGCATACAGTAACTAGCTAAACATTGCATCACATCACACTCATCACTTGCATGCACAGTATTGCAGGTCTGGTACAGTCTGAGTGATCATGCCAGTGCTATATGCTAACCATGCTGTCACACAGTTTCTGCGGTCCAGGCATGCCTGTAAATCTATCATGAATTGCAGAGGAAAACTCATGGTAGCCATGGCTTTGGCCAGAACCAGAAAATCTAGGTGAGCTGAAAATATATTGAAGGGAGATGAGCACTAGTATTAATCCACTAACGTTAGTCTAATGTTAGATGTAGGCCCTAAAGTTTAAAATAGGTCTACCAGATCTAACGTTACAGAGTAGATCTAGATTCTAATCTATTGTTAACTGTTTAGTGTTAGACAAAATGTCAGTAGGCCTAATCTAATAGACCTAGGTCTAGGACTAACATTGGGCATAGATCTGTAGTCTAGCTTAAGTGTAACGTCAGAGTTCGACTAGGATCTAAGACGAAGAGACTTGACTTTATTGTCTAGTCCAGGGTCATGTGTAAGGGGCCATGCCGGGCACTCCAAAGTTCAATTAGGGTATGGTTGGGTGTCCATAATATCGGACACCTAACGTTTTTCTATCAACAGAAACGTGAAAAATCACACAATTTGCCTGACATTTTACTCACGTGTGGAGAAAATACTCCGGATTCACAAGCGCGCACTGAAAATGCGATCTGAGGTACGCGCTCTAGATGGCGGCTTCGAACGCGTGGGGTGTCATTTTTTCCGCACTCAGTTGCCGGGCTCATATCGACCGACCACCCCGCCCTCTATTGACAATACGTATAAAGCGTACTTAAACGCGTTTTTTCGACAAGCTGCTGTTTTTTTCTAGTCGTAATTTTTTTCCCCAATAATATTTGAATATATTTTGAATCCTTCGATATTACTTTTGAAGGACTGTTTGATGAATTTGACTTGATTTTCATTAGGAAACTTTTCATCGTAATTGAAATAAATTAGATGAGTCGGTTTGTTTTTTCACATTCATTTCTCGTTTCTGCATCAACTCGTAGTGTCGTACGGTCGTAGCGGGCGACAAAATGTTTATGTCATGTGTATGTGTAACGTGTGTGCACGATCGTACAAGCGGCGGTGACAATTTTGCGGTCAAAATCGTCAAATTTATTACGGAAGGATACTCTACATCTAACAACGAGTCAGCAAAGGTAGGCCTAGTTATATGTAGTTACACGATAAACCTTATTCGATTTTGCTAAATTTCGGTAATTTAGAGGGAATACTTAGTTGTTTTCGCCACATTTTACTCGGTAGCGTAGCCCAGTGAAGAATCGAACACCGTTGTGCGTAGTCCCATGCGTACATTTTCTTTCTGTACGCGCAATGCCATTATAATGCGCGGCCGGTCGTTATGGACCCGGTCGGTGGGTTGGACCCCTACCATACATAGGTGTCTACCTTATTTTTTACACAGAATGCCATTCAATCGACAAGACCTAGTCTAGGTCTAGCGATAGGTCCTAGATCTTATAGATCTAGACTAACCAGAAAGTAGAAGAACTTTATAACCTGGTGGTGGTAACAATTCTCCTCCCATGGTCATGTGACATGTGCAGTTACTGCTTTTTTCCATGGGGAAAACAGCAGACTCCTGGCCGTCTGCAGTTACTGCTTTTTTCCGTGGGGAAACTACCCAGAATCAAGGGTGAGCCACCGCAGTAACTGCATTTTCCTAAATAACATTTAAAAAATAACGGAAACATAATTTTTTCCTAGGTATTGTTAGACAACTAGGTATGGTGCATAATCATACCACAAAAATATTTTTGAATGTTTCTGTGTTTTTAAAGAATCTGCAAAAAAACACAAAATCGCATTTATCTCAGCTCAGCAGCTTTGCAGTTACTGCTTTCTTCCGTGGGGGGGCAGAGATTATGTACTTGTACGTGTATATAGATTCATGTAATCATATAGACCCTATATACACACATCATTTCCTATCCCTTTCAAGGTGTATAATAAACTGCCTGACTGCTAGTTGTAATATCAGATTTTGCCTAGTTTATCGATTGTACTTTTACTGGGTTTTGTTTATGCTTTTTCCCCTGAAACAAGTAGGGCTGCCAAATACACATGAGTTGACTGGTATCGAAAACCTCCAAGTTAACCAATTTCAGCAGATCATGTGCACTTCCACGGGCAGCTACCCGGCCCCGATCTTCCACTGGTACATTGATACACGAAATGTCACTGCTGACGCCGTTACCCTCCCATCCGAGACCGTGGAGCATGGTGGGCGTGGAGAGGTCGTTAACGCAACGAGTATCCTCACTTACAGACCATCTCGAGGGGACCACGGGAGAACCCTGGTTTGTAGCCTGAGTCTTCAAGTCTCGCCTTCAAACCTGACGGTTTTAAATTCTTCGGTCATCCTCGACATCCAATGTGAGTTTGGAGGCATTCTTCTCAGTTTTTTCTTTAACCCTTTATTTCCTCCATAGGTTTGTGTGTAAAATTTGTGCATATTTGACTCAGTGACATAGAAGGGGTAAAAGACAGGGATCACTCAATGTTTAAGTCGATATGATAATGATGCACAGTAAAATCTGACGAATCTAACAGTTGAGAACCAGACTGAGTGATATCGCTTGCAAACTCATAACCTTAAATCATGTAACTGGAGTCACGATGTTATCTTCCATAATATCTATAACGTAAGCGTGTAGGATAATCAGAATCATCACCTACGACCTCTTACTCGCTATGGCCAACATAATAATTATCACAACACACATAGGATCGTTTATGGAATGGGTAAATTAATCTCTGTTTTCATTAAAAACAAATTTTGGTTTCGGTCAATTGAAGACTTGTAATTCCTTGGTATCGTCATTATTTCTGTTTTGTGCACGTTCAGTAAAAACATTTAAAACCGACTGCATTTATCATCCAATGCCAAATCTTTTTTTTTTTTTTGGTCTATGTTTTTTTGGAACCATTTTATCTAAGACGTTAAATTGTTATATTCATGACGGAACATAATATTTCTACTATTTTTTTTTCGACGCATTAACTAATGTAAAACAGTACCGTTAAAACGCCTTTCATCGTTGCTTTTCAGAAGTTCCCAGTCACGCAGCATACAGATAATCATTTGCGCGCGCGTGTGTGTGTGTGTGTGTGTGTGTGTGTTTGTGTGCAGTTTGGATGCCTGAGAAGGGATGGTTGACAAGCACACACAATACACAGAAAGCCGTGTAATGATATGCCATACATATTGCACAAGAAAAAGAAGAATTACAGGTATTCTTTTTCCTTAAAAAGAAAAAAGAAAAACCTCTAGTTTCAACCTTTCTATACCTCTGAACTCTCTCGTAGATCCAGTGATAATCTTTAGACATAATGCTTCGACGAACTGGAACGGTGAGAGTTGTACCGCCTCTCTGTCGTGCTCGTCTGAAGCTAACCCACCAGTTAATCACTTCCGCTGGGTCAAGGTTGGAGCAGAACGCGTCTTCAACTCAAGTCAGACTCCTCACTTCATTCATGCTCCTGATGGAGGATTGGATGACAACGAGAGAATAGGAGCACTTCTCATCGAAGACGTCCAAGCCTCCGACTACGGCTTGTATCAGTGCATAGCCTATGACGAGGACGGAGAGCGAAATTTGACGAGTGCAACACTATCTCTTCTTAAACCCAGTAAGGGCAAAATGTAAAATATTTTATTATAGAGGTGGGGGAATTATGGAAGAATGTATTACTATCAATATTTTTAACTTAATCCAGAAGGGGAAATATCTATGTTTTTGAAAACATAGTTTTGAAAACATAGTCCTTTGGGGTTGGTTTTATGTATGTTAAAGGGGAAGACGTAACCCATAATTTACAAAAATCGGAGATTTCGTGCTTGACATTATCAATAATGGCGATATTAGCTAGAATGGACAATGATCAGGTGATGGTGATTGCCAAAATAATGTTAGAATACTTGTTACTGCACTTTTTTTGGTATATAAATCTCAGCTATGAGGTAAAATATTGAACACTAGTTTTATTACACTCTGCAAGGAGGGAATAACATATTTATTTGTTTACAGCAAACGTAGTAATTATTCCTTCAAAGGTGATACGAATCATTATATTTTGATGATTTCCCCAAGGCCAGTTATACCGACCAAACATCACAGCGTATCCCAACAGAGCATCAGCATCCTCCATTCACGTTTCTTGGCAACCAAACCGCAATGACAGCATGGATGGCACTGGCAGATTAGAATACTGCCGGAATAATACGTCAGAGGAGGACTGCAACACCACTACCAGTGCATCAGGTGCAAATACCACTTTGACCGGACTCCAGTCGTTCACCTGGTATCGATTGACTCTTACGTTTACAAACTGCTCTGGGACTTTCAGCACTCAACCCGTGCTGGCATCGACAGCTCGTAAGAAACACTCTCTACCTTTGATTACTACACATGAACGAACAACATGTATCGTAAAACGATAGGAATATCATTTTAACCTTTATGCTTCAATCAACGTGTTTTCATGAATATATATATATATATATATATATATATAGATATAGATATAGATATATATATGTGTGTGTGTGTGTGTGTGTTTGTCTATGTCTGTCTCTGTATCTGTACATGCATTCTAAGCATTTCAGCGAGACAAATATGCTTAGCTATTAGATTAACTTTGATAATATATTACGTTTAACATTACTTGATTTCTGTACTATAATTATCATGATTGAAGTATCCTTTTGAAAACAAATGTTGAATATTTAACGATTGATGAGAATTAAAAAAAGAAAGAAAAGAAATTGTTTATATCCTAAATAACACCAGAATTATCATAAATGCCTTCTGGATTTAAAGCAAGAGATTATGAAACAAGGGGTGAAGATATGAGGTATATGAGTTTTTTTCAATTTGTTTGCCCTCTGCTGGATTTATTGTTACAAAAAGACTAGTGATATCACATTGTTCAGACTGTACCAAGGTATATTGGGAGACGACGACGTCATCGCCAGGTTGAATTTGCATGTTTGATTGAGACCGATATTACTGTATCATGACTGACATGTAAAACAGGGGATTGAATCAATTCCTTTTATTCGGATTTTTCTTCCTCCATCTGTTTCATCACCATAACCATGATCAAGCCCTGTCACCCGTCGAATATGGTAAGTATTTCTATTACCCATATAGTGGGCAGGGATTCGTTTTTGATAATACGCCTACCGCTCCTTCGGAATTCTCATATATAAATTTATATATATATATATATTATACATATATACATATAATTTGATAGAAAGAGAGAGTAAGAGAGAGATGATTAGCTGATGTGTAATATCATCCTTGTGCATGATGCAAATGTTAACGAAATAATCCTTACCCATTGACCCAACTTCCTATGTACATAATCATTAACAGAGCACCAGTGCTTTCGTGGGCTGGTAGAATTTCCCTCTTACATAGTGCAAGAGAACGGTGCAATAGTTCCTGGTTGTGACTTTTTGTGGTGTAGGGTCTGGTCTGTTACACTGGCTTCCAGACAAGCGTTTTGAATCACTCGTTTCTCTTTTCTCTCTCTCTCTCTCTCTCTCTCTCTTTTTCTGCTCCTTTTTATTTAACTCACCAACTCTGGAAATCACTTTTTTTGTTTCTGTTTACCATAACTTGTATTTTTTTTTCATTTCAAGTTTCCCCGAATAGGGTTTTGTTTTACCTTTTATGTTGATTGTACCTGTTTGTTTCAATTGGAGAATATTCTGAAACCATCTTACTTGTTAAATTCATTACCGATTTCTTTCATTGGCAACGCATTTTTAGATATTAAGTTCCTATTTTCTCCCCTCAGATTTAATAATATTGTCTAAATTGTCTTTCTAATTTCATGCTGATTTTATAAGTTTAAACACTTTCATCATCCTCTCTCCAATGTAAGTGTTACGCAGTTAAAGGTGACAATCACACTTGCCAACTCGATGAGGAAAAATCATAATTTCTCCAACAAAAATATATACATAGGCTTGGTGGGTAAAATGTTATGCTTTTTAATAAATGTTATGCTAATTGATATTGCATTTTGTTTGGGCTTATCTAATGCATTTCATTGTCTTCCCGTCATTGGTGATTGGTCATTAATTTCATTTCATTTTATTTTATTTCTTTCTATCTTTCTTTCTTTTTCGGCAAACATAACACTAAATGAATCAGAAGATGTTAATAACATTGGCATAACATTCCTCTATGCTCTATTAATGAGAAGATACTTAATCATACTATTGTTCACAGTTGCATCACAATACATCGGCACATAAGCATGAAGTACCCAAGTTTTCTTTGGCTGCTGTCATCTATTTTACGTTCGGTTAATGATCGGCATTATACCTTTAAATACATTTTATTGACCACTAAAGATGAAAGCAAGTTAGATACTTGGAAGCAGAGGACATATCAGTTTCGTCTCTGTTGTATGGAATCAGAACTAAATTCTTAAATGAACTATGCGTGACGTAAGTAATCAATTTGATTGAATACCTCATCGAGATAGTTGAGAAAACATTGCACTAACTTATGCACACATTGATTGATAAGGTAAATCAATCATTGTACATATTCGAGGGGACACAAATACACAAAGAGAGATGTAATGAATGAAATCTGCTGAAAAAAAAACAGAGAAAATAACGAGAACATATCAGTTCACTTTCAGTTCAGTTTATTTTACACCAAGCATTAAAAACATACAGAACATACAACAAAACAAGAAGGTACACATGAAGTTTAAAAATCATACAAGATCCAATATGACAGTATGAACACAAACAAAGACAATGCCATTAGTAGAGGAAGCGGCAAGAAAGGGAAAAGCCGTAGTGAGTAGCTGACCCATGTGCTGTAACATACAAACCATTGACAGTTAAAAAAAAATTGTAGTTAAGTTGACAAAACAGGAAAAGTCAAAATAATACAGATATTACAAAACAAACTACGAAGGTATGAACGATAACAACACGAAAAAAAAAAAAAACCCACAAAATACTCCTTTAGTTAGTTATGTGTATAATCTTTCCACAGACTTTTTTTATGGATGATGACACTCTAATTTCTCTCGGGATAAGGTACCATGTATAAGGATCCTGATATATAACTGAATTCTACAAAATATGATTAAAATATTAATACAGTCATCACCAATTATGTATTATGTATAATCATATAGTTTATCATATGATTACTAGTATTTCTGATATAGTAGCTTTAAAAATATTCCTTGTAATGCAATGACTATACAGCATCATTAAAAAGATTATATTTCCTGTATTTGATGATGACCCTATTTTAAAAGATTTGAAACTGGCGTTTATCCAAAACTTCGAGTACGAAAGATGCTGAATCACCTTACACTTTTGGTGATATTAATGATAATTGTCTTTCTTTAAGGCATCAGACTTGAGTACGACTGGCAGACAGAGACGTTGGAAGTACTAAAATCTTTGGAGAACCTCACCGTGCCCAATGACATCTGCTTTAAGCCTTTCAAGATATTAGATCCCATAGACTGTTCAAGACCTAAGGAGGACCAATGCGTTTCGGCTGGCTCCACTCTGCACAAAGTGGTTCCCCTGAAGAGTGGGTTTGTGGGCGTCGTCAGCTACGGCCGGGAAATTTGCAGCGCCCCATCTTTCATAGGAGGTGAAGATTACTGAAAGTTCGTTGTTCTGCACCTTATATAACGCATACTGATCTCACACCAGTTAATGAAATGGACCCTCCTGTGATGAGCCCTGGCACTTGGCTGTTTAAACATAATGGAGCAAATAGTGGGGGTTGCCAGAAAGTAGAAATAATTGGCTTTGGGTCGATGATGACTTGATGACTTTATCAGGAATTTACTTCTCAATGTCACTATTTAGTTCTAGATGTTATATCTGCAAAGTATGCATTGTTTGTTTTTATAATTTTTTTTACATTCATTCGCACATACAATAAAAGCACTTTTCTTTAAATATGCATACGTATTTCCTTTTTACATTTTTCTTTGTATTTTGGTTTGCCTTTTGCTCAATGGAAGCAAAAAAAAATTGAATTGAGACAGTATCCACCCATTGGCGGATGCTGATTTTTTTCACTTAAATTTCCCTGTTCTTGACTGAGAGACGAAACAAAGATAGACAGCTTTCTTAGTTCAAAAGGAATATGGAAATAAGCGCCGGCCTTTACAAGAAAACCTATACGCTTGTATCAATCAAAAGTGTGAATAAAACTCATTAATTACATGACTGGGATGAGAGGGGTTCTATAGTTGCGGATATGAAACTGAATCATTTTCTCTACTGAATATAATTCTTATCTTTTGTTAGATGTATGAATGGCTGAACAGGCAATTTTATAACCCATCCTTGAGAAATTCCCAAGAGCCTTTTTTTCTATTGTACAGCACCCATCGGTCAATAGCGTTTAAAGATTTTATTATGCTTCTTTCCCTAAGACTGTTTGTCTGTAGAACTGCAATAGCAGGAATAGGTTGTGAGGAAACCATCGTGTTACATGATACTGTTACGTGTATTGTCGGTCATGTCAGTGCGTTTCTTTTGCAACCGTATCGAACGTGCCTAATAGTGTATAAAGTTCAGTATACTGTCACCGCAATGATTATGAATTTTAATTCCTTGATTTTTAAAGGCCGTCGGATGACTGCGCGCTGTCGAAATAGCTGATAACCAACAGTCGTAACCAGCTTACTTCATTACCTTTTGTTGTCCAGAGTTTTCTGTTAAAGGATTCTTGTGTACAAGTTTTCTAGTTCGTTTTGTCGATTAAACTGCGCTTATCGTATTCACAATGAATCAAGATGCCATGAGCATGGCGAAACTCAGAAACCAATATCTATACTCAACAGCCTCATCCATTTCGCACATTATTGCCAGTCCAATATTAAGCATTTCGCTGTCTACATCTATCATTATACGTGTATGTTGGTATTCAAACACTCATATTGGTATTATATTATCTTCGAAGGGCGGAGCGCTGTGGCATAGTGAATAAGACTCCCGACTCCCAATCGGAGGACACGAGTTCGAGTCCCGCCCAGTGCTTACGTCCTTGGACAAGATGTTCCTATACCCACCACGTCCCTCTCGACCCAGATGTATAAATTTGTACCTTGCTACGCTAGGGTGATAATAATGGCAGGGCCCTCTGGTAGAGTAATGGCAACACTGAAGAGGCTACCCTGGGTAAAGAAGACCTTATTATTATTGTTGTTGTTGTTATCATTATCATTATTATTATTATTATCATTACTATTATTATTATGATTGTTATCATTATTGTTACAATATTAATCCATATTCGAAACGTTTCGTTACATGACAGTGCAATTAGCCTACATTGTTGATGATGCTGATTCTTTATCATCATCAAAGCGCTTAAAGCTCAAAATGATTATGTGAATACGTTAACGCATGACTGATGAAGGCAATGATGATAGAAAATAAAAGTTTATATCTTTGACAGTTGAGAATCGAAACTCTTCAACCCCACACGTTTTCCTACTGACGGTGACGGGTGCGACAGTCGGAGTAACTGTTGTGATTCTCGTTTTTGTATTTGGTGTCATGTTACTGGCCAGGCAGTGCAGTAGAAAGAAAGGTAGGCCTATGATTACATTACCTATTCATGTTCCCATCCCATCAGTTTCTTACCAACGTCTTGTCCCCACCGTAGGCCTTAATAATTATGGTAATCTTCAAAAATCGTTCCTCACACTCTTTCTCCATTTCTCCATCGCCCTCTCTTTCTTCTTCCCACCCGTCCACCTTCTCTCTCCCTCCCTCTCTCTCTCTCTCTCTCTCTCTGAACTTGTTCCAATACTTCTGTCTAAAGCTCTTCCTTTAAGGATATCGAGCACTCTTCATAGAAGGATAGAATCATCAAGTGTATATATATATATATATATATATATATATATTCATATAAATTCATACATATATAGAGAGAGAAATTGAGAGAGAGAGAGAGAGAGAAATAGATAATCAGTGTATATTATATATATATATATATATATATATATCCCGAGTTACTGTCATTCTGTGGTGTGATCTTCTCAGTCTCTCTGTCTTTGTCTGTCCCCATAATTTTCCCACCTACCATACTCAATCTCTTTTTATTGTCCGTTTCAGTTTCATTATTTCAATGTTTCTCCATGCACTTGCGCAAATTAATTCGTTATGAAAAATCAGCAGCGATCACCTTAAAATATAAATGACTGTACTTGAAGAGTAAATTTAAAAGAAGTATAAAATATCAAATTACGTTTATACAAAAAAGTTCATTTTTGCCGCATATTCTATCTAACAAGTAAGTAGAGAAGACCGTTATTGTCCATTTCTTTTGACTTCACGTTCTGTCTGTTCGATCATATAACAGCTACTTTGTTTTCGTCTAGGATATACCAACATCGGCAGAAGAATATAGAAAAACAAAATTATCTTGCTAGTTGTGAGGACAGTTTCCTATTCATTTGTAATTGTTATTCATTTCTTAACATTTCTCTTTTTTTTATCAACGCTGTCCCATCCAATACTTGTTGGCATAAGTTATCGTAATACACAATGCTAAATAGAGGCTTGAAATTATTGTTTTCCTTTACTTGTTGGTCTCTTTTTTTTTTCTCGCAAACAGCTACTAGACAGGATGAAACCTCTGCAACTTACCAAAGATCTGATGCCCCGGATCAACGTGGCGACGCAAGAACGGTAAGTAACACGAGGTACCCGGAACACGATGAGAAATGTGGAACATTTAGCCACCTCAAGCGGGAATTCCTTGCAATCATAATATCTATTCTGCTTTGTTACACTCACTCTGTCTGTCTTTCTTTCTCTCTCCCTCTCTTTCTTTCTTTCTTTCTTTCTCTCTCTCTCTCCCCTCTCCCTATCTCTCTTGCTAAATCAATCTAAAGTAACCTAAACTTCGTAACCAATTCAAAATGGAAAGAGAATATTACGATTTGCTAAGGCTGCATTAACATTGCATTTAACTTACTTTACTGTGTGTTGAGTCAGCTACTTACTAACGCATTTTGCAGAGCTTGCAATCACTCAGTGATGTCAATGCGTGAAGGAAATTGGACTGAATTATAACAATCATTATTGATACACCATGATTACCACCACCGCCATCATTACCTTAATCTTAATCCTTATCACTGATGTTGTAAGGTTGACGAGGAAGGTTTGATATACGTCTCAGTATCACACGAAGAAACTAGCTCTAACCAGCAAGCCACGCCCATCCGAACTGAAGATCAAACCGTCTACTCCACAGTCAGAACTGAAGACAATGGAATCCGAGTGAGTAGAAGGTGCCAGTCACCTCACCAGAACTTTTTTTTTTCGTCAGCTTATTTGAGGATATCGCTCTCTGAAAGTGCAATTCCAGCCCCATTTTCATGTTTTGACCGATAAAAACAAAATGAGATCATTATATTCATGGAAATTCCATCTAAATCGGATAAAAACTTTTACCGTCATATTATTATCCCCCCCCCAAAAAAAAAAAAAAAATAGGAAATAAAATGAAATTTCAAATAATTTGCTGAGATGCTCCTCTTTCTCTAAAGGTGGACACATCTATATGTTTAATAACTTTTATTTCGTCACTAAGTTAATAGTGACACCTTGTTTTCTTTTTTTCTTTTAGTTCATGCGGCGATTTTCTTTGACTTACATGTACGTTATAAAATTAGAAGTATGTAAGTATATATATTTTTTCTTCTTTCCCCTTGATGAAGTACATCATATTGGGAAAACGCAATGTTTGTAAGTGCTTCAATGAAGGTGTGTTTTGTGCTTTTAAGAAAACATCCTCAAAAAGCTCGTACGAAGACCTCAAATTTATTAACCTGTACGCAATATTTCCAACAAGAAAAAAAAACACACACAAAAAAAAAAAAATAGGTCCAAACTCAGAGTCGGTAAAACAGAGTACTACTTTGTTTTAAGCATTTACTGAGTAAAATTATGCAGTATCTGTTTAATACGTTTTGTCCTTTTAAAAAAAATGAGGCAATTTTTCTGTTAATGGTATGAAAGGGTAAGAATATGAAGATATAAAACTTCTTTTATGTATGCAATAACTGACCTTACAGGTCGATGAAAACAATTTGGTCTACTTCAGTGTCGCACATTCACATCGCCCGGACTCGTCCGACGTCCACGAACTCGTTCAACCGGAAGAGACAACGATCTACTCCAACGTCAACGGCAAGAAGACTCCGGTGTCGGCCGCGGACGCTCATGAGGACGATGTGCGTGTAACCGATGTCGTCGCTGAACTCTATGCCACCCCTTTCAAAGAATGCAAAGCCTAGGAGGTTTTTATCAACGGCAGCTGAGTCTTTGATCGTCTACCTTACTTGACAGTACGACCTCACTATTCGGACATGTCGGGACCGGCGCTCTTCTGGAGAAGGGATTTGGCCAGATGTGGGAGACTAACTGTTTAATACACGCAACTGTATACCCAATGGTAGCTACATGTATAATGTATTAATTTTGAGTGAACATGTCCCATCCTCATCAGCTGGTCTGCGTTCAGAATTCTCTGATTATTTGCTCAATGAACGATCGTCTGTACCGTACCCTTTTTTAATTATAATAAAAAAAACTGTCCATGTTCTTGCGGTGATTTGAGAGTAGTGAATGTCTGAATGCATGCTATTTAGATGAAAGTCAGATGTGAATGTATGTTAGTAATGTTGGGAATGATATGTGATTCATTGGAGTTAATGTAGGAATTGTGATTGAATTTGAAATTACCCCTTTTCCCGTAATTATCACTTATCAGAATGAAAAAAAAAAAAATCACGCCGAGATCGCATCCGGATAATAGAGATATCCGGAAAAGGGAGACCGGATAGGAGAGGTCGGACTGTATAGAGTTGTTGTTTTTTTTCGCCTGTACTGAGATTGAGCATAAAATAGTTTTGCTTGAAAATCTAAGGATTGCGGCTGTTTTTTCAAAGTGCCACGTCACTAAAGCACAAATTTGTTACAAATTGATATACAGTTTTTTTCTTGCTTTTGCCCTTAATGGTTATACATGTTGTGAAAATCGATAGGCCTGTTCACATTTTGTTTCATTTATTACAATAAGTAATTAGTAGGCCTAAATCCAATACCCTCAGTTGCGGTAGACACTGTAGAAGATTAACACGAGTTTGTAAGATTTTAATTCATCCAGTTGAACACCTTTCTTAGATGAAAAAGAATTTGAGTAGTCACCTAATTTTCGGTATTTTAATTTATTGTTAAAGACAAAAGCATATACGTATGATTTATGTAAGCAGGGTTCCCACCTAGCCGAGTTATACAGTGCCGAGCTTTGGCGAGTTATGGCGAGTTGTCTCAAAGGGGCACTCGCGATAACTCGCGTAAAGCTTTTCATGTAAGCCGGGATTACTCGCGACAACTCGCGTAACTCGTTGCTCTGCGACTTACAACGAGTTTTGTATTAGCTTATTTAGAGTACATTGTACTGACCTATTAATATGGAATTAATCACATTTCCCCAGCGTTTTCAAGACAGGAGACATTCATTCAACCCTAATAGGTCATTGCCATTACAATTTTAGAACTACGTAAAAATGAACACAAAAAAGATGCCTCGCGGCTCGAGACATCCAAGAAAAAACAGAAGGAAATGGAGATCAATCAAGCAACGGTAGAAGTAGAGGTAGAAGAGCAGGAAGAGACTGTAGAAACAGAAGAGATCACCAGTGATGAGCTACAGAGGGAGTCAGAAAGCCAAACCTCTAAACAAGACCCACAAGACCAGGGCCCCGTTTCATAAAAGATGTTACTATAGGCCTAGCAACTCTTGCTGGAATGGCAACTTCCGATACCAACAACCAGGAAGCTGGATTCTTGCTGTTGCCATGACAATTGACATTCCAGCAAGATTTGTTATCATATCAACTTTTTATGAAATGGGTCCCAGGTCCCAGTAGAAGAAAATGGGAGAAAAGACGCCACTGGAAGCCAAACCGAACAGCAGAACAGCAGGGATTGCGCAAACTCCTAACGAGCTCGTAACGTGCTCGTAACAGGCTCTTTACAACTCGATGAAAGCTCGGTTAAGTCGTACACAGGTCATCACAACTGACACCAAGATCGGTGTGACTCGTATCACGCTCGGATCACTCGTACAGCTATCGTAGTAAACTCGATGTTGTCTCGTAGATCACTCATGCACAGCTCATTATTAAAAACTGACAAATTTCATGCGAGTTCTCGCGAGTTCAAACTCGCGCAGCTCGGCACAACTCGAGACTCCAACTCGGCTAAGTGGGAACCTTGCTATAGTCTATGTCAAGTTGGTCAGGTTCTTTCAATGTATAATTCTGCTGCTACTAAGAACTACAGTTTGAATGACTCTAATATGAAACGTGTCTGTTTGTATTTGAGAAAAATATGACAATCATGATGATTTTGATTAAAGTCTACACATTTTTAGGGTTGGAAATATGGTATTAAACCACCAAAAAACTCTTTGTTTTACTTTAATCACTTCTTTGAAACAGGTAATGGATAATGTCAAATACATTTTACATTTGTGACCAAAATCACAATATTTCTCATGACAATAAAGGTTTGAAACTGCAATATTCATTTCAGACACAATATTTCTCATGACACTATAGGTTTGAAACTGCAATATTCATTTCAAACTTTTTATACAAGAAAACGCGACAGAAGAAAAAATGAAAGAGGAACAGCGTCAAAAAGCACAAGACGAAAATTTATGTAACATTGACACACAAATACAGAATTGAAACTTAAAAAAACAACTTTAATTCAATTCAATTCAATTCAATTCAATTCAATTCACTTTATTGATAATCATAAAAATGGAAATATATAAAGAGTAAAATGTGTCGGGGAGTTCACAAAGAAAGGCAAAGGCTTGAGACAAGTGATCCCCTTTACAAGAGTTGGATACATAAGAATATACATGCAAATGCAGATTCAGAGTTACATTCAGATTACTTAATGACAGTTACAGATAACATAGACAAATAAGATGAAATAAAAGACATATGCTACTACATTACACAAATAAAACAAACAGACAGAACAAGACTAACAAAGATGGACTGATACAATTCAATAGGCATTTAAAAGATATTGTTTATATCTAGACTTAAAAGCACTTTGAGTGGAATTCTTAAAAATTGAATCCAAGTCATTCAAAAACTTAGCACCTTTATATAAAATAGAATTTTTTTTGCTTTATGTTCAAGCGACAAAAAGGCAACACAATGTTATCCTTATTTCGAATTTCAATGTTATGCAATGCACAATTCAGTGTGAAAGAACCGTCAAAAATGTCAGGTAAAATTGCATTCGAGTATTTATACATAACAAGACCAAGTTTTACTAAGACACTGTCAGACAGAGTGAGAGTATTCAATTTTTTGAAAAGTGGAGCGGTGTGGTCAAGAGAGTTGGCGTTTGAACAAATTCGAATTGCTTTTTTCTGTAAAACTAATAAACGACACAAATTAGTTAAGCTGGTTCCAGACCATACAAGACTACAATAATCAAAATGAGGCAAGATAAAGGCATTATACAACATAAAAAGAGTATGTTTTGGCAGTATTGAACAAAGCTTATGAATTATACCAATAGAGATACTAATCTTCCCATGAATACTATTTACATGTTTAGTCCAAGTCAATTTATCATCAATAATAACTCCTAAATAATTAATACTATCAACTTGATCAATAATTCTATTATCTATCTTAATAATATCTGAATACGAAACCAATGACACATCTTGCCGAAAACTTTTGTTAGAGTGGAATACATATCATATATTTTGTCTTATCAACATTTGAAGGGGTCGGTGCAATATAGTGCTAACCCACACTTCTGTCAAAATTGAGTTACATGCATTTTCATAATCCTTATCCTTCACTCTAACCTCCGTGAAAATATTATATTTGAATTTAACCAATAAGATGGTAAAAGATGCATGCATTCATGTTCTATCAATGTACAATGTATGGACTTTCCAAACATTCAACAGCGATTATCTCAAAATGAACATTGTGTGGGTTAGCACTATATTGCACCGACCCCTTCATTTATCTGTAGCTTATTAGCTCGGAGCCAGTCACAAACGTACATCATTTCAGTGTTGACAGTAACATACAGAGTATTTACATCTCTATGTGAAAATAATATATTTGTGTCATCTGCATACAGAATGAATTGTAAAAGCTTTGATGTATTTATTATACATGTATCATTAACGTATATCAAAAAAAGAAGAGGGCCCAAAATACTGCCTTGAGGGACCCCACACGTTAAAGGTAAAGTACTAGAGTTTGTGCCATTAATACATGTGAACTGCTTACGATCTGTCAGATAATCCCTGAACCAACTGAGGGGTACACCTCTAACACCATAGTGTTCCAGTTTGTGCAGCAAAATGCTATGGTCGAGCGAATCAAAAGCTTTACTTAAATCAACGTACAAGGCAATTACGGTTTCTTTGTTGTCGAGTGAAGAAAGGATTTGTTCGAGGGTATGTAAAAGAGCTAATTCAGTTGAGTAAAAAGGTCGAAATTCAAACTGTTCTTTGGCCAGTATTTTGTTCTGGAGCAAATGATCATACAATCTATTATAGATAACGCGTTCGAGGATTTTCGAAAATGCAGGTAAAAGAGAAATAGGACGGTAATTTTTCTATTGCTTGTTTGTCGCCTTTCTTATAAATTGGAATTACTTTGGCGATCTTAAACGCATCTGATACAACACCTGTGGTTAACGATAAATTGAATATAATAGAAAGAGGTTTGGCAATTGCAAAAACAGTTTTCTTAATAAATACAACACTTATAACATCATGTCCAGCAGACAAAGTATTTTTTAAACGTTGTACGACCTTGATGATTTCATTTTCATCAGTAGGAAAAAAGAAAACTGATTTATTTACTTGATTGCCCAGATAATCTGAAATATGGTTTGAGGATTTGTTGACATTTTTTGAAATGCAAGAACCTATTGATGCAAAATAAGAATTGAATATATTGGCAATCATTTTGTCATCTTCTATTAAGTGACCCTTCAGAATACGTTGAGGCAATCTAGAGGCATTGCTTTGTCTGCCCAGAATTTCATTAATAACTTTCCAAGTTTTACAAATATCATTTTTGTTTCGTTCCAGTAAATGTGTGTAATACTCTTGCTTCCGTAATCGAATAAGACTATTAAGTCTATTTCTAAATTGTTTGTACAAAAATTCATTTCTTGTGGAAGGGGAGGTGATATGTTTCCGATATAATCTCTGCTTTTTTGCAATTGATGACATAATCCCTTTCGTCATCCATGGTTTTCTAGGAGTGTATTTCTTTCCCCTAAATGCCTAAATTGCCCACATTTGGGTGGGCAATATCATAGCAGTAACAAATGAATGAGCTTGAGCACAACATGCAATAAGTGATATTTTTGTAAATTATATCCACGTTGAAATAGTGAAAGTTTCATTTTCAAAAGAATACAAATACAATTTTGACCACTTTGCTGCCATCAATTCACTATAGAAATATAAATGGGGGAAAAACCCTCAATCTATGACGTTTATTTTACCATATCACGCTTCCAAGTCCGGCATGATTGATAAGTTTTCGCAATGGACATGATGGATCGTAACGGTAGGGAATTATATCCCACATGCGGTTCATTAATTTAAAAAATAACAAAATCAAAAAAAAAAATTCATTGCAATGTCGTTTACCAGTAATTATTCCTAACCAGTCTGTAATCTTTTCACATGAAAAGATAATTTCAGTCAAGTCACTTCAATAAAGATTCAGCATAGATTATAAAATCAGGTGTTACCCTTTCAGTGAACATTATAAGCTATATAAAAAAAAAAGTATGGTAAAACTTCAATACGTCTGCTCAATTCATAACCCCATACTCGCTTACGTGCAAAAGAATGGATTAGATCAAATTTCCTTCAAATGGCAGTGAGGCTCGATATAAACCTTCTTTCTTTCTTATTTTGTCCAGCGTTACTATTCGATTCAAAGGAAATAAGACGGTTGTGACTCCATTCTCGTAAACCATGTTGTGCTCAAACTCATTCATTTGTTGTTGCTATGATATTGCCCACCCTATAATGTATGTACTAGGTGCTACCATGGACCTAATATACCATGGAATATTCACGGCAGTCTTTCTCTGATGTAATGATTGTCACTGACACATGATTATGTGCATCTTAATGAGTGCATTCAGATGTCTTGACAATAACGATTGTGTAATCATGCATCGTATCGTTTCCCTCATTTCAGTCTTGTGTCGCTGATGTGCCTTTTTCTGACGGAAATGTTTTTGAATAAATACAGATGATGAGGAGCGGCAAAACCTGAGATCATGACAAAGTTAGTGTCAAAAGATGGGCAATTGCTGATTCGCACATTTTCGCACACGCATAAAACCTTGCCTAATGGGAGGATATACCTGTTCTCTACCATTACCATCCCTTTTGGTCTGGAATAAGCTGCGGAAAAGTGAAATATTGAGATCATAAATGACAATCATTCTGCCAAAATGTTATCTTTCTTTTAAAATGTTGCCTGCTTCTCCCAAGAGGAATTGTTTGAGGCATGATTTCCTAACATACACCACAACTGCACAATTACTTTACTTGATTTTTGTAAGTTATTTTCTTCTGCGCATATAGTTTTAGATTTCTCGAATCTCCGTCTTGTTATTCTCCCGGCTTGCTGGCGGTGACGATCATGGGATCAAAGCAGTGATGTATGATAAAAATGTCTTTGGGGGGGGGGGGGGTTGAGATGTACAGGTGCATGAATGAATTACGATACGATGAATGTCCTTGTATATAAGCCAGTTCGGAGTTAGCTCATGGGCACATTGGTCCGAATGACCTTTCTTTTTTCTCAGTCGGTTAAGGGGCTCTTCACTCGTTTTCAGAGCGACATAATGCATGAGCTTTACGCAACGATTTATGGTATTCATCAATCATGCTTAAACAAAGAATGAACTCGCCTAGACCAGATGGCCAGAATGATCCGTCAATTAACACTTGAGGAAAGCATCCATTTCATTATTTTACATTGAATGTAAGAACAACCTCTTTATATCGATATTGCCGAATATCACTTTTGCTGTCAGGTGGATGTGCTGGCAAGCAGCATTTATAAGGATTACATGAATAATCATTATACAGTAAACGTCGCATGAGTCGAAGCTCTCGGGACTGACAAAAATGCGTCGACTTAAGTGAATTTCGACTCTCGCGAGAGTCGTTTTTTTTTTTCTACTCGCAGACAGTGATGTACATGTATTATAGTACATTTGCATGCATGCGTGTGTGTGTGTGTGTGTGTGTTTGCATTCAAATTTGTCTGTTCTTGAAGATAATGTTCTTATTTTGTTCAAAATTGAACATGGAATTTGTATCAATACTACTAGTTAAACGTACTTCTGAGAATGTCTGCGCCCGGCAATGTGCATGTGCTATGTCTGTGGTGCAACATAGGTAGCCATCACTGTCAACCTACCCTGAGACAAACACTCTCCCAGGCCCATCCCACCTCCATTGAACAAAACTATACAGCCAGCCGGGCACGCACAAACAAGCTCCGCCCACTTGGCCTGTCACTAAAATATTAAAGCAGCGATTGGTTGACCAAGGAGTTCTGGCTTGACATGGATAAAGTATGGATGTGCTGTGTGTATGGATAAAGTATGGATCGATGTTCTGTGTGTATACATGTATACATGTACAAGTGTACATAATAAAACACCACAGACGCTTATCCCCCCCCCCCCCCCCCATTGTTTGCATCATACAAAGGAATACATAAGGTGTCACCACTTTCGGCCACCCTCCCCCCTCCTTTTTTTTTTTACCCCGGAAGTGCTAAGTGGTTTTTTGTATTTTGTTGTTGTTGTTGTTGTTGTTGTTGTTTTTTTTTTTTTTGGGGGGGGGGGGGGTTGGTTGCTTGACAGCTGAAGAAACCCGGAAGTGGAAGTGGAAGATGAGCTGAAGACCTTTATCTATTATACATATATATATATATATATATATATATATATATTTGCTTTTTAACTCATGAAACCCGGAAGTGCCCCCCCCCCCCAACTTCAGAAAACGTGGCGCCGGCGCCGGCGCTGCGGCGGTGCAATACATACAAGAGCACTCAGGAGGAAGATAATGATGTCGGGAGTGAAATACAACATGCCGGAGTTTGCTGTCATGCCTGTAGACATTATAATTTTTCGGTACATATACAAACGCCTGAAACAAATACATCCTCTTTACAGATGGAAAGCATACCATTATTTGTTTTAAAGCTCTTGAATGCTAAGCAACAAATTATGAGATCAGTTGAGAGGGCTGCGACACCTCCTTCAGCTGTACAATGCATGCTCTCTTTCAAACCACAATGCGACATTGGCTGTGCTGTGAAATTGGCCTACACTATAAAACTGTAGTGCTTGCATTACTTATAAATGATTCGGAAAAATAATCGTTGCGAACAAACATATTTCATCGAGAGCAGGAAGTGGTATCTGCCAAGAGAAGAGACACGCGAAGACAATCATTACAGCGCAGTCTTACTCTTTGTTTACTTGAGACCACACAGTAAACGCACACTCAGTGGATGGATAAGACACCGTTGAACTGCCATCATGAAGACGAAGAGGCCTATTTTCGCACTATGTTTGTTCGTCTCTTTGATTGTATCCTACGTCTCGGAAGGTAAATGCCACTAACTGTCGATCATGTACATAATACAATATAAATACCTATTTTTTTTCCGTATTAATGCCCTTAGAAACGTCAGTATTAAGCGCTAAAATGTTATTTCATTACTATTATTTCAGAAGCTACTTTCTGCTGTGATCTAATTTCAGTTCGAGTGCGAGGTTTTGTACTGTTCACACGTGCTGACGTTTAGCGATAGCCACAAGCATTCCAGTATGTTTCTTTATTCCATAAAAAAAAAACATCCATTCTAATCTGAATGGGTATAGCTATGCATATCATGACATAATCGTATTGAATGAAAAACAAAAGCACTAACAGGTAAATTGTAAATTAAAGATAACTTATCTTTTTGATACTTAGAAAAAAATATCAAAAGACCTAGTAGATCATCCTATTGGTCACTAGTTGTAATGAAAAAGAGCACGATAAGAATTTTATCTCTGTTAGAAGTAACATTTTGGAGACCCTTCTGTTTAAGTTCCTGAAGCTGTTTGTATTTGTCTTGTAAAAATTATGTGTCGATATACTGTTTGTCATAAATGACGTGTACATAATCATACCTGATATAACGGAATTAAGCAGAAATAGATTAAATCAAATAAAAAAATCGAATCAAAAAATTAACTCATATCTTTAAACTGTTTCATATCCCTATATATAGAAAACACTTTATAGTCTAGTGGGATTTGGGGAAAATATGACTGTTAGAGGCATTTTTTAGTAAAAGTTGGGAACCGGTCTATTTTGTATAAATCAAGCACGCTGAATCCAAAAATTCCGGTTCCCAAGCGGAATTTTGAGTCTAAGAGCATCTAATTTGCATAAACAAAATGGCTGCCAATTTATTGCTTTTTAAGGCGTTTCGATGATCTAATTTTCATAAAATCTCCTTAGACATGCAGAAATAGTAATAATTTCAGAAATTAAGGTGCAAAGACAATAGCTAGGTCATCAGTTGTTCATAACTTTCATCTATATATGCAAATTAAGAGGTGAAATATGCAAATTAGCAGTTAAGGCATATACACTGTATATATGCACATGTAGTACCTACGTGTTCACTTCTGTTTTTAATCATTTTAACAAGTTATCGGGCAATCAAAAAGTACTTGGTGTAGGAAGAGTCGAATAAAAAATTAATCAATACAAAAGAATTGAATTACACTTATACAAATATCTATGCAAATTGGTATACAAGAGGATACATAACTGGCAGGATTCTGGATTCTACAATGCATTGCCGCAATATAATTATGATGATAGATATCATTCTATCAAGACCTGTTCACGATTTCTAGTGTAATAAAGAGATACAAAAACCAATTTTTAGTATTAAAATAAAACATGCATCTCATTGGCATAATGAATTATGCAAATATTTTTCAATTTTCTCAACATATTTTCCCCTGAAACAAAGTTTTGATATCAAAATATACATTGGCGTACTGAAAATAGATATGCTACCGGTCAAAGTGTACAAAGTGTCATCTGAGTCCGAGAAAAATCTAAAGTACTGGCATCAACTATAATTCAGAATAAAAAAAAAATGAATAACAATATTTGCAATAACGTATGCAAATTGGTAATACTAGCTTCGACATTCTACAACACATTGCCGCGATATATGAATCTGAATCATTCAGTTATAATATCAAGACATAAGTTGATGATTCTTTTGTGATAAAGAGATACAAAAAACAGCTATTAGACATACCCTAATAATCTAATTTCCATAATGAATTATATAAATAGTTGGCCATTTCTATGGATATATTCCCTTAAACAAAGTCTTGCTATCAAAATGTACCTTGACGTACTAAAATAAGTTATTGGGCAAACAAGTTGCACATTATGATGTCGTCAGAGTCCGAAGTAAATCAAGTACTGGAATCAATCAATAAAGGAGAACTGAATGACACTGAAAGGAAATATGTTTGCAAATTGATATTCAAGAGGCCGTAGACCAGGCAGGTTTCTAGATTCTACAACGCACTGCAGGAATATATGAAAATGTTTTTGTTTTTTTTTAACAGTTATAACATCATGACCAGTTAATGATTCCAGGTGTGATTAAGAGATGCAAAAATTAACTGCAACTACTAAACAAACACACATCTATTATCTCATTTGCATAATAGATTGTGCAAATATTCACCATTTTCTGTGCATATTTACCACCAAAACAAGGTCTTGCCATCAAAGTTATCGGGCAATCACATCAATATACATTAGATTTAAAATCAAGTGGCAACTTTCATAATTCTCATCTGCAAACATAATTTATGTGGGTTTTTTTATCTATCTCTTTACCCACTCTGCAGGCTCAAGCAAAAAAAAAAAAAAAAAAAAAAGAATTGTAAGAAAAATCCTGGTATCTTGGACAGTGTCGGAAACAGAAACGAAGGATGAACTTTGTAATTCTAGTCATCAATGCTTTTATATTTTGGCTGAAAAGAAACATAGTCTGAGTCGAAAAGTTTATTTCTCAATCGAGTTAAATTGATCTACGTTCCTGCAAGGTTTGCACCATCACATTGTTGCTAACATCCACACTCTGCTGTACATCGTAGGCCTGATTTGTGACATTTGCATCGAAATGTTCTGTATTGCTTTCGCATGCACATGAAATCATCTCAATGCAACTTTGCAGGATTGGAGCTAGATATATCAGTTGTACGGGCTGTAGACCAGATGAAAACGTCCCTACCCATTGTCCAATGGGGAAGAAAGATCAGGTCTGGCACAGTGAGTAGGATTTTCTTTTTTTTTTCTTCTTCTTCTTCTTCTTCTTCTTTTTTTTTTTGATACAGGAGTATTGTCGTTGAGCTGCTTCAGCGAGCGTTCAGTATACTTCTGTCGGTAAAATGGCGAAACATATTTTGTATCAAACGAGCTTGTGTGATGCATCTTTTGAATCGAATATAAGTTTATTCTTATAAAGACGACTGATAACAACCATGTTCTTGGAACCCTTTAGTTTTCTTCTCGTACAAGCAGCATCCTTGATGATTGTGAGTCATTGATCACTTGCTTTAATAAGAGTGCTACTGTCAGTATCATTTTGGCAGAAATTGCACAACTCCAGTATCTACGGAAGAAGGTCTCTTTAAGGTAGCTATCGGATCTCAAGGGAACAAAAGTAACTTCATGTTCGCAAGGTGGTGGAAAACCCTGGTCCTCCATGAAAAGATCCATTTTCTAATTCTTGGGCAGAAATTCAAGTGACAATATGGATATTCAAAACTATACTTGATAAAGCATATAATGAGAGGCAAAATGGCAAGCATTTACGTCTGATACGAAGTGGAATCTTCTGTATGTAACATGGTTTCTAATGAGTATTCATTATTCCTAGGTTCTTACAATCCACTGGCCCTTAAAACTAGAGGCCTGTTTGCTAATAATGTCATTTCTATGATCTGAATCACACCAGGTGAGATATATCATAAGTCAGACAGACAAGGGAGCGTGGCGTCGTCCAGTTAAGAATAAATTGAAATGCATCGTACCTGCATGGTGGTTATCACTGGCGGCATGTTATCCACGCATATTGAAAACAAAAACAAAAAGGAACAGGAAGGTGTAAACCCCTTACTAGTATTTCGCAGACTGCACTGGCCGAGGCAATTTCAGAGTTCGAACTGTCTTGGAAGTTGACTAAGTTACATTCTTATACAGATGTAGAAGGATAAAATATAGGTAGATGTTTGCCACACTTTTTTCCCCGTTTCTTCTCCCTCACTGCTATTCTAACATCGTTATTTAATTTTATCATGATAACGCGCGATCAGAGTGGCAAAAGATCGCAAAGTTTAAGATCGCGAAGTCTTCACGATCTTTTGTTGTCCGGTCACAATGGCAAGAGATCGAGAAGTTTGGCGGGGACAGCATTATAAAATGAAATATACCTAGCTGTAGTGGGAAGTTTAGAGGAAAGTTTGCAGTCACACGCACTTGAAAAACTTCAAGATCTTATAAATTGCGATCTTAAACTTTCCGATAATTTGCCAATTTGGCCACGCCTTTTGAGATCTTGGAGATCGCGATTTTAAACTTCTTGATCTTTTGCCAGTGTGTGATCGCGCCTATTCTATAACTTTCCAATGGATCCTTCTCCAGTCTTATATATACATATATATATATATATATATATATGTATATATATATATATATATATATATATATATGTATATATATATATATATATATATATATATATATATATATATATATATAACTTCGTCTAACGGACTTACAACATAATTTTGTTTATTAATTGGGGCATCAGTAATGTTTGTTGTGACATTAAAGGTATTTTTCGTCAATTTGCAAGGAAAAAACACGTTTCAAGAGAAAATAGAATAAAACCACCTATCCCATTTCAATCTATAGACGAATGTTTGCTATATATATAAAATCATATGTAATCATATATTTAAATCTGTATACTGTATATGAATATATATGATTACCATGCTCTGATAACTGGGAACAATACAATAATGGATGTTGCATATGAACAAAATGGCATTCATCGATGACATTCCCCCATCCCATAAAAAGTTGGGTCATGATCCGCGTAGAGAGAGTTTTCATCAATTCGTTTTGCGATTATCAATGTACTAATTTTTTTTTCATGGAATTGACAATTATATGGCAATATTGCAGCTATTTTGTATGTATTATGCAAATTAGATGTTAGAGGGCATTTGCTTGAAAAAGACATTTTTTTTTTGTTTTTTCCCCTAGCGCAATCAATTTTGGTTAAGAATCGGGTTCCTAACTTGAATTCTTTAAAAAAGGACCTTTTAAGAGGCTGAATGAACTGCATGCACACAAACCTCATGAAGCCTAAATATAATTTGCATACCAATTAAAATATTTGCATTTATTTTGATAACACTGAGAAGGGATTCTGGTTTTTATCTAACCCTCAAAACCTTAAAGTCTATATATCTAGTGTTTTTAACTTCCCTCTCAAGAAAAAAAAATATGAAAAATCTTCCAGTGTTAATACATGATTATTTGCATATTTCAGTACTCATTTGCATAATTATGAAAGAAATATACTATTTACTACCTGAAAAACGTTTATCCCTCCAGTTGGTAATACCAGTGTAAGTACATAGATTTCAAATCACTTTTCCAGCTCGTTTAAAGAAAAAAAAAACAATCTAGAAAATGCATGTCTGAAACGGTAAGCACTATTTGGGCACCCGTCCCGCTTCATCATGAATATTCATCATCTACATGTATAAGTAATACCGTGGAAATACATGATTTTTACATTTCCCGGCAGCGTTTTTACATTTCCCGACAAAACCGATTATTTTTCCATCTCCCGGCGAGACGTTTTAACATTCCCCGTTGATGCAATTTTTCGAGATTTTTATATTTCCCGGCAATACGTTTTTACATTCTATGGCACGTATCCAGCGTTCTGCCATTTACTAGTACAGTATCTTACTGCCTGATGAATATTCATGATGAAGCGGGACGGGTGCCCAAATAGTGCTTACCGTCTGAAACTCACAATTTCTGTGGCTTGGCAGCCATTTTGTTTATGAAAATTAGATGGTCAAGATCCATGAATTTCGCTTGGGAACCGGAAGTTTCCTAACCCTCAAAACCTTAAAGTCTACATATTTAGTGTTTAACTTGCCTCTTAAGAAAAAAAATTTAATGATTACTCTTCCAGTGTTAATATATATTTATCTGCATATTTTAGTTCTAACTTGCATAATTATGAATAAAATATATTATTTACCACCCGAGAAACGTTTATCCCTTAAATTGGTAATTCTATTCTCTGTACAAACATTTAAAATCATTTTTTTTCCAGCTCGTTTGCAAGAAAAATTATAGAAAATGCGTGTCTGAAACTAATAATGTCTGTGGCTTGGCAGCCATTTTGTTTATGCAAATTAGATGGTCAAGATCGGTGAATTTCGCTTGGGTACCAGATTTTTCCTAACCCTCAAAACCTTAAAGTCTGCATACTTAGTATTTAATTTGCCTCTCAAAAAAAAAAAAATGTCAAAATTACTCTTCCAGTGTTAATGTATATATATATTTATCTGCATATTTCAGTCCTAATTTGCATAATTATGAAAAAATATACTATTTACCATCCGAGAAACGTTTGTCCCTTAAATTGGTAATTCTGTTCTCTGAACAAACATTTCAAATCACTTTTCTCCAGCTCGTTTGCAAAGAATTTCTTGAAAATGCGTGTCTGAAACTGCTAATTTCTGTGGCTTGGCAGCCATTTTGTTTATGCAAATTAGATGGTCAAGATCGGTGAATTTCGCTTGGGAACCGGATTTTTCGGATTCAGCATACTCAAATTAGGTAAAAGAGACCGGTTCCAAACTTTTACTCAAAAATGCCTCTAACACCATTTTAGAGAGCCCTTTTTCAGAAATCCCACTAGACTATAATACTTATATCAGACTGTAACGATAGGTGTGTTCTGTCAGAAAGCTTTTGTGACATACTATATTTTGCTTCATAACTTTCCTCCTTTTTGTATCGTTATTGGAGGGTAGAGATTTTGAGACTGCTTTCATATAAATCCTCAAAATTTCTTATAACATTAAAACAAAATTGCAAGAATATAGGAAACGAAACAACAAATAAAAGACCCCACGGGAAAGGGAAGTAATGATGATAACAGTGGAAATGTTAAATTATTAAAGCTGGTTAAAGATAATATTAAGTTTTGATACCTCAAAAGTTTCCCTGAGTTTCCTTGTCTTAGTTTGTGTTTCAGGTTAAAGTACCTTTCATATAACTAACACCGTGAGACTTACTACTCGCCCCAAAGTGCTCTCATGTCTGAGTAATCATGCAATAATGGTTTCATACAATACGTGTATATTGATTCTCGCGGTACCGCGTCGAGTCAAACTATAACGGCTCGTTCGAATTTTTCAGAGCCCGCTCTGCTCTGGTACGAAACCATTATTGCATGATTACTCAGACATGAGAACACTTTGGGGCACAGTGTTAGTTATATTAAAGGTACTTTAACCTGAAACACAAACTAAGACAAGGAAAATCAGGGAAAATTTTGAGGTACCAAAACTTTATATTATCTTTAACACTGGAAAGTTCATTACAATGTCAACAGTCATGCCAAGTTCACATGATTTTTGTCTTCAGGAACGAGTGGGCTTACATTGTCAACTTTTGTCCAAGGACAAGGAGTCGAGGGATTTGATGTGGTCATTACTTGCACGTATCGTCCGCAGTCCATCAATACTGGGAAATTCTACCTGGAGTGGTTTGTGGATAATGATGTCAAATTAGGAGGTTGCACGCATGAAAACCATTCCATTGGAATACAATGTAACCCCGAAAAGAGGGACAATTCTAAGTACATATTCACGGCCGATGGCGTATGCTGTGCTAATATTACCATAAAAAGACTCACCAAAAACGATGAAAAGACTTACCGCTGCCGGGCAACCACCAAGTTTGGCCTTGGATCTAGTGACACTAGTCTCACCATTATACATCCCAGTACGTTCACTGTTTCTTTATTATGTCAGGGTTACCTTTTCCCTGAAACAACGTAAAAGTGACGTGTTCCCATGATTAGGATAATCAGTGGTGTTATTCAGAGAAGTGGAAGAAAGCTCGCACCTCTCTGGTGCATTACCCCTAAACATTAAAGGTCGTTAAGTTGCCATTAAAGCCACGTGTTCTCACCCGGTTTATGTAATTTGTGAAATACGTGTATATGTTTAGCTTGTCATGAACACTGGGCCGGATGCATAAACACCTAGCAATTGCTTGTGCTAGCCTTTTACTCGAATCCATATGCATAAAAACAAGCAATTGCTTGTGAGCAGAAGCTTTTGCTAGCAATCACAAGCAATTGCTTGCTGCCCGCAAGCAATTGCTTAGAGGCCAAGCATTTGCTTAAAAACGTATGCATAAAACATATCTTTTGCTAGTTCTTGCTAGCAATTGCTTACGATTTTCCAAGTGTAGAATGAGCTTGAGCGTTTGCTTATCTGGGACGTTCCCTTTTGAGTATCATTTTCATATTCATGGAAGAAAGACCACATTTGTGAAGGAGTGGTATAGATCTACAAGAAATTACTCATAAGTAGAGTAAGAAATTTTTCATTTCAACAACGGGCATGTCCAGTGGTTAGCACGCAAAATGTGATGAAAAACAGGAAGGATGACTGGGCCGGATGCATAAACGCTAGCAATTGCTTGTGCTAGCCTTTTACTCGAATCCGTATGCATAAAAACAAGCAATTGCTTGCGAGCAGAAGCTCTTGCTAGCAAGTACAAGCAATTGCTTGCTGTCCGCAAGCAATTGCTTAGAGACCAAGCATTTGCTTAAAAACGTATGCATAAAACATACCTTTTGCTAGTTCTTGCTAGCAATTGCTTACGATTTTCCAAGCTCTGTAAAATGAGCTTGAGCTTTTGCTTATCTGGGACGTTCCCTTTTAAGTATCATTTTCATATTCATGGAAGAAAGACAACAATTGTGAAGGAGTGGTATAAATCTACAAGAAATTACTCTTAAGTAGAGTAAGAAATTTTTCATTTCAACAACGGGAATGTCCAGTGGTTAGCACGCAAAATTTGATGAAAAACAGGTGGGATGTCTCACTTCGGTGGAGAGCAAGGAGACGTCTCTCCACGTGCGATCTGGCAGATGCGGGCTATTGTAAGCAGTGGTGGGAATCAGCCAGTAATACGAGTGTGTGTATAGTTGTGTGTGTGTGTGCCCTTTCAAATGCATGCTGCCACACTCGCCTTTGTTCTTGTGTTCGCACAGGCGTGACGCTATTGTTCGAACCCTAAGCAATTGCTTGCTGAATGCAAGCAAAAGGTATGTGCACAAGCAAAAGATTATGCATATGTATTTAAGCAATTGCTTGAGCTACACCTTTTACTAGACGAGCTTGTGCTTTTGCTTGAAGCAATTGCTTACAAGCAATTGCTTGTTTTATGCATTCGGCCCTCTGACTTTGGTGGAGAGCAAGACGCCTCTCCACGTGCGATCAGGCAGATCCGGGCTACTGTAAGCAGTGATGGGAATCAGCCATTAATACGTGTGTGTGTATAGTTGTGTGTGTGTGTCTATGTGTGCATTTATGAGTGTCATTTCATAGCTCTTCTGCTATGTCAGGAAATGTTTCTGCACACACACGCCCTTTCAAATACATGCTGCCACACTCGCCTTTGTTCATGTGTTCGCACAGGCGTGACGTCCCTTTTGTTGAAAACGCAAGCAATTGCTTGTGCGGGACAAGCAAAAGGTACAAGCACAAGCAAAAGGTTATGCATATGGATTTAAGCAATAAATTGGGCCGAATGCATAAAACAAGCAATTGCTTGTAAGCAATTGCTTCAAGCAAAAGCACAAGCTTGTCTAGTAAAAGGTGTAGCTCAAGCAATTGCTTAAATACATATGCATAATCTTTTGCTTGTGCACATACCTTTTGCTTACATTCAGCAAGCAATTGCTTAGGGTTCGAACAATAGCGTCACGCTTGTGCGAACACTGTACGTCTGAGAACAAAGGCGTGTTTCGTATTAGGTATTTCATAGGGGCATGTGTGAGCTGGAACCTGACATAGCAGTATAGTGATCATAACAACGCTCATATGAAATATATTTATATACACACACACACACGCTTATACCTTTTGCTTGTCCCGCACAAGCAATTGCTTGCGTTTTCAACAAAAGGGACGTCACGCCTGTGCGAACACAAGAACAAAGGCGAGTATGGCAGCATGCATTTGAAAGGGCATGTGTGTGCAGAAACATTTCCTGACATAGCAGAAGAGCTATGAAATGACACTCATAAATGCACACACAGACGCACACACACACAACTATACACACACTCGTATTACTGGCTGATTCCCATCACTGCTTACAATAGCCGGCATCTGCCACATCGCACGTGGAGAGACGTCTCCTTGCTCTCCACCGAAGTGAGACATCCTACCTGTTTTTCATCAAATTTTGCGTGCTAACCACTGGACATTCCCGTTGTTGAAATGAAAAATTTCTTACTCTACTTAAGAGTAATTTCTTGTAGATTTATACCACTCCTTCACAATTGTTGTCTTTCTTCCATGAATATGAAAATGATACTTAAAAGGGAACATCCCAGATAAGCAAAAGCTCAAGCTCATTTTACAGAGCTTGGAAAATCGTAAGCAATTGCTAGCAAGAACTAGCAAAAGGTATGTTTTATGCATACGTTTTTAAGCAAATGCTTGGTCTCTAAGCAATTGCTTGCGGACAGCAAGCAATTGCTTGTACTTGCTAGCAAGAGCTTCTGCTCGCAAGCAATTGCTTGTTTTTATGCATACGGATTCGAGTAAAAGGCTAGCACAAGCAATTGCTAGCGTTTATGCATCCGGCCCATTGCTTGAGCTAGACCTTTTGCTAGACGAGCTTGTGCTTTTGCTTGAAGCAATTGCTTACAAGCAATTGCTTGTTTTATGCATTCGGCCTAATGCGTTAACACTCTACGTTTTCTCGCTCTCGCTTCCTCCCCCGCCCGCTCTCTCTCTCTCTCTCTCTCTCTCTCTCTCTCTCTGTATTATAATTGTATATATTATTATAGTATTGTATGTAAGTCATGTTTATTATATAGCACACATGATTACTAGTATATAAATATTAATGCAAAGAAAATACATAAATTCACATACATAATAAAATAACATTTACATACACACACATATATAATGATTTCTATGTACATTGTACTATATGACTATGCTTTTCCTTTACTTTGTATGTATATTATAATAAAGACATATCTAACTGGGATAAGCGACTGTTCGTATGATAATACACATTTTTTTTTTTATACATGTGCGTGTACCATCATAATATATCTGTGCATGTTATTGCTCAGACAGATTGTATTCGCCATTATGTAGGCTACATCACATAGATATATCCCTACATAAAGCTGCTATGTGCAATTAAATGTAACAAAGGACATTCGAAATAAATTACTTGCATCCATGTAATGTATACGATGCTTAAAGATATATTATGTATGTGTGTATGTATACGTATAATGTCTTTCATGTTTATTTGTAAGTATTCATTATATACATATGTTTGAATAGAATACGTGCTTGTACGTGTATAATTAGAATCATATAATTATACATATAGACCATACATAAATATATCATTTAGATGTGAAGTTGATACTGCTTGATTGCTGGTTGAAATATCAGATTTTGCCTATTTTATCAATCGTACTTTTACTGATTTTTGTTTATGCTTCTTCCCTTAAAACGAGTAGGGCTGCCGGATACACATGAGCTGACTGGAGCTGACAACCTCCAAGTCAACCTATCTCAGGAGATCTCGTGCACTTCTGAGGGCAGCTACCCAGCCCCGACCTTCCGCTGGTACATTGATACCCGAGAAGTGACTGTTGACGCCGTAAGCCTCCCACCCGAGACCGATGGGCAGGGTGGACGTGGAGAGGTCGTCAACGCAAAGAGTATACTCACTTACAGGCCATCTCGAGAGGACCATGGGAGAAGTCTGGTTTGTAGCCTGAGTCTTCGCGTCTCGCCTTCCAACGTGACTGTTTTGAATTCTTCGGTCATCCTCGACATCCAATGTGAGTTTGAAGGCATTCTTCTCAATTCCTTCTTTAAAGAAATGGATAACTCAATATCTAAGTCGATATAATAAAGATAGTACACAGTAAAATCTAACGAATCTAGCAGTTGAGAACCAGTGAACTGAAGTCACGATGTTATCTTCCATAATAATGTAAGCATGGAAGGTAATCAAAATTAACAACTACGACCTCTTACTCACTATGGCCAGCATAGTTATGTCACAACACCCATGCAATCGTTGATGGAATGGGGAAATTCATATATGTTTTCATTAAAAACAAATTTGGGTTTCGGTCAATTTGAAGACTACTATTATTACCAAAAAAAAAAAAAGGTTATTCGTAATATTTGTGGCGTCCCGCTGTGGCGTCCCGCCACGTTCCCGTACAGAGCCACTATTTACTAAATATAAGATTTTGAAAATTAAAGATTTGTATTTACTTAAACTTGGTCAGTTTATGTTTAAGTACAATGTAAATGCACTTCCCAGTATTTTCAATTCAATGTTCCCACTGAACCAGTCTTTTCATAATTATCGCACTAGACAATCTAATGAGTTTCATCTACCCCTCCTGAGAACTTTATTGGCTCAGAATACATTTATTTACACCGGTCCTAGATTTTGGAACTCACTAAGCTGTGAAATAAGAATTTCCCCATCTCTGTATTCTTTTAAGCACAAGTTGAAATTTGTTCTATTAAATCCTCTCTGATATACTTTTTTTTTTCATTAGCTATAGGTTTCGTCAACCTCAGGGTTCATCATCCGTCCACCAATCATTCAATCACTGAATTCATTATTACGTAATGAAGTAGCTATCACAATCCTTGCACAGCTGCATGCAGCGCCAACTCTGAAGCACATTCTCTACCATGCCCTGTTCCATTTCCCGTGTTCAGCGTGTAGGCATTCTCTCATTCTCTCTTTTTCTTTCTTTTCTTCCATTCTTTTCATCTATTCTGGCAAGTTGTGTCATGTTGTTGTGTTTCTTCTGTTTTGTCCCGTTCTGTCTTATATCATATATGTGACAAATGTTTGTAAATAAGTAATTGATAAGTTTTATGAGTGGTTCACAATATACAAGCTTTGCTTTTTAGTGGACGTCTCTATTCTTTTTTTTTTTCAACTGAAGCATGACATTGTATCATCTTTTTTTTTTGCCAGTATGTGCTCTTATGTTTATCGATTTCATCTATCTATTACAAAGGCAAATGTTTTTGTTTATGATGTAATACCTGATTTAGCTTGTGTTATGTTTTGTTGAGAAAAAGAAGAATGAAGGTAAATGAATTGAAAATGAATTGAAGACTTGTAATTGCATGGTATTTTCATTATATCTGTTATGTGTACGTTCAGTAAAAAATATTTGAAACCAACCTGATTTTATCATCCAATGCCAAATCCTAACAGAATATCGCCTCACACTGTTTTTTTTTTTTTTTTTTTTTACTTACACTTGTTTAATTAATAAATCAAAATCGAAAAAACAGTGAAGTGGCTCTGCGGTTCATGTTCAAGTGTCATAAGCGTGCTGTATTATCCCCACTGAAATGTGAATCTGAATAAAAGCACAAAAAAGCAAGGAAAAAGATACATTATACGGAATTACAACGCTGGCATGTTTGTTCCTATAATTCATACACGTATTTAATTACGAAAACCGCACCATTGAACGAATGAGCTTGCCAACGATTTCCTTTCAGCGTTCGCACTTGATTTATGAAAGTCACGTCAGTTTCGAAATCTTCACGGTACTGCTATTGCTTTGATGCTTCACATAGAGGAAATTATATATATATATAGATAGATAGATATAGGTAGATAAATAGATATGCATAAGTCACACACACACACACACACACACACACATATATATATATATATATATATATATATATATATATGAAGGGTTTGTTTGCAAAAACTGATAAGTCCATTTTTGAAGATTTTGAAGTACGATCTCTGTCATAATGTACAAAATAATACCTTTTAAAAGATATATTGTTCACTACATATAAAGGTATATTTTTGAAGTTATGATCAAAAGAAGCAAAAATTTTCTTATTATTCTCTTTATTTTTCTTGACCTTTAATCGCAAATATCTCCGTTTGACAAATATTGACTTATCGGTTTTTGCAAACAAACTCTTCATATATATATATATATCTATATATATATACACTATATATATATATATATATATATATATATATATATATATAATAACCAACCAAGATCCGCAAATACTGAGACGAATGGGCAAAACACCATTTTTGGTCTATATTTTTTGGTACCATTTCATCTAAGACTTTAACTGTACGTTGTAATGTTATATTCATGACGGAACGTAACATTTTTGCATTTTTTTTTTTCAACGCATTAACACATGTGAAACAGCACCGTTAACACGCCTTTCATTGTTGCTTTTCAGAAGTTTCCACTCACGCAGCATACAAATAATCATTTGTGTGTGTGCGTGTGTGTGTGCGTGTGTGTGTAGTTTGGATGCCTAAGAAGAGATGGTTGACAAACACATACATAATACACAGATGGCCTTATGCCATATGTTGTACAAGAAAAAGAAGAATTACAGGTATTCTCATTCCTTAAAAAAACACAAAACAAAACAAAACAAAACCTCTAGTTTCTTCCTTCCTTCCTATATCTCCGAACTCTCTCGTAGATCCACCGATAATCTTTAGATCCAAAGCGTCCGCGAACTGGAACGGTGAGAGGTGTACAGCTTCCCTGTCGTGCTCGTCGGACGCAAACCCACCAATTAATCACTTCCGGTGGGTCAAGGTTGAGGCAGAACGCGTCTTCAACTCAAGTCGGACTCGTCACTTCATTCATGCTCCCGGAGGATTAGCTGACAACAAAAGAATCGGAACACTTCTCATCGAAAACATCCAAGCCTCCGACTATGGCTCTTATCAGTGCATAGCCTATGACGAGGATAGGGAGCGAAATTTGAAGAGTGCAAAGCTATCTCTTCTTAAACCCAGTAAGCGCAAAATATAAAATATGTTATTATAAAGGTGGGGGAAGTTTTGAAGAATTTATTACTATCATTTTTTTTTCAACTTAATCCAGAAGGGGAAATATCTCTGTTCTTTAAAACATAGTTAAAAAGTCCTTTTTGGTTGTTTTTATTCATGTTAAAAGGGGAAGACGTAACGCATATACAAAAATATACACAAAAATTTGTGCTTGACATTCATTGACTGGAATGGGCAATGCTCAAAATGATTGATATTGCCAAGTAATACATGACACATGTTACTATAAGCGAAACATAATCATCGGTATATCAATCTCAGATATGAGGTAAAATCTTGAACAGTTTATTACACTCTGCAAAGAGAAAACAGCATTAATAGTAGAGCAGATAAGCCCTCAAAATCACGTGAATTGTGCAAAATTTGACTAAAGCATGAAACTTTCACCAGTGTTAGTACATACCATAAGATTTATTTTAAGATCGGGAGGTAAGTCTGATTTGACCTCTGATGACCTCCAGAGGTCAATGTACTTTAGATATCAGAAAATCGATGTTTTTAGACATTTGCAAATGATATATGTGGTTATGTTGCACTAAACATGCATTTATACCACAGAGAAATCATTTCCAGATTCAACAGAGCACTGACAGGTTTTTACCTTTGACCTCTGATGACCTCCAGAGGTCAATGAACTTTAAATATCAAAATATCGATGTTTTTAGACATTTGTGAATGATATATGTGGTTATGATTCACTAAACAGGCATCTACATACTTCAGGGAAAACATTTTCTGATTCCACAGAGCATTGACAGGTTATAACCTTTGACCTCTGATGACCTTTGGAGGTCAATGACCTCAAAATATTATATTGATCTGTGATGTCATTGGTTAATGGTAACCATTGTTAAGATGTACAAAACAAGCATATCTGTCTTACAATGAAATTGTCTTCATATTCTAAAGAGCAGACAGGTTTCTACCTTTGACCTCTGATGACCTTGAGAGGTCAATGACCTCAGAATATCAGAATATTGAAGTATTACATCATTGGTGAAAGGTCAAACATGGTGAAGATGTACAAAACAAGCATATCTGTGTACAATGACATCGTCTTCATATTCCAAGGCACACAGACGGTTTTTGCCTTTGACCTATGATGATCTCGAGAGGTCAATGACCTCAAAGTATCAGAATAGTTTGGCATCATCAATGGTAAACATGATGATGTTTTAGAGAGCACTCGTAGGCCCTGTTTATTAACGAGCCATTACCGTTCACCTATGAAAATCACACAAGGTCAAATACCTCGAATGAAATGTGAGGATGTTAATATTGATATTGCGATAGTTAATAGTTAATAATTGTTTATAATGTAGGGCTTACAAACCATGCATTTCTGTTACCAAAAAAGTGGCTACTCATTCCGCAGAACTTTTCAGGTAATTATCTAAGTCGGGTATGTGCACAGAGCAAGGGGTGTCGATCTGTTTTCACGTGGGGGGGGGGAACTTGGAAAATATGTAAAACCATAAGTTCATGGTGCAAAGGAATGAAGCGGGGGGGGGGGAGGGGGAGGATGTGGGTGGGGGATTGGATTTTTGCAGGTTTAGACCTGAAATCAGTGATTCAGTGTAGCTCTTGTTTAATGTGTGCATCATCACTTATACGGAAGTTGATGGGGTGTGGGCGCATCTCACCTACCCTCCTCCCAAAGACGAAGTTTTTTTTTTTTTTTTTTTTTTTTTAAGAATCTGATGCATACGTTTTGGGGAATATTTGGAAAATTATGGATCACCAAGGTGTACCAAGTCTATATGGATGGGAACCCAGCAAGCGCAGCGTTGGCGAGGGTAGGGTATTCCACTCCCATTCGACAGAGCTCTTGTATTTTGAGAAATGAGATTCAACGACCTGGCACACAGGCACTTTTGAAGGAATACCTCGAAATTGTATCAAAAAGGTGTAGTAAGTCAGCCATCTATGGACGAAGACCAATCGACAGAAGGATGTGGGTGGAGGTATCCCCTCCCACATTATGGAGCTTTTGCATTCTTTTGTTTGCAATTCAATGATCTCGTGCCACTCTTGGTTGAACTACCATTTTGAAAAAAAAAAAAGTCCATACCCAAATGTGTAGCCATAATCAATGCATGGAGGAGAGGTTGATACAGCGAGAGGAGGGTATGAAAGGGGCTGTCCCCCAATCATTCCCATGCGAGGGAGCCTTTGCAGTAAGGATAGAAATGTAAAAAAAAAAAAAAAAAATCTAGTATACACATTTATGATGGAATATTTGGGGAATTATGAGTAAAAGGAGTGTACCAAATCTAAGGGTAGAAACCGAGGAGGGATTGTTAATTGAAAGATACACTACCCCTTCCAACAAGAGGGATTTTCTTTAATATGTCGGAACTGAAATTAAAGATCTAGTACATACTTTGTGATGATATAGAACAAAAAATGGGACAAAAGCACTGAGCGTATATGGAAGGGGACATAACGAAAGATAGTGTGGGGGAGGGGGTATGCAAAGGAGATTCTGCCTTTTAATCTGGTGCATACCATAGCTGAAATGTTCAGTGACAATTCATTTTCTGTCAAAAAAGTGAAGAAAAAAAATCTCAATCTCAGGAAATACTTGGAGGCAAAGTTTTATGTCCCCACCATTCCCCCTCCCATATTTTCTCGGGAGGCGGGGCAAATGCCTCTTGCCCTCCAAAATGAACAATTGTGCATATATAGGAAAGCCTTTTCATCTTTGGAATTCAAATAAAAATATCTCTTAAAAACATTTTCATAGAATAAAGGAAATTATCATTCCCTAAAGTATGTTATATCTGTGGAAGGAACCAAGCAGGGGGAAGGAGTCTATCGAAAGGAGATATCCCCTCTCACAGAAGGGAGATTTTGCATTTCAGAATTAAATTTTAACAATCCGATGCACACTTAAAGTGAAAAACTCGGGCAGTTTTCTGTCTAAAAAGCAAAAAACAAAAAACAACAAAAACTAACAACAACAAAACATAGTCCACATCTCAGAATTTAATGGGGTGGGGGTCAACTATCCCTGCCACCACCCCACCCCTCGTCCAAACTGATGCCCCGGTATGTGCATGTGTTTTATTCCACTTGTTGAAAAGAAGAGAGAGTTTTAAGAAACAATATTGTTCAGTGGTCGCTATCCCAGTCAAGTTAATTGTTTATCGATAAGGTGATTTCCTTCACCTGTATACCTTAAGATGATGTAGGCCTGGTATTTGCCTTGCATGTTATTACATCTATTTCTTTTTTAGTATTCTCGTTTATATTTTCATGTGAATGTTGTTTACTTTGCCACGATTTTATTTGTACATAGAAAAAATAATCCAAGACTGAAAATGAAACTGATACCGTGCAATATTTAATGATTGACATGATGCACATATTGGGTATTTCTATAGCAATAAAAGTGAGCAATTCAAAAGGCGTGTACTCATTTCACTTACATGAACATTAGCGATGATCCTCTGACCCCTGGAGGATATTGAAAGATATGCATCAAAGTGTAAGAATATTGATGTCTGGTCTCATTGGTTTGTAATGGCCAGCTGCTTATGAAATAATAATTATATTTAAAAAAAAAATGCATTTTGTATGTGTGTGTGTGTGTGTGTCCAAAATTGTATGCAGAGTATTCCACACACAGTTCAATTTTGACTTCCATCTAGGACAATGAGCGGTTACTTTTTTCTCAACTACTCTGTAATATCAAAATCTATTGAAAAAAACACGGTGGCGGCTGGGTCTAACACATTATCATTCCTTTTCGTTGGAGATCCATGCGGGATGGTCAAAACAAACATAACAAATAGATATCTCAGACCTAATTGTTATAACAAAGCATCATATCCTCATATACCCAACCCAACCCTCTATGCCCAGACAATGTAAACCACCCCATGGACTTACTTGGAGCTTTAGAATATCCTTTGTCAACAGAGAGAGACATCCAAACCTTTGCAGTGCCGACTAAGATCTGCCATGGAACTGATTGTTATTGGCTCTGCATCATTGACAGCAGATCTCGTTTCCTATTCTCCTTCTTCTTCTTCTTCTTCATTATACTGTGTAATCTTGTAATATTCTGCCATGGAGCCTTTTCTTAATTGGTTAAAGAAGATATCCAAAGAGCTATATGAAGCAAAAAACAACAAACAAATGCAAAAACAAAAAGAGAGACATATGTATCTTTAATAACAGAGCTGAATATTGAGTATCTCTCTCCTGAAGTGTTTCAAGGAGATACAAGAGACAGTGGCCGAGAGTAGCCGCCACCTTTTTGGGAGTAGGCCTACTTTGTGTTCTTGCAAATGATGCCTGACATTTTTGGTCATTTGCCCTTTTTGAAGAATGCAGCAATAGAGCCACAACTTCCTGCGGAGTGAATATTGTGGGGTTCTTGATGCAGAACATCATCGCTGAATTTGCCTGAGCTGTACTTTCTTACAGGGATTGCCATTGTAGTTTTGTTTTGTTTTGCTTTGTTTTGTTTTTCAAGTGTGGCTGTAACACTGCTTGTTTTGCATATGATGGTCATTGCAGCTAAAGAGTGCATATCTTCTCTGGATCATTCCAAACTTCATGATGTTTCACCTGGGTGACTGGATCCCAGATGATGCATGCATATTCCAGGACAGTCCTGAGCGGCATGGAGTAGCAAAACACCTGAACTTTATGATACTCGTATCTTCGTCTGGAGAGAGTATTTGGTTGAAGTATAACCTTTTTAAGCTGCTGTGGCAGCTGAGCCTCCTATTGGAACTCCAAAATATTTTGCACAATCCGCTTTCTCCATGGTTTGCCATGAATGCTTATCTATTCCCTGGGTAGGTCTCGCATGGCAATAGCAAGTTGCAATACACAGGATTGCTTCATGTGGAATGCATGTTGGGCCTCACAGTATGTCGAAGTTTTCAAGATGGTCCATGATGTCGCAGCTGTGGACTGTATACTCCAGGACCATGAGTCATTCATCGCAGTCATACTGTAACAACCCACCAGCTTTACACTGGCCAATACAGGTCCACCAGCTGGAAACTATGCAAATATTGCCCATGAGCTTGACACTTAGGCAAACCAGTGCCATAATGAGTCCGACAAATGGGGGAAAAGATCTATGAGACTTACACTGAATAGATTAAACACTCTGTATATCAGTCTCGTGGGCCTTGTTTTCCTCGAGTGTCGAGATAATGGCCATATTTGCCTATATTTGCTAGTCTACATAACTAACCCAAACATAACAGTTGTATTTGAGGTCACTGCCATCACTCAAGAAACTTAAGCTTATTTCTGAAGTAATTGACCTCTCACATTTCAGAGACCTGTTACTATAAACCAATGCTCTGTGGAATATGCATACACTATTGTACATACTTTGATCAAAACATCAGTGCGTGATTTGTACATGATTAAGCATTTACGATTACACCAATGCCAAACATCAATACAGGTAAGCCTACACATGTGACCTCAGTGACCTCTCTAATAAAGGTAAGCCTACACATGTGACCTCAGTGACCTCTCATTGTCCTGAGAGGTCAAAGTTGGATATAATGCACAGGCTAATGACCAATGTTCCATGGAATGACAAGATTCTTCTATCATAGCATAAATGATTGTACATCGGGTATTACAAAGTTGACCATTGACTATACATAGAATATCAATATTCTGATATTTTGAGGTCATTGACCTGTCACCTTCCTCAGAGGTCAAAGGTAGAGACACGTGAGTAATTTCTCTTGCTCTGTGGAATAGGAAAACAATTCAATTGTAATACAAATGAATATAACATCTAAATCATGTTTGTCATCAACCAATTGCACCAAATATCAATGTTCTGACATTTTGAGGTCATTGGCCTCATCATAGGTCATCTGAGGTCATCAGAGGTCAAAGGTAGAAATCTGACTCGAAAGGCTCCGTGGAACATTGAGGCAATTCCTCTTACAAAAATTAGTTTTTAGTACATAATTATCGTGTTTCAGTTATGAGTGACGCATTAAAATATCAATTTTCTGACATTTTGAGGTCATTGACCTCTGCAGGTCATCAGAGGTCAAAGATATAAACCTGTCAGTTCTCTGTGGAATATAAAGACAATTTCGCTGTGACAAAAATTAAGTTTTAGTACATCATTACTGTGTTTTATCATTAGCCAATGATGCAAAATATCAATTTTCTGACATTTTGAGGTCATTGACCTCTGCAGGTCATCAGAGGTCAAAGGTAGAAACCTGTCAGGGCTCTGTGGAACATAAAGACAATTTCACTGTGACAAATATTAAGTTTTAGTACATCATTACTGTGTTTATCATTAACCAATGACGCAAAATATCAATTTTCTTAGATTTTGAGGTCATTGACCTCTAGAGGTCATCAGAGGTCAATTCAGACTTACCTCCCGATCTTAAAATTAATCTTATAGCATGAACTAACAATGGTGAAAGTTTCATGCTTTAGTCAAATTTTGCACAATTCTTCGGCTTATCTGCTCTACTATAAGCAAACGTAGTAATTCTTCCTTCAAAGGTGATACGAATGATTATGTTCTGGTGATTTTCCAAGGCCAGTTATACCAACCAAACATCACAGCATACCCTGATAGAGCGTCAGCATCCTCCATCCACGTTACTTGGCAACCAAACAGCAATGACAGCATGGATGGCACTGCCAGAGTAGAATACTGCTTGTTTAATACGTCAGAGGAGGACTGCAACACCACTACCAGTGCATCAGGTGCAAATACCACTTTGACTGGACTCCAGTCGTTCACCTGGTATCGACTGACTCTTAACTTTACAAACTGCTCTGGGACTTTCAGCACTCAACCCGTGCTGGCATCGACAGCTCGTAAGACACATTCTCTACCTTTGATTACTACACACGAATGAACAACATGTATCGTTACACGATAGGAAATATTAATCCATTACCTTACTTTTATAATGTATGTTTGTATGCATACATACACCCACATAATAATTTTTATATTATATATGTTTGATTATATTAATTACATATCATATAAATATATAATAAGGCTACGACTGTAGTATGGTTTTGTAGACAAAAGGAATTTATATCCTTTACAATATCATAGGTTCTACAGTTAACGATTTCTAAGTGATGGCTGTGCAAAGCTGAGGGGGTCATATTTATCTTGCCTGCTTGATTGTTAACAAAAGACTGGTGATATCATATTGTTCATATCATACCGAAGTATAATCGGATTATTGTTAGGCGATGACGTCATCGACAGGTTCAATTTGCATATTTAATTGAGACCGATATTACTGTCACTGGAATCAAAAACAGGCGTTTGAATTAATTTCTTTTTTATGCATTTGTTTCATCATCATGATCATAATCAAGCCCTGTCACCCTTCGAATATGGTAAGTGTTTTTATTATCCATATATTGGGCAGATATTCTTTTTTAATAATCCATATCCACTTTCCCTAGAAAATATGTAATTTCAACTTTTGTAATTTTTACACTTTTACACACATACATACAATATCTACCTGCTATATAATATGGTATAAATAATCATATACATGAATAATTATATATATATATATATATATATACATATATATTATATAATTATCTATATATAATATGCATAAAATAAAATCTTTAAAACCCTTGAATATGTGTGTATATATATATATATATATATATACATATATATTATATAATTATCTATATATAATATGCATAAAATAAAACCTTTGAAACCTTTGAATATGTGTGTATATATATATATATATATATATATATATACGTATATAAAGTGCGATGAAGGGTACGTACCATATACAGTGTTGCTTCTTCATAATAACCATATTCTTTAATGAGAAGTCAGAAGGAGCGGTTGGTGTAGCTATTGATTTTAGCAGGCTTCGTCTTACGGACCGACCGAAAGTTCGGCGACCATTAAACCTGTTGAAATCCATACCTACGCCTACCGCTCTTTCTAACTTCTCATTATATATATATTTACATATAAATTAAACATATAATATAATATATATATATATACACATATTCAAATATGTACAGGTATACATTCATATCCATAAGATAGAGAGAGAGTATTACAAGAGATAGACGATTGATTGATATCATCATTGTGCATGATGCAAATGTAAACGAAATATAATATCCTTACCCAATGAACCAATTTCCTGTGTATAGAACACCAGTGGTTTAATGGGCTGGTGGAATTTCCCTCTTACATACTGCAAAAGAACGGTGCAATAGTTCCTGGTTGTGACTCTCTCTAGTATATAGGGTCTGTTCTGTTCTATTGGCTTCTAGACAAGCGTTTTGAATTACCTTTTTTCTCTTCTTTTTTTTTGTCTCCTTTTTACTCAACCCGCCAACTCTTGACACAATTTTTTTTTCTGTTTACCTGTTTACAATAACTGTTATTTTCATTGCAAATGTGTCATATAGGGGTTTTTCTTATCCATTCTATGTCAAAATGTTCGTGTTTGTTTCGATTGCAGAATATTCTAAAACCATCTTAAATGTTAATTCATTACAAATTTCTTAGATTGGCAACGCATTTTGAGAGATTTAGTTCCTATTTTCTTTTTTCCCTCAGATTTAAAAATAGTCGAAATTTTCTTTCTCATTTTATGCTGCTTTAATTTATTCCATCAGTTACATTATTATTTCTGCAATGTATAAGTGTTATGCAGTAAAATATGTCAAATTATGATGAGAAATCATAATTTCTGCAACAACAACAACAAATAAACATAAAAGGGCCTGGTGGGTAAAAATATTATGCTTAAATTGATATTGCTGCATACGGGCTTATCTAATGCAAAGTAATTAATGATCTTTCCGTCACTGACTATCCCTCATACATCTGTGCTCTTCCCAGCAGCAGCGAAATAATGTTATTAGATCACAACGGGCAATCTCCTCAAACATACCTAATCAGACCATCGTTCACATATTGCACAATAAGCCAGTTCGTAATTAGCTCATGTACACATTGGTACAAATGGCCTTTCTTTTCTTTTCTTTTCTTTTCTTTTCTCAGTTGGTTAGGCACTTCACTCGTTTTCAAAGCGGCATAATGCATAAGCTTGCCCGACTTTACAATTTTTGGATTCATGTTCAAACAAAGAATGAACTTGCGTTGAGATCATGGTGATCAGAATACTCCATCAGTTGTCAATTTTAACAGGCATCCATTTCATTGTTTTGTTTTGAATACAATAACAGCCTTTTTCCTTCTATATTACGAAATACCATTCTTGCTGTCAGGTGGATGTGCTGGCAAGCACCATTTAGATAAGGATCACATGAATAATCATTGCATCACGTCACAGATGCTTATCTCAATGAATTTACAAACCAAAATGCCTCTTGGTACAAATGACCTTTTTCTGCTCATGCGCAAAGTGGAATTACGAACTGGTCTATACATCGACACACAAACATGAAGCACCCTACTTTTATTTTTCTTTGGCTGGTGTCATCTATTTACGTTTGCTTTGCAATGAATCATCGACATTGTATCTTTAAATACATTTTATTGACCACTTGATACTAAAGCAAGATACTGGGAAACACAGGACATAATTATCGGTTTCGTCTCTGTTTAGATCAGAACTAAATTCCTACATACACTCAGTGACGTAAGTAATCTATTAGGTTGAATACTGCATTGAGATAGTTGAGAAAACATTGCACTAACTTATGTACACATTGATTGAAAATGTACATCAATCAAACATACATATTCGCGGGGACATAAATACACAAAGAGAGATGTTAATAACCGAAATCTGCTGAAAAAAAAAATTACCCAGAGAAAGTAATGAGAATATATAGCAGTTCAGTTTCATTTTAGTTTATTTTACACCAGGCATTAAAAACATACAGACATACATCATAACAAGAAGGTAGACATGAAGTTCATAAATCATACAAGATCCAATGTGGCGGTATGAACACAAACATAGACAGTGCCATTAGTGGATGAAGCGGCAAGAAAGGGAAAAGCCCCAGTGAGTAGCTGACACATGTGCTGTGACATACAAACCATTGACAGTTTGGGCATTTGACAAAAAAAAAAAAGGAAAAGTCAAGTACAAACATTACAAAACAAACTACTAAGGTATGAACGATAACAACACACACACACAAAAAAAAACCTTTAGTTAGTTATGTGTATAATCTTTCCAAAGAATTCTTTATGGATGATGACGCTCGGGATCAGTTACCATGTATAAGGATCCTGATTTGTAACTCAATTCTAAAAGATATGATTATAACATTAATATAGTCATTAATGTATAATTATGTATTATGTATAATCATATAGTTTATTATATGATTACTATAAGTATTTCTAATATAGTAGCTTCAAAAATATTCCTTGTTATGCAATGACTGTACAGCATCATTAAAAAGATTCTATTTTTCTGTATTTGATGATGACCCTATTTCAAAAGATTTGAAACTGGCGTTTATCCAAACCTTCGAGTACGAAAGATGCTGAATTACCGTACACTTTTGGTGATATTAATGATAAAATTGTCCTTCTTTAAGGCATCAGACTTGAGTACGACTTGCAGAATGAGACGTTGAAAGTATTAAAATCTTTGGAGAACCTCACCGTGCCCAGTGAGATCTGCTTTAAGCCTTTCAAGACCTTAGATCTCAGAGACTGTTCAAGACCTAAGGAGGTCCAATGCGTTTCGGTTGGCTCTACTCTGCATAAAGTGGTTCCCCTTGAGAGTGGGTTTGTAGGTGTCGTCAGCTACGGTCGGCAAACTTGCAGCGTCCCGTCTTTCAAACGAGGTGAAGATTACTGAAAGTTCCATTGTTTTGCACCTTATATAACAGCGTCATAAACTGATCTCACACCAGTTAATGAAATGGACCATCCTGTGATGAGCCCTAGCACTCGGCTGTTTAAACATAACGGAGCAAATAATTGGTGTTGGCAGAAAATAGAAATAGTTGGCTCTGGGTCGATGATATCTTGATAACTTTCTCAGGAATTCATTTCTTAATGCCACTATAGTTCTTATGTCATTTCTGCTAAGTATGCATTGTTTGATTGTATGCTATTATACATTCATTCGCACATAAGCACTATTCTTTAAATATGCATACTGCTTTCCTTTTTGCATTTTTTCTTTGTATTTTGTTTCGCCTTTTGTTCGATGGAAACAAAGACATCGAATTGAAACAGCATCCAACCATTGGCAGGTGCTGATGTTTCACTTAAATTACCTTCTTCTTGACGAGGCGAAACAAAGATAGACAGCTTCCTTAGTTCAAAAGGAATCGAGAAATACATTAGCGCCGGTCTTTACGAGGAAATCTATACGCTTTTATCACTCAAGTTCGTTGATATAATTCACATTATATACATGACTGGGTTGAATAGGTCCTGCTATAATTGCGGTTATGAAACTGAATCGTTTCTGTGCGGAGTATATTGCTTATCTTTTGTTAGATTTATAAATGGCTGAACAGGAGACTTTATAACCCTTTCTTGTGAAATTCCCAAGAGCCGTTATATATATATATATATATATATATATATATATATATATATATATATATATTTCAATAGCGTTTAAAGATTTCCTTATGCTTCTTTCCCTAAGAGTGTTTGTCTGTAGAACTGCATACTGTATAGGATTAGATTGTGAGGAAGCCATCGTGTTACATGATACTGTTACGTGTATTATGAGTGCATGCGTTTCTTTTGAAACCGTATCGAACATGCCTAATAGTGTATAAAGTTCAGTATCCCGTCACCGCAATGATTATGAACTTTAGTTCCTTGATTCTTAAAGGCCGTCGGATGACTGCGCGCTGTCGAAATTGCTGATACCCAACAGTCATAACCAGCTTTACTTCATACCTTTTGTTGTGCAGAGTTTTCAGTTGAAGGATTCTCGAGTACAAGTTCTTTGGTTCGTTTTTTTTTTTTTTTAGATTAAATTGCGCGTATTGTATTCACAATGAATCAAGATGCCGTGAGCAAGGTGAAACTCAGAAGTCCATATCTACTCAGCAGCCTCATCCACTTCGCACGATTCTTGGCAGTCTAATATTTAGTATCTCGCTGCTTACATTAATTCTGACACTACACACGTGCATGTTCTAAAAAGTTAATCTGCAAACACTCATATCGGTGTTATATATTTTATCTATGACATTACTCTATATTTCAAACGTTTCGTTACATGACAATTAATACAGTTATTGCTCATAATGCTGATTCTCTGTTATTGTCAAGCTTAGAGCTGAGAACGTTTCGTTACATGACAATTAATACAGTTATTGCTGATAATGCTGATTCTCTATCATTGCCAAGCTTAGAGCTTAAATTATTTTATGTGAATATAACGCACAATTTATGAAGGCAATGATTACAGAAAATAAAAGTTTATATCCTTGACAGTTAAGGATCCAAACTCTTCAGTTTTCCTATTGACGGTGACGGGTGCGACAATCGGAGTAACTGTTGTGATTCTCGTTTTGGTGTTTGGTGTCATGATACTGGCCAGGCTGTGCAGTAGAATAAAAGGTAGGTATAAACTCAATGTGAATTATGGGGTAATTATAACAATTATAACTTAATGTAAAAGGTAGCGATTACATAATCTATTCATGTTCCCATCCCATCAGTTCCTCACCCCGGTCGTAGGCCGATAATAAAATATCTATTTTTTTTTAACACTCCTCAGCCCCTTTCTCAATCTCCATCTCTTTCTTCTCCCCACGCCTCCACCCCTTCCGTCTCTCTCTCTCTCTCTCTCTCTCTCTCTCTACAGAGCGTATCAAAAAAAAAGGTAATCCAACTTTGGAGGGCTGCCATTTCATAATCGTCTCCAGTGGAGAGTGCAGTGTTAATTGTGAAGAAGGGGGAACTCTTCCTCTTTCCATTGATACCTAATTGAATGTTGACAAATATTATGTCATGCATGACTGAGCACATGAACTTTAAAGACAACAATGACAAATTGCACTTTTTCCAAGTTTGAGTGTCACATGAAGGAACAATGAATGTCTCACTGAATCAATGAGAATGTCAGTGAAAGTGGCCAAATAAACAGGAAAAACGGATGCAGATTTGTGTTTAGGTTTTTTTTTTCTAACATTTTTATTGTACATAACCTTTAATTGCCACCTGTCCGATAACGTGGTCACTCCAACTAAGGCCAACCCGCACAGTCCATTTTCTCTGCTCGTATTCAACATATAGCTCGCAGCAACAAACCATGTCTTGAGTATGAAAAGAAAGAAAAATTGATAATGTGTTAGCCTTTGTGGGAGTGACGAAGTTATCAACAACGATGGCCATGTTGAAGGTTATGGACCTAAAAATGTTAGAAGAAACCTTAACCGGACATACAGTCATGCAGACTGGCCTGTTAAATTGACCACTTTCATCGATAGATCCCATATATCGCGGTCCCCACTCAGCACTCTAAAAATTCCGGGTCAGAGCTGACCCTGATGAACCGGGTCTGTTGGGGTCACACACCGTTCCGGGTCAAAAATGACTTGGAATTTGGTCATGAAGACCCGGAATGGGGTCACCCTGACCCAATTCATGACTCTGAATGGGGTCATCTCTGACCCCATCCCGAGTCAATTCTGACCCGGATGTTTTAAGAGTGAGGGGGATATATGTATATGTATGTATATATGTAATATATATATATATATATATATATATATATATATATATTATCCCTGAGTTACTGTAATTATCTAGTATGTATTTATCTTCTCAGTCTCTCTGTGTCTGTCTGTCGTCATAATTTTCCCCACTGTCATACCCAATCTCTTTTTATTGTCCATTTCAGTTTCATTATTTCAATGTTTCTCCACTCGCGCAAATTAATTCATTATGACAAATCAGCAGCGTTCACCTCAAAATATAACTGATTGTACTTCAAGAGTAAATTAAAAAGAAATATATCTAGTAACGTGTATACACAAACGTACGTTTTTGCCGTACATTCCATTAAAGGAACAAGTAGGTGGAGAAGACCATTATTGTCCATTTCTTTTGACTTCGCGTTCTGTCTGTTCGATCATGTAACAACTACTTTGATGTGCCTTCGTCTAGGAAATACAAATATCGGCAGAAGAATATGGAACAAAATGATCTTAGTTGTTAGGACAGATTCCGTTTTCCTACATTTATAACTGTTATTTATTTCTTAACATTACTCTTTTTTTATCAACGCTATCCCATCCAATACTTGTCGGCGTAAGTTCGATTTTTCTTGAGGGGTTCACAATCTACAAGCTTGCTTTTTAAGCGGACCTCTCAGTTCTTTTTTTTTTCCAACTGAAACATAACCTTGTATTATAAATGAAATGAAATGAAATGAAATAAGTTATCGTAATACACAATGTTAAAGAGAGGCTTGAAATTATTGTTTTCTTTTGCTTATTGGTCTTTTTTCCCTCAAACAGGTGCTAAACAGGATGAAACCTCTGCAACTTACCAAAGAGCTGATGGCCCGGATCAACGTGGCGACGCAAGAACTGTAAGTAACAAGGGGTACGCGGAACATAGATAAACATGGAAGACTTAGCCACCTCCAGCGGGAATTCCTTGCAATGATATCTATTCTGCTTTGTTACACTTATTTTTCTACCTCTGTCTGCCTTTCTTTCTCTCTCTCCCTTTCCCATGCTAATATCAGTCTAAAGTAACCTAAACTTCGTAAACAATTTAAAATGGAAAGAAAATAACACGATTTGCTAGGCCTGCATCAACACTGCAGTTAAATTCATTGTTTGTTGAGTCAGCTACTTACGTATTTTGCAGAGCTTGCAATCACTCAGTGATGTCAATGCCTGAAGAAAAGTGGACTGAATTATTACCATCAGTATTGATACACCATGACTACCACCATCACCATCATTTTCTTAATCCTTATCACTGATGTAAGGTTGACGAGGATGGTTTGATATACGTCTCAGTATCACACGAAGAAACTCGCTCTAACCAGCAAGCCACACCCATCCAAACTGAAGATCAAACCGTCTACTCCTCAGTCAGAACTGAAGGCAATGGAATCCGCGTGAGTAGAAAGTGCCAGTCACCTGATCAGGGCCCCGTTTCATAAAAAAGTTGATAGTAACTCTTGCTGGGTGCTATGGCAATTGTCATGGTAACGACAAGAATCCAGTTTCCTGATTGGCTGTTGCTATGGGAAGTTGTCATTCCGGTAAGAGTTGCCCTCCTAACATCTTTTTATGAAATGGGGCACAGGTTACAACTTTTTTCGTCAGCCTATTTGAGGATATCGGTCTCTAAAAGTGCAATTCCAGCCCCATTTTCATGTTTTGACAGATATAAAAAAAACGGTAAAATCAGATTATTAAAATCGTAGAAGTTTTATCTAAATTGGATAAAAACTTTTTACCGTCATATTATTATCCCCCCCAAAAAAAAAAAATAAATAAATCAAATCAAATCAAATTTCAAATAATTTGCTGAGATGTTCCTTTTTCTCTAAAGGTGGACATACCTTTATGATTATCATTTTTTTCTCGTCACTGAGTTAAGTGATACCTTATTTTCTTTTTCTTTTAGTTCATGCGGCGATTTTCTTTGACTTGCGTTATAAAAGTAGATGTATATAAGTAGGTAAATTATATATATATTTTTTCTTTTTGTCCCCTTGATGAAGTATACCATAATTGGGAAAACGCAATGTTTGTATATGCTTCAATGAAGGTGTGTTTTGTGCTTTTAAGAAGACATTCTCAAAGAGCTCTTAGGAAGACCTCAAATTTATTAACCTATACGCAATATTTCCAACAAGAAAAGGTCCGATCTCTGTAAAACGGAGTCCTACTTTGTTTTGAGCATGTACTGAGTAAAATTCTGCTGTGTCTGTTTTATACATTTTGTCCCTTGAACAATGGCGTGATTTTTTTTCTATATAAAAATGTGAAGATATAAATCCTATATATGCGTATGTAATAACTGACTTTACAGGTCGATGAGAACAATTTGGTCTACTTCAGTGTGGCACATTCACATCGCCCGGACTCGTCCGACGTCCACGAACTCGACGTCCAACCGGAAGAGACAACGATCTACTCCAACGTCAACGGCAAGACGACTCCGGTGTCGGCCATGAAGGCTCATGAGGACGATGTGGGTAAAACCGATGTCGTCGCCGAACTCTATGCCACCCCTTTCAAGGAAAACAAAGCCTAGGAGATTTATCAAGAGCAGCCGAGTCTTTGATCGTCGGCCTTACTTTACAGTCCGACCTCACTATTCGGACATGTTGGGACCGGCGCTCATCCGGATAAGGGATCTGGCCGGATGCGGAAGACTCAATGTTTCATACACGCAGCTATATACCCAATGGTAGCTACATGTACATGGATCATGTATGAATTTTGAGTGAACATGTCCCGTTCTCGTCAACTGGTCTGCGTTCAGAATTCTCTGATTAATATTTGGTCAATGAACGATCGCCTGTACCGTGCCTTGATTTAAAAAATAAGTTTTCTGTCCATGTTCCTTCGGTGACTTGAGGTAGTTAATGTCTTAATGGGTGTTATTTAGATGAAAATTAGATGTAAATGTATGTTAATCATGTTAAGAATAATATGCAATTCATGGGAGTGTGTGTAGGAATTTTTTTGAGTTTGAAATCCCCCTTTTCCCGTAATTATCAGATTGAAAAAAAAAAAAATCACGCCGAGATCGCATCCGGATAATAGAGATATCCGGATAACTGGAGGCCGAATAAGAGAGGTCGGACTGTAAAGGGATCTATTTTCCCTGTAAAGAGATTGAGCATAAAGTAGTTTTCGCTTGAAAATCTAAGGATTGTGGCGGTTACTTTTTCAAGTGCCACGTCACTAAAGCACTAATTGGTTACAAAATACTTTAGTATAGCTTTGGTGGTTTTCTTTTGCCCTTTCTATGGTTACGTGTTGTGAAAATCGTTAGGCCTGTTCACATTTTGTTTTATTTATTACAATCCATAATTAGTAAGTCCAATACCCTCAGCTGCGGAAGACTCTGTACAGAATTAATTCGAGCTTGTAAGATTTTAATTCATCCACTTGAACACCTTTCTTAGATGTAAAAGAATGTGAGTAGTCACCTTATTATCGATATGATTGTAAAAGACAAATTAAAACATATAGTATAAGTCATTTATGTCTATGTCAAGTTGGTCAGGTTCTTTCAATGTATAATTCTGCTGCTATATGTGTACAAAGAACTACAGTTTGAATGTCTCTAGTATACATGATTGTAATTAAGGGGAAATTTCTTTTGTACACAACAAAAGAAAACTATTTACCTTGCGTGCGCTTTCACCTACTGTCTGTAGGATTCATCAGACTGACGTTGACTCGCCGTAGATGGGTTGTAGGCAGTCTTACAGTCCGAGAGAGTGGGAATGTATATACGCTGAAGATAATTTGTATTGCCCCTCGTCACGATTCATCATGCGTTCCTGCCCCCGTTGTATGTGGATCGCCTCTCTTATCCACCGTGTGAATTTGTTGCTGTCTTTTGGCACGATCTTGCTCTGTTTCCAGTCAATGATGTGGTTTTCCTGCGCCACGTGATCACTTATGGCTGACTTTTTAGGAGTGAGATCTGCCTCTTTCTTTTTGGCCCTTGTGAAATGTGTCTTTCCCAGTGACTCTGCCTCTTTTTGGTGTTCTGACTTCCTGACTCCGAATTTCCTGCCCGTCTCCCCTATGTAGACCTTGTCACAATCCTTACAAGGTATTTTGTACACTACTCCTGTCGAGTCCTCAGGTGATCTTTTGTCCTTGGGGTGAACCAACAGTCCTCGTAGTTTGGTGAGGGGGCGCATGGTGGTAGCAACATTGTATTTGGTGAAGATCCTTTGGAGTGCTTCAGACGTGCCCTTTACGTATGGGATCGTGACCATGCATTTCTTCTTGGTGGTCTGGGTAGACTTGGGTTTATCCTTGGGCATTTGGGTCATCTGTTGGTTGACCTGTCGAAACTACCAGTCAGGGTATCCACATAATCTGAGGGAGGACTTGATATGTTCTTCTTCAGTCTGAGCATCCCCTCTGAGTCTGTGGTGATACCATGAGCCCTATCCATGAGTGTTCTGTAAACTCCAAGCTTCTCATGAAGAGGGTGGTGTGAAGAAAAGTTGAGATATTGGCCTGTGTGTGCTTTCTTCCTGTAGACAACTAACTTGACCTTGCCGTCTGGATGTTTGATGATTCTTGTGTCCAAAAAGGGGATTGAGTTTGATTCTTCCATCTCATGTGTGAACTTGATACTCCCTGTAACATCTGCTTGGTTAAGATGGTCTTTGAGTTGGTCTACACATTCCTCCTTCACGATAGCAAGTATGTCATCAACATATCGTTTCCAGAGTCTGGGTTTGATGGCAGTGGGTACTGTGGAAAGGACTGTCTGTTCTAGATCTTCCATGTACAGGTTCGCCACAATACGGGAGACAGGGCTGCCCATCGCTGCACCAAACTTCTGGCGGTAGACCTGGTCATTGAATTGGAAATAGGTGGTAGTAAGTATGAAACTCAACAGCTCGATGATGTTGTCTGGAGTCAGGTTGGTTCTTTCCTTCAGACTAGTATCCTTGTGAAGACGATCTTTGACAATGTCCAAGGATTGGTCGATGGGAGTGTTGGTGAAAAGGCTGACCATATCAAAAGATACCAATGCCTCTCCTTGTTCAAAGGTCAATTCACTGATTTCCTCAGCGAATTCTTTCCTCAACGAATTCTCTCGGACTGTAAGACTGCCTACACCCCGTCTACGGCGAGTCAACGTCAGTCTGATGAAGCCTACAGACAGTAGGCGAAAGCTCACGCAAGGTAAATAGTTTTCTTTGGTTGTGTACAAAAGAAATTTCGCCTTAATTAGAGAATTACCAATCAGATGAATCTCTTCCAGTATACATGATTGTGTCTGTTGGTAAAAAAAAAAATGACAATCATGATGTCTTTGATTAAAGTCTCCAAATTTTCTTATGCTTGGAAATAGGATATTAAACCACCACCACCACCACCAAAAAAAAAAAAAAGCAAACAATCTTTTGTTTACCTAGATCAGTACTTTGAAACATGTAAAGGGTAATGTCAGATGCACTATACATTTTTAACCAAAATCACAATATTTCTTATGAAAATAAGGTTTGAAATATTCATTTCAGACTTTTTAAGAGAAAACGCCAGAAAGAAAAAAAGATAAAAGAGGAACAGCGTCAAAAAGCACAAAAAGAAAATTTATGTAACATTGACACACTAATACAGAAGTGAAATATATATATATATATATATATATATATATAACTATATGTTGCGTATATGCAAAAAGTGATATTTATTTAAAATATATTCACGTTGAAATAGTGAAAGCCTCATTTTCAAAAAGAATACAATACAATTTGACCACTTTGCTGACATCCATCCACTTTAGAAATATAAGTGGGGAAAAAAAACTCACTCTGTGACGTTTATTTTACCATACGCTTCCAAATCCGGCACGATTGATAAGTTTTCGTAATGGATCGTGACGGTCGTGAATTATATTCCACATGCAGTTCATTAATTTCAAAATTAATTAACTTTAATTTAATGTCAGCATAGACTATAGAATCAGGTGTTACCCCCTCAATGAATATTATCATCTTAAAAAATAAGAATAGAATAGGCCTGTGGTAAAACTTCAATATGACTGCTCAATTCAAAACCCCATACTCGCTTACGTGCAAGAGAATGGTTAAGATCAAATTTCATTCAAGTGGCAGTGAGGCTCGATATAAGCCTCCCTTTTCGTCCAGCGTTACTAATTCGTTTTGAAATATAACCCTTTCGAAACTGACATTATGAATAAACGTTACACCCAAACACTCACGAAATCACCATCAGTTTCATCCCGGCCGCCAGCTGAGTGCCTACGGTCACAGTCACAACTCAGAGCGGCGACCGACCGATTTGTAGCCTGCTCGGTCGCTGCTGAAATTTTGGCACCGCCCAGCAGTTTTTGGAGATGCTGAGCAGGCTGTAAAACCCTAGCGATGGCTGAGCAGTGCCCTGTCGATTTCCCGTCGGTCACCGATCGATTTTCAGAAAAATTTTGGCGAAATATGGGGATCTGCAACGCGCAGAGTCCGAGCAGTCACCGAGCGATGCCCTATCGGCAACTGGACGATCTCCCACCGGTCACCGGCCGATTTTTACGAAATCGGTCAGCGACCGACGGGTGATCGATAGGTCATCTACCGGTGACCCGTAGGCGTAGCGACGGTCACCCGCCGGTCTCTGCCGGAAATTTCTCACGAGCTACCTGTGTTTATTAATGTACCTATGTGATTTGTGATGTGTTAATTAATTAATCAATTAAGATAAAAATCGAGGCAAAAGATCTAAGAGTTAAATTATCAACTAACAAACCTCAGCTATGTGATACCACAGATAACTAGAAATTAGGAAATAAAACAAAAGGGAGGAACACCCAAGATGGAGCACAGATTAGAATAGATTAGATTTTTCCAGGATATCTTCAAAAAATCTCCAAAATATCTTTTATATTTTACAGTATTTTTCTATTCCTATTTAATTTTATATTTTGATTTTCCCCATCTCTTGTCATTCATTTCTTCTTCAATCAATAGGCCTTTAATGAATGATAAGGTAACCAAACCATATTTTACTACGTCAACATTATCAACACTAATTTTCAGGTTTCATCTCTTTTGCCTGTGACTTCCATGTCCCTCATGTTGGTTGCCGAGATGTTGAGATGCTGAGATGTTGGTGGGGTTTCTGTGCCTTTTATTCCTCCCCCTGCTTCTTCCACATAGCGTTAGATTATCTTCTCCATCTAGTCCCTGGTTGCCTTCAGTGCTTCTGTCATTTTTATCTTAACATTTTTAGTCCTTAAGTCGCTCGACGGCGACCGCTCGATCTATTCTCTTGGTTTTCTTCTGTCCTGTTGTCATTTTTGTCTCTATTATTTTTGGGCAGCGAGTGAAAACTGGTCGGTCGCCGCTGAAATTTGAACTCCGCGCTAAAACTTCAGCGGCGACCGACCGATGCCCCAAAAATCAGTGGCGCCTGGTCGGTCACCGGTCGGTCACCGGTCGTTGTCCGACCGGTTTTGGCTAATAAACTCGCCGACCGGTCGCCGAGCAGGCTGATTTTGGGGGTTGTGACCTAGTTTGTTCTAAGTTTTGCCTTGGATTTATTTCGCTTCTACCCTCGCTTTACCTCGCTCTAATACAACGTAACTATACGATGTAATGACAGTCGACATTGTTGTCTGCAAGAATGATAGGTCTATTGGTGTCAGTTGGGATACTTAAATACGCTTCACGCTTGCGCGTAGTTCTGGAAATGAAGCCTGCAATGCAAACTAACTCTCATCGGTAATATGGTTAGCGCCATCTTGCGATTGGTCCAAGCGATTTATCCAAGCGGATGAATGCGCTCTCAGTTTTTGTGCTCAAGTGGAGTTCTAACTGGCTATGAATATTCAAACATTTGTCTTTTTTTTATTGATGTTACAAAAGACTTCCACAGGTGCATTTGTGCCTTTGATGATCGATATCACATGCCGCCGTCTTGCTGAGCAATCTGAAAAATTCATTTCGAGCGTTAACATACATCTAATGCTGGCTTTAAATGAAATGAAACCTGACTTTATAATGAAGTATATCGAACAAAAGTCAATCCCGTCCAGAAACTTGTGCAAAAGTATGAATCAGAGCTGTATCATGTGAAAGCGATTAAAACTGTACCATCCTGAAAAGCCGGTCTTATCACTTTAAAGGACAAGTTCACCTTCATTAACATAATGATTGAGAGAATGTAGCAATATTAGTAGAACACATCATTGAAAGTTTGAGGAAAATCAGACAATCCGTTCAAAAGTTATGAATTTTTGAAGTTTTTGTGCAGTCACCGCTGGATGAGAAGACTACTGCAGTGTATAATGTCACATGCGTACAACAATATAAGGAAAATATAAAGAGAATTTCACAAAATTTCATCTTTTGAAAAAAGTACACATTCCCTTGACTCGTTACTGACATATGTCATGGGTAATATTATTTCCATTGCCTTTAGAAAGAGGCAAGTCAAGTGCTCTTTTATTATGCGAAAAAAAAAAGTGAAAATATGTTGAATTTTCTTTACATTTTCTTGATACTGTTGTACTCATATGACATCACGAGCCTTAGTAGTCTCCTCATCCAGCGGTTCCAACACAAAAGTTGTAAAAATGCATAACTTTTGCGTCGATTGTCCAATTTTCCTCAAACTTTCACTGATGTGTTCTACTAATATTGCTGCATTCTCTTAATCCTTATGTTAATGAAGGTGAACTTGTCCTTTAATTCCCACAAACAAAACTGGCTTCTAAAATTCTTTATTTACAGATATATCAGATTAGTTGCCCGGACATGCCCAATCGAGTAATTTTCATTTTTATTTCATCATTTTCCCCAATTGTTATCATATATCACCTATCTTTTAAAAGTAGGGATGGCGAAAAGTAATTACCATCACAAAGACAGATCTCCCTTAGAAAATGGCTGGTGATTATGTCGTGAGACACGAGTCAATTGTCTTCCTAAAAATATCTGGCACATGCTTCAAATATTTTCGAGTGGCTGCATCGATCATCTAGCAAAGGAAATGAGACGGTTGTGACTCTATTCTCGTAAACCTTATTGCGCTCAAGCTCATTCATTTGTTGTTGCTATGATGTTACCCACCCTAATGCACGTGCCAAGTGCTACAAAAAAAAATTCCACTTTTGATCCTTAATAGTTCGAAAAGTACATACAAGATAACACTGTCATTGATATGAGTAATAGCTTGATATTGTACAATTTAGTTGCAGGTTATTTGAATATGACAGCATGAATCATTTTCATTAAATCCATGATTTATTTTAATGTTAAGTTCCAGATTCTGGTCAAATTTGAACCTTCTGTACGAAGTTGAACTTTACACAGGAACCAATGATGTGTATGTGAGTGTGTGCTTACAATGACCCTGGACAGTATAGACATTAATACCACGAAGGCACGAATACTACCTTTTCAGAGCTCTGCTAACTAGGCCTGTGGTCTCTAGTTGCTCCAAGACATACTAATAATTAATGATGGATTGCCCTGGACACTGATAGTCTGAATTCATGGTAAAGGGTAAAATGCATACACATGAAAAAAGTAAGCATAATTACGTTTGCATGTGCTTGCATGCACTACATTTCAGGATGAATAAAGATTAGCTGTGATAGTGGAATTTTTCATTAATTATGTAAAAGAACATTCAAACCCTAACCATTGTTCAGGAGCATTGTCTGGGTGTCAACAACACACTCCCACACACACCAATGGTTTATTGACCCTTGTGCAAAGTTAAAGTTTACAGAAGGTTGAAAGTGGAAGAAAATTTGAATCCTAACTTAAAGGAAGCCAAAACCCAAAGAGACCATGTGGATTGAGTGAAAGCAGAAATATTAGTAGCACACATCAGTGAAATCTTGAGGAAAATCGGACAATCGATGCAAAAGTTATGAATTTTTAAATTTTTGATGTTGGAACCGCTAGGTGAGGAGACTACTAGAGATTATGCCGTCATGTGGAGTGAAATTATGCACAAATTCTAAGAGAGATGGAAATAATGATTTGACAGTCAGTATTAATCATATACTAGGTGTCTTCATGGACTTTTGTACAGTAAAGCCATGGTAAAGGCCCTGTTTGTAGCGACTACCTGTCTATTACAGCAATTTGACAGGTTTGACTGTAGTAATGGTCAGTACAGACCAGGGCCGGCGGAACCGGAGGGGGGCTCGGCACCCCCCCCCCCCCCCAGTTTTTTGCACCATACAAAGGAATACATAAGGTGTCACCACTTTGGGCCACCCCCTTTTTTATCCCGGAAGTACTAAGTGGTCTTTGTTTTTGTTTTTTTTTTTGTTTTTTGTTTTTGTTTTTGCTTGACAGCTGAAGAAACCCAGAAGTTTATCTATATATATATATATTTGCTTTTTAGCTCTTGAAACCCGAAAGTGCCCCCCCCCCCCACAGCTTCATTGCAATGTGCAATACATACAAGAGCACTCAGTAGGAAGATAATGATGTCAGGAGTGAAAAACATACCCTTGTAGACATTATCATAATTCTTCGGTACATATACAAATGCCTGAAACAAATACACCCTCTTTACAGATGGAAAAAGGCCATGATTTTTTAAAGCTCTTGAATGCTATAAGCAACAAATTATGAGATAAGTTGAGTGGGCTGCGACACCTCTTTCACCTATACGACGCATGCTCTCTTTCAAACCACAAGGCGACATTGGCTGTGCTGTGGAATATGCCTACACAATAAAACTGTAGTGCTTACATTACCTATAAATGCAGCTTAAGTGAATTCGGAAAAATATTATTGCGAACAAACATATTTCATCGAGAGCAGGAAGTGGTCACTGTCAAGTTAGAGACACGCAAAGGCAATTATACAGCGCAGTCTAAGTACTTTTAGCCAGAGAGGTGAGAAGAAACCTCCCTGGTTTAGCTTACTTGAGAACACACAGTAAACGCACACTGAGTGGAATAGACACCGTGGAGCTATCACTATGAAGACGAAGAGGCCTATCTTAGCACGCTATTTGTTCGTCTCTTTGATCTTATCCTGCGTCTCGGAAGGTAAACGCCACTAACTGTCGGCCATGTACATAATACGATATAAATACTTATTTTTCCGCATTAATGCCCTTAGAAATGTCAGTATTAAGCGCTATATAAATGTTATTTCATTATCATTATCATTATTTCAGAAGCTATTTTCTCCTATGATTTCATTTCAGTTCGAGTGCGAGGTTTTGTAGTGTTGACATGTGCTGACGTTTAACGACAGCCACACGCATTTCAGTATGTATCATTATTCCATTAAAAAATATTATATATATGTGTGTGTGTGTGTGTGTGTGTGTGTGTGTGTGTGTATGTATGAAATACCAAAACAGTCGCCGTTCATTTTGGCCAATGTTTTTGTATCTCATATATATATATATATATATATATATATATATATATATATATTATATATATATATATTATATATATATATATTATATATATATATATATTATATATATATATATATTATATATATATATTATATGTATATATATATATATATATATCAAAAGACCTAGTAGAGCATCCTATTTGTCACTAGTCGTAATGAAACAAAGTACAATAAGAGCTTTATCTCTGTTAGAAGTAAAATAAACTCATATCTTTTGATTGTTTCAGGTCCCTATAGAAAACACTTTATACTTAATACTTATATCAGAGTGTAACGATAGGTATGTTCTGTCAGAAAGCTTTTGTGACATACTATATTTTGCTTCATAACTTTCCTCCTTTTTGTAGCGTTATTGGAGCGTAGAGATTTTGGGACTGCTTAAACGTAAATCTTTAAAAATGTCTTACAAATAAAAAAAAAACAACAAAACAAACTTGAAAGAGTATAGGAAACGAAACAACAACAACAACAAAAAGACCCCGCGGGAAAAGGAAAGTAATGATGATAACGGTGGAAATGTTAGGTAAATATTAAAGCTTGTTAACATTGGAAAGTTATTACAATGTCAACAGTTACGTCAAGTTCATATGATTTTTTTTTTCAGGAAAGAGTTATGTTACAGTGTCTACTTCCGTCCAAGGCCAAGGAGTCGAGGGATTCGATGTGGTCATTACTTGCACGTATCGTCCGCAGTCCATCAATACTGGGAAATTCTACCTGGAGTGGTTTGTGGATAATGATGTCAAATTGGGAGGTTGCACGCATGAAGACCATTCCATTGGAATACAGTGTAACCCCCAAGAGAGGAACACTTTTAAGTACATATTCACGGCCGATGGCGTATGCTGTGCTAATATTACCATAAAACGACTCACCAAAAACGATGAAAAGACTTACCGCTGCCGGGCATCCACCAAGTATGGCCTTGGATTTAGTGACACTAGTCTCACCATTATACATCCCCGTACGTTCACTGTTTCTTTATTATGTCATGGTTACCTTTTTCCTGAAACGACGTTAAAGTGACATGTTCCCATGATTAGGGTAATCAGTGGTGTTATTCAGGGAAGCGGAAGAAAGCTCGCACCTCTCAGCTGCATTGCCCTTATAAACAATAAAGGGCGTTAAGTTGCCACTAAAGCCATCGCGTTCCTTTTCATTCTCACCCGGTTTATGTAATTTGTGAAATACATACCTTGTCATGAACAATGCATTAACACTATACGCTTCCTCGCTCTCGCTTCCTCCCCGCCTGCTCTATCTCTCTCTCTGTATCATAATCGTGTATATTATAATATTGTATATCATGTTATGTTTATAAATACCTAATAAAATAATATGTACATACACACACAGATATATAATGATTTCTATGTACATTGTACTAATATATGACTATGTATTTCTTTTACTTTGTATGTTTATTATGATAAAGAAATATCTAATTGTGATAGGCGACTGTTTATTTGATAATACACATAATATTTTGTTTATTCGTGTACCATCATAATCTGTGCATGTTATTGCTCAGACAGATTGTATTCACCATTATGTAGGCTACATCACATAGATCTATCCCTACATAAAGCTGCCATGTGCAACTAAAAGTAAGAAAGGACATGTGAAATAGATTACTTGCATCCGTGTAATGTATAGGATGCTTATAGATAATATTATGTATGTGTGTATGTATACGTGTATTGTCTTTCACGTTGATTTGTAAGTATTTATATGTATATATACATATGTACGAATAGATTATGTACTTGTATGTATATAGATTCATATAATTATACATATAGGCCCTACCAAAATATATCATTTGGTATCCCTTTCAAGATGTGAAGTTGATACTGCCTGATTGCTGGTTGAAATATCAGATTTTGCCTATGTTATCAATCGTACTTTTACTGATTTTTGTTTATGCTTCTTCCCTTAAAACGAGTAGGGCTGCCGGATACACATGAGTTGACTGGTACTGACAACCTCCAAGTCAACCTATCTCAGGAGATCTCGTGCACTTCTGCGGGCAGCTACCCGGCCCCGACCTTCCGCTGGTACATTGATACCCGAGAAGTCACAGCTGACGCCATAACCCTATCACCCGAGACCGATGGGCAGGGTGGACGTGGAGAGGTCGTCAACGCAAAGAGTATACTCACTTACAGTCTTTCGCGAGGGGACCACGGGAGAAGCCTGGTTTGCAGCCTGAGTCTTCGCGTCTCGCCTTCCAACCTGACTGTTTTAAATTCTTCGGTCATCCTCGACATCCAATGTGAGTTTGAAGGCATTCTTCTCAATTCCTTCTTTAAAGAAATGGATAACTCAATATTTAAGTCGATGTGATAAAGATAGTACACATTAAAATCTAACGAATCTAACAGCTGAGAATCTTCCATAAAGCATTTAATGTAAGCATATAAGATAATCAAAATTAACAACTACGACCTCTTACTCACTATGGCCAACATAGTTATATTACCACACCCATGCAATTGTTGATGGAATGGAGAAATATCTGTTTTCATTAAAAACAAATTTGGGTTTCGATCAATTGGACACTTGTAATTGCATGGTATTTTCATTATTTCTGTTATGTTTACGTTCAGTAAAATATATATAACCAACCTGATTTTATCCTCCAATGCCAATTCTGAACAGAATGTATATAGCTGCCGTCCAAGCTGCCGTCCCATATGTGCACTGGCAGCTAGGCAGGTAGCGTACGCCGCAACGGTGGTGTAATCTATGCTAGCCTGCGCAAAATTGTAGTCCCTTCTTCACAAAAATAAAGTATATCTTTATGTGAAAATCATACATGTTTTACCACATTAGATATTGCGAAACCTATCATGCACATCTTATGAAATCAGTGAAATAGATCCATGAAAAGATGTTATGGCCTCGACTGCGCCGTGATTTACTGACAAGTTTTCCATCCATATTCTTATGGTGAATTTATGATCATGACTGCTTACTTTTACGATGATAAAGTGATGTGAATTTATGTTACTTCTGTGGGGAATATTGTAGGTAAATCGTGTGAGTTTTGTAGAAATTTTAATTTAGTTTAAAGTCACTGTTTTCCTCAATTTATAGGATGAAAAAATAAGTCCTTCACTGCGTAAACGCGTCCGGATAATAGAGATTTCCGGATAAAAGGAGACCGGATAATCGAGGTCGAACTGTATATATATATATATATATATATATATATATATATATATTCGGTATATAATAACCACGCAAATACTGAGACGAATACGCAGAACACATTTTTGGGTCTATATTTTTTGGTACCATTTTATCTAAGACGATAACTGGACGTTGTTATGTTCATGACGGAACGTAATATTTTTACTATTTTTGTCGACGCATTAGCTCATGTAAAACAGTACCGTTAACACGCCTTTCATCGTTGCTTTTCAGAAGTTCCCACTCACGCAGCATACAAATAATCATTTGTGTGTGTGTGTGTGTGTGTGTGTTTGTGTGTGCAGTTTGGATGCCTGAGAAGGGATGGTTGACAAACACACAAACACACACACAATACACAGATAACCTTATAATAATATGCCATATATATTATACAAGAAAAAGAAGAATTACAGGTATTCTTTTTCCTTAAAAAACCCCCAAACTCCAGTTTCTTCCTTCCTTCCTATAACGCCGAACTCTCTCGTAGATCCACCGATAATCTTTAGACCCAAAGCGTCTGCGGACTGGAACGTTGAGAGTTGTACCGCCTCCCTGTCGTGCTCGTCGGACGCCAACCCACCATCTAATCACTTCCGCTGGGTCAGGGTTGGGACAGAACGCGTCTTCAACTCAAGTCGGACTCGTCACTTCATTCATGCTCCCGGAGGATTAGATGACAACGAAAGAATCGGAACACTTCTTATCGAAGACGTCCAGGCCTCCGACTACGGCTCTTATCAGTGCATAGCCTATGACGAGGACAGAGAGAGAACTTTGACGAGTGCAAAGCTATCTCTTCTTAAACCCAGTAAGCGCAAAATATAAAATATGTTATTATAGAGCTAGGGGAAGTATTGAAGAGTGTATTACTATCATTTTTTTTTAACTTAATCCAGAAGGGGAAATTTTGTGTTTTTTGAAAACATAGTTAACAAGTCCTTTTAGGTTGGTTTTATGCATGTTAAAGGGAAAGACGTAACGCATATACAGAAATCGGAGAATTCGTACTTGACATTATCAATAATGAAGATATTGACTGGAAAAGGCAATGGTCAAAATGATTGCGATTGCCAAGTAATATCATGGTGCATGTTACTGTAATCGAAACAGAATCATCGGTATATCAATCTCAGTTATGAGGTAAAATCTTGAACAGTTTAATTACACTCTGCAAAGAGGAAACAGCATTAAGCAAACGTAGTAATTCTTCCTTCAAAGGTGATACGAATGATTATGTTCTGGTGGTTTTCCAAGGCCAGTTATACCAACCAAACATCACAGCATACCCCAGCAGAGCGTCAGCATCCTCCATCCACGTTTCTTGGCAACCAAACCGCAATGACAGCATGGATGGCACTGGCAGAGTAGAATACTGCTTGTTTAATACGTCAGAGGAGGACTGCAACCCCACCACCAGTGCATCAGGTGCAAATACCACCTTGACTGGACTCCAGGCGTTCACCTGGTATCGACTGACTCTTAACTTTACAAACTGCTCTGGGACTTTCAGCACTCAACCCGTGCTGGCATCGACAGCTCGTAAGGATAACCCCACATTTAGTTATATCCCACGGCGAAATAATAGAATGTGCCTTTAAATGATAGGCCCCTATAGGGTATAATATATTATGTTATATTATGAAATATGTTTCAGTCTTAGTGTACTTATGATTATTTGTGTTTGTGTGCATTTGCACGCGCGCGTGTGTGTGTGATGGATGCATGTGTGTGTCATTACGCATTTTAAGCAATTCAGCGAGTTGAATGTAATTAGCTATAAGATTTACTTCGATAATACATGTTACACTCCTTGTTTACTTTAATATATTGAATAGCGTATTCTTTTGCAAACAAGCTGGTACATGTTTCATGGTCTATGGGAATTCAAAAAAGAAAGACATTTTTGTCCTCTGTAATATAGGTTTTCCCGCCCAATTTCATCAGATTTACATTAGAATTGATGAAGAGGCGTTCAAATTCAAGCGATATTGGCCGCCGCTCTTCTCTCACGGTTCATTTCAATTCTTTAATTTCGCACCAGCTGGATAGACGTTCAATTTCGTCCCAATTACCAATTTCAATTTCTTTTTTTAGGAATATAACTTCGCACTTTCAAATTTGAAATTCGACCAACATGAGAGGTTCCTATGCGTTTCTACGGGTCCTTTCTTCCTTTTTTTTTTCTCTTTGATACATTAGATTACTGTCTACAATTACATTTTAATTTCAAAGTTTCATTTAATCAGTTTAGTCTAATATCTATATTGTCTGCATAATCTTGTCTTCCAATCTTTGTCTTCAAATTACCCCATTACAGCATCGATGTAGCATTAAGAGAATGGCTGTATCTCAAAATTTTGTCTACATTCAAATTTTCATTTTGATTCCATTCCCACCTTGTCTGTGTCCATATCATAAGTTGCCACAATCGGTTCAGCTGCAGACCTGTTTTATCCAAGGGTTTCGCCAGTGATATAGTCTTGCTAGTTGTCAAAAGCTTCGCCCACAAATTCTGTCTGTATTCAACACTGTTCAAGATATTCATGTATACTCTTCTCTAGTAGCGTCAAAGTCGTGTATTATAATGTACGTGTACGTGTTCAAAGAGATGTTATACGAGCTTTCATAGGCCCTGTATAGCTACTGTAAGACACAAGTCCTATTTCAAGCTACATTAACTTTGTGTATTAAAATAGATGAGTAACTACGAAGAATTTAGCAGACAACGAAAAATACTGCTCATATGTTGTAAATGTTTGTCATATCGTGAATTTGAATTCCTTAACCTTCATCGCGGCGATGCTGATGGGAATTTGAACGGGTTGCTCCTGTATGAAAAACTCACTAAATCGCGTGCTGATGAAATTGAATTGAATGAAATAGTTACTTTTTTTTTAATGTTGATCTCGGTAATCATTCAAATTCACTTGAACTTGAATAATCGCATAGTTAAATCGAATGCAAATATGATGAAATTCGGCGAGAAAACCTATATTAAAGGATTCTATGGTTGGTGACAATTTAAAAGTGAAGACTGTGCAATGTTGAGAGGAACACCTGCTGGATTGTTAACAAAAAGACCGATGACGGGGCCTATACATTGTTCATAATGTACCAATGTATATTGTGAGACGATGACGTCATCGCCACGTCTAATTTGTATTTTCGACTGAGAAAGATATTACTGCTTTATAACGTCAAGCTAATTCCTTTTGTTCTGTTTTTCCCCATGATCATGATGAAGCCTTGTCACCCTTTGAATATGGTAAGTGTTCCTACTACCCATGTTGTTGGCAAGTATCTTTTATAATCCATAGCCACTTCTCCAGGAAAATATATAATTTGTATTTTGCAACTACAGGTATGAACATTTCTACATAATGTATTATATACAATTAGTGAGACCAGAGCAATTAGATTATAGAAGACAATACGTATGATTTGTAATATCATCAGTACGACGCAAATCTAAGCGATATTTACATGCTTAGCCATATTTACCTATTTTCTAACTTATATTGTGTAAAATCACCTCGTAACAGAGAATGGTACAGCAACTCCTGGTTGTGTCCTTCTCCGGTTTAGGCTCGTTTCTGTCAAGATTAAGATAGGGCTTTGGGGGTTAACATAATGTGCTTGCCATATCGTTGCATTTCGTACATAGGCTTATCTGATGCAAAATAATTTCATATAGTCATTCCGACACTGCTCATTCATTTAGATGTTGTATCTCTTGTCAGGCAGCAGCGAAGTAATGTGATTGGATCACAATGACAAATCTCATCAAAAGTTACTCAGACAGTAGGACAATATATCGACACAAAAATATGACTCGCCCAGTTTCATCTTCATTTGTCTTTGAAAAATGTCATCTATTTTTCATTTTGTATACGATTAATTATCTACATTCTCTTGACCACTTGAGGCGAAAGCAAGTTAGATAAAGGGAAAACGGGGGACAGTTTCGCCTCTGTTGTTGCCAGAATTGCAATATAGTTCAGGCAACAACAGAGGCGAAACTGTACGAATATTACTCGTACATACACCGCCTGACTTGAGTAATCTATTCGATTGGATACTGCATTAAGAAGGCTGATAAAGCATTGTACTGAGTATTCAAATGACGTCATTTATGTACACACTGACTGAAAAGGAACAAGAATCATACAAACAGATTTGCGGGGACACACACACACACAATCACACACGCTTCCTTACGCTAATACATAAACATAAATGCAAATCAGTGAAATTCAATTTTTAGTGGAAGAAAGACGTACAGATCCCGTGACCGTTTCACTCAAACAATTGAGGACTTGAATGAGTTCTAGGTTGCCATTGTGATACGAGACACGTTTATTTCAGGTAACCCCCCTGTAAAACTCCATTAATTGTTACAGGGGTCAATTTAGCGTCTTGGTCAAAACACTAAATTGTTTCAGTGTTGTTTGGTTGTATATTAATCTATCCTTCTTCAAGGCATCAGACTTGAGTACGACTTGCAGAATGAGACGTTGAAAGTATTAAAATCTTCAGAGAACCTCACCGTGCCCAGTGAGATCTGCTTTAAGCCTTTCAAGACCTTAGATCTCACAGACTGTTCAAGACCCAAGGAGGAGCAATGTGTCCCGGCTGGCTCCATTCTGCACAAAGTGGTTCCCCTAGAGAGTGGGTTTGTAGGTGTCGTCAGCTACGGTCGGCAAACTTGCAGCGTTCCGTCCTTCATTCGAGGTGAAGAAGATTCCATAGTCGTACTCAAGTAGTGAAGAGCATAGATCGTTTATCTATAATCATTTCAGAAACGTCAATGATAATTTCACATCGTGTCAGTTTACAAATGGGGGAGGGGGGTTTCATTGACCGTCACATCCCCGCAGTCCACGTCGGAAATATCTGACATTACATGTATTATATGTTTCACTTTTTCAGCAATTATGTTCGTGTATCACAGTGAAACATGTCTAAGAAATGGAAAGGGTGACACAAGGACACTTCAATGACTACTTCTGTTTCCTAAGACTGGACAAAATTGTTTTAAGTCAAGTGAACCTTAACCCCCTCCCCCTTCAGCCTGCATATATAGACCCCTATATGTATGTATATTTGTTCGGTACTTGAGTTTATATACTTTGATGAAAGAAAGCTAAAATTATAGTGAAGAGCATAATACCGTTTATCCATAATCAATGTCATTAATGTGAATTTATTATACAATGTCATACGAGTACGCAATATCGAGATATTATGTTTTAATTGGTAACATTTCATCAGAGTAGGCCTACATTATAGTAAATACAAATTCCAAAGCGTGCACGAACACTCACATGCAGGCATAATCTTATTTATCAACAAAAATCATAATCATTATCGGATCTGCTTTACCCGATTGATTCAGACTTTCTGAAATGTAACAAAGAACCCAATGTGGTGTTACAACTTACCCGAAACTGCGGGTGATGTCGTTACAAAAATCGTCTGTTTATTGATTCCTAACTGGTTAAGTGGCTCATGTATGCTTTACTCCCAACGTTTTTGTTTACAACAAATAAAGGGTGTTAGTTATCCTCATTGAGAAAAAAAAATGTTTGTTTTCTTTGTTTGTTAAATAGACCTCAAAATACAAAACTTGTGACCATTGGACCTAGCCAGCCTTCCCTGCTTTCTGTGTTTCCTTCTGTTTCCTTTCAATCTAGCTAATTTTGTCCCCAATCATATTATAATGTCGTCTCCAGAGTTGATAAAGAGTAAGATACCGAAATTTGAAAGAAGAGTACTCATGAAAGATTACTCAGATGCAGAATTCATTCATGACCAACAAGGAATGACGAAATCAATTCAAAAAACCGACAAGCTATATTTTCAAAGTGGACTCTAAATAAATTCTTTCGGGCTTTCATCAGCATAATATTAAGTTATTTTGAAGCTATTCTTAAGACGTCAAACCCAGGAGGCAAATGGATTAAGTTAACCTGAAACTAAATTCTTCGCCGGCTCGCTTTTTTTTTATTTATAAAGAATGATTGTGCCCCCCCCCCCGTATTGATTCAATGAAGAATACAATTTGAATGTCTGCAATATGATTTTGATAGTTGAAGCACCGAAACCGTCAGCTCTACTATTCTTGATCAAGAGTTCATTTGCTACAGTCATCGTTGGTCTTTCCATCTTTGTCATCGTCCTCGTCTGCGTCATCGTGGTCATGAAGACAAAACAACGGTATTCACATTGCTCCTCAATGGTCTAATTGCAATTGAGTGGGAATATGTGTCGCGTGCACATGGGAATCACGTCTCTATTTTCACCATTTCTATATGACTGTTACGTCCGTAAGTTGTCCGCTATACTGATTGTCGTATAGTAGGTCTGAAGCAATTTTAGCCTTCTTTTTTTGTTCCCAACTTTTCTTCCTTTTTTGCCTTTGTTAAAAAGATCTTAGAGTTCTCTTTGTAGCCTTTATAAAAGGACATCAAATGATATAACTATTTTGTTTGCCGGTTTAAAATTTGAAGGAATAATTGCTTGTGTGCGTATGTGTCTATATTGGTTTAGTTTGTATTATCTGTGTGTCTCTGTGTGTTTTGTTTGAACCTTTGAATATGAGTTTGAATACGCTTGTGCAATCCTGTGTTGATACGGTGATCATTTTCACACACACACACACACATACACACACACACACACTCACGCACACACACAGCGATCTGATTCCATATGAGTGTGAATCAGGTTGAAGATTTCAGCACGCTGTGACATCAATATGGTCCCTCTATGTTCACGTTTCTGTGTCTATCTGGTTCTTGTGTGGTCTCGTTTGAAGGAGTCTTTGCACATTTTTTAAATCAAACTATGTGTGTTTGCTTGATCTTCAAGAACCATGACACTTAGGCTTATTGATACAGAATCCGCACAAAATATGAATCAATTTTGCCCAATTTGCATGACATTCTTGAAAGCGATCTCTTTTTTTTTGGAAATATTTCTAAGATACATTTTGATTATCAACTTTAACATTCCTCACAACACTGTTTTTTTTAAAATCTTCATTACCTCAGCACCAATTGCAATCAAGGCATCAATTATTTTTGTTTATGCACTGTACAAATTCACATGCATTATTTTTCTCACTGAAAAAAGTGAGGATGTACATTGTACATTTGTATATTATGCTACTGTGCAAAAAAAGAAATAATTTGAACTTGAATTTGAATTTGAACACAGATCATTAACTTTCAGGTATAATCTGCCATAATTAAATAATTATAAATCTTAGTAAGAAATGCCGGGTTTAATATCTTACAAAATAAAAGTGATATATGAATACATAACATGTGTCAGACAGGAAATTCCGTCGTCAATTTTTGTTTCTATTTCTATTGTCTTACAACTTAATCACATAAAGTTATAAACTATTTTGATATTAAGGAACAGTCTCTGTCATTGGTAGTAATACTGTATCAAATCATGGAATAGAAAATGAAGTTTGTATATCGAAGATCATTATAAACACTCATCTTTCCTTTCCTTTCTTTTCGTCCTTTCCCCTTGCGCTTAGAAACATTATAATAAAAATTACAAATGTAATGTTGTATCATTATAATTGAAGAGTTTGTTCGCAAAAACCGATAAGTCCATTTTTGAAGATTGTGATAAAATAATGAAATATATATATATATATATATATATATATATATATATATATAAAATAATACCTTTTAAATTATATACTGGCCACTGCATATAAAGGTACATTTTTGAAGTTATGGTCAAAAGAAGCAGACATTTTCTTATTATTTTCTTTATTTTCCTTGACCTTTAATTACAAATATCTCCATTTGGCAAATATGGACTTATTGGTTTTTGCGAACAAATTCTTCAATTATAATCATAAAAATATTATTATCATCTATTTGTTATTATTACTCTTATTATCATTATCATTATCATTATTGTTATTATTATTATTATTATTATTATTATTATTATTATTATTATCACCATCATCATTATCATCATCTTATCATCAATTACATGTGCTGTCGAATTCGCTATTGTATGTACGAATATTAAGGAAACAAAACAATGGTGTCGGGCCTTCCGAGAAGACATCCGTCAATGATTCCGTGACATCACTCAACCTTGCAGCAGTCAGTTCGCCCTCCAACTATTTAAGTCTTGACTCGACGACGCGTAGTCATTCCGAATACGCATCTCTGTATGACACAGCAGCAAGACCAACTCGACCAGATGTTACCAGTCAAGCCCAAACCGACGTCATCAGCGACATCGTCTTGGATAACAACTATGAGACGAGGATCAGAGTGACGCTCGGTGATAACGGGTTTGCAGTTTATGATGTTCCCGTCAACAGCCAGGTCAACAAACAGTCGCTTGAGGATCACGAATACATAGACATCGTTGATTGATTGGAAGATGTTACGTTTAAAAGCATATTTACAAAACGGCAACACTAGCACAGGAGTGGCGGCATTGCTTAATTTTTGTATAGCATTTACAGCAAAGACCAACAAGATTCTTTGAGCTATCCTTCATTGTATACATAATACACAGAATATACGTGTATATGAGTCAGAATATTACTGATGTTGTTCAGACTTGTCAGAAATGTTGTAAAGGCGTGCCACAATATTACCACAATAGTAGCCTATGTAGTACGTTCCTTATAGTGCATTGGAAAAAACACACACACTTTGTGAACACAAGCCGATTTACACTGCTGTGATTTTTTTCCCACTAGCTTTTGCATGATTGCACAGTGTTGATTAGGAAAAGGAATACACTAACAAAATTATCCAAATATACATCATGCATACAAGGTAGTCATAGAAATGAGAGTGCTAAGGTACTATTAGTACTCGATGAAACTCGATGTATATCCAACATAATACTTGCAGTATCAATAGAATTCATCTTAAGGCTAAAAGTAAGTCCCAATACTGCACTTTAATAGATCAGAGTTCTAAAGCCACTTATTATGTGGGATATGGGCAGGCACAACTATTATGTTTTATATCATTAATTATAACATTGAAGGTAGAATATTGTAAGATTAACGTAAGTCAAATTTGGTGTACTGTATCCATTAGGTAAGGTATCATTGATTTTAAAGGGATCATATAGTTTTGGTTGAGACCTAATTTCAGGTTTCTAACATTTTGTGATGAGATAATGAGAAACCCTTTATAGAATATGAAAGAGTATGTAATTCCATGAGGAATTCAACGTTTATTTGATGGTTTTGAAATGGTTGAGATATTCAAAACAGAGCGATTCTAATAAGTGTGGGACCCACACTTTATCACGATCGCTTTGTTTTACTTTGTTTTTGGATGATTCAGTCATTCCAAACCGGATTTTCATCAAATAAACTTTGAATTCCTTTTAAAATGGTATGCTCTGCACTATTTCTTAAGTGTTTTCTTGGTATCTCGCAAAAAATTAAAAGCCCAATTTTCACCTCCACCAATACTGTACCATCCCTTTAAGAACCAAAGGTATTGGGTGCACTCATGACCTGTACGAAGTTCTAACTTTCCTGACTTTAAAATATTGTTTGTAACTTTAGCAAATAAGGAATCATTACGTACACATGTAGGCCTGAATACCATACTTCTGATGTATGCAAAATTATTACTTCTTAATGCTATTTCTGCGAACTATACATTCTTTGTTTTATGCTGTTATACATTCATTCGTACATACATTTTGTTCTACACAGTATACTACTTTTACGTTTTTACTTCTTTGCGGGTATGATTTGTAATACAAAATGTATGTATAGTCTTTTTTTCGATGGAAATAAGGTAATTAAAGTAAATTTAATTGAAGTGAAATACCCAAGCTTAAAACATTTTTTTTTTAGGAAGGAAGTTCATTTAAGAGCTGGAAACATGGAATATCTGAAGAAATAAACTACTATCATGACTATAGAATTTCCGTTTCAGAGTTGATATCAACATGTAATACTAAGAATATTTCTTATTGCCATTGAAATTGTATGTGCACTGCGTATGAGCAGATGTAGCGTCTAATAATGTTACTCTATAGATTTTCGTTTTGTACAGAGCGTACTAAAAAAAAAAGGTAATCCAAATTTGGAGGGCTACCATTTCTTGATTGTCAGCTATGGAGAGCACAATATTGGTTCTGAGGAAAGGGGAACTCTTCCTCTTTCTATTGATACCTAATTATGTTGACAAACGTCATGAATGACTGGGCACATGAACTTTAAAGACAACAATGACAAATTGCACTTTTTCCAAGTTTGCGTGTTATTGTGAAGGGACAATGCATGTCTCATTGCACGGATGAGATCTGTCAATTAAAGTGGTCAAATCATCAGGCCAGTCTGCACGACTACAGATTCGTGTTTCAGGGTTTCTTTTAACGTTTTGTGGTTCATAACCTTCAACATGGTCACGTTGTCGATAACTTGGTCCTTCCCATAAAGGCGAAACCATTATCCATTTTACTCTCTTCATATTCAGGACAAGGTTTGTCAAATGGGAGCCGTGTGTTGAATATGAACAGAGAAAAATGGACTGTGTTGGTTGGCCTCTGTGGGAGCGACCATGTTATCGGACAAAGGGCCATTTTAAAGGTTATGGACCGTAAAATGTTAAGAGAGGACCTAAACACACACCCCCAAAACAAATCCTAAACACAAACCTACATTCGTACGGGCTGGCCTATGTGGTAACTTTCATTGACAGATCTCATCCATGCAGTGAGACATGCATTGTCCCTTCACAATAGCACGCAAACTTGGAAAAAGTGCAATTTGTCATTGTTGTCTTTAAAGTTCATGTGCTCAGTCATACATGACAATTGTCAACATAATTAGGTATCAATGGAAAGAGGAAGAGTTCCCCTTTCCTCACAATTAACATTGTGCTCTCCATAGCTGACAATTAAGAAATGGTAGCCCTCCAAAGTTGGATTACCTTTTTATACGCTCTGTATATTTTAGTTATGGATGCGTATGAACAAATTACCTTTGCAGAAAAAGAAATGAAATACAGGAAAAAATAGTTGTCATGAATTTTGCTTCGTGGTAAATTTGGACTAATGTTCTTGAAACTACTAAACAAAAGTTCCGAATAGAAAGAAATGCTCCCAAGAACTGAATACTAGTACTCTCTTGTGCTTATTTGTGAGGCCATCAAAACAAACACGAAACCGACTTCGTGGTAATTGCAAATCAATGTATATTGGTAGTTTTAACAATAAAGAGTCTTCTGAGAGCTTTGGATGCAAAATATCGATACACTTTTAGTGTTATTCATCATGCTTATGTTAATTTCCATTGCGGTCTTAGGCAGCATAGCAATTTTTTTGAGGGGGGGGGGGGGGACAAAGCAATGCAAGTCGTACAATATTATCGTCACGGTCATGGTAATGTTACACACGTTACATGCGAAATTCTGCCCTACACGTGACGTATTGGTTTGACATTTTTGCTTTCAAATTTTCGCAAGATACTAAGAAACCACCATGGCCGGCGCAGCCGTGGGGGCCGTGGGGGCTCGGGCCCCCACACTTTTTGTGCACCATACGAAGGAATACATAAGGTGTCATCACTTTGGGCCCCCACACTTTTTTTTAACCCGGAAGTACGTAAGTGGCACTGAAATAGAAACAGATAGAGATCTTGAAGTATGGCGGCGGTAAATATTTTTTTTTCTTTGCTTGTCAACCCGGAAAGGGGAGAGAATGAGCTGAGGACCTTTTTTTTTTTTTACTTGTCAGCTGAAGAAACCCGGAAGTGGACGGGGGGAAGAGATGAGCCGACGTGTTGTTTTTTGTTTTTTTGTTTTTTGTTTTTTTGTTTTGCTTGTTAGCTCATGAAACCCGGAAGTGGGCCCCCACACTTTTGAAAACGCTGCGCCGGCCCTGACCACTGTATAAGATGTTACAAAGTATTAATTCTAAGAACAATTCAAATTTTACTTCATGAAAATCGGTTTTGAAATTGCTGAGATATCAATTAACAAAGTTAAATAAAGCGGTCCTAATAAAAGGTTGGTCCCAAGTTTTATCAGGATCGCTCTGTTTTGGATGTCTCAGCGATTTCAAAACCAATAAAAGTGAAGTTTAAGTTTGAATAAAATTCAGATAAACTTTAAATTATTTTTAGAATTATATGGTATTTGATATCTTATAAGAGGTTTGTCATTTTATTTTGAAAAATCATCATTGAAAAAAAAACCGTTGGAAACCTTAAAGGGGATCTCCGGATGATTTTCAGACTTTCACATTTGAACAACTGCAAATTAGTCAAACTGAGTACAGAGTTTCAGAATCTATAGTGATTGGGATAAGTAATGAGAACGTTTTCAAAATTTATTATGAATTGCAATGAACAAGGATGATGACATGACAGCCTCACCATAAGAATGCATGAGTTGGGGCTCAAGGAAGCAGAACAAAAGAAGAAGGTATGCATGGATTTTTCGCAGGTGAACTTGTTGAGCAAGCGGTATTGTAATGGAATTACACTGCTACATTTCTGAAATATATGAGGCTCTGATGTCATCATCACTGTTCAGTGTAATTTGTTTAAGATTTTCAATTTATTGGTTGCTCTGCTCAAGGACCACAATAAATTCCATGGATCTCTACATGGAGCTGTTGATTTATGTACTACATGATGTGAAATAATGAAAATCGTCCGGAATGCCCCTTTAACCCCATTTCAACCAAAACTGTATACCACCCCTGTACACCTTTGAACTTGCAGTGATAGGACCATCTCTTGAGTATGAACAGAGAAAATGGATTGTGTGAGTTGGGTGTGACCAGGTTATCTGACAGGTGTCTATATTGAAGGATATGGACCATAAAAGGAAACTCTAAACACAAACATGCAATCATGCAGACTTGCCTGTTTATTTGACCACTTTCATAGACAGATCTCACCCATTTCAGTGAGACATTCAACATTTCGTAATGATAGTACTCAAACTTGGAAAAAACGCAACTTGTCTTTAAAGTTCAGTTCAGTTCAGTTTTTATTTCTGCATTTCAAAATCAATACAAATCAACAAATCAACAAAATACTTACATAGTCATTTACACAGCTAATATTCGTAACGTTTGGATCTTACATACATTTTCTTTTTTTTTCAAGAACGAATATCATATATGAAAGGAAGCAATAGGAAATGATAAAAATGAAATGCAGGGGACCATCATCATAAGCTAAGCTTGACGAGGAAGATGGCCCCAGGTAAAGAGATACATAATGAATATCTTGCCACTCACTGAGTGGGGGGTAATTGTGCAAAGGGCACAACGAAGAGATACATAAAGAAAATCTTGCCACTCACTGAGTGGGAAGTAATTGTGCGAAGGACGTGCGGTGCAGTGCGGTGTGCATTGTGTTGGGATGAATCTTGGTTTGTACGTTGAGTGTTATTTTGTGTATCAGTGTGATGAGGTGAATGTTACTTCAGTTATGGCCGTGAACTCATTGTTTAGGGTGTTTGTTGACCAGGTGGTATGAATATTTATGTGTCAGAAGTATACTGGATTATGAGGGTGTTTTTTAGTTCTCGTTTGAAAATGTTCAACGACGTACGTTGTTTTAAATTAGGGGTTAAAGAATTCCAAATATCTGGTCCATTGTGCTTTAATGATTTTTGAGCTAAAATGATTCTGGGGTTTTCGAGATGGTAATCGGACGACTGACGTGTTGGATATGAATGAACGGTGGAATTTGGAGTGAAGAAGCCATAAAAAATTTTTGGAAGACAATTAAATGTATATTTATACATAAAAACAGCAGTTTGAAAGGTGTGAAGATCCTCAATTTTCAATGTTTTTAGTTGACGAAATAGGGGATTGGATGGGGATAAGTAACGGGAATTGGTAATCAGACGTACAGCACGTTTTTGGAGAGTAAGAATTGGATTAATTTTAGTTGAGCCACAGTTTCCCCAAACGATATTGCAGTATCATATGTGGTAAGATCAATGCATTGTATAGAATAGTCAGGGAATTTTGAGAAATGAAGTTTTTCTGTCGATATAAAATTCCTACAGTTCTTGAGACAGACGTGTGAATATTATGAATGTGATCGTTCCAAGTTAAACTCGAGTCAATTGTGATTCCTAAAAAAATTAGTAGATCTTACTTCAGTTAAAGATAATCCATCAATATTGATATTATAACTGCTGTTAATGTTCTGAGAAGCAGTAATTTTGAAACGTATAAAATTTGTTTTAGAGACATGAAGGGATAATTTATTACATATAAACCATCAGGAGACTTTGTATATTTCCGTGTTCAGAGTATTAAACAGTGTTTCGAGGTTCTCATGGGAGTAAAAAATATTAGTATCATCTGCAAAAAGTATAAATTTAAGAGTTTTTGATGTATTTATTATATCATTAATATATACAAGGAACAGTAGGGGGCCAAGAATTGATCCCTGGGGAACACCACATACAATATTAGAATTCGGAGATTTAGATGACTCAAATAGTACATATTGCTTTCTGTTGGATAAATAATCAATAATCCAAGAAAGTGCTAAACCACGAATACCATATCTTTTTAATTTGTAAATCAATATATCATGATCTATGGTATCAAAAGCCTTTGATAAATCCATGAAAATTCCTATAAAATGTTTTTTATTTGCAAAAGATTCAGTAATCTTATCTAACAATTGAATTATAGCTAAATCGGTGGAATGGCCCTTTCTAAATCCAAATTGATTAGGTATAAGTAGGTCATTTACATGAAGAAAAATGTACAGGCGTTTATGAATAATTTTTTCCAGAATTTTAGAAATACTAGGTAATAACGATATTGATCTATAAATTGTTAATAGAGAAGGGTCGTCTTTTCTTTTGAAAATTGGAACTACTTTCGCAATTTTTAATGAGTTTGGGCATATTCCAGAAGACAGTGAAAGATTGAAAATGTAAGATAAAATTTGTTTGATGATTTTCTTCAGTATATAAACACTTATTTCATCATGGCCACTAGATCTACTTGACTTTAATCTGTTAACAATCTCCAGTATTTCTTCCTCATCTGTTGGCGTAAAGAAAAGGGATTTGTCGCAGTTTGGTGGAAGAAATTCAGTAAAGTTTGAATGAACATGTTTGTTTTTTTTATTTTTGAAGCTAATTGGGGGCCAATATTTACGAAGTATAGTTAAAAGCATCAGATATTTCATCAGGGTTTATGAGTTCTTTGTTGTCATTATAAAAAACGGACGATGTTTCCTTATTATTTTTACCTGTTATTTCACATATAGTTTCCCATAAGCCATTTACGTTATCCTTTTGATTATCAAACTTATGGGAATAATACATTTTACGAGAAATACGAATCAAATTACTGAGTATATTTCTATACTTTTTGTAATCTGTAAAATGTTTTGTATTGTGGGTAGTAATAGCCAGTTTATACAATTTATTACGGGTTTTTATTGAATTGATGATTCCCTTTCCCGATAATAATATAAAAGTTTATCTAGAAAAATATCAGAAGATTTATCGGCGTTATTTTGAAGATACACTTCTTGCCATTCTTCCTTCACTAAATCAAGATTAAGTAATTCAATATTCTCGTCTGATTCTTTTCTGTACATTATCGGCCTGGGTTTTGAAATACTTTTGACGTTTTTAGAATAACGAAGAATAATGAATATCGGTAAATGATCAGATATATCATAATATAAGATACCATTAATGAATTTATTTACAGAAAAGTTATTAGAAAAAAATATTATCCAACAAGGTTTTAGATGTTTGGGATATTCTTGTTGGGTTATCAATAAAGGAATGGAAAGCATATGGAAAAAGAATAGTTTTTAATTTTACCGCTAAAGTATCTATTTTCGTCACTATAATATTATTACAGTCGCCCATAATATAAATTTCCTTATTTTCTTGTGTAATCGTGTTGAGGCATTCATCAAAATTTTCTAAAAACATTTCGGTTTTATGATTTGGTGGCCTGTATATAACACCAATTATCTTATTTTTCATTTTATCATTAATGATTTCCACAAACAGGCTTTCACAACCTTCAATATCAATATCAGTTCTTATTTTTACTCGCAATTCGTTATAGGGCTACCCCTCCCCCTCTACCTCTCTTACGATCAGAGCGAAATATTTTATATCTATCAAGGCTAAACAAATTTGGAGACGTGTGCCCTAGCCAAGTTACAGTTAATGTGCTCAGACTGCTCAGTCATGCATGACATTTTCAACACAATCAGGCACTATTGAAGAAAAAAACAGAAGAGAACTCCTTTCCTCAGAATTAACATTACCGTATCCAACAAAGTTGGATTCTGTTGTTTGTTGTTGTTGTTTTTCGTTGCTGTTATTGTTCTTGTTGTTGTCGTCGTCGTCGTTGTTGTTATTGATGTAGTTGATACGCAATGTACACGTATATAAGGCTGTAATATGCCTCTGGCTGTATCTACAATCCCATTTGCAAGGCGGCAGACCTTAATTGTATGTATTTTGAAGTTTAAACAAACCAACAGAGCCTTTAGAATCGCGCCATCTTTTGACATGCAAACAAAGAATGAAATATGATTAAAAATGCGTCGCAATCTACACTATAACTAAAGACCGTCGGGAGACCTCTGGATGTTTTTCACACTGTTATATTTGAACATATATAAATTGGATATACTGGGTACAGACTTTGAGAATTTATGGTGAGTGGGATGAGGAATACCAGTGTTTTCAAGATTCATAAAAAATCACAATAAGCAAACGGCATTGTAATGCAATAACATTGATGCGTTACTGGCGTATTTGAGCTTCCTATGTCATCATCCTTGTTCAACATTATCATGTTTTGGGTTGTTTTTTTTTTTTTGTAGAGTTGGTTTACCTATTCATCAGGGACAGCAAAAAATTCCACATAAAACTAAACCATGGTGCCATCGATGATTTATGTATTTGGCCCTACATGATATTGACTTATGGGCCGGCGGAGCGTTTTCAAAAGTGTGGGGGAGGGGGGGGGGGGGCTACTTCCGGGTTTCATGAGTTTAAAAAAAAAAAAAAAAGATCTTCAGCTCATCTCTACCCTTCAACTTCCGGTTTTCTTCAGGCAATAAGCAAAAAAAAAATAAATAAATAAAATAAAAAAATACCCTACCGCCCTCACACTCTGACACTTCAAAAATCTCTGCCTATTTCTTTTCAGTGCCACTTACGTACTTCCGGGTTAAAAAAAAAAGTGGGGGCCAGAGTCATGAAACCTTATGTATTCTATAGTATGGTGCACAAAAAGTGGGGGGCCGAGCCCCCCCCCCCCCCCCCCCCCCCCCGTTCCGCCGACCATGTTATTTTCATCGTGTGTGATGTCCCTGTAGTGGGGTTGGTCACGTGCTTGAGGTTTAAAGTAATGAATAATATCTTTCTGAAAGGGAAGCGTCCATCCATGTTCAGATTTATCCTACTTTGTTGAAATAGGTAAAAAATCAAGCATACAGAGCAGTAAATGTTCCATTGTAGATGCACACACACACGCACCCTCTCATACACATAAGATGAAGTTCATATGACTTCAGCGTGCTTTCATAAATAGCGTCATAGGTCGAAGCCACACATAACAATTATGGCCAATGCTGGCGACAATGTCTCGTGGATCTCTTAGTGTGCATGCATATACATTACATTCCTTTATCAAAATAACTTCAAATACAAGGTTGTATCCATTGCACCAAATACAAAAACTATAGAGCGCGATTAGTGACCAGGGATTAAGTGATGATGTGGAAGAGCTAAAGTCGGTAACTTGGAGACAAAAATGTTTATATCAATGTTTTTATCCTCTTTTTGCAATAGTCGAATGGGAGAAAGCCGATGATACCGATGCGTTGATATGTATGTAATGAAATTGCGACTAATCAGTACTATCTCGTTATGGAAATATTTTCTTTTTATGCTATATTACTTTTATTTTGAATATGTCTCTACTTTTCTGTCGTAAATTTTATTCAGTTGTGGCAAAATCAAAATGCACAAATAGCGAATCCTCTTTCCGAACAGCCCGTCGTGTCTATGTGAAAAAAGTTTTGTGACACCTGACTTTGCGGCCACCTGTCTTAAACGGCCACCTGCCGCACACAGCCACTAAAATCAAAATTCCCCCCGCCCCCCCCCCCCTCCCCCGAGGAGCCATGGTAAAGACCTGTCTACTTGTCTATTACAGCCATTTCCTGTCTCTATTGGGTGGCCGCTATATACAGGTTTGACTGTAGTACTGGTCAGTACAGACCAGGGCCGGCGGAAGTGGGGGGGGGGAGCTCGGGCCCCCTTCCACTTTTTTCACCGTACAAAGGAACAGGGCGTCACCACTTTGGGCTCCTCCCCCACCCCCCCCCCCCACCCCCACCCCCACACACACTCTTTTTTAATACCGCGGAAGTGCGTAAGAGGCTTTTTGCCTGTCAACTGAAGAAACCCGGAAGTGGAAGAGAAAGATGAGCTGAAAGCGTTTATTATTTTTATTTTTATTTTCATTTCTTTGCTTTTCAGCTGAAGAAACCCTGAAGTGGCACACGAAGTTGCGCTGAATGCCTTTTTTTCTTTTCTTTTTTTGCCTGCTAGTTCATGAAACCCGGAAGTGGGCCCCTCCCCCCACTCCTATTACTTTTGAAAACGTGGCGCCGACGCGACGGTGCAGACAATAGGAAGATATTAAAAGGGAAGAGCACTCAGTAGGAAGATATTAAATATGAAGTGCACTCAATAGGAAGATATTGATGTGCGGAGTGAAATACAACATACCAGAGTTTATTGTCATGTCAGTAGACTGAAACAAATACACCCTCTTCTCATATGGCACAGACCATGATAAAAAAGCACTTGAATGCTAAGCAACAAATTATGAAATCAGTCAAGTGGGCTGCGACACCTTTTCACATGTACGACGCATGCTATCTTTCAAACCACAATATGAAATTGGCTGTGCTGTGGAATAGGCCTACACTATAAAACTGAAGTGCTTGCATTACGTATAAATGCAGCCCAAGTGAATTCGGAAACATTTCATTGCGAACAAAAAAGTTCATCGAGAGCAGGAAGTGGTCACTGCCAAGAGACAAGCGAAGGCAATTATACCGCGCAGTCTTAGTATGCTTTGCTTCCTTGAGATCACACAGTAAACGAACACTCAGTGGATGGATAAGACACCGTTGAGCTGTCATCATGAAGACCAATACCATGGCATTCTATTTGATCGTCTCCTTGATCTTATTCTACGTCCAGGAAGGTAAACGCCGCTAACTACCGATCATTTAGTACACCTGTGATGATAGTTACCCGTGTTATTTCGCAAACTATTTTTACCCTGTGATTCCATTGATTCGTCTTTTGGATTCGTTGTGAGGTTGTGGAGGGTTGACACATGTTGACGTTTAATAAGCCATAATCACTTGCATTATTATGTATTCCTACCATTTACTCCATTAAAGAACGCACGTTCTATCTTAGTGAGTATAGCCATGCATATTATGACAATGTTTTTATATCGTATGAAAAAAAAATCACTGAAAGAGAAATCGTAAATTAAGTTAACTTGCCTTTTGATTATTTTGAAAAAGATATCAGAAGGACTGGTAGATCATACTATTAAGTTTGTCACTGGTAATGAAACAAAGAACAATCAGAATTGTGTGTCTGTAAGAAGTAAGATATTAATCTCATATCTCATATATGTCACTGTTTCATGTCCCTGTAGAAAACACTTATACTTATATTTTTGCTTCATAACTTTCCTCCTTTTTGTAGCATTATTGGAGCGTGGAGATTTTGGTACTGCTAAGTACTAAATCCTCAAAACTAATGTCTTACAAAATCACAAAACTGAAAAAAAAAGGAATGGAAACGAGACAACAACTACAAGATCTCGTGGGACATGGAGAATAAAAATAACAGTGGTAAGGGAAATGTTATACAGATATCAAAGTTTGTTGACATTGAAAAGTTCATTACAATGTCAGAAGTAACACCAAGTTCACACGATTATTGTCTTCAGGCACGAGTGAGCTTACAGTGTCAACTTCTGTCCAAGGACAAGGAGTCGAGGGATTCGATGTGGTCATTACTTGCACGTATCGTCCGCACTCCACCATAAATGAGACGTTCTCCAGCCTGAAGTGGTTTGCGGATGATAATACCGAACTGGGAGGTTGTGCGGATGAAGGCCATTCCACGGGAATACGGTGTGTCTCAAGAAAGGGAGGCAGTTCCAAGTACTTATTCACGGCTGATGGCAAATGTTGTGGGAATATTACCATAAAACGACTCACCAAAGACGATGAAAAGACACACCGCTGTCAGGCAAGCACCGTGGATGGCGTCGGACGAAGTGACACTAGACTCACCATTATACATCCCAGTACGTTCACCGTTACTTTATTATATGTGATCGTTACTGTTTTCTTTTTCCCGAAATAATGTTAAAGCGACGTGTTCCCATGATTAGGATAATCAGTGGTGTTATTCGGGGAACTGGAAGAGAGCTCGCATCTCTCTGGTGCTTTGCTTATTGCTTATATAAACAATAAACAATAAAGGGTGTTAAATGGCCACTAAAGCCATTGTGTCTGAGATATACCTTAACGCGCTTTTCATTCTCACCCGATTTATTTAATTTGTGAAATAACTTGTAGTGAACAATATGCTTACACTCTTATGATTTCTCGCTCTCACCACCCCCCATCTCTCTCACTCTCTATGTATCATAATCGTGTATATGATATTGTTTATCATGTTGGATTTATAAGATACGCATGATTATATAAATGTTAATGCAAAGAAAATACATACATTCACATACCACATAATAAAATAAAGTACTAAATGTTTTCCATTACTTTGTATCTATATTGTAATAAAGACATATTTACATGACATACGAGTATACATGTATGATAATACACATAAAATCATGTCTGTGGATATGCGTGTACCATCATATCTGCGCATGTTATCGCCCAGACAGATTGTATTCGCCATTATGTAGGCTACATCACACAGATCTATATCCCTATATTAAGCTGCCATGCGCAACTATAAGATTTATAGAGGACATGTGAAATAAATTACTTGCAGCCATGATAATTATGTATAAGATGCTTATGCATGTGGAGATGTATATGTATGTGTGAATGTATACTTATACTTATGTCACGTTGGTATACGTACTACATGTATAATTATGTACATGCAGATGAATAGTCTATGTACTTGTACGTGTATATATAGATTCATATAATTACACATAATATTATTATAGGCCCTACATACATTATATCATTCCTTATCCCTTTCAAGATGTCTTGTTGATACTGCCTGGCTGCTATAGTTGTAATAGCAGATTTTGCCTATTTTTTCGATGTACTTCTACTGGGTTTTATTCATGCTTTTCCCCTATAACGAGAAGGGCTGCCAGATACACAGGAGTTGACTGGTACTGACAACCTCCAAGTTAACCTAACTCAGAACATCTCGTGCACTTCCGCGGGCAGCTATCCGGCCCCAACCTTCCGCTGGTACATTGATACCCGAAAAGTCAGTGCTGACGTCGTAAGCCTCCCACCCGAGACCGATGGACAGGGTGGGCGTGGAGAGGTCGTCAACGCAACGAGTATTCTAACTTACAGGCCATCTCGAGGGGACCACGGGAGAACCCTGGTTTGCAGCCTGAGTCTTCGCGTCTCGCCTTACAACATGACTGTTTTAAATTCTTCGGTCATCCTCGAAATTCGATGTGAGTTAGGAAGCATTATTTTCCAGTGTTTAATTTGGTGTTTTATACACAGTGAACTCTTGACAAATCGAACAGTTGAGGTTTCTATAAAAATCTGACTTCAAATCTGTTAGAAAAATGACATAGAATTAGTTTCATGTAATTTCATGATACAGGGATGTCGCTTACAACCTCTTTAAGTCACAATGACTATTTACTCATGATTTTGATAACATGATTATATTATAGTCATGTAACATAATTCATCAACCACAACCTCTTCCTTATAAGAGTCACCATGCAATGCCATATGGCGAACATATTACAATACCTATTTAATCGTTTTCTTTAGACACAGTTTAGGTTCTTGCAGTCATTTGGAGACTAGTGATTGCATGGAACCATCACCTTATCTTTTGTTTAACAGTCTTTTGTTTAACATTCCGGAAAACATTTGAAACCACCTTGACTTTATCATCCAAAGTCTGATCTTGACAGAATATGTAAAAATTGTTAGGCTAGCATTGGATCTGAATATGAGTAAAAATGAATGAAGAGGCTACGCTGTTTATGTTCAACATGTTCAAGTGTCCTAAACATTCTGTAATATTCCTCCCTCAAGTGTGACGCTAAGTGAAAGTACAAACTCTTTCATCGAGAAGGAAATAACTGAGATATATGCAATTACAACGCTGACACGTTTGCTCCAACACACCTGTTTAATCATGAAAACAGAAACAATGAACGTGTGGTCTTGCTGATGAATACCTTCGCACTACTTGATATAGAAGTCCTATCAGTTTCGAAATTTTCACAACGCTTCTACATGTGTGCTTTACATGTAAGAAATGATATATCTAAGACGTTGACTGGACATTTCCATCGGGCCATTAACCAACATAATATTTTGTAATTCTTGTTGGTACGTCAATACAATATTTCATGTAATATAGCTTTGTCATACAATTGTTTTTCATTACTGATTTTCAAAAGTTCCCAGGCACGCATTTTACAGATACTTTTTTTTCGTGCAGTTTGAATGCCTGCAGTAGGAATGTTTGTCAAGCAATCAAACAAACACACACACACACACACACACACAAACCCCACAAAAAACACACACACATAACATAAAATACTCTAGATTTCTTCCCTCCTGTACCTCCGAACTCTCTCGTAGATCCAGCGATAATCTTTAGGTCAAAAGCATCAGCGAACTGGAACGGTGAGAGTTGTACCGCCTCCCTGTCGTGCTCGTCGGACGCAAACCCTCCAGTCAATCACTTCCACTGGGTCAAGCTCGGAGCAGAACGCGTCTTAAACTCAAGTCGGACTCGTCACTTCATCCATGCTCCCGGAGGATTGGATGACAACAAGAGAATCGGAACACTTCTCATCGAAGACGTCCAAGCCCCCGACTACGGCTCGTATCAGTGCATAGCCTATGACGAGGACGAAGAGAGAGATATGACGAGCACAACGCTATCTCTTCTTGAACCCAGTAAGTTCAAACAGGAGTTGAGAAGTTAGGACATTTCGTGTTTGTCATTATCAAATGCTGACATTGACTAGAATGGACAAAGATCAAAATGATCGCGTTTGCCAAGTAATGTCAGGATATTTGTTATTGTACGAGAAACAGAATCATTGGTATCAATCTCAGCTATGAGGTAAAATCTTGAACAGTTTATTAGACTCGCTCCAAGAAAGAATGAACATAATGATTAGACTGTTCGAATCAAACATAGTAAATCTTTCTGGTTTCTTGCCACGTGGTCTAAGATCAGATGGGGTCTGCATTCCACTTCGTCTAACGTCATTATGACTTAACTCATTGGCCCGAATTCACGAAGGTGGTACAATCTTTGTCGATGGTTTAAAACCATGGACAAAGATATGGGACGCCAAGTGTCGCATGGCCTATTTCGTTACGAAATGACTGATTTCGTAACGAAATAGGCCATGCCACACTTGGCGCCCCATACAAAACTACGGTCTTTGTCCATGGTTTGAACCATGGACCACCTTCATTTCAAATACTGAATCCCCATTCGGTCCAATCCTTACTTGGTCTAACGCCCAGTTCATGGCTAATCATATTTTTATCAAATAAACTGTGAGTATTAAATGAAATGGGCATATCCCATTTGGAAGTTGACCTATTGGTAATGAGGCTAAGTGGTAATAGGAATAACACTAGGGTCATCAGTAGACGAAACGGGATGAGACTATGTGGGTTGAGACTAGGTGGCAATTAGCCGAAGTGGGAGTAGACTATCGATCACCATCCTTTCTTCAAAGGCGATGCGAATGATTTTGTTTGATGATTTCCCCAAGGCCAGTTATACCGACCAAACATCACAGCATATCCCGGCAGAGCATCAGCATCCTCCATCCACGTAGCTTGGCAACTAAACAACAATGACAGCATGGATGGCACTGCCAGAGTAGAATACTGCCCTGTTAATACGTCAGAGGAGGACTGCAACACCACCACCAGTGCATCAGGTGCAAATACCACCTTGACTGGACTCCAGTCATTCACCTGGTATCGACTGACTCTTAACTTTACAAACTGCTCTGGAACTTTCAGCACTCAACCAATGCTGGCATCGACGGCTCGTAAGGATAATCCCACATTAGTTATTTCCCACGGCGAAATAATAGAATGTGCCTTTGAACGATATAGGGTATGTTTATGACCTATGTTCCAGTCTAAGTGTATTTATGATTATATGTGTTTGTGTGCATTTGCATGCGTGTGCGTGTGTGTGTGTCTGTGTCTGTGTGATGTGTGCATGTGTGTGTCATTACGCATTGTAAGCAATTCAGCGAGTCGAATGCAATTAGCTACAAGATTTACTTACTTCGATAATACATGTAACACTCCTTGATTACTATATTGAATAGCGTATTCTTTTGCAAACAAGCTGGTACAGGTTTCATGGTCTATGGGAATTCAAAAAAGAAAGACATTTTTGTCCTCTATTATATAGGTTTTCCCGCCCAATTTTATCACATTTACATTAGAATTAATGAAAAGGCGTTCAAATTCAAGCGATATTGGCCGCCGCTCTTCTCTCACGGTTCATTTCAATTCTTCAATTTTCGCACCAGCTGGATAGACGTTCAATTTCGTCCCAATTACCAATTTCATTTTCATTTTTTAGGAATATAACTTCGCACTTGGAAATTTCAAATTCGACCAACATGAGAGGTTCCTTTGCGTTTCAACGGGTCCTTTCTTCCTTTTTTTTTTTTTCTTTGATACATTGGATTACTGTCCACAATTACATTTTAATTTCAAAGTTTCATTTAATCAGTTTAGTCTAATATTTATATTGTCCGCATAATCTTGTCTTCAAATTACCCCATTACAGCATCGATGTAACATTAAGAGAATGGCTGTATCTCAAAGTTTTGTCTACATTCAAATATTCATTTTGATTCCATTCCCACCTTGTCCGTGTCCATGTCATAAGTTGCCACAATCGGCTCAGTTGCAGACCTGTTTCACCCAATTAAGGGTTTCGTTATATAGTGATGTAGTCTTGCTAGTTGTCAAAAGCTTCGCCCACAAATTCTGTCTGTATTCAAGATATTCATGTATACTCTTTCCTAGTGGCGTCAAAGTCGTGTATTATAATATACGTGTATGTGTTTCAAAGAGAAGTTATACGAGCTTTTATAGGCCCTTTATAGCTACTGTAAGGCTAAAGTCCTATTTCAAGGTACATTAAATTTGTGTGTTCAAATAGACGAGTAACTACGAAGAATATAACAGACAACGAAAAATACTGCTCGTATGTTGTAGATGTTTGTGTGACTTTGAATTCCTAGCCTTCTTCCCGACGATGCTGATTGGAATTTGAATGCGCTGCTCGTGCATTTTTTGATTTGAACGGCCTTTTAACATGTTTATTTTGTTTTTGGAAAACTCACTAAATCGCATGTTGATGAAATTGAATTGAAAGAATTAGTTACCGTACTTTTTTAATGTTGATCTCGGTAATCATTCAAATTCACTCAAGCTTGAATGATCCCATAGTTAATTCGAATGAAAATTTAATGAAATTAGACTGGAAAATTTATCTAAAAGGATTCTATGGTTGGTAATGGTTCAAAAGTGAAGACTGTGCAATGTTGAGAGGGACACGTGCTGAATTATTAACAAAAAGACTAGTGATAAGGCCTATACATTGTACCAAGGAATATTGTGGGACGATGACATCATCGCCAAGTCTAATTTGTATTTCTGACTGAGACAGATATTACTGCTTTATAACTTGAAGCTAATTCCTTTTGTTCTGATTTTTTTCTCTCATCGTCACCATGATCATGATGAAGCCTTGTCACCCTATGAATATGGTAAGTGTTCCTATTACCCATGTTGTTGTCAAGTATCCTTTATAATCCATGTACAATTAGTGAGATCAGGGCCCCGTTGCTAGAAACTTTGCGTTTAAACGCAACTTGCAACTGATTGTCACTGGCCAATCAAAATCATTGTTGCATGCATGTCTTCTTAATAGGGCAGACCCTGAGCCAATCAGAATGGTTGTTTCAAAATTAGCAATTATTTGCAATTGATTGCAACTTTCTTGCAACGGGGCCCAGAACAATTAGATTATAGAAGACAATACGTTCTTGTATGATTTGTAATATCATCAGTACCATGCAAATCTAAGCGATATTTATGCTTTATACCCATATTGACCTAATTTCTAACGTATATTGTGTAAAATCACCTCATAACAGAGAATGGTACAGCAGTTCCTGGTTGTGTCCTTCTCCGGTTTAGGCTCGTTTCTGTCAAGATTAAGATAGGGCTTTTGGGGGTTAACATAATGTGCTTGCCATATCGTTGCATTTCGTACATAGGCTTATATGATGCAAAATAATTTCATGTAGTCATTCCGACACTGCTCATTCATTTACATGTTGTATCTCTTTTCAGCAGCAGCGAAGTAATGTGATTGGATCACAATGACAAATCTCCTCAAAAGTTACTCAGACAGTTGAACAAGATATCGACACAAAAATTTGACTCACCCGAGTTTCATCTTCATTTGTCTTTGACAAATGTCATCTATTTTTCATTTTGTATACGATTAATTATCCACATTCTCTTGACCACTTGAGGCGAAAGCAAGTTAGATAAAGGGAACGGGAGACAGTTTCGCCTCTGTTGTTGCCAGAATTATAATATAGTTGTGGCAACAACAGAGGCGAAACTGTACGAATATTACTCGTACATACACCGCCTGACATGAGTAATCTATTCGATTGGATACTGCATTGAGAAGGCTGATAAAACATTGTACTGAGTATTCAAATGACGTCATTTATGTACACACTGACTGAAAAGGCACAAGAATCATGCAAACAGATTTGCGGGGACACACACACACACACACACTCACACACACTTCCTTACGCTAAGACATAAACATAAATGCAAATCAGTGAATTTCAATCTTTAGTGGAAGAAAGACGTACAGATCCCGTGACCGTTGCACTCAAACAATTGAGGACTTTAATGAGTTCTAGGTTGCCGTTGTGATACAAGACAGGTTTATCTCAGGTAACCCTCTTCAAAACTCCAGGAATTATCATAGGGGCCAATTTAGCGTCTTGGTCAAAACACTAAATTGTTTCTGTGTTGTTTTGTTGTATATTAATTTATCCTACTTCAAGGCATCAGACTTGAGTACGACTTGCAGAAAGAGACGTTAAAAGTATTAAAATCTTCGGAGAACCTCACCGTGCCCAACGAGATCTGCTTTAAGCCTTTCGAGACTTTAGATCCCATAGACTGTACAAGACCTAAGGAGGACCAATGCGTTTCGGCTGGCTGTACTCTGCACAAAGTGGTTCCCCTGGAGAGTGAGTTTGTGGGCGTCGTCAGCTACGGTCGGCAAACTTGCAGCGCCCCGTATATCATACTAGGTGAAGAAGATTCCATGTTGTTCGTCATTTCAGAAACATCAATACTTATTTCACACCATGGCCGTTTACAAATTGGGGGGGGGGGGGGGGGGGGTATCATTGACCATAACATCCCCCGCCGTCCCCATCGGCAATATTCCGCCGCATCTGACATGACATGTATTATATGTTTCATTTTTTAAAGCGATTATGTTCGTGTACCACAATGAAAAATGTATAAAGAAATGGAAATGGTGACACAAGGACGCTTCACTATTACTTCTGTTTCCTGAGACTATTTTATACACAAAATTGTTTAAAGTCAAGTGAACCTTGACCCCCTCCCCCTTCGGCCTGCATAGACCCTTACATAACATGTATATAAATCATATCGGTGTTCGGTACTTGATTTTATCTACTTTGATGAAAGAAAGCTAAAATTATAGTGAAGGGCGTAATACCGTTTATCCATATTCAATGTCGTTAATGGGAATTCATTATACAATGTTATACGAGTACGCCATATCGAGATATATGTTTTAATATGTAACATTTCATCAGAATAGGCCTACATTATAGTAAATACAAATTCCAAAGCGTGCACGAACACTCACAGACAGGTATAGTCTTCTTTATTAACATAAAATCATAATCATTATCAGATCTGCTTTTACCCGATTGATTCATACTTTCTGAAGTGTAACAAAGAACCCAAAGTGGTGTTACAACTTATCCGAAACTGCATGCAAGTGATTTCGTTAAAAAATCGTATTATAATTAATTATGTTTGATTCCATACTGGTTACGTGGTTCATGTGTGCTTGACGGCCAAAGTTTCTGTTTTCAACAAATAAAGGGTGTTACTTATCCTCATTAGGAAAAAAACATAAATTTCTTTCTTTGTTTGTTTGTTAAATAGATCTCAAAATGTAAAACTTGAACCTAGGCAGTCTTCCCTGCTTCCTATTTTGTTCTTCTGTTTCCTTTCAATCTAACTAATTTTGTTCTCCACCATATCATAATTTCGTCTTGATGAAGAGTAAGATAATGAAATTTGAATGAAGGTACTCATGAAAGATTACGTAGATGCAAAATTTATTCATAAGCAACAAGGAATGATCAAATTAATAATAATTATCCAATACGATTAGCTATATTTTCCAAGTGGATTCCAAATAAATTCTTTGGGGCTTTCATCAGCAGAAATACTAAGATATTTTGAAGCTATCCTTATTTGACGTCAAACTAAAAATCACGACTCAGCTTGATTAAGTTCACCTGAAACTAACTTCTTCGCCGGCTTACTCTTTTATTGGTGACGTTGTATGTAACCGGCGTATTGATTCAATAAAAAGGACAATTTGAATGTCTGCAATATGATTTTGATGCTTGAAGCACCGAAACCGACGGCTGTGACAGACTGGACCAAGATTTCATTTGCTACAGTCGTCGTTGGACTTTCCATCGTTGTCATCGTCCTCGTCTGCGTCATCGTGGTCATGAAGACAAAACAACGGTATTCACAGTGCCCCTCAATGGTCTACTTGCAATTACATAGGAATCTGTGTCGCGTGCACATGGGAATCAGTTCATTCTTTTTCACCATTCAATTTGTATATGACTGATCAAGATACGTCTTTAAGTTGTCTGCTGTGCTGGTTGTCGTACTGTAGGCCTAAAGCAATTTTAGCAGTCTTTATTTTCTCCAACTTTCTTTTTTTTTTTCTGCCTATGTTAAAAGATTATCCACTGAAAGTCCCTCCCTGTAGTCCTTATTAAAGGATATCAAAGGATATGGATTATGATAATTCTTTTTGCCAGTTTGAAGTTTGGAGGAATGAGTGCTTGTGCGTGTGTGTCAGTGTCGGTTTTGTTTATATTATCTGTGCGTCTCTGTGTGCTTTGTTTGAACCTTTGAATACTCAGTATGGGTTTGAATACGCTTATGCACGCCTGTGTTGCGGCGTTCACTTCCACGCGCACACACACACACACACACACACACACACAACGATCCGATTCCACGTCTTGTTTTTGTTTTTGTTTTCGATAAGGAAACATGATGTATGTTTTGCCCATTTTCTGTTTTTTCCTCTCATCTAAGGCTTTCGTATCTTCAAGCGATATGCTTATTTGACGGTTATAGCTATAGTTATTCCGAAGGTTCGTTATTCCGAAGGCTCTTAATTCCTAAGATTCGTTATTCCGAAGGTTCATTGTTCCGAATTTCATTTTCGGATTAACCAATCTTCGGAATAACGAACCTTCGGAATAACGGCACATATTTTCGGATTAACGAACCCTATTTCATTTTCGGATTAACGAACCTGTAGGTATAGGGAATTTGCGTGTTTTGGATTAACGACCCTTCGGAATAACGAACCTCAAAAGCGAACCTTCGGAATAACGAACAGCAACCTATTTGACGACAGTCTTCTGCATTCACACTCCCAATACATGGGCCATAATTCAGTCAGATCATTTGATTCACTATATCCCGAGTGGTTCCCAATTGACGTGTTTTTTATTCTTTTCTTCAATCTGTACACGTATATCTCAATTATGTTCGGATGTGCACACTGTATGTTTTATTGTCTTGAAAATAAAAAGAAATGACTGTATTTCATTTCTAATATATATTCAAAGCAGTAAATTCCTAATAAATTCATATGAATTGAAAAAAAAAAAAGATGAGTGTGAATCAGGTTGAAGATTTTAGCATAATGTAGCATTATAGTCCCCCTCTATGTTCACGTGTCTGTCTATTCGGACCTTGTGTAAACTCGTTTGAAGGGGTCTTTGCACATCTTTTTTTTTAACTTAAACTATGTGTGTTTGCTTGCTCTTTAAAGGACAAGTTCACCTTCATAAACATAAGGATTGAGAGAATGTAGCAATATTAGTAGAACACATCATTGAAAGTTTGAGGAAAATCAGACAATCCGTTCAAAAGTTATGAATGAAGTTTTTGTGCAGTACCCGCTGGATGAGAAGACTACTGCAGTGCATGAATAACTTAGATGTCACATGCGTACAACAATATAAGGAAAATATAAAGAGAATTTCACAAAATTCCATCTTTTGAAAAAAGTACACATTCCCCTGACTCGTTACCGACAAATGTTATGGGTAATATTATTCCCCCTGCCTTTAGAAAGAGGCAAGTCAAGTGCACTTTTATTATGCCAAAAAAAAGTGAAAATATGTTGAATTTTCTTTTAGATTTTCTTTGTACTGTTGTACGCATATGACTCACAAGCTGTAGTAGTCTCCTCATCCAGCGGTTCCAACACAAAAATTTAAAAAATTCATAACTTTTGCATCGATCGTGCAATTTTCCTCAAACTTTCACTGATGTGTTCTACTAATATTGTTGCATTTTCTCAATCCTTATGTTTATGAAGGTGAACTTGTCCTTTAAGAACCATGACACTTAGGTGTATTGCTGTAGAATCTGCACACAAATATAAATCAATAGTGCTCAATTTGCATGACATTCTTGAATGTGATTCTTTTTTTTTTTTGGTTTTTTGTTTAATATACAGTACATTTCGAATATCAACTTTAACATTCCTCTTAACACTGTTTTTCCATCTTCATTACCTCAGCACCCATTGCAATAAAGGTATCAATTATTGTCATCTATACACTGTACAAATTTATATGCATTATTTCTCTCACTGAAGAAAGTGAGGATGTACATTAATTTTGTATATTACGTTACTGTGGAAAAACGAAATAGATTTGAACTTGAACTTGAATTTGAACACAGATCATTAACTTTCATGTATATAATGTGCCATAGTTAAAGAATTGTAAATCTCAGTGAGTAGTGCCGGTTTTGATACCTTACAAAATAAAACTGATATATGAATATATTACACGTGTCAGACAGGAAATTCCGTCGTCAATTTTAGTTTCTATTTCTAATGTCTTACAACTTTAATTACATAAAATGATAAACTATATTGATATTAAGGATCTCTCTCTGTCATTGGTATAGTAATATTGTATCAAATGATGGAAAAGAGAATGAAATTCGTATATTGAAAAATCATTAAACACTCATTTTTCCTTTCCTTTCTTTTCGTCCTTTCCCCTTGCACTTAGAAACATTGTATCAAAAATTACAAATGAATATAAATGTTATATAATTATGATTATAATCATAACAATACTATTATTATATTTGTTATTATTATTATTATCATTGTCATCATTATCATCATTATTATTATTATTATTATTATTATTATTATTATTATTATCATTATCATCATCATCATTATCATCATCATCTTATCATCAATTACATGTGCTGTCGAATTTGCTGTTGTATGTACGTATATTCAGGAAACAAGAGAATCCTACCGGGCCTTCCGAGAAGACATCCGTCAATGATTCCGTCACATCACTCAAGCTTGCCGCAGTCAGTACGCCCTCGAACTATGTAAGTCTCGATTCAGCGACGCGTTGTCATTCCGAATACGCGTCTCTGTATGACACAGCAGCAGGACCAACTCGGCCAGATGTTACTTGTCATTCCCAAACCGACGTCATCCGCGACATCGTCTCGGATTACAACTATGAGACGAGAATCAGAGTGACGCTCGGTGAGAAAGGGTTTGCAGTTTATGATGTTCCCGTCAACAGCCAGGTCAACGAGCGGTCGCTTGAGGATTCTGAATACATCGACATCGTTGATTGATTGGGAGATGTTACGTTTAGAAGCATACTAACAAGAAGGGCAACACTAGCACAGGAGCGACGGCAATATTTATTTTTTGTTTTTTGTATAGCATTTACAGCAAAAGCCAACAAGATTCTTTTAGCGATACATAATGCATAGTATATACGTGTATGTATAATGAGTTAGAATATCACGGATAAATGCTGTTTTCAGACTTGTCAGAAGTATTGTAAAAGCTTACCATAATAGCTGAATAGTAGCCTATGTAGTTCCTTATAGTGCATTTAAAAAAAAATAATACTCATTGCGAACTCAAGCCGATTTACACTGCTGTAATTGGTTTTTCGTTGTAGTTTTGGCATGATTGCACACCAGTGTTGATAAGGATTACACTCACAAAATACCCAAATAGACATCATACATGCATAACGTAGTCATAGAGTGCTAGAGTGCTAAGGTACTATTAGTAGTACTCGATAAAACTCGATGTTTATCCAACACAATACTTTCAATATCAATATAATTCATCTCAAGACTAAAATTAAGTTGTCGATGTATAATTGACAGTCCCAATACTGCACTACCTGTATAATAGATCAGAGTCCTAAAGCCATTTGTTATGTGCGATATGGACAAGCACAACTATTATGTTTTATATAATAATTGCAACATTAAACGTAGAATATTGTAAGATTAACATATGTCAAATTTGGTGAACTGTATCACACACGTAACGTTCCATTAGGCAAGGTATCACTGACTTTAAGAACCATAGGTATTGGGTGCACTAATGACCTGTACGAAGTTCTAAGTTTCCTGACTTTAAAATAACATTTGGAACTTTGGCAAAACGAGGAATCACGTATACATGTAAATACCACACTTCTGATGTCTGCAAAATTATTACTTCTTTATGCCATTTCTGGGAAGTATACATTTTTTGTTTTATACTGTTACACATTCATTCGTACATACAGTTTGTACGACACTGTATACTTCATAACTTTTACATCATTACTTCTTTGCTTGTATGATTTGTATCATAAAATGTATGTATAGCCTTTTTTTTCGATGGAAATAAGGTAATGAAATTAAATTCGATTGAAGTGAAATACCCAATTCTTAAAGATCTTTTTTTTTAATGGAAGGACGTTCATTGAAGAGCTGAAAACATAGAACATCTGAAAAAATAAACTACTATCATGACTATAGAATTTCCGTTTCAGGGATAATATCAACATACTAAGAATATGTTGTCATTTAAGTTGTGTCGTGCACTGTGTATTAGCTGATGTAGCGTCTAATAATTCCAGTTACTTTATAGATTTTCGTTTTGTACCCGTAGATATGGATAAGTGTGAACAAATTACCTTTGCAGGAAAAAAAAATAAACACAGGAAAAATAGTTGCCATTGATGTTGTTCGTGGTAAACTTGGACTAACTTTAATTGTCCACTCAATTATTTTGAGAATGTTCCCAAAGATTCCTCTCTAAAATGCTTTTGGCCGTGTCTAGCTCTTACATTAACATAATCAATGTGACGGTTATAATGTCTTTTGCGCTTGCATGCCAAAACTTCTTGAAACTACTCAACAATAGTTTGGCATAGAAAGGAATGCAGCGAAGAATCTAAAACTCTATTGTGTTTATTTGTGAGGCCATCAAAAGACTAACGAAACCTAGTTCGTGTTACTTGTAAATCATTGCATATTGGTAGTTTCGGCAATAAAGAGTCTTCTGTAAGAGCTTTGCGTGGAAAATGTTGATGCACTGACAACACTTTTTTTCATGCTGATCAATGTTCATTTCCATCCGTTGCAGTCTTGGGGACCATTATATAGATGATGACTGGCGGGGGAGGGAACATATCGAATGTTCCACCCGAAGGGTTTGAAATGCTATTGAGGGAGGTTATAAGTCCCGAGACGAAGTCGAGGGACTTATAGCCTCCCGAAATAGCATTTCAAACCCTGAGGGGGGAACGTTTGGTACATGTTCCCGACAACAAAAGTCATCATCTGTTATATTATATGGGTTAGTCAAATACGACAACGTCAACCACCAAAGCGATCGTAGAGATCTGTAGGCTCCTACGAACTTTGCAGCCACGGCCACCATGTACCAGCAAAGCGTGCATGTGCAGCTAGCGCGCACTACGCACTACATAAAACTCGCTCGCGCAGAGCCAAATTCAATGTGCGCGCGATCCTACGCGTAGGCATTCTGTCATTTGTTACGTGGAAATGTTTTCCCATGGGAGAACATTACCAAGAATGTTCGCCCATGGGAGAACATAACGAATGTACCTCCATCACGTGACTCTGTTTAACCAATCACTAACCAATATTTGACTAACCCATTTAATATAACATTTTGGGGACAATACAGTGTAGTATGAGAATGTAAGTCGTACACCATAACGTCAGGGTCTTGGTAATGTGACACATGTTACAGTACATGAGAAATTCTGCCCTACGTTAAGTATTGGTTGAGGTGAAAATTTACCTTTAAACTTTTTGCGAGACACTTCAAAACCACTTAATGAAATGTTTTTAAAAGCATTAATTCTATGGATAATACGTTGAAAGAGTTTGATTTTAAAGTGTTATATAATTTATTGCCAGTGAAGATGAATTTGTTCAAGTGGAAAATAAGTAATCATTTTAAGTGTGATGTTTGTAAGTTAAATGAGGACATAACACATGCTTTTATTACATGCAAACTAAACAGAAGTTTTTGGAATTATATTTCTTGGTTAATTCATTAAGTTTTTCATGTTTCTGTTGACACTAATATCGCATTTTTGTTAAAGAGGAATGAAGAAGAGGAAGTAGATGATTTTATGAATATAGCTTTTTGGTGTATTCATAGATTGATAGTGTTTCGTAATTACAAAGGTGTTGATAATAGAGAACGTAGATTGCGATATATGTTTCTATCAGAATTACGGAAAAGACTTGAAATGTAAACAAAACACGTTGTGGCAGACCTTAGTTTAATCTTCCAAATGATTTGATTATGTTTGAATTTCTCTCTAATTTATCTATGTAAATGAAAATTTTGATCTTATTTTTGTTGTTTGAAATATGAATAAATGTTATTTGAAAGAAAAAAACATTCTATGGAGGAATTCACAGTATATTTAATAAAAATCAGTTTTTGAAATGGCTGAGATACTAATAAACAAAGTAAAACAAAACGGTTCTAATAAAGGTGGGTCCCACGTTTTATTAGGATCGCTTTATTTTGGATCTCTCAACCATTTCAAAAAAAAAATTATCGGAAACTTTAAATTCTTCTTGGAATTTATGCTCTTTAATATCTTATAAGAGGTTTGTCATTTTGTTATGAAAAACATTTAAAATCTACCTTTTGAAACACCAAACCCTATCTCAGCCAAAACTATACCACCCCTTTACACCATTAATAATGGATTTGTATGACGCTGCATAAAATACTGTTGTCACTCACACAGTCCATTTTCTCTTTTCATATTTAACACAGCTTGCAGCGACAATACTATTTCTTGAATATGAAACAAAAAACAATAGATTGTGTGAGTTGGCCTTTGTGGGTGTGACCAGGTTATTCGACAGGTGTCCATATTGAAGGATATTGACCATAAAAGGTGAGAGAAAACTCTAACACAAACCTGCAATCATGGCAGACTAGCCTGTTTATATGACCACTTTCATCGACAGATCCCATTTCAATGAGACATTAATCATTCCGTAATGATAACATTCAAATTTTAATTGAATAAGTGCAACTTGTCATTGTTGTCTTTAAAGTTAATGTGCTCAGTCATGCATGACATTTTTCAACACAATTAGGTACTATTGAAAAAAAAAAAACAACCAGTAGAGAACTCCTTTTCTCACAACTAACAATGCGCTACAAAGTTGGATTACCATGATTACGTTGGTTGATGTTATTGCTGTTGTTGTTGTTGTTGTTGTTGTTGTTGTTGTTGTTGTTGTTGTTGTTGTTGTTGTTGTTGATACGCGCCGTGTATAAGGTTGGTGTGTCCCTGGCCGTATCTATCACTCTATTCCCAAGGTTCCCTCTGTTCTCAGTGCTTCATTGTGTGTAACATCAAAGTTTACACAAACCGACATAGCCTTTAGAATCGCGCCATCTATTGACAGGTAACCAAAGAATGGAATATGACTTTAAAATGCGTCGCCAGCTACACAAACTAAAGACCTTAGCGAGACCTCTGGATTATTTTCACACGTTTGTATTTAAACATCTATAAATTGTGTATACTGGGTACAGATTTTCAGAATTTATAGTGATTGGGATGAGGAATAGAATGTTTTTAAAATTTATAACAAATCACAATGAGCAATGATGATATAGAAGTTTCATAAAGAATGTATGATTAAGTGCTCAAGGAAACGAAAAAAAAAAAGAAGAAAAACACCCCCCCCCCCCCGAAAAGCCATGGTAAAGACCTGTGTATAGTGACTACTTGTCTATTACAGCCATTTCCTGTCTCCATTGGGTGGCCGCTATATACAGGTTTGACTGTAGTGTTGATGGTCAGTACAGACCAGGGCCGGCGGAAGCGGGGGGGGGGGGGGGGGGAGCTCCCCCCCCCCCCCAACACACACACACGCATACTTTTTTTTTACCCCGGAAGGGCGTAAGTGGTTTTTTGCTTGTCAGCTGAAGAAACCCGGAAGCGTAAGAGAAAGATGAGCTGAAGACCTTTATTCATTTTTTATTTGTTCTGCTTGTCAGCTGGAGAAGCCCTGAAGTGGCACACAAAGTTGCGCTGAAGGCCTTGTTAGCACTGGTTAGCTCATGAAACCCGGAAGTGGGCCCCTCCCCCCCCCCCTCCCACTTTTGAAAACGTGGCGCCGGCGATGCAGACTATTGGGCCGAATGCATAAAACAAGCAATTGCTTGTAAGCAATTTCTTCAAGTAAAAGCACAAGCTCGTCTAGCAAAATGTCTGTCTAAAGCAATTGCTTAAATCCATATGCATAACCTTCTGCTCATGCTAATACATTTTGCTTGTCCCGCACAAGCAATTGCTTGCGTTTTCAACAAAAGGGACGTCACGCCTGTGCGAACACAAGAACAAAGGCGAGTGTGGCAGCATGTATTTGAAAGGGCATGTGTGTGCAGAAACATTTCCTGACATAGCAGAAGAGCTATGAAATGCACACACACACACATACACACACATCTATACACACACACGCATTACTGGCTGATTCTCATCACTGCAGCTTACAGTAGCCCGGATCTGCCAGATCGCACGCGGAGAGAGGTCTCCTTGCTCTCCACCGAAGTCAGACATCCTACCTGTTTTTCATCACATTTTGCGTGCTAACCACTGGAAATTCCTGTTGTTGAAATGAAAAAGTTTCTTACACTACTTAAGAGTAATTTCTTGTAGATTTATACCACTCCTTCACAAGTGTGGTCTTTCATTCTTAAATATGAAAAGGATGCTTAAAAGGGTACGTTCCGGTTAAGCAAAAGCTCAAGCTCATTTTACAGAGCTTGGAAAATCGTAAGCAATTGCTAGCAACAACTAGCGAAAGGTCCGTTTTATGTATACGTTTTTAAGCAAATGCTTGGTCTCTAAGTAATTGCTTGCGGGCAGCAAGCAATTGCTTGTGCTTGCTAGCAAAAGCTTCTGCTCGCAAGCAATTGCTTGTTTTTATGCATACGGATTCGAGTAAAAGGCTAGCACAAGCAATTACTAGCGTTTATGCATTCGGCCCAATAGGAAGATATTGAATAGGAAGAGCACTGAGTAGGAAGATATTGATTTCAGAGTGAAATACAACACACCAGAGTTTGTTGTCATGTCTGTAGACTGAAACAAATACACCCTCTTGTCATATGGAACAGACCATGATAACAAAGCACTTGAATGCTAAGCAACAAATTATGATATCAGTCGAGTGGGCTGTGACACCTTTTCACATGTACGACGCATGTTATATATATCTTTCAAACCACAATATTACATTGGCTGTGCTGTGGAATAGGCCTACACTATAAAACTGTAGTGCTTGCATTACGTATAAATGCAGCCCAAGTGAATTCGGAAAAATTTCATTGCGAACAAAAAAGTTCATCGAGAGCAGGAAGTGGTCACTGCCAAGAGGCAAGTATTAAAAGGCAACTATACAGCGCAGTCTTAGTATGCTTTGCTTTACTTGAGACCACACAGTATTATGCAGACTGAGGGGATGAGGCATCGCGGAGCTATCATTATGAAGACCAGTTCCTTGGCATTCCATTTGATCGTCTCCTTGATCTTACCCTGCATCTCGGAAGGTAAACGTCGTAGTGATTGTCGATTATCTATACACTAACGACATGTTTGATACCTATTTCAATAGATATTTTCTCCTATAATTCCATTGATCCGTCTTTTCATTTGTTGTGGGGGATGACACGTGTTGACGTTTAGCCATAACCACTTGCATTCCAGCAATATGTAGGCCTATAATTTGTTCCACCGAAGAACGCCCATTCTCATCTGAATGATAACAATGCATATTATGACATTATAAGTATGGAAAATCGTTAAAGGGGAAATTGCAAATTAAGATAACTTATCCACTGAATGTTTTGGAAAAGATATTAAAAAGTCTGGTAGATCATCTACTTGTCACAAGTTGTAATGAAACAAAGTACAATGAGAATTTCATTTCTGCTAGAAGCAAAGTAAATTCATATCTCTTGACTATTTCATGTCCATAGGAAACATCTAACACTTATACCTGATATACCAGACTATAACGACAGGTGTATACTGTCAGAAAGCTTTTGTAGCATACTTGTTTTTGCTTCATACCTTTCCTCCCTTTTGTAACATTATTGGAGATTGTAAATTTTTGTATTGCGAAGAACTGAGTCTTCGAAATTAACTACAAGATCTCGTGGGAAGTAATAATAACGGTGGTAAGGGAAATATTATATAGATAGTAAAGTTTGTTAACAATGAAAGATGCATTACGATGTCAACAGTCACACCAAGTTCGTAAGATTTTTGTCTTCATTCAGGAACGAGTAAACCTACAGTGTCTACTTCCGTCCGAGGCCAAGGTGTCGAGGGATCGGATGTGGTCATTACTTGCTCGTATCATCCGCACTCCATACCTAACACGTTCTCTAGCCTGAAGTGGTTTGTGGATGATGACATCGAACTGGGAGGTTGTGCGGATGAAGACCATTCCAGGGGAATACGGTGTGTCTCAAGGAAGGGGGATAGTTCCAAGTACTCATTCACTGCTGATGGCATATGTTGTGGGAATATTACCATAAACCGACTCACCAAAGACGATGAAAAGACTTACCACTGCCAAGTAATCACCAAGTATGGCGCTCGACGCAGTGACGCTCGTCTCATTATTATACAACCCCGTATGTTCACCGTTACTTCATTATGTGATGGTTACTCTTTTCCTAAACAATGTCAAAGCGACTTGTTCCCATGATTATGATAATCAGTGGTGTTATTCAGGGAAGTGGAAGAAAGTTCGCACCTCTCTGGTGCATTGCCCATAAACGATAAAGAGCGTTAAGTTGCCACTAAAGCCATAGTGTCCGAGTCATCATAACATCATCCGATTTATTTGATTTGTAAAACAACTTGTAGTGAACGATATTTTTACACTCTATGATTTCTCGCCCTCGTCCCCCATCTCTCTCTCTCTCTCTCTCTCCCTCTCTCTCTCTCTCTCTCTCTCTCTCTCTATGTATCATAATCGCGTGTATGATATTGTATATCATGTTAGATTTATGATATGATACACTGGTTATGAACATTTTCATGCAAAGGAAATAGTTAAATGATACATAAACTGTCGTGATTTCTATGCACATCGCACTGTTTTTCCATTACTTAGTAATTCAGTATGTATATTGATAAATGAATATTATGTAAAGAGCGATATCTAAATAAATCAACAGGCGAATATGTGTATGTTGATACACATAATATGTCTACGTATATAAAGTGTGTACTCACATATCCGTGAATGTTATTGGTCAGACAGATTGTATTAGCCCTATCTACATCACACAGATCTATTCCTACATAAAGCTGTCATGCATCACTAGAGTAATGTATAGGACAAGTGAAATAAATTACTTGCATCCATGTTTCATTATGTATAGGATGCTCATGTAGCCTATGTGAGTTGAGATGTATATAATGTATGTGTGAATGTATATCAGTTCAGTTCAGTTCAGTTCAGTTTTTATTTCTGCATTTCAAAATCAATACAAAAATCAACAAATCAACAAAATACTTACATAGTCATTTACACAGCTAATATTCGTAACGTTTGGATCTTACATACATTTTTTTTTCAAGAATGAATATCATATGAAAGGAAGCAATAGGAAATGATAAAAATGAAATGCAGGGGACCATCATCATAAGCTAAGCTTGACGAGGAAGATGGCCCCAGGTAAGGAGATACATAAAGAAAATCTTGCCACTCACTGAGTGGGGGGTAATTGTGCATAGGGCACAACGAAGAGATACATGAAGAAAATCTTGCCACTCACTGAGTGGGAAGTAATTGTGCGAAGGGCGTGCGGTGCAGTGCGGTGTGCATTGTGTTGGGATGAATCTTGGTTTGTACGTTGAGTGTTATTTTGTGTATCAGTGTGATGAGGTGAATGTTACTTCAGTTATGGCCGTGAACTCATTGTTTAGGGTGTTTGTTGACCAGGTGGTATGAGTATTTATGTGTCAGAAGTATACTGGATTATGAGGGTGTTTTTTAGTTCTCGTTTGAAAATGTTCAACGACGTACGTTGTTTTAAATTAGGGGGTAAAGAATTCCAAATATCTGGTCCATTGTGCTTTAATGATTTTTGAGCTAAAATGATTCTGGGGTTTTCGAGATGGTAATCGGACGACTGACGTGTTGGATATGAATGAACGGTGAAATTTGGAGTGAAGAAGCCATCAAAAATTTTTGGAAGACAATTAAATGTATATTTATACATAAAAACAGCAGTTTGAAAGGTGTGAAGATCCTCAATTTTCAATGTTTTTAGTTGACGAAATAGGGGATTGGATGGGGATAAGTAACGGGAATTGGTAATCAAACGTACAGCACGTTTTTGAAGAGTAAAAATTGGATTAATTTTAGTTGAGCCACAGTTTCCCCAAACGATATTGCAGTATGTGATATGTGGTAAGATCAATGCATTGTATAGAATAGTCAGGGAATTTTGAGAAATGAAGTTTTTCAGTCGATATAAAATTCCTACAGTTCTTGAGACAGACGTGTGGATATTATGAATGTGATCGTTCCAAGTTAAACTCGAGTCAATTGTGATTCCTAAAAATTTAGTAGATCTTACTTCAGTTAAAGATAATCCATCAATATTGATATTATAACTGCTGTTAATGTTCACGTTGATATATCAGTAGAATGATATATGCACATGCATATGAGTAGATTCAGTACTTGTACGTGTATATTGATAAGATTCATTCAATTGCATAGGCCCTATACAAATATCATTATCTATTCCTCTCAAATGAAATTTAGTTGATACTGTCTGACTGCTAGTTGTATAATGTCAGATTTTGCCTATTCTTTCGATTGTGCTTTTACTGGGTTTGTTTATGCTTTTCCCCTTAAACGAGAAGGGCTGCCAGATACACATGAGTTGACTGGTACTGACAACATCCAAGTTAACCAAACTCAGAACATCTCGTGCACTTCTGCGGGCAGCTACCCTGCCCCGACTTTCAGCTGGTACATTGATACTCGAGAAGTCACTGCTGACGCCGTAACCCTCCAACCCGAGACCGATGGGCAGGGTGGGAGTGGAGTGGTTGTCAACGCAAAGAGTATCCTCACTTACAGACCATCTCGAGGGGACCACGGGAGAACCCTGGTTTGTAGCCTGAGTCTTCAAGTCTCGCCTTCAAACCTGACGGTTTTAAATTCTTCGGTCATCCTCGACATCCAATGTGAGTTTGGAGGCATTCTTCTCAGTTCTTTCTTTAACCCTTTATTTCCTCCATAGGTTTGTGTGTAAAGTTTGTGCATATTTGACTCAGTGACATAGAAGGGGTAAAAGACAGGGATCACTCAATGTTTAAGTCGATATGATAATGATACACAGTAAAATCTGACGAATCTAACAGTTGAGAACCAGACTGAGTGATATCGCTTGCAAACTCATAACCTTAAATCATGTAACTGAAGTCACGATGTTATCTTCCATAATATCTATAACGTAAGCTTGTAAGATAATCAGAATCATCACCTACGACCTCTTACTCGCTATGGCCAACATAATAATTATCACAACACACATAGGATCGTTTATGGAATGGGTAAATTAATCTCTGTTTTCATTAAAAACAAATTTTGGTTTCGGTCAATTGAAGACTTGTAATTCCTTGGTATCGTCATTATTTCTGTTTTGTGCACGTTCAGTAAAAACATTTAAAACCGACTGCATTTATCATCCAATGCCAAATCTTTTTTTTTTTTTTTTTTGGTCTATATTTTTTTGGAACCATTTTATCTAAGACGTCAAATTGTTATATTCATGACGGAACATAATATTTTTACTATTTTTGTCGACGCATTAACTAATGTAAAACAGTACCGTTAACACGCCTTTCATCGTTGCTTTTCAGAAGTTCCCACTCACGCAGCATACAGATAATCATTTGCGTGTGTGTGTGTGTGTGTGTGTGTGTGTGTTTGTGTGTGCAGTTTAGATGCCTGAGAAGGGATGGTTGACAAGCACACACAATACACAGAAAGCCGTGTAATGATATGCCATACATATTGCACAAGAAAAAGCAGAATTACAGGTATTCTTTTTCCTTAAAAAAAAAAAGAAAAACCTCTAGTTTCATCCTTTCTATACCTCTGAACTCTCTCGTAGATCCAGTGATAATCTTTAGACATAATGCTTCGACGAACTGGAACGGTGAGAGTTGTACCGCCTCTCTGTCGTGCTCGTCTGAAGCTAACCCACCAGTTAATCACTTCCGCTGGGTCAAGGTTGGAGCAGAACGCGTCTTCAACTCAAGTCAGACTCCTCACTTCATTCATGCTCCTGATGGAGGATTGGATGACAACGAGAGAATAGGAGCACTTCTCATCGAAGACGTCCAAGCCTCCGACTACGGCTTGTATCAGTGCATAGCCTATGACGAGGACGGAGAGCGAAATTTGACGAGTGCAACACTATCTCTTCTTAAACCCAGTAAGGGCAAAATGTAAAATATTTTATTATAGAGGTGGGGGAATTATGGAAGAATGTATTACTATCAATATTTTTAACTTAATCCAGAAGGGGAAATATCTATGTTTTTGAAAACATAGTTTTGAAAACATAGTCCTTTGGGGTTGGTTTTATGTATGTTAAAGGGGAAGACGTAACCCATAATTTACAAAAATCGGAGATTTCGTGCTTGACATTATCAATAATGGCGATATTAGCTAGAATGGACAATGATCAGGTGATGGTGATTGCCAAAATAATGTTAGAATACTTGTTACTGCACTTTTTTGGTATATAAATCTCAGCTATGAGGTAAAATATTGAACACTAGTTTTATTACACTCTGCAAGGAGGAAATAACATAATTATTTGTTTACAGCAAACGTAGTAATTCTGCCTTCAAAGGCGATACGAATGATTACATTTTGATGATTTCCCCAAGGCCAGTTATACCGACCAAACATCACAGCGTATCCTAACAGAGCATCAGCATCCTCCATCCACGTTGCTTGGCAACCAAACCGCAATGACAGCATGGATGGCACTGGCAGAGTAGAATACTGCCGGGATAATACGTCAGAGGAGGACTGCAACACCACCACCAGTGCATCAGGTGCAAATACCACCTTGACCGGACTCCAGTCGTTCACCTGGTATCGATTGACTCTTAACTTTACAAACTGCTCTGGGACTTTCAGCACTCAACCCGTGCTGGCATCGACAGCTCGTAAGAAACACTCTCTTCCACGAACAACATGTATCGTAAAACGATAGCAAATATTATTCTAACCTTCATGCTTCATTCAACGTGTTTTCATGATTATATATATATATATATATATATATATATATATATATGTGTGTGTGTGTCTGTGTGTGTGTGTGTCTGTATGTGGGTGTGTGTCTGTGTATGCATTGTAAGCGTTTCAGGGAGATAGATATGCTTAGCCATTAGCTTAACTTTGATAATATATTATGTTTAACATTACTTGATTTCTGTACTATAATTATCATGATTGAAGTATCCTTTTGAAAACAAATGTTAAATATTCAACAATTGATGGAAACTTTAAAAAAATAAGGAAATTGTCTACATCCTACATAACACCAAAATTTCTACAGTGTTAATTTATAAGGGATGACTGTGCAAAGTTGATGGAATCGTAAATGCCTATACTGGATTGAAATCAAGAGATTATGAAACAGAGGGGTGAAGATATGTGGTATATGAGTTTTCTTCAGTTTGTCTGCCCTCTGCTGGATTTATTGTTACAAAAAGACTAGTGATATCACATTGTTTAGACTGTACCAAGGTATATTGAGAGACAATGACGTCATTGCCAGGTCCAATTTGCATGTTTGATTGAGTGCGACATTACTGTATCATGTCTGATATGCAAAGCAGGGGATTGAATTAATTCTATTTGTTCGGATTTTCTTCATCTTTTTCATCACCATAATAATGATCAAGCTCTGTCACCCTTCGAATATGGTAAGTGTTCTATTACCCATATATTGGACATGTATTATTTTATAATAATCCATATCCACTTCCCCTAGGAAATATTGTTTTAATGTAATTTCTACTTTTGCAATTTATATACATACATACATCCAAACATAAATACATATTATGATATCTATATCCATATATACTGTATATGTATGTATGTATGTATGTACAGTTGTATATACATATTTATATATACACATTTAGTGCGATGAAGGACATGTACCATGTACAGACGCAGCATTGTTACTTCGTATAATAGCTATAATGAGAAGTCGGAAGAAGCGGTGGGCGGAGCTATAGATTTCAACAGGTTTTATGCATAGCTTTCGATCGCTACGGACGGAGCGAACGCTAGGCATAAAACCTGTTGAAATCTTGATATAGCTACGCCTACCGCTCCTTCTGTCTTATATATATATATATATATATATATATATATATATATATACATGATAGAAAGAGAGAGTAAGAGAGAGATGATTAACTGATATATAATATCATCATTGTGCATGATGCAAATGTAAACGAAATATAATATCCTTACCCATTGAACCAACTTCCTATGTACATAATTATGAGCAGAGCACCAGTGCTTTCATGGTATGGTGGAATTTCCCTCTTACATATAATTATGGAAGAGAACGGTGCAATAGTTCCTGATTGTGTCTTTCTCTGGTATAGGGTCTGGTCTGTTACACTGGCTTCCAGACAAGCGTTTTGAATCACTCATTTCTCTTTCTTTCTTTCTTTTTTTTCCTTTTTATTTTTCTCACCAACTCTTGAAAACCACTTTTTTGTCTTTTTACCATAACTGTTATTTACCATTTCAAGTTTGTCATAATAAGGTTTTTTCTTATTCCTTTTATGTCGAATGTTTGTGTTTGCTTCAATTGCAGAATATTCTGAAAATATCTTAATTGTTAAATTCATTACCAATTTCTTTCATTGGCAACGCATTTTGAGAGATTAAGTTTCTATTTTCTCCCCTCAGATTCACAAATGTCTAAATTTTCTTTCTCATTCATTAGGAATTTCATTAGTTTCATTAGTTTCATTAGTTTCATCATTCTTTCTCCAATGTAAGTGTTACGCAGTTAAAGGTGCTAATGCGATGATGAGAAATCATAATTTCTCCAACAAAAATCCCCTATATAGACTTTGTGGGTAAAATGTGATGCTTGAATTAATATTGCATTTCGTATGGGCGTATCTAATGCAAAGTAATATCATAATCTTTCCGTCACTGGTCATACCTCTATGCTCTATTAATGTCATTGACTCACAACGGGTATTCTCCTGAAAAGATACGTAATCATACTATTGTTAACAGTTGCATCACAATACAATATCGGCATATAAACATGAAGTAGGCCTACCCTAGTTTCCTTTTCTCTGGCTGGTGTCATCTATTTTACGTTCGGTGTGCAATTAATAATCGACATTGTATCTTTAAATATATTTTATTGACCACTTGAGACGAAAGCAAGTTAGATACTGGGAAGCGCAGGACATAATTATCACTTTCGTCTCTGTAAGGATCAGAACTAAATTCCTACGTACACTCCGTGACATGGGTAATCTATTTGATTGAATACTGTATTGATAAATTTGAGAATGCATTGCACTCAGTTAAAGGTAGGGAATCCCATTTGCATGCATTAAATGAAGAGTTGTATAAACACAGTGGTATGTTGAAGAGAGTATCATTTTAGAAACTCCCATAAAGTATTGAAAGTGGAAGGTAACATTTAGTACATTTTTATTGACCGTTAGATTTTGAATTGAATTCTTTTCGGGGCTCACCGTAAATTCCAGTACATTACTAGGCTACCTTTGCAGACCCGTGCACTGCATGTGTGTCCATCATGTATATTTTGTGAATAAAGTTCATCAAAACTTACAAACATTTCTATATACATTCTTGCCACACACTCTATATGTTATTACATCAGCTCTTATACTTTAAGATTTGTGTTTATAGATAAAAAAATACAGAAGACTGCAACAAAAAGGCTTAAGTGTGGCTGACACACAGAACTACTGAGTAGTTGATTTTTGTGCATTATTCAAATTGTAGATAACTGTTGACTTCCAAATTTCTAAGCAGTGGCCCAAACAAGTCCCCTGAGGTTCATATTTAATGTTTTGCTGCATTTTGGGAGTTCTGTAAAAGGTATCCCCTACCTTTAATGAGAGCCCTGATTTATGCACACATTGATTCATAAGGCGCGACCCCCGTGAATCAAACATACGGATTCACGGGGACACAAATACACACACACAGATACACACACACACACACACACACACAGATACTTGTGATTGAATCTGCTTAAAAACAGAAAAAATAATGAGAATACATATGATTATTTTAAAATACCATCCTCCAAAGCAACTCCTTGTTATGCAACGATTGTACAATATCATTACAAAGATTTTATTTTCCTGTATTTGATGTTGCCCCTATTTTAAAAGACTTAGAACTGACGTTTATGTGCTTTGATATTTGATGTTTCAATCTTTGGCTATATTAATGATAATTATCCTTCTTCAAGGCATCAGACTTGAGTACGACTTGCAGAAAAAGGCGTTGAAAGTATTAAAATCTTCGGAGAACCTCACCGTGCCAAACGAGATCTGCTTTAAGCCTTTCGAGACCTTAGATCTCAGAGACTGTTCAAGACCTAAGGAAAACCAATGCGTTTCGGTTGGCTCTACTCTGCATAAAGTGATTCCCCTGAAGAGTGGATTTGTAGGTGTCGTCAGCTACGGTCGGCAAACTTGCAGCGTCCCGTCTTTCAAACGAGGTGAAGATCACTGAAAGTTCCGTTGTTCTGCACCTTATAACAGCGTCATAAACTGATCTCACACCAGTTAATGAAATGGACCATCCTGTGATGAGCCCTAGCACTCGGCTGTTTAAACATAACGGAGCAAATAATGGGGCTACCAGAAAATAGAAATAGTTGGCTCTGTGTAGATGATATCTTGATAACTTTCTCAGGAATTCACTTCTTAATGTCACTATTTAGTTTTTGGTGTCATTTCTGCTAAGTATGCATTGTTTGATTTTATACTATTATACATTCATTCGCACATACATTGAGCACTATTCTTTATATGCATACTTCTTTCCTTTTTGCATTTTTTCTTTGTATTTTGTTTCGCCTTTTGTTCGATGGAAACAAAGACATTGAATTGAAACAGCATCCAAACCATTGGCGGATGCTGATGTTTCACTTAAATTACCTTCTTCTTGACGAGGCGAAACAAAGATAGACAGCTTCCTTAGTTCAAAAGGAATCGAGAAATACATAAGCGCCGGTCTTAACGAGGCAATCTATACGCTTGTATCACCCAAGTTCGTGGATATAATTCACGTTATATACATGGCTGGGTTGAGAGGGCCTTCTATAGTTGCGGATATGAAACTGGATCGTTTTCTGTTCGGAGTATATTGTTTATCTTTTGTTAGATTTATAAATGGCTGAACAGGAGACTTTATAACCCTTTCTTTTGAAATTCCAAAGAGCCCTTATATATATATTTTTTTTCAATAGCGTTTAAAGATTTCCTTCTGCTTTTTTCCCTAAGACTGTTTGTCTGTAGAACTGCATACTGTAGAATTAGGTTGTGAGGAAACCATCGTGTTACATGATACTATTACATGTATTATCTATGCGTTTCTTTTGAAACCGTATCGAACGTGCCTAATAGTGTATAAAGTTCGGTATCCCGTCACCGCAATGATTATGAACTTTAGTTCCTTGATTCTTCAATATCAGCTGTCGAAATTGCTGATATCCAACAGTCATAACCAGCTTTACTTCATACCTTTTGTTGTCCAGAGTTTTCAATTGAAGGATTCTCGAGTACAAGTTCTCTGGTTCGTTTTTTTAGATTAAATTGCGCGTATTGTATTCACAATGAATCACGATGCAGTGAGCAAGGTGAAACTCAGAAGTCCATATCTACTCTGAAGCCTCATCCACTTCGCACAATGCTTGGCAGTCTAACATTTAGTATCTTGCTGTTTACATCTGTCACTATACACGTGCATGTTCTAAAAAGTTAATCTGCAAACACTCATATCGGTGCTATATATTTTATCTATGACATTACTCTATATTTCAAACGTTTCGTTACATGACAATTAACACAGTTATTGCTCATAATGCTGATTCTCTATTATTGTCAAGCTAAGAGCTGAGAACGTTTCACGTTACATGACAATTAATACAGTTATTGCTGATATGCTGATTCTCTATTATTGTCAAGCTTAGAGCTGAGAACGTTTCGTTACATGACAATTAACACAGTTATTGCTGATAATGCTGATTCTCTATTATTGTCAAGCTTAGAGCTGAGAACGTTTCGTTACATGACAATTAACACAGTTATTGCTGATAATGCTGATTCTCTATTATTGTCAAGCTTAGAGCTGAGAACGTTTCGTTACATGACAATTAACACAGTTATTGCTGATAATGCTGATTCTCTATTATTGTCAAGCTTAGAGCTGAGAACGTTTCACGTTACATGACAATTAACACAGTTATTGCTGATAATGCTGATTCTCTATTATTGTCAAGCTTAGAGCTGAGAACGTTTCGTTACATGACAATTAACACAGTTATTGCTGATAATGCTGATTCTCTATTATTGTCAAGCTTAGAGCTGAGAACGTTTCGTTACATGACAATTAACACAGTTATTGCTGATAATGCTGATTCTCTATTATTGTCAAGCTTAGAGCTGAGAACGTTTCGTTACATGACAATTAACACAGTTATTGCTGATAATGCTGATTCTCTATTATTGTCAAGCTTAGAGCTGAGAACGTTTCGTTACATGACAATTAACACAGTTATTGCTGATAATGCTGATTCTCTATTATTGTCAAGCTTAGAGCTGAGAACGTTTCGTTACATGACAATTAACACAGTTATTGCTGATAATGCTGATTCTCTATTATTGTCAAGCTTAGAGCTGAGAACGTTTCGTTACATGACAATTAACACAGTTATTGCTGATAATGCTGATTCTCTATTATTGTCAAGCTTAGAGCTGAGAACGTTTCGTTACATGACAATTAACACAGTTATTGCTGATAATGCTGATTCTCTATTATTGTCAAGCTTAGAGCTGAGAACGTTTCGTTACATGACAATTAACACAGTTATTGCTGATAATGCTGATTCTCTATTATTGTCAAGCTTAGAGCTGAGAACGTTTCGTTACATGACAATTAACACAGTTATTGCTGATAATGCTGATTCTCTATTATTGTCAAGCTTAGAGCTTAAATTATTTCATGAGAATACAACGCACAATTTATGAAGGCAATGATTACAGAAAATAAAAGTTTATATCCTTGACAGTTAAGGATCCAAACTCTTCAGTTTTCCTATTGACGGTGACGGGTGCGACAATCGGAGTAACTGTTGTGATTCTCGTTTTGGTGTTTGGTGTCATGATACTGGCCAGGCTGTGCAGTAGAAAGAAAGGTAGGTATAAACTCAATGTGAATTATGGGGTAATTATAACAATTATAACTTAATGTAAAAGGTAGCGATTACATAATCTATTCATGTTCCCATCCCATCAGTTCCTCACCCCAGTCATAGGCCGATAATAGAATATCTATTTTTTTTTAACACTCCTCAGCCTCTTTCTCAATCTCCATCTCTTTCTTCTCCCCACGCCTCCACCCCTTCCGTCTCTCTCTCTCTCTCTCTCTACAGAGCGTATCAAAAAAAAAAAAAGGTAATCCAACTTTGGAGGGCTGCCATTTCATAATCGTCTCCAGTGCAGAGTGCAGTGTTAATTGTGAAGAAGGGGGAACTCTTCCTCTTTCCATTGATACCTAATTGAATGTTGACAAATATTATGTCATGCATGACTGAGCACATGAACTTTAAAGACAACAATGACAAATTGCACTTTTTCCAAGTTTGAGTGTCACATGAAGGAACAATGAATGTCTCACTGAATCAATGAGAATGTCAGTGAAAGTGGCCAAATAAACAGGAAAAACGGATGCAGATTTGTGTTTAGGTTTTTTTTCTAACATTTTTATTGTACATAACCTTTAATGGCCACCTGTCCGATAACGTGGTCATTCCAACTAAGGCCAACCCGCACAGTCCATTTTCTCTGATCGTATTCAACATATAGCTCGCAGCAACAAACCATGTCTTGAGTATGAAAAGAAAGAAAAATTGATAATGTGTTAGCCTTTGTGGGAGTGACGAAGTTATCAACAACGATGGCCATGTTGAAGGTTATGGACCTAAAAATGTTAGAAGAAACCTTAACCGGACATACAGTCATGCAGACTGGCCTGTTAAATTGACCACTTTCATCGATAGATCCCATATATCGCGGTCCCCACTCAGCACTCTAAAAATTCCGGGTCAGAGCTGACCCTGAACCGGGTCTGTTGGGGTCACACACCGTTCCGGGTCAAAAATGACTTGGAATTTGGTCATGAAGACCCGGAATGGGGTTACCCTGATCCAATTCATGACTCTGAATGGGGTCATCTCTGACCCCATCCAGAGTCAGTTCTGACCCGGATGTTTTAAGAGTGAGGGGGATATATGTATATGTATGTATATATGTATGTATTATATACATATATATATATATATATATATATATAGTTTATCCCTGAGTTACTGTAATTATCTAGTATGTATTTATCTTCTCAGTCTCTCTGTGTCTGTCTGTCGTCATAATTTTCCCCACTGTCATACCCAATTTCTTTTTATTGTCCATTCCAGTTTCATTATTTCAATGTTTCTCCACTCGCGCCAATTAATTCATTATGACAAATCAGCAGCGTTCACCTCAAAATATAACTGATTGTACTTCAAGAGTAAATTAAAAAGAAATATAACTGATTGTACTTCAAGAGTAAATTAAAAAGAAATATATCTAGTAACGTGTATACACAAAAGTATGTTTTTGCCGAACATTCCATTAAGGAACAAGTAGGTGGAGAAGACCATTATTGTCCATTTCTTTTGACTTCGCGTTCTGTCTGTTCGATCATGTAACAACTACTTTGATGTGCCTTCGTCTAGGAAATACAAATATCGGCAGAAGAATATGGAACAAAATGATCTTAGTTGTTAGGACAGATTCCGTTTTCCTACATTTATATCTGTTATTTATTTCTTAACATTACTCTTTTTTTTTATCAACGCTATCCCATCCAATACTTGTGGGCATAAGTTAGATTTTTCTTGAGGGGTTCACAATCTACAAGCTTGCTTTTTAAGCGGACCTCTCAGTTCTTTTTTTTTTTCAACTGAAACATAACCTTGTATTTTTTGCGTATACATGCATATATATGTAACTTTATCATTGTATCATTTGATATCATTTGCAAGATGTATGTATACGATTGTGATATGATTCCTAATTTATACTGTGTTATGTTCTGTTGGAAAAAGGAGAAGAATGAAATAAAATGAAATGAAATGAAATGAAATGAAATGAAATGAAATGAAATGAAATGAAATGAAATGAAATGAAATGAAATAGGTTATCGTAATACACAATGTTAAAGAGAGGCTTGAAATTATTGTTTTCTTTTGCTTATTGGTCTTTTTTCCCGCAAACAGGTGCTAAACAGGATGAAACCTCTGCAACTTACCAAAGAGCTGATGGCCCGGATCAACGTGACGACGCAAGAACGGTAAGTAACAAGTGGTACGTGGAACATAGAGAAACATGGAACACTTAACCACCTACAGCGGGAATTCCTTGCAATGAAATCTATTCTCCTTTGTTACACTTATTTTTCTACCTCTGTCTGCCTTTCTTTCTCTCTCTCCCTCTCCCTTGCTGAATTAATCTCAAGTAACCTAAACTTCGTAAACAATTTAAAATGGAAAGAGAATAACACGATTTGCTAGGCCTGCATCAACACTGCAGTTAGATTCATTGTTTGTTGAGTCAGCCACTTATGTATTTTGCAGAGCTTGCAATCACTGAGTGATGTCAATACCTGAAGAAAAGTGGACTGAATTATTACCATCAGTATTGATACACCATGACTACCACCATCACCATCATTTTCTTAATCCTTATCACTGATGTAAGGTTGACGAGGATGGTTTGATATACGTCTCAGTATCACACGAAGAAACTCGCTCTAACCAGCAAGCCACGCCCATCCAAACTGAAGATCAAACCGTCTACTCCTCAGTCAGAACTGAAGGCAATGGAATCCGCGTGAGTAGAAAGTGCCAGTCACCCGACCAGGGCCCCATTTCATAAAAAAGTTGATAGTAACTCTTGCTGGGTGCGATGGCAATTGTCATGGTAACGACAAGAATCCAGTTTCCTGATTGGCTGTTGCTATGGGAAGTTGTCATTCCAGCAAGAGTTGCCCTCCTAACATCTTTTTTATGAAATGGGGCACAGGTTACAATTTTTGTCGTCAACCTATTTGAGGATATCGCTCTCTAAAAGTGCAATTCCAGCGCCATTTTCATGTTTTGACAGATATAAAAAAAACCCGGTAAAATCAAATTATTAAAATCGTAAAAGTTTTATATAAATTGGATAAAAACTTTTCACCGTCATATTATTATTCCCCCCCCCAAAAAAAAAAAAGAAAGAAATCAAATCAAATCAAATTTCAAATAATTTGCTGAGATGTTCCTCTTTCTCTAAAGGTGGGCATACCTTTATGATTATTATTTTTTCACGTCACTGAGTTAAGTGATACCTTATTTTCTTTTTCTTTTAGTTCATGCGGCGATTTTCTTTGACTTGCGTTATAAAAGTAGATGTATATAAGTAGGTAAATTATATATATATTTTTTCTTTTTCCCCCTTGATGAAGTATACCATAATTGGGAAAACGCAATGTTTGTATATGCTTCAATGAAGGTGTGTTTTGTGCTTTTAAGAAGACATTCTCAAAGAGCTCTTACGAAGACCTCAAATTTATTAACCTATACGCAATATTTCCAACAAGAAAAGGTCCGATCTCTGTAAAACGGAGTCCTACTTTGTTTTGAGCATGTACTGAGTAAAATTCTGCTGTGTCTGTTTTATACATTTTGTCCCTTGAACAATGGCGTGATTTTTTTTCTATATAAAAATGTGAAGATATAAATCCTATTTATGCGTATGTAATAACTGACTTTACAGGTCGACGAGAACAATTTGGTCTACTTCAGTGTGGCACATTCACATCGCCCGGACTCGTCCGACGTCCACGAAGAGACAACGATCTACTCCAACGTCAACGGCAAGAAGACTCCGGTGTCGGCCATGGAGGCTCATGAGGACGATGTGCGCAAAACCGATGTCGTCGCCGAACTCTATGCCACCCCTTTCAAGGAAAACAAAGCCTAGGAGATTTATCAACAGCAGCCGAGTCTTTGATCGTCGGCCTTACTTTACAGTCCGACCTCAATATTCGGACATGTCGGGACCGGCGCTCATCCGGATAAGGGATTTGGCCGGATGTGGGAGACTCAATGTATAAAAAACGCAGCTATATACCCAATGGTAGCTACATGTACATGTAAAATGTATTAATTTTGGATGAACATGTTCCGTCCTCGTAAGCGGGTCTGCGTTCAGAATTCTCTGATAATTTGCTCAATGAACGATCGCCTGTACCGTGCCCTGATTTAAAAAATAAGTTTTCTGTCCATGTTCCTTCGGTGACTTGGGGGTAATTAATGTCTTAATGGGTGTTATTTAGATGAAAATTAGATTTGAATGTATGTTAATCATGTTAAGAACAATATGTAATTCATGGGAGTGTGTGTAGGAATTTTGTTTGAGTTTGAAATCCCCCTTTTCCTGTAATCATCAGATTGAAAAAAAAAAAAAAATCACGCCGAGATCGCATCCCGGGATAATAGAGATATCCGGATAAAGGGAGGCCGAATAAGAGAGGTCGGACTGTAAAGTGATCTATTTTCCCTGTACTGGGATTGAGTATAAAGTAGTTTTCGGTTGAAAATCTAAGGAATGTGGCTGTTAATCTTTAAAGTGCCACGTCACTAAAGCACTAATTGGTTATACAAAATACTTTAGTATAGCTTTGGTGGTTTTCTTTTGCCCTTTCTATGGTTACGTGTTGTGAAAATCGTTAGGCCTGTTCACGTTTTGTTTTATTTATTACAATCCATAATTAGTAAGTCCAATACCCTCAGCTGCGGAAGACTCTGTAGAGAATTAATTCGAGCTTGTAAGATTTTAATTCATCCAGTTGAACACCTTTCTTAGATGTAAAAGAATGTGAGTAGTCACCTTATTATCGATATGTAAAGAAAAATTAAAACATATACGTAAAAGTCATTATGTCTATGTCAAGTTGGTTAGGTTCTTTCAACGTATAATTCTGCTGCTATACGTGTACAAAGAACTACAGTTTGAATGTCTGTAGTATACATGTGTCTGTTGGTAAAAAAAAAAAATATATATATATATATATATATATGACAATCATGATGACTTTGATTAAAGTCTCCAAATTTTCTTATGCTTGGAAATAGGGTATTAAACCACCACCACCACCACCACCAAAAAAAAAAAAAAAAAACCTTTTGTTTACCTAGATCAGTACTTTGAAACATGTAATGGGTAATGTCAGATACACTATACATTTTTAACCAAAATCACAATATTTCTTATGAAAATAAGGTTTGAAATATTCATTTCAGACTTTTTAAGAGAAAACTCCAGAGGAAAAAAAAAGATAAAAGAGGAACAGCGTCAAAAAGTACAAAAAGAAAATTTATGTAACATTGACACAGTAATACAGAAGTGAAATATATGTCAAAAAACTATATGTGGCGTGTATGCAAAAAGTGATATTTATTTAAAATATATCCACGTTGAAATAGTGAAAGCCTCGTTTTCAAAAAGAATACAATACAATTTGACCACTTTGCTGACATCCGTCCACTTTAGAAATATAAGTGGGGAAAAAAATCGTGACGTTTATTTTACCATACGCTTCCAAATCCGGCATGTTTTTCGTAATGGATCGTAACGGTCGTGAATTATATTCCACATGCAGTTTATTAATTTCAAAATTCATTAGATAGATTATAGAATCAGGTGTTACCCTCTCAATGAATATTATCATCTTAAAAAATAAAAATAGAATAGGCCTGTGGTAAAACTTCAATATGACTGCTCAATTCATAATCCAATACTCGCTTACGTGCAAGAGAATGGTTAAGATCGAATTTCATTCAAGTGGCAGTGAGGCTCGATATAAACTTCCCTTTTCGTCCATCGTTACTTATTCGTTTTGATATATAATCCTTTCGAAACTGACATTATGAATAAACATTACACGCAAACACTCATGAAATCTGTCACCATCAGTTTCATCCCGGCCGCCAGCTGAGTGTCTTAGTGTAGTTTGTTCTAAGTTTTGCCTTGGATTTATTTCGCTTTTACCCTCGCTTTACCTCGCTCTAATACAACGTAACTATACGATGTAATGACAGTCTACATTCTTTAATGTTGTCTGCAAGAATGATAGGCCTATTGGTGTCAGTTGGGATACTTACACGCTTCACGCTTGCGCGTAGTTCTGGAAATGCAGCCTGCAATGCAAACTAACTCTCATCGGTAATATGGTTAGCGCCATCTTGCGATTGGTCCAAGCGATTTATCTAAGTGGATAAATGAGCTCTCTCAGTTTTTGTGCTCAAGTGGATTTCCAACTGGCTATGAATATCCAAACATTTGTCAGTTTTTTATTGATGTACAAAAGACTTCCACAGGTGCATTTGTGCCTTTGATGATCGATATTACATGCCGCCGTCTTGCTGAGCAATCTGAAAATTCATTTTGAGCGTTAACATACATCTAATGCAGGCTTTAAATGAAATGAAACCTGACTTTATAATGAAGTATATGAACAAAAGTCAATCCCGTCCAGAAACTTGTGCAAATGTATAAATCAGAGCTGTATCATGTGAAAGCGATTAAAGCTGTACCATCCTGGAAAGCCGGTCTTATCACTTTAATTCCCACAAACAAAACTGGCTTCTAGTAAAATTCTTTATTTACAGATATATCAGATTAGTGCCCGGACATGCCCAATCGAGTAATTTTCATTTTTATTTCATCATTTTTCCCCAATAGCTATCATATATCACCTATCTTTTAAAAGTAGGGATGGCGAAAAGTAATTACCATCACAAAGACAGATCTCCCTTAGAAAAGTTGAACTTTACACAGGAACCAATGATGTGTATGTGAGTGTGTGCTTGCAATGACCCTGAAAAATAGATATGAATACCACGATTTTGTCGAATACCACCTTTTCAGAGCTCTGCTGGCTAGGCCTCTGGTCTCTTGCTACAAGACACGATGGATTGCCCTGGACAGTAGCTGCTAGTCTGAATTCATGGTAAAGGGTAAAGTCCATGCACGTGAAAAAAGTAAGCACATGTTTGCATGTGCTTGCATGCACTACATTTCAGGATGAATAAAGATTATTTGTTATAGTGGGATTTCTCATGAATATGTAATAGACCATTAAAACCCTGACCATTGTTAAGGACCATTGTCTGGGTGTCAACAACACACTCCTACACACACCAACAATCCCTGTGCAAAGTTAAAGTTTTGTACAGAGGGTTGAAAGTAGAGGAAAATCTGAACCCTAACTTAAAGGAAACCAAAACCCAAAGAGAAATGTGGAACATTAATAGAACACATCAGTGAAAGTTTGAGGAAAATCGGACAATCGATGCAAAAGTTATTGTTTACACTAAGTTTTGGTGTTGGAAACGCTGGATGAGGAGACTACTAGAGATTATACTGTCATGTGGAGTGAAGTTATGCACAAATTCTAAGAGAGATGCAAGTAAAGTATTTATCATATACAAGGTGTCTTCATGGACGTTTAAGATCAGTCACTGTGATTACGGCTATAGGCCCTATCGCTTGTGTTGTTTCAGGACACACACTGATTAAAGTTTTTGTGTACACAATATTGGCCAAAGTCATAAGTTTCCTTCAGTTGTATTATATTATGTATGACAATGTTAACATCCTTTGTAATGCAAAGCGTGTGAAAACATGAAATGTGTGTGTATAAGATATTACAGGTCTAAGTGCAGCAAAAAAAAAAAGTACAAGCGTTTCTTTTTGGGAAGTAGGTTGCATGCACAAGCAAAGATCACTACCAAAAATTAATTTGTATCAAGTAGTCGTACCATTAAATTTGCTGAATCTCATTTGGCTATAACACTGTCAATATTTATGTAGTTTCTCTAGTATTTCGTCTTTCTTCTACTTATTTCTATAGGCTTTCTCTTTCAACTAATCTGCTGATAGACTATCGCTCCCAGCACTCTATAAAAGGAAAATAGGTCCAACTTTGCACCTTTACCAGCGTCACACCGGGAGCACCTTTACGGGTGCAACTTTGCACCCTTCAGAACAGTGCGCACCTTTAAAGGTGCACCCAATGTGGCACTGGTAAAGGTTCAAAGCTGAACCTATTTTTCTTCGAGTGAAGGGGGATGTTTACTGAAAATATTAGATGAATCCTTTCATATTTAATTCTAAGTATGTTAAACAAAATAATCACCACTGTAATTCTATATCAGTCTTCTAATAAATTTCATTCTTGACCGGCATTAGTACAGCAAAGATTGATACGCCCCCTACGTCATACGTGTTGACCAATGAGAGAGAAAGAAACGAAAAAGAGAGAAATGAATGAATAAAGAAAGAAAGCAGTTGTTTCATGTTGTAAGACGGAAAGATGGTACCCTAAACATTGGTTCATTGAGAAATCCAGTCCACCCGAAATCCTGTTTACAATTCCCACAGTTTAAAAGTAACTATACTCTTTCATTAGCAATGTCAGTGAACTTCCCAGCAAACTGGTCATGTAATAGCCCACCAGCACAATATACCATTTCCTCTAGTAAACACCCATTAAACTGATACTTAATCCTTTCCTTTGTTCTCCCGGTCAAGCCCAAGTCAATCCAGACTCCTGTATTTACAATTCCCACCGTCAGTCCTTTGTCTAGTTTTATTACAGGTAACCAAAGTAATTCTTACATTAAAGACCCCTTACTTACTAACCCTGATATATCTGACCCTCACATGTTGAGAGGGATTCATTCTGGACGCCCCTGTCTTGGGCAGAAGTCCTAAATTGTGCTTCTCCCTAGCCATCAGATATATGGCTATGTTATATATACTTGCTGTCATTCTACGCTGGATATACAGATTGTGTATATCTACTACCAATAAATATACACGCGTATGAACTGAATATCAAACTGTGTACTTGGTATTTCTTCGCGTCTGGACGTACAGTAAGAGTTGTGATTGTACCACGCTACATCACCCGACAAGGGACATACAAATCACGCTCTTACAATTGGTAGCAGCGGTAAACTGGGGCCATCGCTTCCCGCTCGGAGATCGAACTTGTGAGTTCATCTTTCTACATTATATAGACATTGCTGCTCTGGTGTTTTTGGAGAATCCTGTTATTACATCTTTACCTTGAGCTGCATTCCACTGCATTTCGCGTTAGAAATGGTCAGCTCCTAAAAACTGCACTTTGTGGACGCTTTGCTGTTTGGGGCTTTACTATTCATTTACATACAAAGGTATAATACTTTTGTCACTGTCAACAACACTGCATGGACATAAGAGCCCTCTTCAGTTTTACCTTCAATTATTGTTGATGCTGGTTCATCGTTGAATATTTACAGTATCAGCCTATGAGCTCTGAACTTGTGATACCTGCAATGCTGTTCATGTTATGACAGCCATCGTGTTGCCTTCATCAATTTTTGTGCTGCATGATCAGATGATTTTGTCACCGGCCACCCCGTATCTTGACTGTTGCTGATAGTGGAACTCCAGCCGCTGATCACTTGAGGTACCTGCTTACGTACTGTGGAAGGATCATCACCTTGGAATCCAAATTCAGCGCTAGGAATCCTTCGGTAGTGGTCTGCTTTCTGCTTCTCTTCCTTGTGGTCGATGACTGGAATGCTACACATCATCATCACCCTTGGATCTATCGACATCTATTTGCTGTTCCTTCTCGTTGGTGTCGCCTTCTCCGATGACCAGGACGGAACTGCTAAGTTGATCCTCTATAGTTCATATTTCTTGTCTTATCTCTCATACACATAATCAGTTCAAGTGTATTATAATTTGTGCTTGTGGTGCGTATAGTTATATTCGACACGCATTTATATACATTTATGTCCTTTCCTTCTTTTGTGTTCTACTTGTATGATAATTTGGTATTGAGGCTCGTTATTAACACTGCTAGTTTCGGTGTTGGGATATATATATGTATGTTATGTGGCTGTGTTGAATACATTACAATTATTTAGGCCATTTCTAAGTTCATTTGTTGTTTTCATCCAGCTGTTTTTCTTTTTTCTTTTTCTTAGCGATCTTTCAATTTACTTGCACTGTGATATGCTATTTATGCATTTTTTTTTTTTAATTCTCTGTATGATTTGGCGCGAACTTTTCTTAAATCCTCTTTTCTTTTCTTTTTTAACATAAACTGTGCATTTTACCACATCTAGTTCTGTGGTTCTTCATTAGTTTTCCACTTCGCATGACTTTTTTTTTTGGTCTACATTCGATAATCGCTTATTTCACAGCACTGCAGGATACAATACTTGCATTTTAAGTTTGCAGTGCCACTTTCACATTTAGTCTTTTATTCATTGCTTGTTACTACTTCTCATCATTTTCATTTTCTTTATATATTTTGTTTGTGCTGTAGACATCATCACAGTTCTTTTTCTATTGCTCCTTCCCGTATTTCTTCCTCCATTGATTCCATAACATAACATCATGCCTGATACTGATGTTGGCTCCTCTTCTTCTCCCACTGTGGGAGCTTTCATCCCTGTCCAATTCCCTCCGCCCTTTTCTGGGGATGGGACATCTGATTTTATGCAGTGGTGTCGTCGTTTTGAGGTAGCAGTCGATGCTTGCCCCAATGCCCGTTCAGTTAACTTGGCCAAAACACTTGGTTCTCGGTTGACGGACTCTGCTTTCATTGTTTGGTATGCCTTTCCTGCAGACATTAAGAATGATTATGTTCAGGCAAAGAAAGAGCTGAGCAAAATCTTTTCGAAACGCGATGAGATAACCTCGTTTCAGCGCATGATTAATGCCCGCCCGCGTCAACCTAACGAACCACTTGAGGTGTATAAGTCAGAACTCGATAGATTGACGACGCTTGCTTTTCCCCTGCTTGATGCCAATGCCCGTAAAGATGAAATTTTCCGCCGATTCGTAGCAGGTCTGAGCCCTGACATGCAAGCGAAGTGTCACGAACACGGGGCTAAGGACATTGATAGTGCCATGGAAATCGTGCGGCGAATGGAAATGGTGTCAGTCTCTAACCAGCTTAATTCCCCCTTCTCTGCTGCTGCACCTCAGGTTGCTGTCGCAGCTAGCGCTAATGCTGATCCCCTTGATCTCATTTTGAATAGAATTAATGCTCTGCAAGTGACAGTTAACACGCTCCAGTCTCAGTGCGACTCTTTACAGGACTCGCGTCGCGAAGTGTCGCGCTCTCGACCACGCATGCGTTCCAATTCTCCACATGCCCAGTCTCACTCGCGTGATCGGTATGACTCCACATACACCTCGTATCGTCAAAATTATGCCCGATCTCCTACTCCCGTCAGACGGAGGTATTCCTCTGAGCGCGATTCCAGTCCCTATCCTCAATACCGGGAGCAAAGTCGCGACACATATCAATCACAGAATTCAAGATTTCCAAATCGTCAGTATAGCCCGTCACGTGATCGCAGAGATGGTGATCGTTACCGTTATCGATCACAGAGCCCTGCCGCCCATTCAATGCCTCGCTCAATACGCCGATCATCCCCTGGCCGTGTTTCGTTTCAGGAAAACTAGTGTCAGCTGATGGTGCGGGTCGTCCGTCAGCCTCCTCATTTGAGACCCAATCTCAATCTCCTCGTCATTTGCCCTCTGTGCCTTCTCCGACTCCTTCATCTCGCATTCTGATTTCTATTGGCTCTACAGAAATCCCAGCTTTGATCGATACTGGCGCTTCAATGTCACTCATTGATGAGAAACTCCGATCATCTCTCCCGTCTCTGTCCTCTCGGCCATACCTCTCACTCCCTGTTCCAGTGAAAGCTGTTTCTGGAGAAGTTTTTGACACATTTGGTTCCATTTTGGTAGATTTTTCTGCTCATTCATCACAGTTTTCATTTCATTTTCAGGTTGCTCGTGGTATTCATCCCCCCATCATTTTGGGATGGGATTTCTTGTCGGCTCATCAGGCGATATTAGATGTAAGTCATGGCTCCCTGTCACTTTCTTCAGTCACTCTTCCCCTTTTAGGAACTCACCGTGCAGTTCCTCTGGTGATTTCAACAGTCGTCGATGAGGAGATCGTCATCCCTCCTTGGAGTGAGACAGTTCTCCCGATACCTCTATGTAAGGATTCTCTGACTTCTTTCCCCCAAGAGGTCGATGGTGTGCTCGTACCTGGTAATGAATTACCTGTTATTGTTGCATGTACACTTGGCTCCGTGGTTGATGGTACAGTTCCAGTTCGTGTTGCAAACCCGACATCGTCATCAGTCACACTTTATCCAGGCATGCCTCTCGGTGATTTCCATCCCATGCTGGGCCGCACAGGAGAGCAATACTGTGCTTTGGTCGCTCCTCCTGTCTCTCTTGACTCTCCCCCTTCCTCTCTTCCTAGCCATTCATCCTTTGATCTATCATCGACATCATTGACTTCGTCTCAGCAGGCTCGTGTTAGTGCTCTCCTTCATGACTATGCAGACATTTTCAGTCAATCTGCCGACGATTATGGGCACACTGATCTGGTTCAGCATGAAATACCAACTAACAATGCTTCCCCTATTCGACAGAGGGCATACCGTGCATCACCCACAATTCGACAGGAGATCAAACAACAATGTGATCGCCTGCTTGAGGCCGGGGTTATCGAGCCCAGTTCCAGCCCCTGGAGCTCACCGGTGGTCATGGTCAAGAAGAAATCAGGGTCATATCGTTTCTGTATTGATTACCGTAAACTGAATAAGATCACTTGCCCTGATTCTCACCCACTTCCTCGCATCGATGACACGCTTGACTCCCTTGCTGGAAACACCTATTTCAGTACAATGGACTTGTCCAGTGGGTACTGGCAGGTTGCCATGGATCCCGCAGACAAAGCTAAGACAGCATTCACAACAGGTACAGATCTATTCCAATTCACAGTCATGCCCATGGGTCTGCGTAATGCTCCTTCCACATTCCAGCGTCTCATGCAACTGGTGTTACGAGGGTTACACTGGGATTCGGTCCTTGTGTATCTTGATGACGTTATCGTCTTTGGTCGCACTTTTGATGAGAAACTCAACCGCCTGCAAGCTGTCTTCGACCGACTCAGATCGGCCGGGCTCAAGCTGCGACCTGACAAATGTGCCTTCTTCAAGCAGGAAGTTACATTCCTTGGTCATGTAATTTCTCCAGCTGGCGTCCTTCCTGACCCTGCCAACATTGACAAGGTTCGTTCGTGGCCCGTTCCCCGGAATGTCACGGAATTACGTGCTTTCCTTGGCCTTTGTTCATACTATCGTCGGTTTGTGAACAAATTCGCACATGTTGCACAGCCTCTGTACACCTTGACGAAGAAAGGCATCTCATATGTGTGGTCGGATGAATGTGATCAGGCTTTCTGCTCTTTACGTGACACCCTCACCTCACCCCCTTTGATGTCATTCCCCATCTTTTCCAGGCCATTCACTCTACACACTGATGCGTCAAACTTTGCGGTGGGTGCAGTCCTCACACAGTGTCTAGATGGTAAGGAACGTGTTATTGCATACGCTAGTCACACGCTGTCACACGCTGAGCGACGATGGTCTACGTATGACCGTGAACTATGGGCCATTGTATGGTCTGTGCGGCACTTTCGTCATTACCTGCTGACGTCACAATTCACCATTGTCACGGATCACAAGCCTCTAGTAGGGCTTCGTAGGCTACCAGTTGGTCACGATGCTGGCATTGCCTCTTCACGCCGCGGTCGCTGGGCACTCGAGCTTGATACTTTCGACTGGGTTGTTGAACATCGGGATGGCGCTAAGCATGCAAATGCTGATGCGCTATCGCGTATACCACAATCAACTGATCCTGCATCGATTGCAACTGTGACTCCTTTTTCTCCTCCTCCTCCTCCTCCTCCTCCCCCTCCTCCTCCTCCCCCTCCTCCCCCTCCTCCCCCTCCTTCTCTCCCTTCTCACCCTTCCCCTCCTCCTCCTCCTCCTCCCTCTTCTCATCCTCCTGCTCCCCCTCCTCCTCCTCCTCCCCCTTCTCATCCTCCTGCTCCTCCTCCTCCCCCTTCTCACCCTCCTTCTCCTCCTCCTCCCCCTTCTCACCCTCCTGTTCCTACTCCTCCTCCTGCTTCGTCTTCTGCACATCCTCCCATTTCCCCACCCACTCCTTCTTCGGCTCTCCAATCTCCATCTACCCCCTCTTGTCCTCGCCCTCACTCAGTCCACTCAGTCCACACATCTTCCTCTTCTTCCTATCCTAACCAAGCATCTCCATCCCCGGACAGTGAAATTGCACTCTGTGCATCATTGTTGGCTGGTGGTCATCGCTTACACCAGGCTCAACATTCTGACCCAATCTTGCGTGAGGTGGTGTCGTGGGTTCGTTCTGGTTCGTTTCCCCTCAGGTCAACTATCTCGAATGCTGAGCTCTCTTTACGCAAGTTCTATGTTGAGCGCGACAGATTGCACATTCGTGATGGTCTGTTGTATCGGCGAAACCGTCTTCCCTCTGGTACTACTGTGGACCAAGTTATTATCCCATTCTCTCATCCCTGAGGTTCTCTCCATCCTCCATGGCTCCCATCTCTCTGGTCATTTTGGCGCTGACAAGGTAATACAGAGAGCCACTCAAGCGTGCTTTTGGCCGGGAATGCGTGCTGATATTACGGATTTTTGCAAGCGCTGCCTCCCATGCCAAACGCGTCGTGCGCCTGTCCCAGCGCTTCGCGCTCCCCTGCAACCGATCACCTCCTCGCGACCTTTTCAACGAATTGGTGTAGATATTACCGAAATGCCCCTCACGCCTCGAGGAAACCGATATATACTTGTAGTCGAAGACTACTTCACCAAATATGTCAACCTTTATCCCCTACCCCATCAGACAGCTGATGCTGTGGCAAGCTGCCTCTTCGACAAATACATTTGCCAGCATGGCATCCCTGAATCCATCCACTCCGATCAGGGTCGTCAATTTGAGTCCCGGGTTGTGAGTACATTGTGTCAAAAGCTTGACATCTCTAAGACTCGCACCACCCCATACCATCCTCAGTCTGATGGCATGGTGGAGCGACACAACCGGACCCTGAAACTGGAAATTGGTAAGCGACTCTCCTCCGCCCTCACTGACTGGGACCTTGTCCTCAGTCAACATCAACTCACATACAATACGACACATCACTCCACTACTGGTTTCACACCCTTCTTTCTAGTTCATGGTCGTGAGGCAAGGCTGCCTCTCTCCCTCTTCACATCATCAGACCCTGTTGTCCCTTCTCATACACCGGATGATTATGCCAAAACTCTCCTCACCCGCCTGCACTCTGCATTTGAGCATGCTGACGCCAAAACAGCAAAAGCGCGGAACTCACAAAAGTCCCACTATGACAAGTCAGTGCGATTTGTGCCATACAACATAGGCGATAAGGTACTAATGACAAATCCAACTGCATCACGAGACAAACTAAGTGAAAAATGGAAAGGCCCATATTGCATTGTGCGTAGAGATGAGCAAGGCATCATATACCACCTTTCGTGCATGTCTGACCCAAACTCCCGTCCAAAGGGCGTTCACTACAATCGTCTCAAGCCTTATCTTGAGCCGCCACCATCCCCACCTCAACCTGAAAACCAAGTACCACCAACTCTCAATGATCAATCAACATCTGTCTTTGTCCCGGTTTTCACAGACACAACTTTACCATCTCAGGAGTTGCCTACAACCCCTACCCCACCTTCCCCCTCCCAGGATGCTCACGCTCGAAACCATGACCCCAGATATCAAACCCGATCAGGCCGAGTTGTACGACCGCCTGATTATTTTGGCAACCCAGTTCCCTCCAATTTATAATGTTATTTTTCGTCTACTTCCTTGTATTCCCAGGTATTCTTTTCCCTTGGAGTCTCTCTTACTAACTTCTTCTCTATAATATGTCACCCGCTTATTACCCTTCTTTCCCCTGTTTTCCTATTTACCCTTACATTCCTGTTTCTTATCACACCTTGCACTTCACATCTATCAGTTTTTGATGCTTTATGATTTTTGTTATTGTTTGTGATTAGCTTTACTCCCGATGTTTTGCATCTCTTTTGAGTTGATGCAGTAATTGTGTATTTTGGTCATATGATTCTTAATTGATCATACCCATGTTATTCGCTGAAGCGCTCATTTCCTCCTGTTTTTCAATTGACTAGTGACTAGTACTTTTGTTATGTGTAATGTATATTACATGACTTCTTCTCATATTTGTCACAATAATATTGTTGTGATGTAGGCTTATAGCAGTGTGCATTTTAGCATATGATAACAATATGATTACTAGATTTTATTTTTTTTTCACCATTGCATTGCATCTTTTTTTTTTTTTGGAATATTATTACATTACAGGCATGCTTTCTTTTGTTGGATTTGCCTGTGTCGTCCATTCGGTGTGATACACCATGGCCAACATAGTTTGAAGTTGATTGTTGAACATGTGATATCAACATAATTTATGTTTGAAATGTATCTCACCAAATGTAGTGTCTATCATTTGCCACCACACGAGTTGATATATACATTGTATATACTACATGTTTACCTTATACTTACAAGTTTTATTTAATAATCATATCGTATTTGAGCCTCACCATTTGTCTCATTTCCATGATACTTTAAGAAGCTGACCTTGACAGTACAACTAATCTTTCATTGTTACCTCCTCATGTTTTACTTTTGCCAATTGATCACAATATGTCTGTTAGTTTACACTGATTTTTTTTTTATTATTAGTCTTCAGGAAAAACAAGTACTTTTATTTTTTTTTTTGTAATAACATGAGTACCATGTGATTTCTTGTTTCTATTGACTAATTGTTTAATAGTTTCATGATAATTATGTTGTTCTGTAGTTGTTCATTTTAATCACAGTTGATGTTATTTTTTTTTAATTGAGTATTTTGGTTGTTGGTATTTCTCTCCTGAGAATTCTCATGATTTTTTATATTGCGTTTTAATATATCCTTTAGTGTTTACCATTTTTTTTTTTCTATTCATTCTATATGAGCATTTTCCTCACACTGTTTTTTTTTTCCATTTTGCTACAGACAGTTATTGCCCCGATCTATCCCACTTTTGGTTTTATGTAGTCCACCAAAGTGATTACCTTCAGTGCTGAATTTTATTTTCAACATTCGTGGATATCTTGGGTTCACCTACTTGTGTTCTGTATATCTCCATTCATTGCATTCCCTTAAATAAGTTGATGGAATGTCTCATAATTATATATACTACATCAGATTTAATTGAATTCTAATTTCTCATAATTTTTATGATTTTAGTTGTGTTTTGTATTTTTCACATTTCCTGTTAATATTGTTTTTTTTTATTTATCTCTGTTTGTAGTTAGATTTCTTTTGGGCAATGCCCTAATTAAGCAATTTTTTTTCCCCTTCAATATCCATCAGTTTGTAATCATGAAACGAGGACGTTTCTTTTTGAAAGATGGGACGAATGTAAGACGGAAAGATGGTACCCTAAACATTGGTTCATTGAGAAATCCAGTCCACCCGAAATCCTGTTTACAATTCCCACAGTTTAAAAGTAACTATACTCTTTCATTAGCAATGTCAGTGAACTTCCCAGCAAACTGGTCATGTAATAGCCCACCAGCACAATATACCATTTCCTCTAGTAAACACCCATTAAACTGATACTTAATCCTTTCCTTTGTTCTCCCGGTCAAGCCCAAGTCAATCCAGACTCCTGTATTTACAATTCCCACCGTCAGTCCTTTGTCTAGTTTTATTACAGGTAACCAAAGTAATTCTTACATTAAAGACCCCTTACTTACTAACCCTGATATATCTGACCCTCACATGTTGAGAGGGATTCATTCTGGACGCCCCTGTCTTGGGCAGAAGTCCTAAATTGTGCTTCTCCCTAGCCATCAGATATATGGCTATGTTATATATACTTGCTGTCATTCTACGCTGGATATACAGATTGTGTATATCTACTACCAATAAATATACACGCGTATGAACTGAATATCAAACTGTGTACTTGGTATTTCTTCGCGTCTGGACGTACAGTAAGAGTTGTGATTGTACCACGCTACATCACCCGACAAGGGACATACAAATCACGCTCTTACAATGTCAACCGATCACGACAACTCCAGTGAAACAAATTAAATAGACCTATAACTGGAGACTACAATGACATTGAGCAAGTGCATTGCATGTGAACGAAATAAAAGATACAACGTTATCACGCAAATATCGAACACGCATTTCATTTCACATCATATCATACGATATACATTATGTCAAAATTTGTCATGCAGATGTATGGAAACCACAAATTCTAAAGCTATTTTCTTTCTATTGCATTTGAAATTTCACTAGACTCGATAGATACAGCAAAGGACCTAGGGTGGCCCAGTTGTTCCAAATGAACTAATAGAAATCATCGTGAAACTTACGCAGATGATTTCCAAATTCCACAAAGAGTTAGCATGAACATGCGCTGAAAAATACTTCATGAAAGCATTCAACGATGTGCTGTAAGACATGACTGCAATATACTATACACTCAAACCCATAATATTTCTTTCAAATCGCTTTTAAATTCAGAGTAAGATGGTAATCAGTTTGCAAAAGAGGAGTCCCTACAAAATGTTTGAAACAAAAGAAATTATTATTTTATAAACTTCCGTATGACTTAAAACAACGGGCCTGTGAACATCATTTTATGTTACATTGTTGAGTTCACGTTGAGTCGGATCAAGGGGGCATCCTGAATTGGTCCAGGTATAGAAAAGCTATTATGATTCAAAGCTATATAATAGCTTTAAATTCGAGAACCATTGGTATCACGATTGGAGTATTAATACTTGACCACACAGCAGATAGAGGACATGTATTATAGAGCTATAGAGTTCCACCCCTTGCTTGCATTGTATCGAATGTAAAGACACGTCATGAATATAGGCAACAGAAGAACATCGATTATGACTTTCTTATTTCATCTACAAGATTGTTTATCTACTATCATTAATATAGATATGCATGTTACTAGTTATCAACGACCCAGGGAAGAGTCAGTGCACTCAGACTTATGCTTTTTAATTTTAAGAACCTTGTATGTTCTTCCTTTATTTTGCATGCCACTTAAAAAAAAAGGATATACTAGATTTCTACACACATTTGTTTATAAGTCTTATTGGATTAGGATGGACTTTGTCCTTGAGGTTGCTTCCCCTTTATTCCTGATTGTCTATAGTAAACTGTTATCATTATTATTACCATATATATTGTTATCATCATGATTGTAATTACTGCGGTTATCTTTATCATCATCATCATTATCATCATCATTGTTATTATCATACATTCCTTATTCCTTGCTCCACCCATCTTATTTCGTGCATTTTCCCTTCAATATTACGTTATTGGGGAGTTTACTATGTAATGAAAACAGACACTCACCCCTATGCATGATGTAAATCATTTATAAGAGTTACTGATTGGCGTGTGTATTATAGCTAGACAAATTATCATCATTCGCATTTCATTTTACATTGTATTGAAGGAAGTATTGAATAAGTACGTGTGATTTTTTTTTTTTTTAAGGTGAGGTACTTTATTCATATTTAAATCAAACAGGTCTTCTTTGAGGGTCCAGTCCAATATCAGAGTGACATCATAACATTTGCCATCTACACACTTATACATGATATTGTAAATAATTAGAATTCAGTTTGTTGCATCAGTTTTTGCTACATACGTCGGGCAAGGAGCAGGGACATCCTTCGTCATAAAGGTATGCATAGTATGATAAGTTTACTGTTATATTTCCATTACAATGAAAAAACAAAAAACAAAAACAAAATATGATTAACTGCAGCGAATGCAAGAAGAGAAAAAAAAAGAAAAGGAAGAGGAGTAAGAAGAAGTAGGCCTAAACGTGGGGAGATTGAAGAAAGGACATTTGGAGGAATTCAGTGAAGAAAGAGAATAGAGAAAGGAAGCAAAAACCCCAAACAAACAAACAAACAAACATACACAGAGAGAGAGAGAGAGAGAGAGAGAGAGAGAGAGAGAGAGAGAGAGAGAGAGAGAACAATATTTGGCAAACACGTCCCGGCCGTCCCAATCCCCCTTTCTTGATGATGTCATCTTCTATAGCTGGAAAACTATAAACGTCGAAACAACGCTACCGACCATCACACTGCCAATATTTGGCACCGACCCAATACTAGTATTTCAGAGATCATTGTTTAAAAATGTATCATACTATAAGTGGGGCGAGTTCAAAGACGTGTACGTTTTATCGACGTCACATCTGGGCAGAATCGACATCACGTGATTTCATTAATCGCTGCACTTTAAGATATTATGATTATGTCGCTCCATGATTTTGATGGTCCACACGCGATGTTCTGGCACGATTCTGCATTTTGGCTCGTTGCATAAAAGTTACTATTATGGTAACTTTGCCATCCAATGGTAACTACCATGGCAACAATACTCAACAGCCAATCAAAATCAAGAACTCCATGGAAGTTACCATTGGATGGCAAAGTTACCATAATAGTAACTTTTATGCAACGGGCCCCAGGACTACTCAAATCAGCAATTTGACGATGTCATGCTTTCACGAATTCTTATGTACAGATATGACAAAAATATCATATTCCAGCCGTTTGAATATAAAACTTGCCTTAAAACCATTCAATATAAAAAAGAAATTTTAAATCTGTTACGTCTTGGTATGGAACATGCTTTGCTTTTACTTGTATTAGTTAAATATGACACCTTTTTCCCGAATTTCAGGCCTACATTAAAAATTTGGGAGGGCATGATATTATTAACTTGTTGTTAGTCTGCACTTAAAAATCGTTCAAGCAACTGCATCATCAGTTATCTGCATGGGCATTCATTACGATGATTATTATTTTTTACAGTTCAGGCCTTATACATATTTTTTCCCATCTACGATGTCTATGATTTGGCCCCTGGTTGTATCCTATCATCACTTTTGTTATTATCTGCCATGTTTGAGGTTGAGTTTGAGTTTGAGTTTATTTATAACAACAACATATGCACAAGAAAGTTAAAGAATACATTTTATACATCAAGATTAATACATAGCACACATAACTGTCCAAACGATCTAAAAACATATTGAATATTATCTATAATGCATAAATGATTATGTAATCTAAAACTGTTTATCAAAAAAGAGCTACAGTATGACAATGTTGTACACAATGAGGTTTCTAAAAGAACCAAGAGGTAGCTTCCCCTTCCCCTATCCCCTCCCCCTCCTGATCCCCTTCCACTCGCATTCCGTAGTTTCTCATCCCTTTTGGATTTTTATGTATGAATATTTACGTGTTTTTACGTGCTTTTTGTGGCGACGTACTCTTTAATTATCATCGATCAAAGTACTAGCAGACCAATCGCATAATCACCAAACACCATACACATTCATTGATGCTAGCCGGGGTGGGGACCCAGTGTAGTGGCAGAGCATGCCTTTGGCATGATGCAACGTCATTGCTGCGTTGACGCAACGTTGATTTCAAAGAATCTGCCATTCAAGCGGCTTCGCACGTGCACGGACTGATTGACTCGCGACTGGTACTATGCGCAGGCCCACCCACCCCCTTCCTCTTCGTCTAGCCTGTGTGTGTCCCATCCACATCCCATCCCATTCGCTGAAACGGAACGTGAGTGGTTTCATTCATTGTTTACGTAATTGCAGAGTCCCGTAGATGACTGTGTGCGGAGCTCCTGCTATGCTACAAAAGCAGCGGGTGATCTTTAAGGAGGATTACTAATGAACTGCGTTCATCAAGGTTCCCGAAGGTCTCGTGAATCTTTGCATGATACCATTTGCCGAGAGAAGGTGGTGACAAATGATGCTTAAAGTGAGTACACTTGTGTCTTAAAACTTCAAGGTGCAGGTGTATGTTTCCCTGCATCACCATCACTGCATCAGCGACGTCCGGCGGCCAGACCCGGCCCGGCGTGTACGCCGTCGCCTAGTGTGGCGATTTGGACACGGCCACGGGATCGGGACCCGTGCACAAAACCATCGGAAATAACACCTGTGTCCAGCCGTATAACGCGGTTGGAAGGTAGGGTCGGTAGGGATCTTACTAACTAGGTTCGTGGCTGTGATCTCTGTACAATGGTTGGTTGAAGAAATCACAGTATCATGAGCACTTATTTATTTAACTAGTGTAAATGACAGTGGACATTTTACTGTTTGCATCTACTTGTAATTTGTCTTGTGACAGGGTGATCACTGGTGATAGTTATGAGTAATTTGAATGTTTATTATTTTCTACCATGTGTGACATGGTAAAAAATTTCTTCTTCTTCTTCTTGTAATACAACGTAGGTGTTCAGTCAGGTTTGTGCACCTGTTCCATAATAGGTACTGGTAGTTGATATATCGTTAATTATATTATTATCAGCATGATCAGGGGGCAGAGTTGGATCTAAAGATTGATGTTCAGTCAGTCAATATGGAGTTCAAGATAAAATGGAGGGAGCATGTCAGAATATTGATTATCCTAATATTGTCATTAAAGGGGCATAGTCCCGGTAGTGTAGAGGGCGCTCTTGATGATACTGCCGATCACCGTTAGCATTGATACGAAGATTACCGAAGTTTAGCTGTCATCAAGAGTAAAGTGCGTAGGTGTTGCTAAGTAACGTTGCCTTTGTTGTCTTCTCTGCGCATCGCACAGTCTGTAGTAATGCCAGGGTGCGTGCATATGTGCTTGTTATTATGACATCACAAAAGAAGTTTGCTAAAGCTGTCATCCCCCTCAGCTGAATCATGAGCTGAACTGTGATCCGACCACTGACTATACAGTGAATCGGACTTCTTCAGACTCGGGGGAAGTGGGTCAAAGCGTAAGCGCTAAAGAGGAGTCAGTAGCGTAGGTCTCTATAGGAAACTTGCGCCGTGCGCCCGCGTATGCATTTGACTAAAACACCGCGACCATGCACCTTTAACAGACTGAGAGAGGTTAGGGTCATAATGGTAAAAGTGTGGCATAAGTAAACTAAAATGCAAAACTTTGTTTATAGTTTCACTTTAATAGTCTGCCCACAACTGGTGGAAATTTATGGTGGCAATATTTATAATTCCTTTGTATTGCCTTTTAAAAGAGGCTAAAAATGGATTATCATGGCTGTACAAGCATGTTAATGAGCACAGGTGTACCTTTGATTTACAAATTATCTCTTTCCAAATGAGATTGCGATTACCGTCCATACATTAGAGCTGTGTGATTATTCTCTAATCAACCTCTTTCCCGACTTTACAGTTTTGTTTTGAAAGCTGTGAATCATCCATATATACTGACACCTGGTGCTTTAACGCACATCGACTTGCAAATTGTACTATTAGCGATATACTGTACATGTCACATAGAGTTTGCTGAACTCGGCTGGACTGTGTGCCAAACATGTGTGCCTGAGGCCTGTCAGGAAATGAATTATGCAACTGGTTATCAGAAGCGGCGGCCATTTTTTATTGTCAGTCCTATGTGGGGTCAGTTCTCCCTGTTTCTCTCGTTTACAAAACTGCTCCTTGAAAGTTACATGATGCCTTCATTAAGTACTCCAGACTTGTTTGTAGTTGTACAGTTCTAGGAGCTAAACACCATACACTTGTACCAACGTTTTAAAGAAAAAGACATTAAAATGATTTCTTTCATGAACATATGAAATCAGGGTATCATAACATGCCAATAAATTGCAGATTTCAAAACAGTAAGTTTTTGTGTAGCTGAAGTGTGATCTGATTTTTGACTGAATAAATTATATTGCACACTACACAATACAACTTTACACTTACAGTAGCTTCTGAGTATGACATTCAAAATTGTGCAATTTTGTACAATTGTAGGACCTAGATCTGTTTTTGTCCCCCATTCCACCCACATTTTCCATGAGTTCCTTGCAAAACCTTACAGTTAAAATATAATTAACAGTGACAGTAGTAGTATAAATGGGGCACTCTGTAAATTGCAGTACAGACGCTCTTTACTATAGGCCCGTTCACAAACAACGAAAATCGAAATTTCAATCGCAATCCAAATTTCGATTTTTTTTCCCGACCGTTCATACACAGGGAAAAATCGCACTTCGCAGCAAGGAAAGAACGATCAGTGGCCAAACTGCACATGCGCGAATCTTGCATGACCGAAGACTGACCCCGCAGTCCCAATAGAGTTTCGCACGCGCTACGAACGATGGGATTAAAAATACCGATTTTCGAATCTCGATCGCGCTCACACACACGACGCTTGGCAAAATAATCGTGATTATTCTAAAAAATCGCACTAATAGTGCGAGTTGGATCGCGATAAGGATCGTGGTATTTAGTGAGATTTTTCTGTCCACACCGGAAAAAAATTTCGAAATTTTGATCGCGATAAGAAAATCGATTTTTAAATCGCACTTTTTCCCTTGTGTGTGAACAGGCCTTATGTCCAGTTTGCTTCAGACCCCTTACCCTGCTGAAAAATGTATCCTTCTGGTCACTTGCATTGTAAAGGTGCATGAAGAGAAGAAAAGATTATCCATCTTAAATGCTGGCTTGTTTGTAGACTTTGTCAAAGGCTCTTGTTGTATTAAGGATGGGTTTGTGGATTCAATTGCTTCAAGAGAAGGGAGCAGAAGGTCATCACAAGGGAGAAAGAGCCAAGGTCCCGGAGACCCCAGGGAACTGGCCTGTGCAATGGAATTGCTGCACCCATGGGCTATCAGAACAAAGTGTGTGAAATGCATTATAATTATTATTTTGTTTTCAATAAAATGCTGCTTCTAGTTTGTGATTTTCCCCCTTCTAATTGGCAGCAAATATGCAGTAATGTAACCTCAAAGTTAGACGAGTCCCAAGTACACTTGAGCAGGTTTAAAACGTCTCTAAATTAATGGGAAATGTGTGTTAATATCACAATCAGCCCATCCTCAACCTGCAAGCATGGACAAAGTGACCAAAAGAATCATTCAGTGCTGCTTCACTGGATGATTTCTACCAGCTCCTAGATATTCAATTGTATTCACATGAGGTCCTTTGCAAAAGGCTACATGTAGTTTTCTGGTTGAATGGTCTTGGTTTAAAAAGAAAAAAAAAAAGAAGAACAAAATCTGGCTTGTGCAATGAACCATGATTCTTGACAAAGCTCAGCTTTTCTACTTGGTTCAACTTCAATTACCCCATTCCCCAAAACCCATTCTGAAGCTTGTTTAATGACGATACAGGCCTGTGATGTTAGACCATGATGTTCGACCACAATGTTAGAACACAAATTCTGTGGGCATGTCAAAACTTCAACAAGCATTATGTGTGTACATATTCTGATGCGTTTGTCATAATGATTGACAATTTGAAGGGCTTGCAAGTACATACATACCAGTATTGTATGTCATCCCTCTGATCTTCATCAGCGACTAGCCCAGCACTAGATTAATGGTATGCGGCATTTCATCTATTGTACAGCAATCCACACTTTGCTCTCTCTTTGATACTATTGAGATGTGCTGAGAATAGTGAGTCAAATGTTGGCAGATTCACAGTGTGCTAGCCATGGATCTATTGTGGTCGAAGGACAAGGAGAGAAAGGGAGATTATTGAGTGTGAGATCAGTGGGGCCAGTCATTTCTCTGCCTGAGTTTATTAGTCAAATTTCCACTTTTCAGCATACAATTGAGTAATCCCGTTTTACATTACCTATAGGGCCGTGACTCGTTGAAATGCTATACTGTAGCTGATCAGTTATGATTTTACTGCACTGTTTAATCACATGCCAGTCAGATTCTACATACATTTGGCGATGCACACACACACACACACACACACACACACACACATACACACACACTCAAAATAAATGAGGCTGCCCCCATACTTGAATGTATTGCTAGCTTTCACACTTTGTTGTTTTATTTACTCTTTTTTTTTCAAAGAAAAACTGCCTAGAGCTGTTTGTTGGTTTATTTCCAAAATCCGGGTATCATGTGATACTGGTGTGAGTTTCAAAAATTGGGGACACTGCTCAAGCACTCAAAATACTAGCTTTTAGGGATGTAGCATTCTGAACCTCCACTTTGGGGTCAGTGTCATGCACTCCTGCCAATTAGCCGTGCTTTCACACGTACCCAGAGTGCTTAATTTGTTGAATTACAGACATGATTGCAATTACAATTCAAATCATTGTTTATTCACATGACTGAGAAGGCTTCACGGATTCTGCGGTTTTGAATTTTAGAGCGAGGAGGGGAGGTTTGGCTTCTTTTCAAGATCCCATCAATCTCTCTTGAGACGTAAGTAGCGCGCACTTTGACTGCAGTGCAAGGATTTGAGGAGCGCAGTCTTTCTGCGAAGTTGTGGAAAGGTCACTGTAAACTCCAGCCCCCAAACACGATTGAAGGTCAATTGCATTCACACGGTCATATTGCTGCTTAATTCTGGAAAAATGGATTGGAAGACACCTCCGGACCGTGATTTGAAAAATGATTGGAATTATGATTCACATCACTCTCCGCGATTGCAGTTGGCATTCACACAGCAAGAATGCTTAATAATTTTTAAACATGATTCTAGTTTATGTGTCATTGCAATCATATTTCGAATTAAGTACAGTGTACATGTACCCTCTTTGCGTATGAAAGCGAGGAAGTAAACAGGTGGTGAAGAGATTTGAGATTTACAGCAGGCAGGAAATGTTACCTAGAGGGCAAATCACATTGTATCTACAGTCATTGCTTCATACAGTCAGAGATCCAGACACTGAACTTTAAACTGTATAATGTGCAAAGTACATACTGCACAATGCAAATCTGACAATTCTGCAAATTGAGAAATATATTGTATGGCTCCATAGTCAGCCGTCCTTGGTTTTTGTTTACTCGAAAGAGATCATTTTCCTTCTAAAGTGCCTGTTTTCCGTGTGATTTACACTTCCTTTAACCCATTGAGGACAGGCAGATTTTGCTATGTACGATACAACACACGTTTCCCATAGACACTTGCCGGAGTATACTCGAGACTCGTCCTCAACGGGTTAAAGGGGAAATGATGAAATCAGAGCCTGTCCTTTCTGTATGATGGTTTGTTAGCTTGGTTTAAGTGTTATTTATATTGTGGACATCGTCATTATTATTTTACCATTTCTTAGGGCTTCCATACCCTGTAAGCTTTCCAGTGATTAAAATTTGTTTTACTCACTACCACTAAAAGAGAAAGAAAGTTGGTCATCAGTGTACAGTTTTGAGAAAATCAGCTTTGATGTTCAGTTACGGTCAGGCAAGTACATATAGGAACTAGCGTAACACATTTGATACCTCACATTCATTTGCCCTGAAACCGAGACTGAAAAGATTCAGATTTCAAAACATTTCTAGATTTAGACATTTGCACAGAATAAGAATATGTGTAGAGGTATTGAATGCTAGATTTTTGAGCAGATCATATCATTTTGCATTCTTGTTTGTGGTAATAGTCTGCAATATGTATGATGCTGATCAAGTAATACAGTAAATTTGAAATGAAATTTGTCCAAACATCTCTCCCAAATGAGTTTACCAATTATATGTATCATGGCCAGTGTAAGACCAGAGATGATTCCAATTGAGTTCTGCTTAAATCAGGTAGAGGTTCAAATTAGAGTTTTAAAATGCATACATAGCTGGGGCCTGCCCATGCCAACCGCTGCCAACTACACATCTCCGCTCCTCGTGTCAAACTGAGCAATGGAACTGTGCAGTGACAAGGCCTCCCAGTCTACTCACGACTGAGTTGATAAACGAAACAACTTGAGAAATTTGATCCGAAGGTTGCAACTATAGGCATTTTGATAGTGGGTATGTGTTTCAAGCATGGGAAAGTTGATAAACGTAGCCATATTTTGTTAAATATCTCAAACAATATTCTGGAATTCTTCATCTAGGCTATACTGACACAGTGGACCTTAACTTGACCATGGATGAACACTTAAGCTTCCACTTGGTGCTTGCATGGTCACCTGTGTTAATTGTCATTGAGATTTGTGTGTCCGATTACCGCGCCATCATGTTTTTGTCACAATTATGAATAATGAGTTATGAATGTCTAAATTAGCTGTTCAAGGAGACCAATTTTACTGCAGGCAACACTAGCTTTATTTGTTGAAGCGATGTTCAGAAATAATGGATACAAGTTACAAGCTATTTCGCAAACAATTGTTTGAAATCAGTGCTCCTCCGTCATATTGCTTGAAGCCGTGATGAAGCCAGATACGGTCACTGGAAGCCACTCAGAGGATTTTACAGACGAAAATTTGTGAAATTATGAGCGACAATCCATCAATTCATTGAACTTGTATGGTTCACACAATGAAAGTCATTTGCAACCGCAATGCCAATTTAACAATGAACCACTTCCTCTTTTGAGGCATGCGTAAGGTGATTTGTGGTGACTCAAAAAGGAAAACATTTAGTTAATCCAAACAAAGCAATAGTGCTGTTCAAAGTTGTTTTTTTTTTAATACTTCTGTCTGCTTTTGGTGCTCAGTGTTTATTAACCATTTAGTGTTCAAACTGTTGAATTTCTTGGTAAATGTGTAACCCTTAGAGACTGATGACAATCTGAGGCATTCCATAATTCTGAGATCTATACCTGGCAACTGTATCTTTTTTATTAGCTTTTGACTCAGATTCTGTCTCTCTTGCTGATATTCCTCTCTCTGCTAATACTGTAAGTCATTCTATTCAACAATCACATTTTTTTTTTTAAATAAATGATTCCACACTTAAGTTGCTTCTGGCCTTTATGTTGATACAATGTAAACATCAAGTGTCTGTAGGTCAATTTGACTCATTCCTTGCACATTCATTCTTCTTTTTTATGTCTGATGACATCAAGTAGTTCATTTACTCAGCCTCATTGAATGGCGTGTGATTCTTCTATTCCATGTTCATTCAATCAACAAGTAATCTAGGTATTGGTATGTAATGGTCTATCTCTTAAAATTCACAAGACTCTAAAAAAAAACCTTTCTTTTGCTCATTAGTTTTAATCGAATATTTCCTCAATTTTTGTCAAATTCGTTATCAAATGGAATATGTGGCTTACCATTTAACAATACATGTTTTCTTCTCCAATTATTCTTTACAGGGGCTGCTGTGAATTCACTGTTTTTATGTGAATGAGCAAGCAACCTTTTTTTTTAATGCAGAAAATCTGCAGCGATAACCTTTGAGAGAACGTGTCGGAAGGAAAAGAATCATTGGAGAGATGGCTGACAGCACCCAGCAAACGTCGCCGACCTCAAACGCGGTGGAGCCACAGCAGCGAAGGGCCCAGCCAAACCATCTGGCGACAGCCAACCCCATCTCCAAGCTCTTCTTCAGGTACGACAGACCACTGGTGTTTAGCACAGCTCATTAAAGCAGTTATCGCCAGCGCAATATTCCACTGATGCACTGAAATAAGTATCATTCTCATGTTTCATAAACTTGTTTCATCCATGCATAAAAGTTTATATAATATTCTTCCATACTTGCTGTTTTGTAACACTTGTGCTGCTTTAAAAGCTGAGGAAATGTACACTTCAAATTCTCCATAACAGTAAGACTGTAATTTAATTGTTCAGGCAAAACTAGAAATTGTTGGTTTAGAAAGAAAAGGGTGTTGAGGCTTCACTATAAACCCTATGGCATTGACCCCCTTATCTTTCTGAAGCAACAAAATGTTATAGAAAGTTGGATTGCTTCTTAGAACTTTGGAATGCATGATATGATGTGGTAAAAAACTCTATACAATGGTGCTGCAACTCTTCACAAACATATTGATATCTCATCTTTAATCTGTCGAGGACGAGTCCCGAGTATGCTATGGCGAGCGTCTATGGCAAATGCGTGTTTTAGCAAAATCAAACTTGTCCTCAACGGGTTAAATAGTTTACAGCTTGTATCAGTTTGTTGGGCTGTCCTTGTGTTTCTAGCAGCTACCAGCAGAAAGGTGCATTTTGTTTTAGGAGGTGTCGTCGTAACCTGATGCCTGAAATCTTATCTTTACGTGCTCAATCAGAGAGAGTAAACTATCACACCATTTCTTGTGCATGTGGGTCACATCTGAATTGCCATTTTAATTTAAGTGCTCTTTAAAACCCAGTGGGCCATTGGTAAATCGGCTCAAAATTTTGACAACTTGATTTTCAAGGCATAATAACAGGGGGAAGGCAGGGAGGGAAGGGACAAAAGGAAGGGGGAAAAGAAATTGTACAACTAAGATCTTATTGCCTGTATATATACATGTCTTAGCAGTGACCCAATAGATGGTGGTACAATGTACAATGTATCCTGTGCCATCCATTATGGGACAAAAAAGGCAATTGTTTGGAATCGTTTTCACATATTAATTGAAGACATTTTGTTTTTGATGGTACATGTAGCTTCTTGCAATAAAGGTAAGCAAGAAAAGCAAGACTCACTGCAAATCTATTTGCAATTCCCATATTGAAAATAAGCGAGATTACCTGGCTCATGTACTGTGTGATTTGACTAAAATCACTTTGTCTGTACTATCAAATGATTGCATGCCCAGTTCCAATATTGCAGTCACTCATTCTGTGTTTTAGAGCACCTGTTTTGGACTCATTGTGGTTCTTATACATCCATCCTTGGTGTTGTACACATGCCAAGCCTGTACACCATGAACAACCACAATTCTTTGTCCGGCAAATGTGGAATATCATGACACTTCGCCACTTTTTGACCCAGGGGGGAAAGACGGGATGTATAGACCAGTTCGGTTAAAGTACTGTTTTTTTTATGATAATTTCTAACTGGGGACTTAAATATGGAACAGAAGATAATTTATGTACTGACATAGCAATTGAATTACACCTAGTTCATGATGCAAAACCCATTGACAGTGCTTTTGTTCTTCTTTGGAAGCCCCCCAGTTATGGCAGCCATCAGTTACAGTGAGCACTCTGAAATCAGATTCATCTACACTGTATTCAAAATAATAGGAATATAGAAAAATAGGGCAGGTTTTATAACCAGAGCAACACCTATCCTGGCTGTCAACAGTTCACATTATACTGTTTTATTATTAAGGGGTATGTTTGCTGCAAAACATTTTATATGCATGTATGTGTTTGCCTATAGATATTTAACATTTGGTGCAAACACCATTATCTGCAAACTTTGTACTGTCAGCAAAGGTCGTGGCTCTGTCAAAAGAGCTAAAAATATACAAACTGGTTCGGTGCAAAATATTTAATAGCAATAGATCATAGATGCAGTCATGTTGATTATTCTGCAAAATGATGGGCACTCATGTACAATTCTGTACATTTATCAGCATTCTACGAGGTGGGGGGGGGGGGGAGGTGCTATCTCCTTTGACATATTGTACTTAGATTTTATTAAGTACATTATGCTGTCATATTTTAATAGTAAGTTTGTAGAGTACATGTATTCAAATATCATCTTCTGGTGTAGACCAAGCATGACAGGGAAGGATGTGATATCGACAGGCAAATTATGTGTTGAGATGTACCTTTTTAATTATGAATAATCAGAATTAATGAAAACATCTTCAAATTATGAATGTTGCATACTGAGTGTGATTAATAAGTTTTTTTTTCAATAATTTTGATGGAAATATGTGTGTGAAATCATAATACTGTGGACAACTCTACCAAAAAAAAAAAGAACAAAAAAGCTGCTTCAGGTAGAGGAAGAAATTGTCTCCTTACATCTCAAAAAAAGAAGAAGATATAACATAACATCAAAGAGACAGACAGGGCATGAATATAGAAGCAAAAGGCAGATGAAACAAGTATGCTTTCAGGTGAATCTTTGAATGAATAAAGATTTGACAATGTCACATTCATGTATACATTGGTGATCTCAATGCAAGTGCCCCATAAGGTCTGCTCAGTGGTCCTCCATACAAACCAGTGTTCAAGGAGGAAAGGTCTCCTGTTCTATGATATTTTCACAGGGTCAAAAAAGCTGTTGCCTTTGGGTGCAGAGGTCTTTCACAAAGTGAAAAGCAAAGCATCGCAAGTTTTAGAATTTAGGTATAAAAGGCGACAAATCCAGCAGGTTGAGTGCTTTGACGTTCCCGTAATCTGAGCAGCTGCGCTTTGTAATTTTTTAATGTTATGTCACTTAACTTCCAGCTGGGCGCGGCCGATCTTCAAGTCAGCATACAAGAAGAAGACGGTGGTACCCAGTGACCTCTACGAATGTCTTCCGGAAGATTCATCTGACACTCTTGGAGGGCGATTAGAGAGGTACGCATATTTTACCGAGTACCACGGTGCCAGATCTCAATGTTCTTTATTTGAAAAGTCCACACACTGATAGCTGTTTGATGAATGTAACAGTATTGATATGAATACAAATTTCTGTGAGGAACAGTGTTTGAAGTTTGGGACTTTGATTCTTGATCATGTAAAACAAAAAGTACATGAAAATGCTTTCAGCATGTTCAATTACAAAAGAGAAAATGACATGACTTGATACGGCATGAGGAAATAAATGAAGACAGAATCAAAACTGGCACTGTAAGCAATCCGTGCTTCCCATTCCTTTTGCAGGCATTACTCTTCAGTCTTGCAGTATCTGCATACTGCATTTTCTGATCTCAATATTTAATACGTGAAACCTGGCACAGCTTTTACGTATTGTGTTTCCATTGTCACTTTGAGAAATTGAATGAGAAAAGCAAGGGTAGATACAATGTTACAGGGCATCATTTTTGAAGACAATTCGAGCTTCGTGTAATTATGCGCAATGCTCACTCTTTGTTCACTGCTCTTGCCAGATTGCTGACTCAATTTTATCAGCCTTCATGTCAGACATTGGACTTTGTCTCTTTGTTGTTGTTGTTGTTGTTGTTGTAATATGGTACTACATGTACCTCTGTTCATCTGTTATTATTTTACTGGTTTCCCAATCATATTGATATGTCACAGGCAATAAAGATATAGAACAACCATCCAAGTACTACTTGAATTATAGGGCTATTAAGGTCTCCCCTTAAACAGGTTAATTGCAACACTTGTTGAGGAAAGAACATTTTTCAAATATCAGCTCACATGGCATTGTTGTAAAATGATCTCATAAAGAGAAAATCAAACACACAAAAATTTAAGTCAAATGATTATCAACCTATTGTATAATTGTCCAGAGCAATCTTGATGACATTTTCTGACATTCGTACCATTTTCCTTTTCTTCCTTCTTAAACTTTTCAGAAACTGGAAAAAAGAAGAAGCGAATGTAGCCAAGGGAAAGCGAGCAAGCCTGACAAGGGCTATGTTCAAAACATTTGGCCTCACATACTGCCTTTATGGCATTCTGTTTATCTGGGAGGTAAGTAATTGTTTAGAGTCGATATGCATTTTCCGTATGTTGTTTGTTGGTTTTGTCATTTGTTAATTTGTCTGTCTGCATGTGTTTGTGTGTGTGTTTTTTTTTTCATATTAGTGTAGGGGTAACGGTACACAAACATCCACACATAAACCATTCTGATAGTCCTGCTGAGGTACAAGTGTACTACATGTGACGTGGACAGTCAAATCCATATTAAAGGGGAAGGCTAGTAACTGATCAGTGGGAATCAGTGGAAATGCTGGGAGATGATTGTTCCAATCCTTATGGGATTCATTCAAGAGTTCATTGTATATCTATTGTTGTGTGAAAATGAGTTGCTTCAGAACGGTCTCATATTCAAGTAATGTGCAGATTAATGCTCCGTCACTGACCAGGGACGCTAACCTGGAAGCATTAAACTGCACATTACTTGAATATGAGACCATTCTGAAGCAAATAATTTTCACACAACAATAGATATACAATGAACTCTTGAATGAATCCCATAAGGATTGGAACAATCATCTCCCAGCATTTCCACTGATTCCCACTGATCAGTTACTAGCCTTCCCCTTTAAGACCATGTTATTGATTAGGTTCTTAATCCTCATTATGTTGCCTTGATTGATAAAAATAAAGGTGATCAGAAAAAATTGTGAAAGTGATTATACTTAGGCCTAATCTCTGTTGAATATGTCCCTTAGGCTTCCTGTGATACCACCCACTGGAGATTCATGTAGATTTGTTTATTACTGACATAATTATTTTCTTGATGAGGTTTCAAAATTTTGACATAGTGTTCAGTCAATTTCATATAATGATTTTTATCTCAATGACATTTTGGAAGATACTGCATGTTAGTCTACTGTAGGTCTATAGTGTGATAGGTTTACTCAGTTTAATACTCTTTCAAAAAAGGATGTAGAAACTCTTACTTTGAAGCTGAGAAGGGAATCCTGTTCAGTTGATCCCATACCAACTAAAATATGGATGGAATGCATTGCTTTGATGTTTAATACCTGTCCTGACGAAATTTATTAATTTGTCTCCCAAAAGTGGTCAGGTTCTTGCTAATTGGAAAGTGGCTGTGGTCTTGCCCTTTCTCAATTACAAGCCAGGTCTTTAACTCAAACCTTTTCAAAACTGAAACCAGTCAGAAATTTACCACACAAGTATTGTTCTTGCATTGATTGGTGTCAAAATTTGTTACTGCAACATTTTATTGTTTGGGTTACCTGAAGTACATGTATGTGCATCATAATCATTGTTGTTTAGTCAGAGTGAGAGAGAGAGAAAAAAAATCTCTCGGTATCAATTAGTTGGCATGTTACCTCTATCCAGATGTAAAGTAACGTTTGGTACCGTGGTCTACGGAAGGAAACGGCAATGTTCGTGACTGGCATGTGATGTGAGAATTCAAGGTCCTTTTGTTATTTTGTTAGTCTAACCTCTTTTGTGAACATGCACACATGGAACTGATCAACATGTATCACATTACTTTGTTATTTTGATAATCATTATTTTTTTTTTTTAATACTTGCCAGTAAAATTTATTCTAATTTGCGTAGGATCTGGTTACAAGCATGTTTATTGGTAGAGTGGATTTTTTGTTTCTCACACTGGTCATGGAAAGTCCTGGGTATGAAAAGTTTGTATATTGCACTGGGTATGGGGAACGTATCCATTTTGGCTTTAAATCCTATATGTTGTCTAGTAAGATTTGAACAAAAAAAAAAAATAAAATTTAAAGCGGCACCACGACATTTGATTCTTCAGTTTGTAAGGGAATACTTCTGTCATCTCAGTAGGTATCTCGGGCATGATGGAGAGAAATTTTGTTGTTCCTTTCTACTTTTTGTACATCCACCAAGAAAGCAGATCTTAGTCAAACATGTGGTGCATGTGACATCGACAGCCATGTAAAGTGCAAATGATATATATATATATATATATATATATATATATATATATATATATATTTTTTTTTATGATTGTGATTATTTTTTTTTTATAGTATCGAGTAAAGTATATCTTTTGAGGGTGTTGAATGAAGGGTGTATATTTGGATGGCTAGATTTGAATGGCTAGATTTTGTGGTGATACCATTTTGCTGAATAGTACTATTAAATGGTAGTTCCTTTTTTGAACGGTTTTTCTTTACTTATATCCATTTATTCAGTCTTCTTTCAACAGGTTGGCCCCATCATTAGACAGGTACTGTTCTTCCTGGGGGCCCTGCACATACAAGCATAGCAGATGACAAAACAACGACATTTGCACTAAATACAACATACTATACGTGCATAGGTACAATTCTTCTGCTGAATCCAATACATACAATAACACAATACACTGACATTTACACACATACACGTGTACTAACCAAACAAATGATAGTGGTGTTATTATCATCCCCTCCCCTCCTCCCCCCCCCCAAAAAAAAAAAGAAAAACTGCAAATGGCAAGATAACTTTTAAAACAAATGAGAGTTTCAATACACTGCCAGCTGTACAAAGCTTGAGAGATCTATCAGAATTTCATGGGAAACAGGTTGAATGTATTCAAGAAGAATTCTCAGTGCCATCTGAGTTGAGTGGTCCTGTCTTCCTTTTCTGGCTCCTCTAGGAAGGCCTGCGTCTCATACAACCCCTCCTCCTCAAGTGGCTGACGGAGTACTTCTCGGTGGATTCCACCGTCTCCACACGCGATGCCTACCTCTACGCCATGGGGCTGGGCCTCTCTGCCCTCCTCCTGGCCTTCGTCCACGGCGTCAACTTCTTTGGCATCCAGAGGCTGGGGATGCAGTCCAGGGTGGCACTGTGCACACTTATGTACAAGAAGGTGAGTGGTTGGTTGGTATATACCAGTATCTTGATATTGCTCCCCCCCCCCCTTTCTCTCCCTCTTTCCCCCTTTTTCTTTCCCCCATTTTTGTCTCTATGTCTTTTTATGTCTCTTTCTCTTTCTCTTCTTTGCATGTCTCTTTCTCTTTCTCTTCTTTGCATGTCTCTATCTTAATCTTCCTCATAGTACTATCAATGTGATTGGCTCATGTTATTGTGGATTCCTAGCTTGTTTTTCCAAGCACACATTGCTTTTTCTTTCGTTTCAGTCTCTTAACCCGTTGAGGACGAGTCCCGAGTATACTCGGGCAGGTGTCTATGGGAAACGCGTGTTGTAGCAAAATCAAACCGTCCTCAACGGGTTAAAGCACCTTCTCCTTGATGTGTTTTATGATGCATACCACCACTTTGAAGCCTCAAGCAAGCCCATGCAAAGTTTAGCCTACTCTGCTTTCAAAAAGTTGTAACCCTATTCTTTCTTTCTTTTTTGTTTGGCATAGATTTGATTTGGTATGCATTTATTGATGGAGGGGCCTGGTATGGTTGAAAGTGGTGGCATGTTTGTCATGACAGTTCATTGTACAATGCAGCTTTAAATAAAAGTGTAAACATGTCATACATATTCCCTTTCTTATGTCCTGAATAAGCCCATACTAAAGTATTGTGACGGTCCATTTCCATAAAACCTCATTTATTTTCCCACACAAATTGACTCACCACTATTATAGCAAGTTGAGTGAAGAAATAATGAATTCAAATGAAATTTAACAGTTCAGAAGAAAGAGTTTGCATTTCTGATGTCAGTGGCAAATTGCACTGAAAGAAGTGGGGATGGGGGACAGGGAAGCAAGAGGAGAAAGAGGCTATCAGCCTGTCTGTGCTCATGGACAATATATTCCTTAAAGGGATGGTACAGTATTTGTGGAGATGAGAATTGGGCTTTTAACTTTATGCAAGATACCAAGAAAACACTTATGATATAGTACAGAGCATACCGTTTTAAGAGGAATTCGAAGTTTGTTTGATGAAAATCGGGTTTTGAATGACTGAAACATCAAAAAACAAAGTAAAACAAAGCGATCGTAAAAAAGTGTGGGTCCCACACTTTATTAAAATCCCTCTTTTTTGGATATCTCAGCCATTTCAAAACCAATTTTCATGAAATAAATGTTGAATTCTTCATAGAATTACATGCTCTTTCATATTTCGTACAAGGGTTCTCATAATCTCACCAAAAAATGTTAGGAACCTGATAATAGGTCTCAACCAAAACTATATGATCTCTTTAACCTGTTGAGGACGAGTCCCGAGTATACTCGGACAGGGGTCTATGGGAAAGGTGTGTTGTAGCAAAATGAAACCGTCCTTGATGGGTTAGTGCTACTAAGCTATTACATCTTGGCATTGAAATGTTCTCTTAGCAGTCAGGTAAGTGCAATAATCCAATCAATTTGAACAATGAAAGCAGTCTGCCCAGGGAAGGTCATTACAATACAATAGGCCCAAGGAGACTTACATTATCCCTTTTCATCGAGAGTAGAGACGAATGTCTGCACTGATTGGCTGGAATGGCCGAATGGAAACACAATGGCAGTTCAGAATAGATGCCTTTTCTTTTAACCTTTACTGTGCTTCGTTAACTGACTGGCAGACACTTTGGAGTGCTTTCTGTATTTTACCAGTTGGCACAGAGGTTTAGGAACTTATACCGGTAGTCAATGAATAGATTGAGATAACCTTATCTCCCTAGCCCTATTGTGTCACCATGGCCTTCCTGTTAGACAGAGGCACATTCCTACACCTGAGTGAGCTTGCTGAATGCACAGTGAGGTTTAGATTGGATGGATTACTGAACGCTGCTGAAAGAAAATGCATAGGCACATACAGGGTTTCAAGCAAAGCATAGTAAGGGTCTGAAGAGAAAGACTATGAGTTGCAGGAATCCTTACTACATGTATGATTAAATGCTGCTCCTCATAATTACATTTTGTTTACATCGATTGCCATGGAACAAAGCAATCATATATTGTGAGCAGCTTAAATCTTTTGTAAGAGAGAGAGACAAACTGAAGAAAATTCAAACCTTAGCATAAATCTTATTGGCTGAAAGCAGAGTTATACAGTTGATGGCCAGTGACTTTTTTTTTTTTTTTTTTTTGGGGGGGGGGGATATGGATTGTTTTCTTTGTCGAAATAGTAAGAAAAAAAAGAGATATGGATGGAAAAAGTAAAACAATCATTTGATCTCGGTTAAAGGTAGGGAATCCCATTTGCATGCCTTAAATGAAGAGTTGTATAAATACAGTGGTATGTTGAAGAGAGTATCATTTTAGAAACTCCCATAAAGTATTGAAAGTGGAAGGTAACATTTAGTACATTTTTATTGACCGTTAGATTTTGAATTGAATTTTTTCGGGGCTCGCCGTAAATTCCAGTACATTACTAGACTACCTTTGCAGACCCATGCACTGCATGTGTGTCCATCATCTATATTTTGTGAAGAAAGTTCATCAAAACTTACAAACATTTCTATATACATTCTTGCCACACACTCTATAATTTATTACATCAGCTCTTATACTTTTAGATTTGTGTTTATAGATAAAAAAATACAGAAGACTGCAACAAAAAGGCTTAAGTGTGGCTGACACACAGAACTACTGAATAGTTGAGTTTTGTGCATTATTCAAATTGTAGATAACTGTTGACTTCCAAATTTCTCAGCAGTGGCCTAAACAAGTCCCCTGAGGTTCATATTTAACCCGTTGAGGACGGACTGATTTTGCTACAACACGCATTTCCCATAGACACCTGCCCGAGTATACTCGGGACTCGTCCTCAACGGGTTAATGTTTTGCTGCATTTTGGGAGGTCTGTAAAAGGTATCCCCTACCTTTAAAGTATTGAAAAATCAAATTTCTGTTACAGTGACAGTTATCATATGACATTCTTTGAAACTGCTTTGCAAACCATGATTATCTATCAATCTATTCCCCTGTCTGTGAGTAGAATTAGAGATGATAGTGAGATAGATAGATAGATAGATACGTAGATGGACATACAAATGTAGAAGTAGATGGGAAGAGATACGAAGGTAGGTAGGTATATAGCGAAAGAGAATGAGGGAGAAAATAGAAAACATATTCAAAGTAGATAGACTGATGTACATTATTTGATCAGAGGGGACTATTAGCTTGCAGAATGTAGAAACCAGTTATCTAAGAGGAAGTTACTCCTGCAAAAGAGACATGTAATTTTCACAGTTGGAGGAAGTTAAAATTTTAGGTCAGGAAAAAAAAAATGCAGGAAATGGGACAAGTGGGAAGGCTATTTACCTGTCCCCCGCAAGGCTCTCTGATGCACATAGACTACAAATGTATGTACAGGAAAAAAAAAAAAAATCAGGATCTTGTGGGGGATAAGGGGTTATAGTGACCTTTTGAAGGTCAGTGAAAATCAACTTTTATATAGAGTATGTTCCATTCAGTGAGCATTTTGTGACACAGCATTCTGTGTTGCGAGACAGTATGGTATACATGATCACTCTTGTAGAATTTAATGTTGTTTCATGACCTAATAGTTTAGTAAATGTGTTTTGAGCTTGTCTCACAACCAATCAGAAATAAGTATTCAGGACTGTGGTTTGTTTTGATGCCATGATTTCTTGATAATATTTTTTCTTCAAGCAGAGGTTAGCTTCCAGGAAATCATATTAAAAGCCTTTCCCCCACCCCACTGCATTACCTTAGCTTGCCAAGTTACTCCTCAGTTATTCAGTATCATTTTCACTCCCTTGCCCCTAACCTGTTGAGGACGAGTCCCGAGTGTACTCGGGCAAGTGTCTTTAGATGGGAAATGCGTGTTGTAGCAAAATCAGCCCATCCTCAATGGGTTAAAATGAACACCCAAACAAAACAAAGCAACTGACCTCACAACAACAACGTTAATTGAAATGAGACATGGGTCAAATCAGGTGAAACAAAGTAGCATTTCCATATGAAGGTAATTGCAATGTGATTGAAGTTTAAAAGGTGACTAGGCTTGGAGAGAACTGATTCCTTGTACTCATTGATCCCTGGTTTGGGGCCCACTCTCATCAACATGGGAAAGCGCTGACCTGGGAAAGTAGAAACACAGAATCACTTTTTTTTTTTTTTTTGTCGGTCTGCCCGGTTGGCAGATATTGAAAGTTGGACTGACATTCACTGGCAGGAAGGTGCACGTAAGAGGCATGTTTGTAAAATGTAGTGCTGCGTTGGCAACATAGTTTGCCTTATTACATCACATGACAGATTGATCACATGCTGCACGTGTTTAGTCGCATGATCATTCGACTCGAAATTCAGCTAAAAAAGAATCAATTTTCATTGTATTATATGTGTTTGTTTCTTTTCTTTTATCTTTAAATGTTGTGGAAGGGACGCAACTTCTGTTCTTACAACAGCAGTTTGGAAAGTTTTTTCGAAGGTTGGGTGGTGTTTGACCCTGTTTTTCCTCCTCAGTTCCTGTTGACTACTAAATACCTCAAATACATGTTGTACATGTACCATATGTAGCCCTGTGAAAATGTGAAGAGATTAACTATTTATGCACCACAGTGCAAACCTCTGCGTGCCACATTATTCTGAGACTGAAATGCAAGCTTGCTTTCAGATAACATTCTGTTTCTCGAATCTATGTAACTTTTTATCAGTATTGTTATGCTGGACATGCAGTGAGCAAAGTTGTAATGAAAAGAAAATTCAATATTTCACTATGATGTAAATTTTATGACATATTATGAATATATATATTTTTTCAAATGACCAGTAGCTATTATTATTGTTCAGGCATGGCTTTTGCAAACAATGCGATGACAGAAAGTTGGAATTTACCCAAAAATCCAATGCAGAACATTGCTTGACATTTAATCACCATACAATGCAAGCTACTTGCAGGAGGAACAGAATCACGAGCAAAGCTTTGATTATACTGTTTAATTTGGTAATTTATCCATCAGTTTGGGCAGGTTCATGCATTTGAGCAAAATATGTGAAAGTTGGGTGTGCAAATGTGGCACATAAAGAGTTTGAATGAGAACAGAAATGAACTGAATGAAGAGTGGTCTTGCACACGACTGTTTTCTTCTTACAATCACAGCAGTGTGATATGTACAGTTTCTATCTTTCCTTTTTATTCACAAACTTCTTCTGAGAAACTATGAAGTGATGTATCAACAATGATAAGTTCTTTTAAAACTGAGCACGAAACAGGTACAATGTCACGTCGTTCCCTTTGTGTGTTAAAGTGAAGACATTTTACAGTGTTATCTTTGAATTGCCACTCATTTCCAAATATGTGTTCAGGAGAACATATGAATTACCTTTATTAGCATCATATCTTTCATTCAAAATGAGAGCTTTTTTGAAATATTATTATAACTGAAGGAGATGAAACATGAAGCAGATGCAAAGTTTATCTCCAGTGTAATTTTCTATGCACTTGTTCATGGTAAATACCGATGATACATTTTGCTCCAATTGGTGAGATATTAAATCCTCCACCCCCTAAAAAAAAAACTTTAAAAGATACCCATTGACTTGCTTTATAGAGAGGTTAGTGATGGCAATGGCATACTGGCACAGCATTCTGTAGTACCGTGATCCACTTTCTCTCATTGTGTTTCAGTATTTCATCCCAGTATATTATTTAACTTGAATAATGACAGTCAATCGAGGAGTCAGTCAACTTCCATATGCCTGGTTACATTATATCATTGTGAGACAGTTTGCTATCATATTGTTTTCAAGTGTGCTTTTACAATCACTACTCTCTGGTCCGTCTCTTTTTTTTTTTCCAAGTCTGAGCCACTATTGTGTTAGGACCTTGATAGCAAGAGGAAGTTTCCTTATCGGGGACATGGGTGGGTGGTGTAACTGACTTCGGTAATGGTGTTGCCCGTTTGGCTAATCAACGCGTACGTACTGATCAAATTCATGTTTCCTTTTAAATCTTTCAAATTGATATCTCTCGCTTGTTCCCCTCCACAGACCCTGAAGTTGAACAATTCATCCCTCCGGATGACCACAGCTGGACAGGTCAACAATCTCATGACGAACGATGTCAATCGATTCGATCAGGTGACCTACAACTTTTCCTACCTCCACAGGGCTTGACACTAACTTCTTTGTCTGGCAGCCCGTTCGGGCCATTAAAATCTTTAAATCTGAAATTTTGTGGGGCTGGACCCCTTCAAAAAAAAAATGCAGTGCCACAAAAGAAAAGCAAAAGTAACAGACCATTTTGAATCTTAGTAGCCCTTGAATTGAGCCACCGAAAGGTAAATTTGGTGGCCTGACATCAATATTTAGTGACCCCAGGCCATCATTAATGTTGAGCCATGCTCTATAGTGATGCTTTTTTCATGGCCAGCCCATGCATCTTTATCAGTTGCGTTTTTTGGTGATATCACTGCTTTATCAATCCTAGGTGCTGCTTTTTCCTCCCACAAAATTTCATTTTCCTGGCATAATTACAGACCACGGTCCCGTTTTATCAAAAGATAAAATCGACTTTAAGTTTCCTTACCACACAGGTTGCCAAAGACTTACAGTTGAAATCAACTATATAATTAATTTTAACTCTTCATAAAACGGGGCCCAGATAACTTAACCTCTTTCAGCAAGCAGGGGGAATAATATTACCCTAAACAGGGTACTTACATAAGTCAAAGGAATGTGTACTTTTCTTTAAAAATAAATTTTTATGGAATTCTCTTTACATCTTCTTTATATTGTTGTCCTACCATGATATCATGAACTGTTGTAGTCTCCTCATCCAGCAGTGGCAGCACTAAAACTTTGAAAATTTATTACTTTTGAACAGATGGTAGAATTTTTCTCAAACTTCACTGATGTGTTGTGCTAATATTGCTGCATTCAGTCAATCCACGGGTGTATTTGGTATATTCAGAAAAACTTGCTCTTAAATATGGAAAGCAAAATGAAATCCAAATTATGAGAACAAAGAAGAAGGAACAATTAAAAAAACAAAAAACAAACAACTCTTCGTTGAAAGATAAAATGTTACCACTTATGTAATTGTGTGCTGATTAAAAAAGAGAGAGAGAGAGAGAGAAGAAAAAGAAAACACTATTCTGTCCATCAATAGCGAAGATTGCGATTTACAACTGTATATAAATGTTATAAATGTGGTATGATGTCTCGTCCTTGGTATGCACAGCTTTACGTCTTCTTACACTACCTGTGGCTGGGACCGGTCCAGGCGGGCATGGTCCTCTGGCTACTCTGGCTGGAAATTGGCTACCGGAGTCTGCCGGGCTACGCCATCATGATCGTCCTCATCCCCATCAACGTGGCTCTAGGGAAGCTCTTCACCCAGCTCAGGTACGTGGTGCTCTCGCTCTTTCAATTCATGGAGGAAGAAGAATTTAACAGATATTGAGGGTTTAGAGGTAAATGCCAGCCAACTAGTGACAGTTTTGTCAAAATGAAAATAGAGGGTAGAAAGAAGGAAATGTTAGAGGAGAAACATTTTGTGTATCTTAGTTTGTTTGTTTGTTTGTTTTTCATCATTGCAAAATCAGTCAGCTGCCTAAAGTTACAGGATGATAGTCAAATGGAATTGGTAGGTTTTGGAAAGCTGTTATTACAACAATCAATTTTGTATTTGTATAAAACTAAAAATATTATTACAATATACTAGAATGCATGCAAAAAAAAGTAAAAAAAAAAAAAAAAAGGAAAACAAAAAAGGTTAAAGAAGGTGGAAAGAAAGATAGTGTAGGAGGAAAATTCAAAGGTGAGAAAAACTTAGGGTAGGTAAATTCAAACCAGTTAAACAAGTTAAACATTCAAATAAAAAGAAATAAGAAGAACACAGAAACATTGTAGATCATCCTGGTTCACTCTACACAATGCATGCAGCTGCCAAACAGTGTGCAAAACTCAAACTCTATGGTGAGGATTTTTCTCCATGCTGCAACATTCATGAAATATTAGCTCTTTGGTAAGGAAGTGGAGGATGAAGTCAATTTAGACCAGCCTCGTCATCTGTTAGTGGAAGGTCGCCCCTACAACCAGGATTTGACTCCTCGACAGACGTAGGAAGTGCCATCGATTATGCAAACAAGCAACAACATCCTTGAACGCGCTTGGTAGTGCATACATCCAGTAACTGAGTAGTAGAGATTAAGTTGTTAACTTTGTCAAGGATGTAGTGCACACTGCCTAGAACTCATTGACACAGAGAGAGAAAAGAGAAGAGAGGGGTGGGGGGGGGGGGGGGGACGGGGGAGATGGAGAGAGGGGGTGGGGTTGGGAGAGAAGAAGGGTTTTAACTCTTTATGTGCCACGTTCACACGTCCGGCTCAGTCGATGGTGTGCCAACTTCGCATATTCTGCTCAACAAACAAAGCCGCCAAAACCGATCGATAAATCGCTAATCCCGTGGTACAATCAAAGCGTTTCTCGTGCTCTTGTTCCTCTCACATACAGCTTGCATTCTATGTGGTAATTGACTATCAAGCAGAGTTCCCAACTAGATTTGCGTGTACATTCTAAGTTTCTGTCACTATTTTATGTGCAAAGTCATGCCTTTACAGTAATGTAGCAACTGGTAATTCAAAAGAAAAATTGGAAATAGAACTGATATGCATTGTTTATGGAAGAAAAGTTTGGCATTCCTCTTTAACTTTGCTCACTATTATGTCCAGCTTAACAGACATTTGTAGAAGTTATACAACTTGGAACAGAATTCTTTCTCAAAGAATGACTACCTTCGTGTCTCAGAATAACGTGGCACACAGGGGGTTTCCACCATGGCTCATAAAGAGTTAATGAAGATTATATTTCTGTGTGTGGAAAGACTTCAAATGAAGGGAAATAGACGTGTATGCATGCGTGCGTGTGTGTGTGTGTGTGCATGTGTTTGTGTGTCTGTGTGGAGAGAGCAAGGATTAAGATTCTAAATCTCTTAATCTGCATAGCAGTGGATCCTTTGTGCATGTGTGTGTGTGTGTGTATGATCAGTAGTGTATCTGTGTGTGCCTATACATGTGTGGCGAAAGAGCAATATTTGTTTGTCATTTATTGTGTGTGTGTGTGTGTGTGTGTGTGTAGCCTGGAAGTATATAATTGTGCATTAACATGTATCTGGACGGTATGTGATTGTGCAGTTGTGTGTGTTCTGGTCTGTGTGTGTGTGTGTGTGTGTGTGTGTGTGTATGCTATTTATTGAGAAATAAGAGACATAGCCTGTACTAATGTGTGTTTTCTGAAAAGGCGGGGCAATGTGTAAATTTCCTTGAAATCAGGATATATGACCTTTGAGTCATAAATACCATCCAGAGTGGGGTTCTACCATGATAAGGTTGGGAGTCATGGTCAAATAAAGATGTTTGTTTGCTCAGTGACTGATCACATTAACATAAATACCTGTTTTCACAGTTATAGAAGGAAGATTAATTCCTAGGAATTTCCTGGTATGGGTTGATGATTAAATAGTTCATTTACTGTCAAGCAGATATGAAACTGTCTAGACACACCCATTTCATCCAAAGTCTGAGATAATGTTGTGTACATGGTATGCAACCTCATTGTTATATTGGGGGGGGGGGGGGGGGTAGAAAGTAACTCAAAGGTTAAAGGCTATAGTGCATTTATAGAGCTTGAACTGCTTTTATTCTTCCTCTATCCCCTTGAAGGGAATTGGCATTCTCAACCCGCTCAAAAACAATGACAACTATTTACAGTTACCATGTGTACCTATTTATACAGTACACTCGGTATTTTGTAAAGTTGTGCAGACATTTTGATGATACATGTGATAATATGGAGGGACAAAAAAGTTATTCAACAATAAACGACCAAACGACTTCATTAGTCTAGTACTTCTTCATACAGTTTATGCGTTTGCATGTTAAAAGATGATGATGCCTTGGAATTAGTGAAAGACATGTTATTGCATTGGAGTATACGGTTTATTCAATTTGAAATCAAGAATGAACTGGAAGAGAAACATAAACATGATATTCTCTTTCTCTTTTGATTCCAGACGAAAGACGGCTGCGTTCACGGACCAGAGGGTGGCTGTAATGACCGAGGTTATCACGGCCATGCGTGTCATCAAGATGTATGCCTGGGAGAAGCCGTTTGGCGAACTGATCAAGAAGATCAGGAGGTAAGTTAATGGCCTTCTGCTCCCCCTTTTGTAAGCCTCTCTGTGCTGGGGACTTAAAATGGCTGGTTAGTACAATGTTATGGGAACTTGAGTGTCAAGTGGCACTAAAGGCACACAAAGGGTTACACCATAATGGGCTTGCTGACTCAGTTTGGAGGAATTACCGGCATGCTGATATACAAGCTTGGAAAGTTGTATGTCATCCCTGCTAGATCTTTACGCTCATCCAACTCCGGTTCTCTGATAATTCCAAGATTCACTACAATATGGGGCACACGTGCCTTTGGCCATGCTGCTCCCACCTTATGGAATAACTTACCTTCAGCCGTAAAAAATTGTTCTTCATCAGACTCCTTTAAAAGCAGTCTGAAAACTCACTTGTTTAAAGCCTTAATTTGACTACTCATTACATGTACTTGATATTTGTATGTCCTTTATCTCCTTCACTTTCTCTTCCTTCCGCGCCTAGAGCACTCTGCAGAGTGGATTTGGCGCTATATAAATCATATCAATTATTATTATTATTATTATTATATGTAGCTTTAATGTGCCTTGGAACTTCCAAGGATTAATCATCTGTGTGCCTGTGCAGAAACCCCCCCTGACAAGTCTATTTCATACCACCATACCACACATCAACAGTCCCACGTAATGCCAAAATAAAAGAGTGGCAACACATTTATATCCCTGTTAATGGACAGTCTGTTTGGTGATTCTTTTGCCAACTGATGAAGAAATGAAGCCAGTGTATTTTAAGTACTGTGAAACCTGAAATATTCAGGGCATGAAATGTTCGCAAATTGGAGCCGGCGTTTTTTTTTTTTTTGCAGCATGAAATTTTCGCAAATTGCCACTGACATTGATTTCATGAAAGTGATAGACAAGAACTTTCATATGCATTTTAATTTTGCAAATCTTGGCTTCTCTTGAAATTCAAGAAAATTTCATGCACTCGAAAATTACTGGTTTTACAGAAACTTTTCAGGAATCACAGCTGATAGATTGCTCTCCAGTTTCTCCCAAGGATCGTATCCATGCATGTAAATATTGAAGAAGAATAGAGATAATCATTCAGTAATAGTTTAATACAAATTTGCATGGCACATCTCAATGTTGTTTGTCATAACAAGTAAAGATAAAAAAGAAGGCAGCAGTAATAAATTCATAAGTGCAGCAACTTTGTTCGATGTGACATGTTTTTGACTATGTCAGTCTAGTTATGAAATTGAAACTTTTTTTTTCTATGTCTTTAGCAATGAAGTTAAGAAGATAATCAACGCGTCCTACCCGCTGGCCTTCAATGTGACCCTCGGCCTCTTTGGCAACCGCCTTCTTGATGTTGGCATGGTGATCTTCTACGCCCTGACGGTGGACACGATCAGGACGGCCAGTATCTTTGCCATTGTCAGCTACTGCAACTCCCTGCGCGTCTCCTTCATGAGGATGTTCCCGCGGTCCATCCAGTTCCGCTCCGAGTGCCTGGTTTCCCTCGGTCGCATTGAGGTATTGGGACAAAGTAACAACAGCAAAAGATACTTATGCCAAGCATGTGGCACGTTGCATATGAGGAATATGGCTGAAATGTATGTGGCAAATGTTTGTACCACCATCATCAGGGATGCTGTAGGTATTAATGATGTCTCTGGGTTGTCCATCCATCTGTCCAGCCCAGATCTTGTTTTTGCAAGTAGTAGTAGTAGTAGTAGTAGTAGAAGTAGTAGTAGTAGTAGTAGTAGTAGTAGTAGTAGTAGTAGTAGTAGTAGTAGTAGTAGTAGTAGTAGTAGTAGTAGTAGTAGTAGTAGTAGTAGTAGTAGTAGTAGTAGTAGTAGTAGTAGTAGTTGTAAATGTTGTTGTTGATGGTGGCGGTGTTACTGGTGCTGTTGGTGTTGGTGTTGTTGTTGTTAGTTGTTGTTTAGTTGATTATAGTTCATTTAGTCCACCAATTCAGTAATTATGCAGTAAGTGCATACTATTTGTCACTTACTAGTTGTTGGAGTTCAAAGTAGCATGATAGAATTAATCTTCCTTCTTCTAGGAACATTAGAACATGATATTATTGGATAATGTTGATTTTTGTAGATATTTTTTTTCCCCCCATTGTCCATATCTTTTCTTGATTCTGAAAGTGCACATACATTATATAAAGTTAGCCATTTCTTGTGTAACCCCACCAAAATTTGGGTTACTAAGATTTCTCCAGAATGTCGTCAGACTAGATTCCTACTTCCTTGGAAAACCCATGGTCACTGTTATTACTACCCCCTCCATTCATCCCTCCTCTGACGTCCATACCCCACCTGTTTTCCAACAACCCCTCGACCAGTGTACTAGTAACCCCCAAGATTAGTCTTAAGATTCCCCCTCCAGCCTCTGACCCCAGTAGCCAATGTCCAATGGTAAGCCTGTGTGTATTGAGACTGGTCAAGCCCTGTGAAATGCCCCTGCTGGTGTTAGACTATGTAGGTGTAATAAAACTCAAGGTGAGAGCAAGCTAGCCAGTCTAGGGATATTGTTTTAAGCACCCCTCCCTTGTTGGTGTGTAGGCACATCAAGAGAAACGAGAGAACCATGTCTCAGAAGAGGAAGGTCATTCTCGCTAGGACAAAGTAGTAGTTGCTTTGGGATTTAGGGATACTGTCCTACCATGGGCAAAGCCTATACAGAGTGGACTGGTTCTAACTGTAGACCAATATTTTCTGTGACAATGACGTAGAGTGCACGTCTACCCCAAATTCTGTCCTCTCTTATTCCTTTCCCTTCCCATTTCTCTGCCCCCCCCCCCCCCCATTTCCAATTAACTGTTTAGGCTCTGCGTGTGCCTTAAAGCAGAGTAACTCCACACATTACTACATTTACTTTGCTCGTGTTACATTTTATATTACAGATATTGTTGTGCTATATATTATCAATGGCTGTAAGGGTATGACTGTTTGCAAGATTATTATTTGATATGTCATGTGTTCAGAACATAGTGTGATCCACACACTTCAGCATAAGAGATATGAGCGTGCATTGGTTATGCTTAATACATCGTTAATGCAAATGAGATGTATGTATCTGCATTCTAATTGAGTGCTTATATGATTCTGGTATATGATTTGTCTAGTATGTTAACTAGATCAGTGTTTGCATGAGTATAAACAATGTGTTATATAGCTATGCTGGTTAGGCAGCAGCTCTAGTGACCAAGGTCACAGGAGTGCAACTTTAAAGCCCTGTAGCTAGAAGGCTTGAGAGTGACTGGAAAGCCTGTCGTTACTGCCCTTGGTCAATGTTAAGACTTTGTCTGGCCAAGTGGATGGTCAGTACGTCAGTAATGTTCCTGGAAGTCAAGGGGAATGAGTGACCTCTAGCCAATGAGGCAGACTTTGAATGATGTCATAGGAACATGAACCAATGATATTTCTGCTGGTCAGTTAACTTCCTGGAAGTTTCTGATTTTCTCGAGAAAGTTTGTAATATTAACATTTTACATAGAGACAGAAAAGTATAAAAGCCCATAGCTTTGGAGCAAATAGGCATATCTGCTTCCTGCCAGCGCTTTGAGGCCTGCACCCACTTTGCTTGTTACATCGACTGTGTGATTCAGAAAGTTTTCTCACACATTTATCTGCCGAGAGATTACCACAAAATAACTGGTAAACCCTCATAAGCATCAGCTGTATTGTTATATACAAGTTTTATGTGCCTGTGATACAACTGGTTGTGGCACGTACATCCACTGACTGCCGTGTGGAGCAACTTGTAGTGAAAACGAGTGTTGGCTCTTTTGACTAGGTAAGTCATTGTATTTTTCATAATGTGTATTGCATTGCAGAGTGTTTGTTAATTAAGAACTCTAAACAATAGATTTGGAGATTGCGTATTGAGAGACTCTGATATCATGTATATAAATTCCGAAGCTAGTACATGTTATGCTAAATGTACTTATGATCGATGATTGATGCTTGTATATTATTTGAAGATATATTGCAATGTACTTCAAGGTATTTGCGCTTTGAATGTTTTGTGAATGGGCATGATTATGCATACACTGAAGTTCATTAACAGGCAGACAAAATTGGGAAGCTGACTTGGAATTAGAAGTCAGATGTTTGCATACATGCATATTGAAATGCCTTGTAGACCCTCACACTCAGAGAAAGTGAGGCTATGCTCGTAAACATTGAGGTCTACAATGAGTACCCCCCCCCCCCCAAATCTGGATTGACAGATTTATGTCCACTGACCGTTCCCTGTGAGTGGCGGAGGTCACTGCACTATTGAAATGTGGAATGTGAAACTCTAGAGGGGAGGACTAGCAACTAGATGTGAAGAACCTTGCAAAGAACTAAATGTGAGGAATAGCTGTGCGCTTGTGAATATATGAATGGAGATATTCATGCTCTTTTTAATGTATACATGTTAACTGTACATGCGTGGTGAAGTGTACAACTGCTCAGTGTAATTATTGTGTGCGTGGAGCACTATTTCCACTCAAATTGTGAGATTTGAATTGGAGTCACAAATGTTAAATGATGACCCAAGATGAAGCAACTATACTGCCAGTTGATCAGATAGATCAAAGCTTTATTTGTGGCAGCAGTGTTGCATATAATTCAGAACGTTGAAATGTTAAACTGAAGTTTGAGAAGCTACATTGACCGTATAAGCACTTATGTGTCAAAATGGATTGACAAACAGTTGAATGTATACGATTGCGATGTGTAATGTCTACTGCGCTCATATAGGTTTATGAGGCAAGTATGTAAAGACAATACATCAGATCAGATTTTGGAGTGGACTTCCATACTCCTGAAGAAATATTATTGATCAGATAGACACAATATTAGGAAAGTCCTGTGTCTTATAAACTCTTTTGACTAGATACATATTTGGACGAGAGCTTTGGCCAGCCTTTGCCTGGTTCAGCGTGACTGACGGCTACTGAGCATTGCATCAGCTACCGTGTACGATTGGTTTGCGACTACTCTGGGCTCGTCGACAGGATAACCGGCGAGAGAGACAAAGAGACAGCAACGAGTCGAAATATCGTCATACACTGGCAAATATTTAATTATGCTAATGTGGCAAAGGTCACAATTGAGTCTGTGAACATATTGAATTGAATGATGTACTTTGTTGAACGACAAACAAGCTAATAAAGTTTGTCATTGGATTATTTTGTCAAAACTTAATCCCAGGTGTGATATTCTTTATTTATGTAACCCGAATGAGATGTAACCCCACCAAAATTTGGGTTACTAAGATTTCTCCAGAATGTCGTCAGACTAGATTCCTACTTCCTTGGAAAACCCATGGTCACTGTTATTACTACCCCCTCCATTCATCCCTCCTCTGACGTCCATACCCCACCTGTTTTCCAACAACCCCTCGACCAGTGTACTAGTAACCCCCAAGATTAGTCTTAAGATTCCCCCTCCAGCCTCTGACCCCAGTAGCCAATGTCCAATGGTAAGCCTGTGTGTATTGAGACTGGTCAAGCCCTGTGAAATGCCCCTGCTGGTGTTAGACTATGTAGGTGTAATAAAACTCAAGGTGAGAGCAAGCTAGCCAGTCTAGGGATATTGTTTTAAGCACCCCTCCCTTGTTGGTGTGTAGGCACATCAAGAGAAACGAGAGAACCATGTCTCAGAAGAGGAAGGTCATTCTCGCTAGGACAAAGTAGTAGTTGCTTTGGGATTTAGGGATACTGTCCTACCATGGGCAAAGCCTATACAGAGTGGACTGGTTCTAACTGTAGACCAATATTTTCTGTGACAATGACGTAGAGTGCACGTCTACCCCAAATTCTGTCCTCTCTTATTCCTTTCCCTTCCCATTTCTCTGCCCCCCCCCCCATTTCCAATTAACTGTTTAGGCTCTGCGTGTGCCTTAAAGCAGAGTAACTCCACACATTACTACATTTACTTTGCTCGTGTTACATTTTATATTACAGATATTGTTGTGCTATATATTATCAATGGCTGTAAGGGTATGACTGTTTGCAAGATTATTATTTGATATGTCATGTGTTCAGAACATAGTGTGATCCACACACTTCAGCATAAGAGATATGAGCGTGCATTGGTTATGCTTAATACATCGTTAATGCAAATGAGATGTATGTATCTGCATTCTAATTGAGTGCTTATATGATTCTGGTATATGATTTGTCTAGTATGTTAACTAGATCAGTGTTTGCATGAGTATAAACAATGTGTTATATAGCTATGCTGGTTAGGCAGCAGCTCTAGTGACCAAGGTCACAGGAGTGCAACTTTAAAGCCCTGTAGCTAGAAGGCTTGAGAGTGACTGGAAAGCCTGTCGTTACTGCCCTTGGTCAATGTTAAGACTTTGTCTGGCCAAGTGGATGGTCAGTACGTCAGTAATGTTCCTGGAAGTCAAGGGGAATGAGTGACCTCTAGCCAATGAGGCAGACTTTGAATGATGTCATAGGAACATGAACCAATGATATTTCTGCTGGTCAGTTAACTTCCTGGAAGTTTCTGATTTTCTCGAGAAAGTTTGTAATATTAACATTTTACATAGAGACAGAAAAGTATAAAAGCCCATAGCTTTGGAGCAAATAGGCATATCTGCTTCCTGCCAGCGCTTTGAGGCCTGCACCCACTTTGCTTGTTACATCGACTGTGTGATTCAGAAAGTTTTCTCACACATTTATCTGCCGAGAGATTACCACAAAATAACTGGTAAACCCTCATAAGCATCAGCTGTATTGTTATATACAAGTTTTATGTGCCTGTGATACAACTGGTTGTGGCACGTACATCCACTGACTGCCGTGTGGAGCAACTTGTAGTGAAAACGAGTGTTGGCTCTTTTGACTAGGTAAGTCATTGTATTTTTCATAATGTGTATTGCATTGCAGAGTGTTTGTTAATTAAGAACTCTAAACAATAGATTTGGAGATTGCGTATTGAGAGACTCTGATATCATGTATATAAATTCCGAAGCTAGTACATGTTATGCTAAATGTACTTATGATCGATGATTGATGCTTGTATATTATTTGAAGATATATTGCAATGTACTTCAAGGTATTTGCGCTTTGAATGTTTTGTGAATGGGCATGATTATGCATACACTGAAGTTCATTAACAGGCAGACAAAATTGGGAAGCTGACTTGGAATTAGAAGTCAGATGTTTGCATACATGCATATTGAAATGCCTTGTAGACCCTCACACTCAGAGAAAGTGAGGCTATGCTCGTAAACATTGAGGTCTACAATGAGTACCCCCCCCCCCCAAATCTGGATTGACAGATTTATGTCCACTGACCGTTCCCTGTGAGTGGCGGAGGTCACTGCACTATTGAAATGTGGAATGTGAAACTCTAGAGGGGAGGACTAGCAACTAGATGTGAAGAACCTTGCAAAGAACTAAATGTGAGGAATAGCTGTGCGCTTGTGAATATATGAATGGAGATATTCATGCTCTTTTTAATGTATACATGTTAACTGTACATGCGTGGTGAAGTGTACAACTGCTCAGTGTAATTATTGTGTGCGTGGAGCACTATTTCCACTCAAATTGTGAGATTTGAATTGGAGTCACAAATGTTAAATGATGACCCAAGATGAAGCAACTATACTGCCAGTTGATCAGATAGATCAAAGCTTTATTTGTGGCAGCAGTGTTGCATATAATTCAGAACGTTGAAATGTTAAACTGAAGTTTGAGAAGCTACATTGACCGTATAAGCACTTATGTGTCAAAATGGATTGACAAACAGTTGAATGTATACGATTGCGATGTGTAATGTCTACTGCGCTCATATAGGTTTATGAGGCAAGTATGTAAAGACAATACATCAGATCAGATTTTGGAGTGGACTTCCATACTCCTGAAGAAATATTATTGATCAGATAGACACAATATTAGGAAAGTCCTGTGTCTTATAAACTCTTTTGACTAGATACATATTTGGACGAGAGCTTTGGCCAGCCTTTGCCTGGTTCAGCGTGACTGACGGCTACTGAGCATTGCATCAGCTACCGTGTACGATTGGTTTGCGACTACTCTGGGCTCGTCGACAGGATAACCGGCGAGAGAGACAAAGAGACAGCAACGAGTCGAAATATCGTCATACACTGGCAAATATTTAATTATGCTAATGTGGCAAAGGTCACAATTGAGTCTGTGAACATATTGAATTGAATGATGTACTTTGTTGAACGACAAACAAGCTAATAAAGTTTGTCATTGGATTATTTTGTCAAAACTTAATCCCAGGTGTGATATTCTTTATTTATGAACTCGGGAGTGTAACATTCGGGTTACATAAATTGGGGGCTTGTCCGGGAGTCGATTGTTTTCTTAATTGATAATTGGATTTGTTTGGTAACGCGTATTACCGAAATTGAGTCTTGATTATTATTGTCCATTGTTACTATTACATTCACCATTTTTTGTATTGTATCAAAGAGCCAACACTCGTGTGCAGGAAACAAAGCGATGGCAGGTAAAAGTTTGAAGCAGATTGGTCAGGATTGGTGCAAGAAGGAGGAGATTAGAGTAGAGAATGCCCTCCTACTTGCAACAGGTGTAAAGACAGTGCCAACAGAAGTGTTTGCACTGGCACTGTCAGAGTTATATCCCACATTACTTGAGGTTTTAAGGCGGGATGATCCCGATACAGGGGAAACATTGCTCCTGTGTGAATTCGAAGATACAGTTGCTCTGTTAGGATTACAGGCACAGATTGTCATTCCAGTAGATGGGGACACTATGTGCAGAGTAGTGCGGTTGGACGGTTTGGGACCAGTCAGAGGAAACAGGGTCAGTGTCAAGGACCTGAGGGAGAGAGGTTTAGTTAGGGAATGGAGAAAAGCAGGGCGTAGAGCTCAGGAAGTCCAGTCTCAAGACATTCCCATCACTAACAACCTTCCACCCCCTTCCCCTGGTAGCAGTGAACCATCCATGTCCTTCCCTGATCGAGACATCCCAATTTTAGCAGCTTCACTAGCACGGTGTGGGCTGACCACAGGGTATCGGAAACTGCGATGCTTCTCCGGTGCAAAGACAGCAGCGCGTGATGAGGATAGCTACCCCATCTGGATAGAGCACGTTGAGAGCCAGATGGAGGAGTGGCAGACTCTGGATGATGCTGAGCGGCGCAAGCGCATTCGTGAGTCATTGCGTCCGCCTGCGTCGAGCATTATTACAGACCTTAGGCGCGAGAACTCCCAGGCCTGCTCTGCAGACTACCTCAGGGCTCTGGATCTGGCTTTTGGCGATACTGACACGGATGATGAACTGTTTGTCAGATTTCATCAGACAGTCCAGGCTGAAGGTGAGTCTCCCTCTGAGTATCTTTCTCGCTTACAGGAAGTCATGCGCCATGTGGTTAGGCGAGGAGTTGTCAAGCCACATGACGCCAATAAGGTGAGACTCCGACAATTCATCAGGGGCATTCTCTACCATGAAATGCTCCTGGTGAACCTACAGCTCAGAGAACGCCTGGAGAAACCACCGTCCTTCCTGGAACTCCTGTCTTCGGTGAGGAAGCAGGAAGAAGAGGAGAGGGTGAAGAAATCGTTGTCTGCCTCAAGACCCCCCGTCAGCACGAAACCCAAACAGGCTGCCCACCGTAAGGTAGAGCCCTCTATTCTGCCACCCCAACCAGCCCCTCAACCTCAAGTCCTTCCCCCACCAGCACCCCAACCCACCAAAAATCCCCCCAAACCTCAGTCTTCCCAGCAGAGTAATACTGGTGTTGTTTGCTTCAAGTGTGGAGAGGAGGGCCACATCAGTAGAAATTGTCAAAATTCTGTTCCCCCTGACGTACTGAGTAAAAGACTTGTCAACTACATCCTTGGCAGCCAGGGAAACGAGAAAGGGCGCCTGGGAAGGGGAAACCAGGGGCCCCAAAATTAAATTCTCCCCCACTTGTTTCTAAAGCTGAGGTTTCCAAGAACGATGTTCCTGAAGGTTTAGTAGGAGATGCTATCAACCCAAAATGCTGGATAGATGGAAAGGAGACAAAATGCCTTCTTGATAGTGGGTCTCAAGTCACTCTTATACACAAGAGCCTTTTCGACACACTAGATAGGGAATTGCATGAACTGAGTGACCTAGTCCTGTACCATGGAGGGGATGGGACTATGCCCTATCTGGGTTGGGCCTACGTTAACATAGGTTTTGAATGGTCATTTGCTGGCACAGGGACTGAGTTTAGTACATTGGCTCTTGTAGTACCAGACCCCCAGCGTCCCTGTGACCATAGAGTGATTATTGGCACGAATTCAGGACTTTTCAGGCACTGTTTTGAATCTTGTAGGAGGATGGCTGGAGCGCGCTTCGCCCAGTCATTGAAGATTAGTACTAAATGCAGGGATATCTATGCCAGCATATCAAAACAAGAGAAGTTGTCCCCAGATGGCAAATTGGGCACTGCTAGGACCAAGAAAGGACATAGCACTCAAATACCTCCCCACTCCAAATTGGTAATGACTGCCCAAATTAGGAATCCCCTGAAAGAAGAAACAACTGTTTTCTTAGAGTCTAATCCCCACAGCAAACTTCCAAGTGGGTTACACATAGCCCCAGGAGTACAAAAATTGTCAGGTGGTGCCATTGGAAAGGTAAGGGTGCTGGTGACCAACAGTAGCCCTGAGTCTATCACTGTCCCTGGCAACTGCCCAATAGTAGATGCCTATGTCCCCGACAAGTGTTTCCCTACCCCTAGTAGTTTTCCTACCCAGCCTCACAGTTACACCGAGGCAACCCATTCCCGAGTAAGTGCTAATGTAGGCGATAACTCCCCTTCCCCTCAAATTGATGTTAGTGAGCTGCCCATCAATTGGGGCCCGATTTCCTCGGAGTGGAAAGAAAGGCTGCTCAATCAGTGCAGGCAGAGGAGTGATGTGTTCTCCAGGCATGAATTTGACCTAGGCAGTACAGGCTATGCGGAGCATCAGATTCGTGTTAATGATGACACGCCATTCCGTGAGAGGTCTCGGAGGGTGCCTCCCTCTGATCTTAGGGACTTGCAGCAACATCTCCAACAGCTGTTGGAGAACAACATCATTAAGGAGTCTAAGAGTCCCTATGCCTCCCCAATTGTGCTGGTTCGGAAAAAGAATGGTACTTTAAGAATGTGCGTTGACTACCGCACACTCAATTCTCGTACCATCCCCGACCAGTACACAGTGCCCCTGATACAGGAGGCCATTGATTCCCTGAGTGGCAGTAAATGGTTTTCTGTTATCGACCTAAAGTCGGGATTCTACCAAATCCCGATGCGTGAAACTGACAAGGAGAAAACGGCCTTCACTTGCCCTTTGGGCTTTTACCAGTTTGAGCGTATGCCCCAAGGGGTGAAGGGAGCACCAGCAACCTTCCAAAGGCTGATGGAGAAGTGTATGTCAGGTCTGAACATGTTAGAGGTGCTGGTGTACATGGATGACCTGATAATCTTCTCCAAGACGCTGGAGGAAATGGAGGAGCGCCTGGCCAGGGTGCTGGATAGGCTGCAGCAATTTGGCTTGAAGGTATCACCAGAAAAATGCCAATTTTGCTGTCAGTCGGTTAGGTACCTTGGTCATGTAGTCTCCGAGGCTGGGGTACAGACAGATCCAGACAAAGTGGCCGATGTAAGGACCTGGCCCAGGCCACAGACAGTGAGGCATGTCAAGTCTTTCCTGGGATTTGCTGGCTATTACCGGCGATTCATAAAAGACTACGCCAAAATTTCCCGCCCTTTGAACGCGCTTACAAGCGGGTGCGTTTACCCCAGGAAGCGAGGCCGTCCGCCTCCAGAGAAATTTCCGAGCCCGGATGCCCGAAAGGCAAGTGACCCCCTTGGTGATGCTTGGACTGAGGAGTGTGAGAATGCTTTTCAGGCTTTGAAGCATTGTCTGGTCACAGCCCCAGTCTTAGCCTTCGCAGACCTGTCAAAGCCTTTTGTGCTCCATGTTGATGCCAGCCGTGATGGACTGGGTGGTGTCCTGTATCAAGATCATGAAGGTAAGCTTCGTCCAGTGGCATATGGAAGTCGGGGACTGTCCCACAGTGAGAAGAACTATCCAGCCCACAAGCTGGAATTTCTTGTTCTAAAGTGGGCAGTCACCGACAAATTCAGGGATTACTTGTATGCAGCAAAAGGTACACGGGTTATGACAGATAATAACCCACTAACATATGTCCTGACGTCGGCAAAACTCGATGCCACAGGACATAGATGGCTTGCTGCACTTTCCTGCTTTGATTTTTCCATCCATTATAAGCCAGGAAAGACGAACATAGAAGCAGATGCACTGTCACGGAAACCACATCCTCCCGGCCTCGACAAGGAGTTTGAGGCTCGCCAGCAGTGCAAGATTAGTGATCTGGAGGCAAGGCTGCATGAGACGTCAGACTCAGGTGAGAAAGTGTCCACAATCTCTGCCTTCTGTCAGACGCATTATGCTTCAGCCAACTCTCCACATACAAGCCAGCCATACGTTGAGACCCTGTGTGCCAGTGCAGAGTCTATCCCAGGTCTGTATGCAAAGGGCTCAGACCTGAATGTAGTAGACTGGGCACAGGCTCAAAAGGCAGATCCCCAACTGAAACTAGTCAGGGATTATGTTGAATGTGGGGAGAGGCCGCAGTCTTATACCGGCCTTTCAAGAGAGGCTGCCCTAATACTCCGCGAGTATGACAGGCTAGTTTTGTGCGGAGGAGTCCTCTACAGAACTTTCACCGATTCCTTAGGGAACCGCCATCACCAGTTAGTATTGCCTGCCCAGCGCCGTGTCGAGGCAATGAGGGGCATACACGACTGTGTTGGCCACCTTGGGATCGAGAAGTCCATAGCGTTGGCTAGAGACAGATTCTACTGGCCAAAGATGAGTGCTGACATCACGGAATGGGTCAAACATTGCCCTCGTTGCGTTGCAAGAAAGACTCCCCCAAAGGCAGCAGCCCCATTGGTGAGTATCCATACAACCAGCCCCCTGGAGCTGGTCTGCATGGACTTTCTCTCCCTTGAACCAGACCGTTCAAACAAGAAGTCTATCTTGGTAGTGACGGATCACTACACACGATACGCACAAGCCTTCCCCACGAAGGATCAGACTGCTGCCACTGTCGCCAAGGTCCTGTGGGAGAACTTCTTTGTACATTATGGTCTGCCCCAGCGCCTTCATTCTGATCAAGGTAGGGACTTTGAGAGCAGAGTGATCCATGAGCTGTCAAGGCTCCTTGGCATTAAAAAGTCAAGGACAACTCCTTACCACCCGCAGGGAGACCCTCAGCCTGAGCGTTTCAACAGGACACTGCTGGACATGCTGGGGACCCTGGAGGAGGAGAAGAAGGCAAACTGGAGCAAATATGTAAGTGCACTTGTACACGCTTACAATTGTTCAAAGAATGACAGCACTGGTTTCTCGCCTTATTTCCTCATGTTCGGCAGGGAGGCTAGGCTGCCTGTTGATCTGCGATTTGGCACTAGCCCTGACAACTTCACTGGGACTGACCACGTGAAGTACGTCAGTGGTTTGCGTGATCAGCTAACGCGGGCGTATAAACTTGCGTCAGCAGCATCAGACAAGTCTGCCAGTGCCAACAAGGTCCGCTATGATGCGAAAGTGCGAGCAAATGGCCTGAAACCTGGCGATCGCGTCCTAGTTAGGAATGTTGGACTGACAGGAAAACAGAAGCTAGCTGATAGATGGTATGCAAACCCCTATGTCATCACAAAGCAACTTAACCCTGATATGCCAGTTTATGAAGTTGCACCTGAAGACGGGGTTGGTAGGACACGCACCCTTCACCGCAACCTTCTCCTACCAATAGAATACTTGAATGGGGCCCTAGCCCATAACTCAGAGACCCAGAGACCAGGTAAGAAAAGGAGTCCAGCTGATCGGACTCGTTCCAAAAGGTCCATTGCCCCTCCGAGTGAGGAAGAGTCTGATAGTTCAGACTCAAGTGATGAAGAAATTACTCTGCTTTTCGATGTACGCAAGCACATTAACCGCCCACATTCAGGACTTAACGTAAATGCGCCAGAGTTTGTCCCCTCCCAACCTCCCAGTATTCCCTCTGAGACTACCAGCGAGACCTCTGAACAGGTCAACACAGCTGATGTGTTGAGTGACACAGGTGTTTCCGGCGGTTCCGTTTTATCCCCTGACCCCATTACTGAGGAGACATCAACCGATTCAGACTTAGAGAACCAGGCTGGCAGTGACATCAGCATAGATGTCACAGTTACATCTAGTTCTGGTAGAGTAACACCAGATGATGCAGTCCCCGATTTGAGAGGGGAGAGCATGGAAGAAGAAAGTAGACACACTAGCCCTTTACCCCCAGACACAGAGTCCAGAGGTAACACCCCTCATCCTCCAGCAGAACCTGAAGCTGAGCAGGTGCAAAATGCAAAGCAAGCAATCGATTCAGAGCCTGCCCCGCAATCCATCAGGCGCTCGACTCGCTCTTCAAGGCCGCCGCTACGCATGCAGTACGATACCCTTGGTGAACCCTCTCGTGCTAGGCAGGCAACTTCATCAGGATTTTTTGCTGACCTTAAGCGTAAGATCTTTGGCTTTGATTAATCTAAGGTTCACAGGAGTGAACCCTGGTTTGAAAGGGGAGGATGTAACCCCACCAAAATTTGGGTTACTAAGATTTCTCCAGAATGTCGTCAGACTAGATTCCTACTTCCTTGGAAAACCCATGGTCACTGTTATTACTACCCCCTCCATTCATCCCTCCTCTGACGTCCATACCCCACCTGTTTTCCAACAACCCCTCGACCAGTGTACTAGTAACCCCCAAGATTAGTCTTAAGATTCCCCCTCCAGCCTCTGACCCCAGTAGCCAATGTCCAATGGTAAGCCTGTGTGTATTGAGACTGGTCAAGCCCTGTGAAATGCCCCTGCTGGTGTTAGACTATGTAGGTGTAATAAAACTCAAGGTGAGAGCAAGCTAGCCAGTCTAGGGATATTGTTTTAAGCACCCCTCCCTTGTTGGTGTGTAGGCACATCAAGAGAAACGAGAGAACCATGTCTCAGAAGAGGAAGGTCATTCTCGCTAGGACAAAGTAGTAGTTGCTTTGGGATTTAGGGATACTGTCCTACCATGGGCAAAGCCTATACAGAGTGGACTGGTTCTAACTGTAGACCAATATTTTCTGTGACAATGACGTAGAGTGCACGTCTACCCCAAATTCTGTCCTCTCTTATTCCTTTCCCTTCCCATTTCTCTGCCCCCCCCCCCCATTTCCAATTAACTGTTTAGGCTCTGCGTGTGCCTTAAAGCAGAGTAACTCCACACATTACTACATTTACTTTGCTCGTGTTACATTTTATATTACAGATATTGTTGTGCTATATATTATCAATGGCTGTAAGGGTATGACTGTTTGCAAGATTATTATTTGATATGTCATGTGTTCAGAACATAGTGTGATCCACACACTTCAGCATAAGAGATATGAGCGTGCATTGGTTATGCTTAATACATCGTTAATGCAAATGAGATGTATGTATCTGCATTCTAATTGAGTGCTTATATGATTCTGGTATATGATTTGTCTAGTATGTTAACTAGATCAGTGTTTGCATGAGTATAAACAATGTGTTATATAGCTATGCTGGTTAGGCAGCAGCTCTAGTGACCAAGGTCACAGGAGTGCAACTTTAAAGCCCTGTAGCTAGAAGGCTTGAGAGTGACTGGAAAGCCTGTCGTTACTGCCCTTGGTCAATGTTAAGACTTTGTCTGGCCAAGTGGATGGTCAGTACGTCAGTAATGTTCCTGGAAGTCAAGGGGAATGAGTGACCTCTAGCCAATGAGGCAGACTTTGAATGATGTCATAGGAACATGAACCAATGATATTTCTGCTGGTCAGTTAACTTCCTGGAAGTTTCTGATTTTCTCGAGAAAGTTTGTAATATTAACATTTTACATAGAGACAGAAAAGTATAAAAGCCCATAGCTTTGGAGCAAATAGGCATATCTGCTTCCTGCCAGCGCTTTGAGGCCTGCACCCACTTTGCTTGTTACATCGACTGTGTGATTCAGAAAGTTTTCTCACACATTTATCTGCCGAGAGATTACCACAAAATAACTGGTAAACCCTCATAAGCATCAGCTGTATTGTTATATACAAGTTTTATGTGCCTGTGATACAACTGGTTGTGGCACGTACATCCACTGACTGCCGTGTGGAGCAACTTGTAGTGAAAACGAGTGTTGGCTCTTTTGACTAGGTAAGTCATTGTATTTTTCATAATGTGTATTGCATTGCAGAGTGTTTGTTAATTAAGAACTCTAAACAATAGATTTGGAGATTGCGTATTGAGAGACTCTGATATCATGTATATAAATTCCGAAGCTAGTACATGTTATGCTAAATGTACTTATGATCGATGATTGATGCTTGTATATTATTTGAAGATATATTGCAATGTACTTCAAGGTATTTGCGCTTTGAATGTTTTGTGAATGGGCATGATTATGCATACACTGAAGTTCATTAACAGGCAGACAAAATTGGGAAGCTGACTTGGAATTAGAAGTCAGATGTTTGCATACATGCATATTGAAATGCCTTGTAGACCCTCACACTCAGAGAAAGTGAGGCTATGCTCGTAAACATTGAGGTCTACAATGAGTACCCCCCCCCCCCAAATCTGGATTGACAGATTTATGTCCACTGACCGTTCCCTGTGAGTGGCGGAGGTCACTGCACTATTGAAATGTGGAATGTGAAACTCTAGAGGGGAGGACTAGCAACTAGATGTGAAGAACCTTGCAAAGAACTAAATGTGAGGAATAGCTGTGCGCTTGTGAATATATGAATGGAGATATTCATGCTCTTTTTAATGTATACATGTTAACTGTACATGCGTGGTGAAGTGTACAACTGCTCAGTGTAATTATTGTGTGCGTGGAGCACTATTTCCACTCAAATTGTGAGATTTGAATTGGAGTCACAAATGTTAAATGATGACCCAAGATGAAGCAACTATACTGCCAGTTGATCAGATAGATCAAAGCTTTATTTGTGGCAGCAGTGTTGCATATAATTCAGAACGTTGAAATGTTAAACTGAAGTTTGAGAAGCTACATTGACCGTATAAGCACTTATGTGTCAAAATGGATTGACAAACAGTTGAATGTATACGATTGCGATGTGTAATGTCTACTGCGCTCATATAGGTTTATGAGGCAAGTATGTAAAGACAATACATCAGATCAGATTTTGGAGTGGACTTCCATACTCCTGAAGAAATATTATTGATCAGATAGACACAATATTAGGAAAGTCCTGTGTCTTATAAACTCTTTTGACTAGATACATATTTGGACGAGAGCTTTGGCCAGCCTTTGCCTGGTTCAGCGTGACTGACGGCTACTGAGCATTGCATCAGCTACCGTGTACGATTGGTTTGCGACTACTCTGGGCTCGTCGACAGGATAACCGGCGAGAGAGACAAAGAGACAGCAACGAGTCGAAATATCGTCATACACTGGCAAATATTTAATTATGCTAATGTGGCAAAGGTCACAATTGAGTCTGTGAACATATTGAATTGAATGATGTACTTTGTTGAACGACAAACAAGCTAATAAAGTTTGTCATTGGATTATTTTGTCAAAACTTAATCCCAGGTGTGATATTCTTTATTTATGAACTCGGGAGTGTAACATTCGGGTTACACTTGCATGAATTTTCCACTCCCTGTAGAAGTATCTCCTCTTGGAAGAAAAGGATCCAGAGCAAGCAGCAAGAAATGATGAAGGTCTTGCGCGGGATGATGGAATCGTGGCAGAAGAACTCACATGTTCTTGGGAAGAGGTAGGATATTTCTATGTTTTTTCATAAAATTGCATTCATTTCTAATTTGTTAAGCAGCATAAATTGTCGAATTTCGCTAAGTCGAGTGCTCTGTCATGCAGATTTAACAACATGCAGAAATATCAATTCTGATCACAATATAAATAGAACGTGCGAGCATACATTTGCCATTTATTACTGTACTCCAAATTCAACCGCTCACAAAATCGTTGGGAACTCCTGATTCATGAAAAATTAGACTCACTGAATATATGGTATTGATATACAGAAGTCATTATGATCATAGATCACATAACTACACTTTTGTATTTTCAAGGGTGTGCAACTTGTGTCTGAAAGTGTATACACTGTAGATGTTCCATGTAGATGTGAGAGAAGAGTACAGGGAGACATGTGCATAAATTTTATGAGGAGAAGGAAGTGGTTTACGAGGGGGAGGGGGAGGAGGAAATGTGACTCAAGTATGTTTATTCTTTTGAGACATAACTATGTGCTATGAGTCAATCTTTTATTTCCTCAGTTTCAACCAGAATTCTGTCTGATACATATGTTTGTGACTATACCTTGCATGTAATCTGTGTGCCATGGTGTAAACCCCCTGTGTGCCTTATTGTTTAGAGACCATGACTCAAGAGCGCTGCTGAAAAGCTTTTTTTTAAAGCTATGTAACTTTTTGTAGAAGCATCAGTGCCAGAAATGCCTTTATTGTGATGTAAATCGTATGATTGCCTATAACTACACTGTACAAGTACAAGGCTTTATTATGCACCATAGCATATTGTGATTTATCAATCAATTTGTGAGCGGGTTGTGTGCCTGAGCAAAATATGTGAAATTGGCAAGCCATCAGCAGGGTCAGGTATGCGAATGTAGCACACAAAGAGTAAACAAAAAAGAGAACAACAAGAACAACAAGAACAACAAGAACAACAACAGCAGCAGTAGCAGCAGCAGCAACAACAACAGCAGCAACAATAACAACAACAACAACAACAACTTTATCTGCCAGCAAAGATTTATACTCTTTTCCTATAAGAGAGGCAGTAATTACCTCTCCAAGGAAGGTGGTTATGTTTTCATCAGCGTTGGTTTGTTTGTTTAGCTGTGTTCAAAGTAAACTGAAAAAGTTGTGAACAGATTTGAATGAAACTTGCAGGAAAAGTTGATAATGATACAAAGAACAGGTGATAAAACTTTGGTAGTGATTTGGGAATTTTTATGGATTTGTGAAGGACTTTTGTTCTTTTGGCAGAAAGGGTCAATGAACTTGAAAGTTCGTGCTGCGCATATTTGAGCTTTGCATACACGCTCTAAGGTGCGTGCTCTGCTTGGGCAAGGCACCATGTAGCTGGAAGCTGACGATGTTAACGAAAAGGCTTCTATACTGGGAAAGTGGGCATTTTTCAGCATGTGTGTATGGCTGAAAAGGGTGGAAATGAGCTGCTTGGTGCAGGTCTGCGGTCTCCAAATGTTTTTCTAGTTTGCTAAAGTTTCTGCCTTTTTCTCTGTCTCCTTCAGGACATGGAAGTGACTCAGCTGAAGGATGTAACATTCACAGTGAAGAAAGAGAAGCTCCTTGCCGTCGTGGGACCCGTCGGAGCTGGCAAGGTACTGAGTGTCTTACATAATGCCACCTCCTTCTTGCCACAAGTGTCATGTATTTTTGCCTTTGCAGCTGCAAATTTGTGATATAAGCCAGTTTGTAGTTCCACCTTACGCATGAGCATGGAAAAGGACGCATGAGCATGGAAAAGGTCGCATGAGCAGGGAAAGGGTCATTTGTGGTAGAACAGCTGGGCATGTTGATGTTTAGTTTCATTTGAGATACCAGTAAGCATCTTTGATGTAATGATGATTCATGTAAGCCTTGCCCTTGTGAATGGTATGTGCTAGTTAGTTAGTGAGGTGCCCAACAAAATTAGAAAAAAATTGCAAGGTTGTGTTGGGAATGCACCCATGAGCTGATATGAATTGGCTTCTTGATTGTTGTTGCTGTTGTTTGCATTTTGGTATCTCTCCAAACGGATATGTACATAATCATGCCAATATTGAATCAGTCTGACTGATTCTCAGTATGATTATGCTATCATCAAACTGTAAAGATCTTGTGGCTGTCTTGCTCTGGAAGACACACACTTCACAATGACTTTGAAGTCCAAGTTTGAAGTCATCATTTTACTATAGAAAGATAGACTCATACTCCACTGGTGTGTGTTTTGTCAGAATGGAAAAGCTCACAGGTCTTGATCTTGAGACTAACAGAGGATATGATCCAATGCCCAAGGAGAAGAAACATGTGTTGTGTTTCCACTTCATATTGCAGAGATATACATTTGTATGCGGTGTGACGTTTTGCTTACAAGTCTGAACCCCTCTGTCTCCAATATAAAACAAAGTAATAAAGAAAAAAACTAGAGATTGTAATTTGTCATCACTGACAAATTAAGGTGATCCATTTTTTTTTTTTAATCAATGATTCAAGTCCTGATCGCAATAGGCATGGCCATGCAGGTTTCATCTGTGTTCAGAGACATTGGCCGTGTGATGTTTGGATTCTCATTTAGAAAAGGGAGTCATATCTGCCATATCTTTGGTACCAAATCTGTATACACTATAACGAAGACACAGCAATAAGTACATATGACCTTTGACCCCACTTTGCACAACCTAGATGGCATCTGAGCAAAAAGTGGTTATTTTGTGAAATGATTCTTGTAACATGATCTTTGCGTGTGCAAAATATGGGAAAGATAAGACATGTATTCACCAAGATACAGGATGAAACATTTGTGACCTTTGACCCTAATTTACATACCCAAGATGTTGTCCGATCAAGTAGTTGTTATTTTATGAAATAATGTATGTGACATGAACTAAACATGTGCAAAATATGGGTGTGATAGGGGCTGTATTTCTTGAGTTATTGCAAAGAAAGTTGCAGAAACATTGAAATAGCTCAATACATCAAAGATAAGCTTTAATTTCAACCAAGTATTGTAACATGATCCCGACATCATATGAAAAAACAAAGGGCACGGAACGATAGCGCAAAGTCTCAGTTACAACATATTAAAATCTGAATACCGAAGGGTAAGTGAGCTAGTGCTCGATAAAGACAATCATGTCAATTTTCACATCTAGAAAAATTCCCTCCCATAGAGATAAAACATCATAACGAAGAAACAGAAAGAAGTACATATGACCTTTTGACACCACTTTACACAGACAAGATGGCATCTGAGCAAAGAGTGGTTATTTTGTGAAATGATTCTTGTAACATGATCTTTGCGTGTGCAAAATATGGGAAAGATAGGACATGTATTAACCAAGATACAGGATAAAACATTTATGACCTTTGACCCTAATTTACATACCCAAGATGGCGTCTGATCAAGTAGTTGTTATTTTATGAAATAATGTTCGTGACATGAACTAAACATGTGCAAAATATGGTGGTGATAGGGTATGTTTTTCTTGAGTTATTGCACATAAAGTTGTAAAAAGAAAGAAATATTACAATACATCGAAGATAAGCTTTAATTTCAACCAAGTTTTTTCACGTGATCCCGACAACGTATGAAAAAACAAATGGCACACTTACGATAGCCCTACGTCTCAGCTACAACATATTAAAATCTTAGAGAAATTCACCGAAGCATAAGTGAGCTAGTGGTTGATAAAGATAGTCATGTCAATTTTCATTTCCATAAAAATTGCACTCCCATAGAGATTACACGTAAACTGGTCAAATTTGACAAGGTTACCTTCAATCCATTTTTTCGAGGTGATGTCGTCATTTAATCAAATTTGTGTAATTACAATTATGAAAGAGCATTTCATAAGCTACAACATATTGAAATTTAGGTGAAAATTGGCTAAGGATAAGTGAGATACGCTCGAGTAAACTTGAAATTTGATGACGTCATTTTGAAAATTTACTTTTTTTACTTTATTAAGAAATTTGATATCTTTTAATCATTTTGTCAACATCGTCAGCCCATGAAATGACATGTACAACTCATCAGCTTTCAGAATATGTAAAGAAAATGGGGGGTCACCGTCCATCCTGACGAGTAAAATCCGATTTAAAATTGGCGGTTTTTTGGCATAGTTGCACTGTGTATCCCCATTGACGCACGCGCGGAATTTTGAATTTGACGGGCCCGTATGACGTCATATTGAATCGGATCGACTTGAAACTTGGTATAAATATTCCTTGACATTTCGGACATCCTATCCGTGTGAAAAAATTGAAAATTTCTATTTCATATGAGCTTTGCGTGCAAATATGTGCGCGCGCGTACGCGTCCGTCCAATTTTTTCAATTTTTCAAAAAATGCTCCAAATGGTCTGAAACGTGTGCAAAAAAGTTTTGAGCTCGATTTGAGCATACAAATATTTTAACGCGCGCGTACGCGCGCGTTCTGAAATAAGAATGAATTTTGAGAATATGAGTAGAATTCGCATGACTTGAAATATATGTGACGTAAATTTCATTGAAATATTCTATTCCATTAATGAGATATGCATGAAAATGTGTTTTCATATAATGACGTCATAGTGACGTCACGGTCGACTGATCACTATTATTTTACTTGCGCTGTCGTCTTTGCGACATGATACATATATGGTATAAGTTTGACATTGAGAGGCAATGCACTTTCTGAGCTAACCTCTGCACAACTTTTGAGGAGAAATAAAGAAAGAAACAAAGAAAGAAGAAAGATTCAGTACAGATACAGAAGGTGATCCGAGAGGATACTCGGATCACCTAATAAGACAAACATTCCAGAAAAGACAGCAACTAATATTTGGAGCTGAACAAGGAAGTATCTCATTTAAATGGCTCACGAAATGAAGTTGGTACGTTGCATTCTGTCCAATTGCATAGGGTTGTGCACATTAGCAGGGACAATAGATTTTACTGGAATAAGAGTGGAAGATATGTATCTGTTACTTTCACAAGAAGTGTTTTTATGCCTCCGCAACGAAGTGGCCGGAGGCATTATGTTTTCGGGTCGTCCGTCCGTCCGTCCGTCCGTCCGTCCGTCCGTACGTCCGTCCGTACGTCCGTCCGTACGTCCGTCCGTACGTCCGTCCGTACGTCCGTCCGTCCCGTTTTGTTTTTGTCGATATCTCAAGAACCGTGTGGTGGTTTTACATCAAACTTGGTATGAGGGTATATCCTTGGGGGATAATACTTTGTGTGGATTTTAGGGTCACAGGGTCAAAGGTCAAAGGTCACAGGTTATTTTGTGAAAAAAAATTGAAATTCCACATATTTCTCCATATCTCGCAGATGGTTCAAGGTATCTTCATAGAACTTAGTATATATGCTTGTACCGATGGGCAGTGATTATCTAGGGAAGTTGGGGGTCATGGGTCAAAGGTCAGGGGGTTCAAAGGTCAAGGTCAACTCCTCAAAATATCACTACTTTCCTTAAAATGCAATATGCCTGAAGGTTTTTTTTTTTTTTAACTGGATGTATGGCATGTATTACCCAATATATATTTTTGGGGAAGTTTCTTGCCAAAAGGTCAAAGGTCAAAGGTCAAGTGAAAGTACTAAATTGCACTTTTTCCTCCATATCTCGAAAATAACTCAAGGTATCATCATGAAACTTACATATTTATGCATGTTCTACCTAACAGTGATTCTCTGTGGAACTGTGAGGTCAACGGTCAAAGACCAGGTTTAGATAATGCTATTTTCCCATTTGATACTGAAATTATACTTTTTCTCAATACCTTGAAAATTACTCAAAGCATAAACTTATAAAAGGGTCAAAAGTCAAGTAGAAATCATTAGTTCCCCAAATACCTGCACTCTGACATTTGAATAATTCATCCAATTGAACCTAGTTCTAGGAAAGTGAACATTCAGCACATTTGTGGCAAACCTGTCATTTTAATATTTTGCCAATCGTGTGAAACTGTCATCACACATTGTCAAGACATTGTACTATAGACCTATTAGGAGAACCATGCATGATGGCGGAGGCATATCAGTCGCCGTAGCGATATATCTAGTTTCCAAGTGCCACCCAACCAATGAGATCACTCCAGTAGTAACTGTTGCCCTGCAATGCTGAGCCTACTGTACATAAAACTTGTTGTGCAACTATAAAGTAAGTAATAAATGGTGCAACTTATTGGCAAACTATGGTTGCAGCCACAATAACAATCCTGTAGTTGTCCCTTACATACAGTGAGTAATGTTTACGTTCCTCTTCTTTGCTGAGTAAATAAACCATGATAAGAAGCTGTGCGATGTTAGAGACAGCTTCAGAATGAAAAATCCTTGAAGTGTGTATGTCGTAATTGGATTTTTTCCCCCTAAGCAATTTACCAGTGAATGACTTGCATTTCTACTCATACATTGTAAGTTTAACCTTTGTTCAAGTCTTTTGTATGTGAATGTACCCTATATGTCAATGTATAGTGCCACAATTACAAGAATACAAGAGTGTAATGCTGAACATTGCCACAAAATGGGAAAGGGCTTTAAATGTTATTGTGTTTTCCTGCTACTAATTATTGAGCACTAGTGTCTGCAGGAGAGTCAAAAGGATTGTGTCCAGATTACTCTTGTATATGAGTTTGATTTTGAAGTTGAAACATAGTAACCATCAAACCAGTACAAAGAAGACTTCTTGTAATGTTATCCACAGATGTAAGGAAGCTCGGTAAGATCTATTCTGCCATCATTCATGGCTACCATGTAATCAACACAGGATGATTGCTGTTAAGGAAAACTCAGTGAAGTTAGCATATCAATGTAGATTTTGATTAGTCAGAGCTGATGAAATGACTATTAAAAGAATAGTCTCGAAACCGTACCCTATAGTATGTGATTTTTCACGAGTACACCCAGTCAAATGGATTGGATTATATGGTGTCTTCATGAAGTTAGGTATGTTTGTGGTGGCATTACATAAGGGCATGAAGTGATTAACTTGATACTGCACCATGAATACAGTCTCTTCCATTGTCGATGATTGACAGAGCCTTATATAAAAGGATTGACCTTCAATACCATATTATGCAATGAGGACCTCTTGTTAGACATTCTTTAATTTGTTTGGGACCCCTTAACTAATCAGCTTAGAGCTGCCAAGTCTTTGTGATTCTGCAGGAAGCTTCCTGGAAACTTACATGTACATGTCTTTTCACATGTGGCTATTAAAGGCAGATATAGACATTCCCTGATTAGGGAATTGTTTTACTTTGCCTATTGAGATGCACATAATACACAGGAATCTACCTGATTGATCCTCAGAGAATCTCTATGACACTGTGGTGTAGGAATGTTGGCATTCAAAGTGACAGTTGTGTTTTGTAAGCCCTGCAGAGTTGTGCCAATGAGCTGCATTCATTTGGTACATCTCTTATACTATGTCACTGGATTTTGAGCCTAAACATGACTCTATTCAGTACACAGACAAATACATTGTACAGTACATGTACAAAACTCATATAGTCATTTGCATTTTGTGTGATAAAGTAAGATGGAGCTTGTTACAATATAAACCTGTTCTCAATCTTAAATTATGATTCTGAAGGAAATCGGACAAGTTTTTGAAAGTTGAAATAAATTTCTGTTTGTTTTGGTTTTCTCTTCCCCCCCCCCCACTTCCAGTCCTCCCTGTTAATGGCAGTCTTGAAGGAGCTGCCAGCACTGAGTGGGTCTATCAAGACCCAGGGGCGCATCGCCTACGCCTCCCAGCAGCCCTGGGTATTTGGGGGCACCGTGAGGGACAACATCACGTTTGGGAGGGACTACGTGGAGCGGAAGTACCGCAGCATCATTAGGGTCTGTGCCCTCACAACGGTTAGTGCATTGACCCAGTCTCAACCACCATTCTTGTGTATCCATCAATATGTAATAAGACATAATAAGATGCCCTCTGCAAGCAGAGGTTGAAGAGGTAAAGTGGCAAAGCAACTCACATAGTGACTTGGGGTATATTCCTTTCAGCTTTGTGACGATGCTTACAGATATCAGATTGTTTAGAAGGAATAGAGGCAATGAATAAGATGTTACCAGTTCCAGTGACTGATTTTTCAAGAGTCTCAACACAATAGAGATTCCAGTAAAAGAAAGCCAGTTTAGATTCCTAAGATCAATTTTAACCAACCTTACAAATGTCTTGTAGGCTGTAATTATGAATTTTACAACACTACCAGCCTGTTGTTTGTGATGAGTATATTGTGTAAAACTCACCTAGTCACACAGCAGTTAACTCTTCATCATCAAGCATACATGCAGTGCCTAATGGTCAATTCTATGCTCACTCTGAGAGTGCCATCAATGTTCCTTTTTTCTCTGCGGCCCAGGACATCAAGCAACTGCCCGATGGTGACATGACCATGGTAGGCGAAAGGGGCGTGACCCTTAGCGGAGGTCAGAAGGCCAGGATCAACTTGGCCAGAGCCCTCTACGACGATGCGGACATATACCTTCTGGACGACCCACTCAGTGCTGTGGACAGTGAGGTCAGCAGACACATATTTGAGAAGTAAGTTAGATGCAGGGAAGCGCAATCTCACTGACCCTCACCAATCAGTGATTGTTGATTGGCACATCCGCCGGCTTGATTTTCCTTACTGATTAGTACAGCTGTCCTCGCTGTCCTTACAAATATCTGCCAAATGAATACAGGTTATGTGAATAGTACATAGTGTAGGTCCTATGTGTCTCTCACTGAACATACTGAACTTTCAAAAGTGCCGTACATCCATCTTGGTAGCGTGCCAATTACAAAGTAGATTGTAGCGCAGCAAGGGTGAGGGAGCTATTCACTGTTAGTAACTCTAAAATTACTGTAACTCTCTTTTAAAACTGTGGAGTGATGTTACATTTAGTGCATTATTGTTGGAGGGAGATTATTTCAATCTTGAATGACCCATGGCTGAACGAGTACTTTCTGATAGGTTTTCTTAGCTAGGGCTCGCTGCTTGTTCAGGCCCCCTCACCCTTCAGTCATGCCGTTGCTATTTCACTCTTTTCCTTTTCTTTACCCTTATGGTGTTCCTTATCTTGTTTGATGTTGCCTCCCTATTCATCTTTATCCTTCACAGGTTGCCCCCTTTGATCCTTTGGATCATCACTGGCCCACCTCTGCCTTTTGTCTACCCACCCCCTTTGCTTTAATCCCCCTTTTTTATACCTGTTTGGCTCCCTGCCTTTCACTCCTGGGTTCTTTTCTTTGTTCTATGTCCCTAGCCCTCCTCAGACTGTCCATACAGCTGTACATGTGTTTGTTTACCCTGCATGTGTGTTATTTTGCCTCTGATGAAGATTCTGCTAAGATCAAAAGTTCAGGCTCCTTTTGACTTCAAAATGTTTACCTAAATGGGATGCCAGACTTACAGTCAGGGTTTGAAGGGAATCAACTGAACTCCCAGTGAAAATGCTTTGGAATTTATTGCTGTAAAGTGCATGGGTATATACAGTATTAGAAACTGTGTTGTCAAAGAATGTGATATGATATTAATCATTCTGCATGACTGCTTTTGAGATGTACATGACAGTTGGTTAGCATTATACAGGCATGATATTCACATTTTTTAGTAGTGAATTTTTCCCCCACATTTCTGCAAGAATGCCACAGAGCATATGCATGTACTGTTGTGTGTTCACAAGGTTGAAGAATATGTGTTTTTCTTCTTCGATCAATACTGTCATATTTGGATGAGGGAAACACAAAATTTGTGTCATGAGAGACAAGGAAAGTGGATGAATGAAGTAATCATCATGCATGGATCTTGTATAGCCATTTCATTGTCTACATGTATTTATATCTGCTGGTGCTTTTTAAATTTTTGAAGACTAATCCTGAGTATACTTGGGCAGGTGTCTATGGAAAATGCATGTTGTAGCAATATTAGCCCATCCTCAACTGGTTAATCATAGCTGGCTGTATTTAGGCATGGGTGCCTGAGATGGTATTGTCCTTTTGCAGGTGTGATAGTAGTGGGCAGATTGCATTCTTCTTTGGCCCTAACTGTGCTTTTGTTCACCAATTGACTCACAGGCTGCAGTGCTTTCTTCACCAGATGTCTGTCCATGAATAGAGATCACCTAATCTCCATAATCCCTTTTGTGCCACCATGGTCTTCTTTTTAGACCAAGGCACATTGCTACACCTGAGTGGACTTGATAACTTTATAACTAGGTCAAGTTTGAATGGATTACTGAATGCTGATAAAAAAGCTTGGCAAGTTAAGCTTAAAGGGACTGTACAGTACTGGTTGAGGTGGGGATTCATGTTTTGAACATTCCTAAGTGAGATAATGAAAAGCCTCTTATGAAATATGAAAGAGCATGTAATCTTAAGAAGGATTCAACGTTTATTTGACGAAAATTAGTTTTCAAATGGCTGAGATATCCAAAAAAATGCTAATGATAAAAGGCGACATGCCACAACTTTATTAGGATCTCTTTGTTTCACCTTGTTTTCGGATATCTCAGCCATTTCAAAACCGATTTTCATCGAATAAACTTTTGATACCCCTTAGAACTACATGCTCTTTGACATCTCATAGAGTGGTTTCTGAATATCTCGCAAAACGTTAAAAGCTAAATCCTCACCTCCACCAGAACTGTACACACCCTTTAACCCACTGAAGATGAGTCCTGAGAATGCAGGTGTCTATGTTAGAGCTAAATCAGTCCGTCCTCAACGGGGTAAGACATGGGTACAAGGATGAATGAAGAGTGTAACATTACATCTCCTTTTTCTCTTTCATTTTTCTGAAGATGTATCATGGAATATCTGGCTGACAAGCCACGCATTCTGGTGACCCATCAGCTTCAGTTCCTCAGTGCGGCAGATCAGATTCTAGTTCTCAAGGAGGTGAGTGGAAGAAGGCCATTGTGGTGAGATGAGTTTAGCTCATCGCATGCCGTGGCATTACCCCCCCCCCCCCCCCCGCCCTTGTGTGCCACCTTATTCTGAGACCGCAATGCATGAACACACTTTTTGAAAACATACGTTTTTTAAAAGCCATGTAAATTTTTTATAGGAGCGTTTATGCTGAAAATACAGTACAACAAAATTATAGAGAAAAGTTCCAAAAGCTCCACACATCTATCATATCACATCCAACCAATGTTGTGATGAGGAATATTTGACTAGTGTGATAAGCTAAATGTTCAAAACATACAAGTGTATTTCTTTGTGCAGCAGTTCCTCTTTGATACTGTACATCCCACAATGAATCTGGTAATCTCAGATAGGACCCACAGCTGTAGTTAGTCTTTCATTCCCATTGCGATGTTTTTTTTTTAAAGGGTCACATGGAGGCCGTGGGAACCCTGAGTGAGCTGCATGAGAAGGGGGTGGAGTTCTCCCGTCTAATGCAGCAGCCGGAAACTGAGGACTCTGACGACGACGAGGCAGACACCAGCGATGTTCCGCTGGCCAGGGTCGCCTCGGGGTCATTCAAGAGGTCATCTTCTTCTCGCCGTAGCAGCACCAAGGAGAAGGTGAGGCCTGGCCTATAATCTAGGCGGAGGATGGAGTTATGGTCTTTACTGTCACCCTAAACGGCCGATGTGACGAGACTATTGTCTTGGCTAAGTGATTCGTCTGATGCGGCGAGACTACATTTGTATGAACAGTGGATGTGCATGAAAATTGCCACTGATTCATAGTCAATGGTAAGAAAACAGTGACTAAGACCCCGTTTACAGTGCGGGGCCGGGCTCGGCCGCGGCGGAGCCCGGCCTCAATTGCGCGGCCGAGCCTCGCAATTTTGTCCGTTTACACTGCTGGGCTCGGCCGCGCTTTCGATTCAAACCTTTCATTATTTGGTCGTAATGGCGCTCTGCTTGTAAACTAACGCAATTTGGTATTGTCTGGTTTTCAGACCCTTTGCCAACTGAATTCCGTGGCGACGAAGTCGCCGTTCGGGCAAAGGCCTTTGCCGAAGGAAAAAATCCTTTGCAGGACAAAACCACCTTAAACTATAGACCGTTTCAATTTCGATGGCCTATTCACCTACCGCCGCTAGCGGCGCCATAACGGCCGCCATAACTGGGGGCCAACGGGGGCTCCCAGCGAGCTAGCTACCCAGCGAGTTGCACTTGCAGCTAGCAGCCCAGCGTACCCATCGCGCATAGTTAGCCGGGCGCGGCCGCATGCGCCGCCGGCGGCCGCTGGGTCGGCGACCGCCGCGCTAAAATTGTGATTGTTTTACTCACTGTGGAAAAGTCATTCAGCGGCATTTAATGCCTTTCTTTTGGACAGATTGAGTAATTCAGACATATCGATATAAAATGAAAGCTTCAAAGGATCAGAAAAAAAAAACAAACAAACACATATTGTGCAGTTGTTTGGGTGCACAAATGACAGGCGAAAAACCGGAAATGGAAGCTGCACGCCAGTGTGTGAAATTCAGACACTACTGACCGTGACGCATGAATATATATCACTTAAGTGAAACACAGCGGTATAAAAAATGCACAGATTTTCAAAACAAACTTTGGCCTATGCCTAATAGATTCTCTATTTAATATAGGCTAAATCACTGCATATTCATATTCGTAAAATAAAGTTGATCATTTTAGAAGACAAGTTCAGATCAAAGATTTTGATAATTCATTATTTTTTTTTTAAATGCTTGGTGCAATACTTACCAAAGTTAGAATACACTTCCTGGTTATACTATATGACAAACATTTAAAGCCTACACTACAGCCAAATGAATGTTTCAAGATGTGTAAAAAATTCTTATAATGTAAATTTTTACTTCTTCACTAAGCATTCAGCATTAAATTGACCATATTCAACTTGGGCCTGGAACTCTGAATTTGAGTTAATTTTTGATAAAGTGATACTTATAGATATTAAACTGCTATGAATGGTGGTAAACATCCGTTTCATAAGCATAATTCATATCAAGAAAGTTTGATTTGAAAATCACTTTTGTAGATTATAATTTTAGGCGTTAGCGCGATGTTAAATGCAAGGTTACTTAGACCTTAAACAGTAGAATTTTTGGTTTTTGACATCAGGCAACGTAAATTAACTTCTTAAGTTTATACGGCTTAGAAACGCCTAGATTTGCCTTCAGTTTGGTTTACTTAGTTAGGCTTGCCGGAAGTTAGTGACAACCGAAAATGATATAGGATGTAGCTAGGGTTCTAGAAGTCAGTAGGTCTAGACGGGTCTAGATCTAGTCTGGACTGTTGGCTAGAATTCTAGACAAGATCTAAAAAAAAACGTTAGACAGACTCTACCCCGCTGGTCCGAGAAAAGCCTAAAAAGGTTTAAGTTAACTGATATTATTAGTTGCTTTGATAGCGCCATATCTACTATCTAGCTCAAGATTCTGATTCATTATTTGTATTTAATTATATCAGTTAACTGCTCAACAGTCTAGGCTTACTATCTAGACGTCTGTCTGCGCCTAGCCATAGTTCTCCCCAGGTGTTTTTATCCTCTTACACAAATGTGACAGATCTAGTGAAGGGGCTTACACGCGAGTACCCAGGTCATCGCAAAAGAAATAGAGTCTACAAACACTCACGGATCGTACCGATATTTACCTTAAAGTTCAAGTTTGGGCTACAGCCGTATACGCCATCTACCCATTCGCTCATAGTCGGTATAAGTTGTTTAACTTTATTAATTAGCTAACGAAAAAAAAGTAGACTCTATAGTTGTCACAAATCCAGATGCGTCGATCGCTGCCAGCGCCAGAGATAGCTAGCTGGCCGGCTGGCACCGGGTGGTAAAAGCACTGGTTTCCGCTAGCACCCTTGCCACGCACGCACGGCGCTTCCCGACCCGGCCTGTTTGGCCCCCAGTTATGGCGTCGCCTTGAGAGGGCGCATTTCCATGAACAGTCACTTGAATCGGTCTATACTAGTTTTCGAAGTTGAGGGGGTAAATATCCTGAACAGCGAAAGTTACAGGCAGAGGGTTTGGAAGCCAGACTAAAACTGGCCGCGCAATTGGCCGCACATTTGGCCCAGTTTGCGTTTACACCAAGAAAAGGCCGGGCTCGGCCGCGGCCGAGCCGCGGCCGAGACCACCTCCACAGCGAGGCCAAATGCGAGGCCAATTTTGGCCTCGCATTTGGCCTTTTGCGCGTTTACACTGAAGCGGGGCTGGGCCGAGCCGTGGCCGAGCCGCGGCCGAGCCTCGCACTGTAAACGGGGTCTAAAGCAAGATGAGTGGAGATAGGCAGTGGATGCTTCCACTGTCCATAGTCTTGCTTCATCAGACGTATCGCTTACCAAAGATAATAGTCTCTCCACATCAGATGTTTAGCATAACAGCAAAGACAATCATAGCTGCATCCTCCACCTAGATTATCGGCTAGGTGAGACCAAGATGGTGAATAGAGGGAGGTTTTTTTTTTTGGGGGGGGGGGGGGGAGAGGAAATGTGCGTATACAGTGTAGCTGTACTACAAAAGTGGACTTTTTCGCAGTGTTGAAATGTTGGTGCATTTTGCGCTACCAGAGGCTAGCAGAAAAATAAAAGCATGTATTTATTTTTGGTTTGTTATATGTACTACTATATAAAATGTCTTGATTCTGTGGAATTAAAAACAAGTGTAATTACAAGTGTAATCTTACCAAGCAGTCAATTTGTTATCATTTGATCAGCACAATGCAAATAGGCTAGTCTACATGTACAATAACGTGTAGGCTAGGCTAGGCTAGAGCCATTGCTGTTTGTGAATGTACAGTGTAGCTTGTGGAAAGATCTGTGTGTTCACACTCATCAGTGCCCTCCCTCTGCCAAGGAAACAAAAACAAAATGTACCGAGATGAAAAAAAGGAGAGTGAACCACATTTTCTCAATTTACTAGAGAATACTGAAGTATGACTATGTACAAGTTACATGCATCTGATTACATGCTAATACTACCAATTTGATTTATGACAGACACTTAATTTTTTTCTTCTTCTTTTTTTTTTAGCTGTTTCCCAAAACTGTTCTTCAGTCTTTCGGTATCTCTTCTGTTACACAAGGGAGAGTCCTTTTTTTCTCCAGATATTATGTTTTAATCTTCCCCACCACATGGCGAAATGAACTTGTTGTCTGGTTTGTGTGTTTGAAAGATGTTGCCTTATTTTATTTGCAAGGCCAAGACCAAGACCAGCAAACTGTTTAAGGATGAATCCACTGTCAAGGGGGACATCACCTATGCCACGTACCTCAAGTACTTCATCGCCGGGGGCAACGCCTTTTCTCTCTTCTGGATGATGCTCTTCCTCTTTGGGGCCCAGGTACTACTAGCCTTGGATCTAGTCTTTTACATTATTTTTTATCATATTGACTGTGAGCTTGGTATCAGCTTTCTTTTTGAAGTCTGGCAAGTTTCTGCGTTTGATTTTTCAGACTTTGCTTTGCCAGAGGCTAGTCAGTTCAATTCATTAACCCTGTCTGTGCCAGGGATAATGTGTAAAATGCTTTAGGGTTTCTGTGCCTATCAGAACTCAAAGCACGCAAAGAGTGGATTATACTCATGAAACTTTAGACCACAAAGTCAGCAGAAATTCTAAAAGGAGAGAGAAGTAATTCTATTCTAGAAGTAATGACAAATATGGAATCAGTAACACTGTGTCTGTTGGTTGTTCTTGCTTCGTTGTCCTCAATTGTGCAATACATCTGTTGCTATGGGTACATGAATTTCATTGTTGTGTTAACTGACAGGTGATATATCTCATGGCGGACTATTGGCTCGGCTACTGGGCAGACACGGAGGAGGCACGGGCAAATAATGTACCAGTGAGTTGTCCAGTGTGCCTGATTAATTAACAATTTTTTTGACCATTGCATTGGTCCATCATAAGCTACGTTTATTACCTTTCCCATGTTTGAAACATGTTTCAATACCCACTATCAAGATGCATTTGCATTTCTCGCAAGTTGTGTCACTGCGTAACTCCATTTCACATTTTGACCCAAGGATTGGAAATGTGAAGTTGGCAGTGGTGGCATGAGCAGTTCAAAGCTGTAAATGCGTTTCAAAATGACTGTGCGTTTCTCTACTCTACAGAAATGCATTGTACGTTTCTGGCTCAAATGCGTTTATGATGACACTTTTTTGGCCTTTCAGAAACTTGTTTCTAACCCCATAATCAGAACACCTTTGTATTTATCAACTGCCCAAAACTCCCTGAAAGTTGTTTGGAAACCTTTATTTTGCACCAGAAGTGAGTTAATAAATGCACCCTTTAGTTTTGACAATAAATATGTGCATGTTCCACATGCAGACAGCTCATTAATGGTCTGTATCCATAATTGGTTTGCTTAGAGTGAAAGATATAGAATAAACCAGATTTCTGTTATTTGATTCCGTCCTTTGCTGCAAGCCACTTGAATGCAGATTTATCTTTGAAGTGTTTCTGGAATCATTTACATGTTTCTTGCAATGTGTACTGTTTAAACTGATCTCTAAAGTAACTATTCATTATGCATGTGAAGCATGCTTATCATTGTAATTATTTTGTTATCTCAGAGGTTTGATTTGATTTGATTTGATTTATTTCCGCATTCAGTCACATCATAGAGGTACATGTATATCTCACATGTAATGAGGTCTTCCAGCTCTCCTGTGCTAGGGCACCTTCAAAAGGTAAAATATTACATTTCTTTATTGTTGTTTGGCCTGTTTTTTTTCCTTTAAGGTTGATAACTACCCGATCTTTAAGAACGTAAACCTGACGACGGAGCAGTCGGCCGGTGTTTATGGCGGTCTCATCGGTGGGATGATGTTCTTCGGCATCATCCGAGCCTTCATCACGTTCCGCATCATGATCCGAGCGGCGCGAAACCTCCACAACCTCATGTTTGCCAGCGTGACGAGATCACCCGTTCTCTTCTTTGACACCACCCCAACTGGTGAGTGAGGATCATATCGTGCTCTTTTTCTCCATCAGGAAATTGTGCCCCATGCCTTTGCAAAGAATTTGCAGTAGTTAATTTTATTTTGTATGTTGTTCTTTGCAGTGTTTCTATTTTTTCATCATTTCATGTCTTATTTGATACACATATATGTGTTTGTACAACAAAATGTCAGGGAAAGTCATATTTGTCTTTTTGAACACAAAGCATGTAGAATGCCCTGATTTGATACTGCATGTGCCTCATGACATGCTCTTTCAAAAGATAGATATTCATCATTTGCAAACAACAGGTACTTATGTTGCTAGGAATGAAGTTATTCAATTGTGGATTTAAGTGAGTCTAAATCTGCTACAAATTCCATCTGCACAGAAATACAATCAAATCTCTCTCCTGTGAGGAAATGTTCAATGACTTTGAACCATAAGCTTTACTTAGACAGATCTTTTAATTCATGTAATATTACCTGCATGCATTTATATGTATATATATATTTTTTTTTTGGGGGGGGGGGGAGGGGGGGAGGGGGAGGGGGACTGCACCCTATGTACGTCATGTAAGTGTGCAACACTTTCTCTACATGTGATGTGCCTCTCAAATCTTCTTCATTTTGTTTGTATTGTTCCTAGGGAGGATTCAAAATCGCTTTACTAAAGACATTGGCATCATGGACGACCAGCTTCCTCTTACTTTCTTTGATTTCCTCCAGGTAAAGATTTCTGGAGTGCAAGTGATATACCGTATGTTCCCCGAAAAATTACAACAGGACTCTCTGCACCAATAACTTCAAAAATAGTGAATCAATCCAATACAATTTCAGGGCATGAAGCTATAGCTTATTACCCACATCTTACAGGAAATCCCATCCAATTTGGTTCAGTGGTCAAAGAGAAATGAGGATATTTGTAGAGCATGTCAGGAATCCCTTCCTGCCAAGTTCTGTCCGTTGTGTTTACACTTTTGCAGTTCCAAGAGCATCCAAGTGATAAACTTGAAAGAATCAGACCAATGACATGCTTTACAGTGATCCACATTTCTCTGTGACCACTTTACCAAATTAAATGGGGTTTTCTGCAAAATGTAGGTAAGATGTTATATTTTTAGACCCTGAAATAGCATTCAGACAGTTTAATCATGTTGGAAGTTATCAATGCAGAAATCCGATTGTAATTTTTAGGGGACATGCTGTGCATATACCCTGATGAGATTCCCAGAAAATTTGCTCACTTTCGACTTTGAGCTGCTTATGAAGTGTGTATTTGCCATATTCATTGTGTTTTACAATATATCTAGATATGTATGTTTCAGTGGGTTTTTTTTTCTTGTGTCATTTAAAAGAAGGAAGATGACTGTAAAGATGAATGACATCTTTCTGGTTGTATAACTATACATTCATTTGTTCTGTATTTATTTTTGTTATTGAACATTTACAACTGCAGTATGTAAAACTTTTTTTTACTTTGGAAATGTAAAGATGGATGTATTCTTTACTTCTGTGTGTATTACTGTATCATATGTTATTACTTTGTATCACATGTGTCAGAAATAGTTGCAAAAACCTTTTATATATTTTCATGTCTTTTCTGGTAGTAACCTACATACAATAATGTACATAAATGTAATATGAACACATTTATCATTTCATGATCAATGAAGTATGCCGAGTACCATACAAAAATTGTTTTTGACTTTTTTTTTGGGGGGGGGGTGGGAGGGATGGAGAGTGAAAGGCTTGGCAGCAGTGTTACCAATACTTAACCAGATCACGAAGAAATATGTGACAATATTCATGTTGTTTTTTTTTCCTGATTTGTTTTCTTCCGCAGATATCTTTACAAATCGTAGGCACTGTGCTCATTACTGTCATCATCAGCTACTACACCATTATTGCAGCAGTACCACTGTTTATTGTCCTGATTTTCCTGACTCGCTATGCCCTCCTGTCGACAACAGCTATCAAGAGACTGGATGGGACTGGTAACCAAGCTTTGCCTCACTCTCATCAACCATAATATATTTCAAGTGTTAATATCTCTCTCTCTCTCTCTCTCTGTCGTTGCTATGTCACTATGTTAGGTCCTAAACACACATGTAATAGATTTTTTATTTTATTTTCCAACAAGGTGTCTTACTGCAATTCATGTTCTCCATACGATGTTCGATAATATTTTTTTTTTTTCATCGTCACATTTGCACATTCAAATTGTATTTCTAGTATGCTTGTTTGCCATATACTTGAACTTTATAAGTAATGAACGATAATTCAATGATGATTCATATGCTTTGTTTGGTCTGGGATGATGAATAAGAAGTAAAAATTTGCTGGCCCATGTGTTGATGCTAGTGACATTATCTGCCTGTCATTAGTGTATTGTAAAGCAAGAAAAATATTTGCAGCATGAAATTTTTGTGAATTGAGGCTTGAGGCCTTTTTTGTGGCATGAAATTTCAGGGAATTGCTTCTGGCATCTAATGCATTATAATGTAGGCAAGAACTTTTGTGTGCATTTTAATTTCGCGAATCTTGGCTCTCATAAAATTTGTGACATTAAAATGCATGTGAAAATTTCTGAGGGAATGAGTGCATGATTTTATCATCTTTCTTCCTATCAAAGCATTTTTGTCTCTTGGGTTAAAATGAAAGGTTGTCAAGAATCCTTGCTTCGATGCAAACTGAAATGTTTTGATGATATTGTGCATTCCCGTTCCTTTCTGTTTTGTCAGCAAGGAGCCCAGTATTCTCACACACCACCAGCTCTCTCCAGGGACTCTGGACCATCCGGGCCTACCAGAAGGAGAGGGACTTCGAGCACCAGTTCTACAACTACCAGGACCGGCACTCTGAGGCCTGGTTCATGTACATTGCCACCAACCGCTGGTTTGGCCTGCGCCTGGATCTCATTGTTGTCTGCTTCACAGCCACTGTAGCATTCAGCTGTGTGCCGCTGTCTGCAGGTAAGCTTATTCTGTCTATTTCCTTTTTTTATATCAGTTTCTCTCTTTAATTTATTTCTCACTCTCTCTGTAAAGTATAGAAATAAAGCTAAGAGATGGAATGTTTTGAAGCTATATATTTGCACATAAATATATTAATGGGAATGTAAGAGCTGTTATGAGATTTAGTGTCAAGTCTTACATTCTAAAAGATTTAATGGAATGACAGAAATTTTACTGTCTATTCATCACAAGACAATAGTTGCAATACAGAGATATGAAACAAAGTTGTAGATATAAAGGCAGAACTGCTACTACATGCAGTGACTAATACTTCCTCATCAAAATTGTTGCAGAGAAATTGATGTTTTTAAGATGCAGTGTATTTGATTTCCGTGCCATCTGTTCATTTATAGTAGATGATGTTGTGAAAAGGCCGATGGAGTGAATGGCAGAATAACAGATTAACATCATTTTATTCTGTATTAGGCTGTGTTTCTTGGACATGAAGGTAAATAAGTGCACTGTACCATACTTCACATGCTTTTGGTTTTGTTTTGGAGAAGGGTGTATGGTTTCATGGTGCAAATGTGAAGGCCATGTGAGATTTGTTGGAGATCCTGACTGTATTAAACCAAAATGCTTGCATATGCTCCGATCTAACCGTACCCACTTACCTGCCTTTTAGGAAGAGATGCAGAGGAATATGTTAAAAGTCACCAGTTGTACATTGTACTGCTCTTAGTTAAGTCTTAAACCGTTCAGGATGGACTAATTTTGCTATCAAACACGCATTTCCCATAGACACCTGTCCGAGTATACTTGGGACTCGTCCTCAACGGGTTAAGTTTCTCCTCTGTGTGATTAATCAGAGCTCAACTCTCCCCCTTTTGCCTCACTTATCCTTCTCTTCCACTTCCTAAATCTCATCTTCCTTCTCCCCTTATGCTTCCTTCTCCTCCTCCTTTTCCTCCTTCTTGGCCTCCTCTTCCTCCTCGTCCTATTCTTCCTCCTCTTCCTCTTCCTTTTCCTCCTCTTTATCCTCTTCCTCCTCTCTTTCACCCCTCCTCCTCCTCTTCCTCCTCTTCCACTTCCTCCCTTCTTCTGCCTCCTCCCCCTCTTCATCCTCATTTTCCTTTTCCTCTCCCTCCTCTTCTTCCTCTTCCACCTCTTCCTCTTTTTTTCTCCTCTTCTTCATCTGTTCTCTCAAAGGTAGTCATCTAACTCTGTAAAGCTTTGGGAACTTAGTGGAATCTTGTGCAGCAACTGCTTGCAAGAAAAGAAAAATTAAAAGATTCAATGATACTAGCATGGAGAAAGAATAGACATAATTACGTAGTAAATGGCATTATAGTCATAGATATTGTAAGATGTCACATTGTCATGTTCTTGGTGTTTGTTATTATTTCCTTTTATTTGTTTGCCTTGTGTTAATAGTATTGGGTGCCGGCCAGGTTGCCCTAATGCTGACAAATTGTGTTGGTCTTGGGACAATATTCCAATTCTGTGTCAGGCAGAGTGCACTAGTGGAAAACCAGGTATAATGTTATGTATTTTGACTCTCAAATGCGCCTCTTCATTCTATCAAACATACTGCACTGTTCACACACGCACACAAATAAAAAATAGAAGAAATGAAACAAATAGCAATTCTCAAGGCTTAGTCAACAAACATGCTGGTTCCATAGAGCATATCATATTACATAATAGTTACAAGCACTTTTATTGTTGTTTCACATTGTTTGATATTCACATATGCGAATGTCAGATGTAAAGGATTATATTATGCATCACAGTGTTCATACACCAGTTGCAGGCATCCCATTCTTCATCTATTTTTGTTTTTGTGATACACACTACTACAATCTTGTAAGTCATTCTTTTATCAATTATTATCTTTTCCATATAAACATCAAGTCTAGAATTCACGAAGGTGGTACAAATGAGACCATGGTTTAAACCATGGAGCGCCAACTGTCGCATGGAATATTTCGTTACGAAATCAGTCATTTCGTCGATGAAATGATTATTTTGTAACGAAATGACAACATTTTGTAACTAAATGAACATTTCGTCCACGAAATTATAATTTCGTTAACGAAATGGTCATTTTGTCGACGAAATGACCAATTTCGTAACGAAATATTCCGTGCGACACTTGGCGCTCCATGGTTTTTGTCCATGGTTTAAACCATGGTTTCATTTGTACCACCTTCGTGAATTCGGGCCCAAGTGTTTGAGAGACGTCGATGGACTTGTTTTAATAGCAGGGAATAGATTTATTCACATATTCCCCTCATAGGATGCTGTGAGATGTAAACTCAATCTCTACAAGATTGTGAAATCCTAATGGATACTACATGTATATGGGATCTAGCCAGGTTTCTGGAGGGCATGAGTTCAGACCAATATCTACTAGCAGACTTCTCACAGGCTTGTCCATGTCTGTGAGCACTACGCTTTAATAGGCAATATGAATGTTCTCTATAGTGTGAAACTTGTTGAAACTAGAAACCAGTGTGAATTTTAATAAACTATCACATAAATTTTCATAGCCTGCTAAAAAGTTTTACTACAATAATGATATAAGAGATGAATAATTGAAATGATAGATGGTGCATAATAGGAGTAATTTATAATGGTGAATAATTGAAAGAATGAATAATTGATATAACAATATTGAAGCAAGAGATCAATGCTGAGCAATGAACATAAAAGTGATAAATGATGATAGTGAAATGGGATAAAATATTGAAAGCTAATGAAAGGCAATTGAATGAGCAAATCTGTAGTCTCACTGCAGATATTCAATTTTCAGAAGAGAATTTGGTTGCCTGAACCCGAGTGTAGTGAAAGTGTTACAATAAGAGGGCAGCATGCTGTCTCATGCCAACTGCATCATGTATTGAAATACAACTACTAGGGATCCGCTTTTGGTATTGTACAGTGGTATACATTGTCTGCTTTTGTAACCTAGACTCGTAAAGCAGTTCTGCATGCAAAGGTACACAGGGTGCGTGTGGAAATGTGTGCTTTATTTTGTTTTTGTTTTTTGCTTTTAATTTCATTGGTTTACTACCTCTATCTGAACTTCTCTGTCACATCCAAACAACATCACTGAATTGTATGGTCAAAAAACACTAGTTCACGGACTTTTTATGCAGAGAATGTTAAGTGACAGTATTTTCCGTGTAGAGCCAGCATCAGATTTCTGCTGCTTGTAAATGTGTGTCCTTACTGTTCTGCTTCATGTTGTCTGCATATTGACACCCTAGTAACCCACTTGTCATATCACCAGCCACAGGGAAAGAAGTCCGCATGCTTCTTTTCAACAGTTAAATTTAGAAACTGGATGCATGTGTTTTGCCTGCAATTGTGAGAAATTGTGGCGGTGATGGGTAATTGCATGATACTGTGTATATTCAACTGAGAAAAAGATAAATCTCAGTCCCCCATTCACTTGTCCCCAGCACTTGTTGGAAACTACATGGCATTGTACAACCATTTCATGTGTGGCAGTAGACATGGTGTACAGTGCTTGATGGTGCTCTGATGGTTTCCCCAATATTTGCCTAATAGATCTCTCTTAATGCTTGCATTTCTTAAAAAGCAGATTTCCTGTAAAACACTTTGTGTCTAATATACTTCAAAGGTATTAGAAAGGATTTATTAAGTAAATTGGAATGTTAAGTTGTGAGGTGTTACTGTTTAATAGATGTTTGACAATCAGTTGATACAAGCTGTGCCCTTTCTGTGACCTTCAGTCAAGTTAATTACAGAAAAGGTTACTGGTTGCAAGTTTCCTGGCATTTGTCTTCATTTGCTCAAGAAAGCAGGTGCACACCTACGTATCCTCATTACAGCTTGTATTCTTGAGTATGAAATGTATGGACTGAGGTCAAACCTGTCTTACCATAAGTGCCGACACTTGTGCACCAAAGAAACACAAACTAGAAAAGCACTCTTAGAGAGCACAGTCCTCTGCCAAGCAGTTTTATTTCCCAATGATAAAGAGTCCTTCCAAAAATTCAGCAAAATTTCTGGATCGAGATGGTAATCCACATCACTACCAGAATTTAGTCTTCTGTTCTGCGTTTCGTTGTCACCTTTTTCTGAAAATTTAATCCAAATCCGTTCATAGCTTTTTAGGTGATGTTGCAAACAAACAGACAAATGAAGCAAAACCAGCAAAAACTTGTATCTTCCCATGGCTGAGGTTATTAGAAAGCTACTAGCTGCAAAATGTGACACCTGGAAATATGTGTGTATATTACATGTAACACCTGGAGACAGAAAAAGAATGAAAGTGACATAGAAAGAGAGAAAGGAGGAGAACTATTCTCTGCTGCATTGCAGTAATATGGAAGAAAAAGTTTTGCTGTCCCATCGTAGCACCTCTGCTTACTTGTAAATCATTCATTGTTGCTAGGGATTTGTACCTTGTAGCATGTCCCTTGTTCTGAGATCTCTGCCCTGTTCCATCAATACACTCTACTCATCCATCTCAATTGTTGCTTGTCCCATCTCGCTTGTCACTTGCCCCCATCCCATCCGACTCGCTCCGCTGCAGCCCTAGATGCAGGACAGGTGGGCCTCATTCTCACCAACTGTGTTGCCCTCGGCGGCATCTTCCAGTTCTGTGTCCGGCAGAGCGCCCTTGTTGAAAATCAGGTATATAGTCAGAAGGACCATGCTATCAGTCATTGATGCTGTACAAATGCTTTGTTATTCATTCATCTATCCAGTCTTTTTACATGTACCTGCATTTCACTGTACTGTGTGCGAAGCACATATAATCACTCTCCTTCGTCTTCCCTTCCATTGTGTTTTACTGCATGTCATTCTGAAATAGCCCAGAGTGTGTAATTCATCCCAAAAAATGCCTGTTAAAAGTTGAGTTATCAGAAACAGAGCCATGTATTGAATTGAATGAATCAAATCTGTTATGAATAACATTTTCTCTTCATGACCAACTTCTATGTCTTCAACTTTTTGCAAGAATCCATTTTGAAATAATGTTTGGAGAGCTTATAATGAAGTGTGTGTACTGCTATTCATATTTGCCAAGTAAGATTAGATACATGTTTTGAAGTAACTTGTCTTGGTTTTCTGTGTACAGCACTTCAATTCTATTTGGAATACATGTTAATAATGACATTTCAAAAATTCAGTTTTTGTATTGAAAACAATAACTTTCTTTGTTTTATTCATTTTGGTCTGTTCTTTACAAAAACATCTCAAAGACAGGAATTTCCTGTGCAAGCCAGTCAGGTGGTGTAGTGCATTCATAACAAGCAAGCTACCATTTCAAGACTTTGTAGGAAAGAAAGTAGATTGTGCTTATTTTGGGGGTTAGAATCTTGAAAGATTTCCACAGTATACAGAGTATGTGACAGACTTACACTGTAGTCTGTAATATTGTAGTCAATACTTCTCTTAACCCTAAAGGGGCCGGGCTTTTTTGGCTATGCTCAGGCCGGGGGGGGGGGGGGCGGATTCCGCCCCCCCCCGAGATCTCGGCCATCGGTGGCGCGATCGCGATGAAATTTTGCATGCGTGAGACCTGCGTCATAATCTACAAGATTGTGTCATAAGATTTTTTGAAACAATCAATTTCTAATTTTAATTAATTAATTATGCAAATTAAGCTCAAGATCATATTTTAGCCTAATTAAAAGCATTGAGAGTCTAATTTTTGGTCTGTAAATCTGTTGCAGCATATTCAACGATTGTATATCACAAAAACTTCCAAAATTCATTTCAATTCTTATGTATTTTATTGTTTTCAGAATTTCTTATGTATTTCTTTGTTTTTCAACTTTTGTTTTTTCTTTGTTTTTTCATTGGAAATTGTCACCGACCACTTTTCTACCATAATTAGCACAAAACTAATCAATGAAAGTGATTAATTGTAAAAATAATCAGGTTTTTATGACTTTCACGACAGAGCACTGTTTTCCATAGGAAATGTACACAAAATCACAAAATTGTGCCCGTTTTGGGGCGACATTCCGTTACAAAAATGGGCGTGGCTTCACAAAAGTACGCGCGGACGTCGCAAATTTGGTCTCAAAAGTTGCGCGAGACTTGAACAAACAAAGTCAAGAAGCCTCGCGACGAGGCCTTCTCGCGTAACAGAATTATAGCGCGAAACGTCGAGGGGGGGGCGGATTCCGCCCCCCCCCCCCCCCCCCCCCGGCCCTTTTAGGGTTAAGACTGTTGCCAGAGCTGCATATATGTACATGTATGAATGAAGTCAGACATACATAGTATCTGAATGATTATGCAGAAAAGATTGATTACAGCTATTTCTGGTTATTATTTGTATAAAAGCCTGTTCTTGTACATATTGTAAGATATAACTGCACTATTAAAGTTCACCTCAGTCGACCTTTGACCCTGTGTGTTATGACCCCTTATCCGTCTGTCCCACCAGATGACGTCGGTGGAGCGTGTGATGGAATACACCAAGCTCCAGCCCGAGGGTCCACTGGAAAAGCCGGATGTGAAGCCCCCGCCCGGCTGGCCCCCAAAGGGCGCCATCACCTTCGATGGCCTGTCGCTGGCCTACTCCAAGGACACCCCTCGGGTGCTGAAGGATATCTCTTGTGAAATCAAGCCAAAAGAAAAGGTTCCACATCATTGATAACTTTTTGTTTGTAACTGATGGTGTGGTGTTATTCAACCTTTGACATTTTAAGCATGCGTCAGTTGTTGTCACAAAAGACAGCGATGCCATTTTTCAAGTTAAGGTATGCACAAAATGGACCAGGAAAACTCCAAATTTAAAATGCTTCTTGCAAACTTTATTTCTCAGCTACAACGTGTATTCAAATTGAATGTGACCAGGAAAAGAAAAGTTATCTTAATCATATTATAAGATGCTTGGTTGATCCATGAATTCCAGAACTTGACAATGGCTTCATGCCAGGGGTGAATTTAAAGGACAAGTTCACCTTCATAGACATGTGGATTGAGTGAATGCAGCAATATCAATAGAACACAGCAGTGAGAGTTTGAGGAAAATTGGACAATCCGTTTAAAAGATATGAATTTTTAAAGTTTCTGCTTAGTCACTGCTGGATGAGAAGACTACTACAGCTTGTGATGTCACATGTGTACAACGATATAAAGAAAAAAAAAAGAAAATTCAAGATATTTTTACTTTTCTCGCATAATAAAAGAACACTTGACTTCCCTCTTTCAGGAGGCAAGGGGAATAATATAACCCTTAACAAACATCAGTGACGAGTCGAGGAAATGCAGTCTTTTTTCAAAAAGTAAAATTTTGTGAAATTCTCTTTATATTTTCCTTATATCGTTGTACGCATGTGACATCATACACTATGGTAGTCTTCTCATCCAGCAGTAACTGTGGAGATACTTAAAAAAATCATAACTTTTGAACGGATTGTCCGATTTTCCCCAAACTTTCACTAATGCGTTCTACTAATATTGCTGCATTCACTCAATCCACATGTATATGAAGGTCATGACGCAAATCTCTCGTTTGAAGAGGCTACACCCCAGTAAATAATGCCAGTGCATATCTTGGCAATCAATGACTTAAAATCAAAGATATAAAACACCTGTTTCTTGACCCTGGCCTAATCTAAGCATCAGTCATCGCCACAGCACCACAGGAGGGGGGGGGGGGGGCACCGCGAGAGGAGGAGATTGTTTTGGTTTTGGCATGGGCTATGTAGCTCCATGGTGCGTGTGTGTGTGTGTACGTGTGTGTGTGTGAGTGTAGACATTCAGCGTATGCAGACAGAGCATGCCTGTACTGCAGTGACTGGAACTATTGTCATTCCATTTTGTCTCTCCCCTTCTCCCTCCCCCATCTCTCCCCTCTCTCTCTCTCTCTCTCTCTCCCTCTCTCTCTCTCTTTCTCAGCAGGCTGATTGTAACCAGGGAGGTAGTAGTATCACCTCCCCGTTGTAACTCACTGCCAAATAGCACATTGTCAGCACCGGCAAACTGGCAATGCTCTCCTTCTTATTCATGTATTTTCGTCATTTACGGGTCAATTTTTTTCGTTCGAAATGTAAAATGGATGGCCATAGAATTTCTCAATAGAATATAAAATTGAAAACTTTAGAAAGGATAGAGAAAATTGAGTTCACTTTGAATGGTCTGCCACAGGCAGATATCCTTATCATGCTCTTACGTAATACGACAGCTGCTTTCTCAATGATCCAGTCAGCAGGCTGTTGTAACCAGGGAGGTAGTCTCACCTCCCCTTTGTAACTCACTGCCAAATAGCACATTGTCAGCACCGGCAAACTGGTAATGCTCTCCTTCTTATTCCTGTATTTTCGTTATTTACGGGTCAATTTTTTTCGTTCGAAATGTAAAATGGATGACCATAGAATTTCTCAATAGAATATAAAATTGAAAACTTTAAAAAGGATAGAGAAAATTGAGTTCACTTTGAATGGTCTGCCACAGGCAGATATCCTTATCATGCTCTTACGTAATACGACAGCTGCTGGAGTCATCAAACCCTGGCTTGGCCTCCAGGTTTGTCACACCGAGCAGAAAGTTTATTTGCAATGGACAAGTACTTCGACTCCCAACTCTCAAACGACAAATAAAAGCACCCCACTTTGGTAAAAATTCGGCTGGGGTATCAGGCGCGGTGGAGCACCCCAATTTGCATCTCATTATCGCCCCGTTCTATTTGAATTTCCAACGGGCATCCACGGCTGCCCGAAACTGTGTGCATGAAAAAGTCAAATCTTTACCTTCTCCTTGTGCCGCTATGCGTGCCGCTAGTAAACTCAAACTTCCCACACTATCTAAGTTTTTAAAAACCTTCCTTTTGATGAAAAAATTATGAAATTTGCTGCACTAGAACTTGAGATATTAAAGCGTTTTGAAAATCACCTCTCGCAAAACATGCTCTCTGTTTTTTTCCGACTGGACTATGGCCGGGCTCCAATGTGTCCGAAACTGGCAACATAAGTTCATCAGGCCTCAATCCACATATGGTGAAAGTTTTCGCTTTGTACCACCTGTACTTTTTGAGAAATCAACTTGTTTCTACAGGGTTTGGAATAGACAATTGTAGTCGGCGAAACAATTGAAAATGACGTCATTTCTTTTCCCGTAATATTGGGCATGCGTGGTACGTGAGATTCAGGATTTCGTGCTCATTGTTGGTTTGCATGTGACGCAGTCAATTTTGCTGAGTGTCGCACGGCGGTGATTGCTGAGCTGCTGCCGCGCACGCTGCATGCAGCAATGCGTTGTGTGTGCTGTGACATGCAACGCCACAGTGACGCGATTAATTATACATGGGACCGACCTGTACGCTTTGCGTTCGTGTCATTTTTGACATCACCTTCTGTTTTTTTCCGACACAACCATGGCCGGGAATATTATGGTATGAAATTTAAAATGCAAGCAGATAAATAAATTTCGGTGTACTTTGTTTGAATGGCGCTTTTGTTTCGCAATCACACTTCGTGAATTTTAGGATGATTTTCGAGGCATATTTTTGGTAATTTTGCTCGCCAGGTTTTCGCTAAAATTTCACATTTTATCATTATCAAATCCTTTAATATGTTATATGTGCATATTCGGACATGTTTTCAAATTCAAACTAACTCAATTTTAATCCGAAAATAGGTTTCCTGAAATTGTTATTAGCTTGAGAAGTTGTTTACTTTTTCTCAACTACGCGAGGACATGTTGTTTACTTTATGCAAATGAGGCTCGGCTGCCGATGGATTTCTGCGAGATAATTGGGGTGCTCCACCGCGCCTGGTATCGCCTCAAACGAGAGATTGACGGCATGGGACTGGTCCTTTAAAAGATCAATGTTACTGTTTCATAGGTGTGTACCCACAGTGCTTTGTCTGTTTTGTTTTCCCCCTGTATTTCATCCACAATCTACCTCCAAGAAATCAAACTGGATCTTTGGATGTAAGATTTGTATATATCAAGGCTCCCCATTCACAGGACTGCTGTTTACCAGTTTGAGTACTTACGGTATCTTTCTCTTCTTCATCTCAGCAGTTTAGCATACACAATTCCCATAAACAATTTGACTGAATGTGTTTGCTCTACCAGAGAGATGCATTGTTATTCATCTATGTGGCAAAAAGTAAATCGGTGGAAGTCTGTGTGGATGTTTCTTCATGTTCAGTCATTTGTGTTTTCTTGTTTCCAAAAGTCTTTCATCTCGTCCCCTATATGTATCACACTTTTGTTGTTGTATACTTTGTCATCTTGTTATATTATGTGTCTCTTGCCATTCACTTGTTACACCATAAGAATTATGCAAAAAAAAAAACCAAATCAAATCAAATCAAATCAAGTGATCTTCTCTTCTCTGTTCTCAGATCGGGATCGTGGGACGTACCGGGGCAGGGAAGAGCTCCCTCATCACAGCCCTCTTCCGCCTGGCCGAACCTGTCGGCGGCCTCCTACTGGACGACGTCCAGACGACAGAGCTCGGTCTCCATGACATCAGAAAGAAGGTCTCCATCATTCCTCAGGTGTGTTTGGGGATAACATCCTATTAACTCCTGACTGACTACTGCTTACTGCAAACAAGCAAGAAGAAGGGGGAAGGAGATACCTTAAGGCGAACGAAAATAAATTTACCAAGTTTATGCTTTTTTTTAAGCAAACAAATAAACAAACTTATATATGTTGTAATTACCAGATGCAGTGTTATCACCTCATCCACATCTCAAATTTTAGATTAGACTTCAAACCAAATGCTGTATATGCCATATTTGTATTTAGGGAATCTAAATTCTCACGAAACGGGACTTTGTGACGCTTTCACGAGTGGTTAAATTCGCTATCGTGGAGTACTGTACTGAACAGAGAAATGTATACGTGTTCGTCACATTCATATCAGGATCAAAGTAATTATTTTCATGTCTCTTTGATTTTGCAAAAAGCATTTGACTCGCGAAGTTTGCAAAAATGAAAACCTCACGAAATATTTGGCATATACAGTATGTTTTGACAGTGTATCAGTGGTAACAACTTTTATGTAGTTTGAAGTCATAGCAATGGTTGGATCATGTTATGTAAGCACTATGATAGCCATATTTGGAAATAATCAGCAATATTGTATGAGAAAAGAAAGGGAATAGATTTTATAATATTTGTAGTCACTATTTCAGCACCACAACCTGTATGTGGGGCGATTACATTATTACCACATGAATTTGTTAAACAGATTGTAGGCCTATGGCCCCATTGAATGTGTATGTGGGTGGGGTGGGGGAAGGTACAGACTGTATGCAACAACAGTAATAACAGAAGGACAAGATCTTCTGACTCAATAGACAGGCAAATGAAGCATTGGTAAGCCTAACTTTCTGTGTTTCAAAACAGGTCATGAGGTACTTTGTAGTTCCACTGATGAGCATGAACAGTGTACAAACTGTAACCTTCAAAATCACTGCAAAGAATGCATTGGGAAATGACATACGAGTGTGCCTTTTGTTGACTTTCAGGATCCCGTCATCTTCACCGGCTCCCTGCGCAGGAACCTGGACCCCTTCGCAGCCTACTCGGATGTGGCGTTGTGGAGCGCCCTCGAAGATGTAAGAAGATGATGGGGAAAAATCTTGTAGACATTTTAGAGTGTGTCAGTGGCAAGCATGAGCATGGAAATATGTGTGTGGATCAATCTTTCCCATGCTCTGGAAAATGATGAACAAGCCAGTAATTTCTTACATCCGCTGTACTTCTTACCCTTGTGAACTGTGCGTACTAGTATTTTTAACTGTGAATGCGATGCAATGGCAACTTTGGCAGGACTGTGACTTATTGAGAATTTTGTTGATTATTCCTCACAGTAATGATTAGGGTACGAAACCTAGTCTATACACATTGCATGCTGAAAATGTTTTCATTGTTTGGCAGTTACATGTATTTCTTTATCTATCCTCAGAACTAGCCAAAAAGGAAACAAAAAGTCGTGTTTCAAATACTGGTTTTTAGTAAACACAGTTCATTATTGGAATATGGATTATGGGCATACAGGTGAGATAGGATTGTGGTTAGAGTTAAGTAGGATAAGGAATTTTGTTTCTGAACTTCTTCATACGACAGGCAGTGTTGAGTGGATTTACAGAATACCAGTAAGGAGGTCTTTCCCCAGGTAATCTATCACTTGGTCTTCTCCCACTTCGTCTAATAGCCATTTAGTCTCAACCCACGTGGTCTAATCCCATTTCATCTACAACCAGTTCGTCTAATGACCATTTAGTCCAATTGCCACTTAGCCTCATTACCAGTTGGTCTACTTCCAGATGGGCTATGCCCATTTTGTCTAGTAACCATGGTTTATTGGACAAAATGGGAAAAAAATCCAAAGATATAAAATTGCAGTTAGACCATCTGGTTATTAGATGAAACGATAATTAGCCAAACTGGGCATTAGACCAAGTGAGGATTAGATCAAACGGGTATTAGACGAAATTGATAGTAGACCAAATGAGTTTAGCGTAGTGGTGTTAGACGAACTGGAAAGTAGACCATCTGATATAAGACCAACTGGCAATAAACCTTTCTCCCTGCTGCACTCACAAACACCCATCCTTGGTTTCATCTGACCCTTCCTGACTTGACTTTGCCAATGCAGGTGCAGCTCCACCAGGCGGTGAGGGAAAACCCTGCCAAGCTGGAGATGGAGGTAGGGGAGGGCGGGTCCAACTTCAGCGTGGGGCAGCGGCAGCTGGTGTGTCTGGCCCGAGCCATCCTCAAAAAGAACAAAGTCCTGATTCTGGATGAGGCCACCGCCAACGTGGACCCCAGGTAAGAATTCATCAGCGTGCTCCTCAAAGGGTCCCAAAGGGAAGGGCAGAGGAGAATAGTGGTTTCTGAATTCTCTCCAAGACACAAGAGGATAGGCTTACATTCAAACAGAAATGCAAAATATCTATCCAGACAATAAAAGGTGTACTGGTTGAAAATCCATTCCAAGAATTATTCATCCACAGTTGTCTAACCTTGCCCTGATTTTTTTCATTTATAGATTGCTCCTCATGTAGTAATTTCTTTACTTTAATTTTTTAGTTGACTTGTATAACTCTTTGAGCTTCTCTTTCAACCCCATCTTTTCAAGGACGGACTCCCTGATCCAGGAGACCATCCGGTCAAAGTTCCAAAACTGCACCGTGCTGACCATTGCCCATCGTCTGCACACCATCATGGACTCGGACAGGATAATGGTGAGTTGCCGCTATTATGTGTTTACAAAATTAACCTGTTGAGGACAGACTGATTTTGCTACAATATGCATTTCCCATAGACATCTACCTGAGTATATTCTTGACTCATCCTCGAAGGGTTAAGTAAATCTCACAGAAAATTCATGTACAATGGTGTATGTACATAGCAAACACTGGGTAGAAGCACAGTGGTACAGTGGGTAAGATTCTGAATTTGTAAGCAAATGATGTGGGGTTCAAAAACAGTATTTTTTTATTGCGTTTATCTTTGTTGAGATGTGTACTCACAATGTCTTTCTTTGGACTTTGGTGTACAGATAAATACCTGCTATTGTTGGGGTAATAATAATGGCTGGGCCCTATAGGAGGGCAGTCCTGGCACTGTAATTTTATGTCTGCTAATTAATGACTAGGAGATTTCTTAACAATCCCCAGAAATATACTTGTCAGAGAACTTTCCATTTCATTCCATTTTACTTCTCACTTCTTTCGGGGTATTGATTGTGAAACAGACTGTAAAAGTACAATAATTATCATTGTGCGCATGGCAGATTGTTGTTTTAATGTGCTTCCTTGCGCATGGCAGAATGTTGTCAACCCTATGCACACTCCCACACCCTAACGACAATCTGCTATGTGTATGGCAGCGCGTTAACAACAATTTGCCATGCGCACAATGATATAAGTTTTAGAAGTAATTTCCAACTGATGGTGATAAATTGAACTTTAATACAGTTTTAGAAGTAGTTTTTAACAGCATTAAGTTATAACGTTGTGAATTATGTCCTAATTCTTCCCCAAGGTACTGGATGCGGGTGAACTGATTGAGATGGACCACCCTTATGAGCTTCTGAGGGACCCCAAGACCCTGTTCAGCAAGCTTGTCGACCAGACAGGCAAGAAAGAGGCAGCCAGTCTCTTCGGCATCGCACAGGCCCATTACGAGAAGACGCTGTGAGTTCAAAATCATTGTAGTTATATCCCTCCTATCCAACTTTGATGTGTGAATTCTAAAGCATTGTTTGTTTTGGGTTTGTTTTAGTGTATGTGCATGTGTTTTTTCCTTAGCTGAGATCTTTCACTGATTTCATAAGCAATCTAAATGTTAACAGTACACTTGTCTGATCCCTCTTAATCGTGATATGTTGCCTTAAATGCTGTTGTGATGATATAGAGTGTGCATTGTGAATATCAAATTTGGGATAAATTTATCGGAATTAATTCATATACTCAAGTCAGTTTTATGCTGAGCATTCAGTTCTAATTTTCTCACAATTCAGCTTCAAGTTCATCAATGATGGTGATGGGAAAGCATCAAAAAAAAAAAAGTCATTTTATTTATTCTACATTACATAGCCCAATATTCCTGAATACTTCCTAGCATAAATTAAGTATTGTTGGTATTCTTTGTTGATTATTGATGTGGCCAATACTGGGGGTTTTAGTAGAAGAAAAGAATTTAAACTGCTTTGATTTCAGATGACCAGAAAGAACTGGAATTTTTTCCTCCTTTACACTGTTATGTGAATAAAGCAAATCGTATAGAAACTAAACAAATTCTAATCAGTTCTTATGTGTTCTTTTTGCTCTGTAGCTCTTCAAAGAAGGCCATAATGTATGGACCATTGGTAAGAAAACAATATTGTGTTTCATAACTTATTAAAAAAAAGAAAATGTACAATATTGTGCGATTATACTCTAGTGACAACTGTTTGCTAATATTAATCAGAATATACGTTGGAAAATGTGTAACGAAGACAATGGAGTTTCCTACTGCAAGAGGATTTCTTCTTCTTCTTCTTCTTCTTCTTCTTCTTCTTCTTCTTCTTCTTCTTCTTCTTCTTCTTCTTCTTCTTCTTCTTCTTCTTTTTAACCTAGAACCTGTCAAATTTTTAATCAAACGTTGATACATTTTTCCAAGCTAGCACCTCCTCCCACTCAGTATCTTACCATGAAATTACTGCTGCTCATAGAAGCCCCCAGACGGTGATGTCTCCTGCCATTATCTAATCAGAGTGCATTGTTCTGCTTTCAGGAGAGCCAGTGTGATTATCTGTACATCATCCTGAAGCGGTCCTCAGAGGGCTTCGGGTTCTCCCTGAGGGGCGAGTATGGGTCCCTGCACACCCCCATCGTGGTGGATGAGATCCTGGTGGGCACCCCTGCCGACGCCCCTGGGGCACTGGAGGTGAGAAATCTTAGCCATTTAATTACCCGGTGTGTTTAATAATCATTTATGTGTCAAGACACTTTGCTGTATTAACTTGCCATGCTTTCTCATCAGCATTTAGATTATACCTCCTCCAAACTTGACCTAATTGTAAGCTAGCAAGCCAACTCGGGTGTAGCAATGTGCCTCTAACCAGCAAGAGGGCCTTGATGATACAACAGGGATTAAGGGGAAATGTGTTTTTATTCATCAACAATTAGTTTCCAGACTTTTCGTCAAAGAAAGCACTCCAGTCGGACGTACCAATCAGCAAACAGAACACAGTATTGGTTAACTATTGCATAATTATTGCACACTGCTGTTACATTACCCTCTAGACTAATATATATTTTCAGCTGAGAAGAGAAGTTTCAACTGAGAAGAAAAGAAATGGAGGACAAAGAAATAGGATAAGAGAGAGGGGCCCAAGCATATTTTAGGAGGCAAATATACCTTTCACATTCATTAGCTGGTATGTAAAGCAGAACCCCTGTCAAGATCTGGATGTTGATACACAAGGGTTGAAGAATTATTTATCTTGAGCTTTATGAATGGCAGTAGTCAAGATATTAGATGTTATTTTTCTAGTGATTTTTTTTCTTCATTGTAATCCCATTTTTTTCCGCATGACACAAGGTCGATGATGAGGTCTTGGCACTGAATGGCAAGAGCAGGCGAAACCTCTCCACCACCGACATCGAGGGCGCCTTCAGCGTGGACTCCTCCGAGATGACCCTCATCGTCCGGAGGGGGACCAAGAAATTCAGAAAGGCCGCCCAGACTCAAGGAGACCTCATGGATGACACATCCTCCAGTTACCATGACAACAGTGGTGGCATGCACACAGAGGTAAGTCATCCCATCTATGAGGTTATTTGTGACTGTATAAAGTAGTTGAACTTTGTAACATCCTGGGTAAAAAGTGCTATCTTTGCTATCAACTCTTTATGTCCCATGTTTGCATACCTGACTCGGGTGATGGTGTGCCAAGTTTACATGTATATTTTGCTCAAATGCACATTCCTCCCCAAACCGATCGATTGATCATCAGTTGCCACAGTACAATGAAAGCTTCACTGCTCTCAATTTTATTTCTCTTGCAGAGAGCTTGCGTTGCTTGGTGATGGGAAAGCAGTGTTCCATAGGGGTTCTAAATTTCTGTTGCAGTTGTGCATAATGTTTGCAAAAGTCATGCCTCTCAACAATCATGTAGCTTCTTACCATTTGCAAGGAAAATGAATGACATAGCTTTTCTATTTTAAGATTCACATCACAGCAAAGCTTTGATTTTCTTTAAAACTTTGCTCACTGCATGTGTAGCTTAAATGTTTCTTTGAAAATTTACATGGCTGTGAAAAGTAGATGTCTTCGAAATCGCTTATATATTGCAGTCTCACAATAATGTCACACACACTAAGGTTTACGCCATGTCATGCATAGCGTTAGAGAGTAAAAGTAAACAATCTTGCCCTGGGCATCACAAAATGAAGAGAGCAAAACTCAGGGATACATCTTCAAAGAGAGCCCTTTCCACAATCTGGCCATGTGTGAAAACAATTTGCTGTCACATTAAGATTATGTTGATGCTTTGTATCACGATTCCTAACACTTGTACACACTATTAGTGAAGTAATTTGTCAAACACTGCTTAGACCTTCTTCAATTTGTAGGCCTTATAGGGATGGTTTAGTTCAGGTTGAGGTGAGAATTCAGCTTTAAACTTTCTTTGTGAGATACATACTTAGAAGCCACTTCATGAAATGTTAAAAAGCATAGATTTCTAAGAGGTATTCAAAGTTTATTCGATGGAAGTCAGTTTTGATATGGCTGAGATATCCTTCAAAAAAGTAAAGCAAAGTGATCCCAATAAAAGTTGGGTCCCACCTTTTATTAGGACTGCCTTGTTTTGGATATCTCGGTCATTTCAAAACCAATTTTCATCAAATAAACTTTGAATTTCTCTGAGACATATGTGACCCAGCACCACAAAACAAACAAAAAGTTGCCAGACATGGATTTTCAGTTAAGGGCAGATTCTGAAAGAGCAGACTCTAAGCTTTAAAATGATATATAACTCAATTCAAATGAATTCTCCTAACATACAACATATATAAATATTGGAAAGAAAGCACACACTGTGCAAAGTGTGAACTGAGAAAAGAGGCTCTGAAGTACAGGGTCTATTCAAGTGCTTAATCTTTACTATTACAAGCCGTGCTACCTGTACCATGAATGGGACAAAAACCTAATGTTAACCACTGTAACACCGATAATTTAGGGATTATCAGATTAAGCTGAAATAGAGCATGGTCTATTACCACATTCTGACCATGATAAATGTCAACTTTCAGAGCAGTAGCATCATCATTTCAAAAGTTATTTGTGTTGAAAGTGTAGAGGATGCAAAACGATTTTCAGGAAATGGAAGGGGCCTCTAAGAAAAACCTGAACATAATTCTCTACAAAAAAAAGGAGTTGTAGAAAAACTGCTGAAAACCCACTTTCCCATTCAATTTATGATCCCAAACTCAAGATGAATGTAGAAGAAGACTATGTTGTAGCTCCTTCAGAAAATATGGAAAACTCAAAATCGACTTGGTTGACCCAATTTACCTTTCTTGAGTCCTCACATAAAATCAAGGGGTGCGACTTTTTGTTTGCCTTTTGTTGCACGGTCACGTATGCTCTTTCATGTTTTATAAGAGGTTTCTCATTATCTCAAAAAAAAAAAGATGATCATCATCAAAAAATGTGGGAAACCTCAAGCCCCATCTCAACCAAAACTGTACAATTGTACCTTCCCTTTAATCAACATATCTTCTTTTCTCTTTTTTTTTTTTTTTTTTTTCATTCATACTTGTCCAATGAGTATTTTGCACTTTTCAGCATGCACGTTATGACAAAAGATCTCTGTTTTACAGTGGTGCAAGTGTACTCTGAAGGTTGTTTCAAAATTGAGACATGAAAACTGATACTTTTATCCCATATTCCTAATATATGTGACCTTGCATCACAAAACAAACAAAAATCGCACCCCTTGATTCTATGTGAGGACTCAAGAAAGGTACAATGGGTCAACCGAGTCAATCTTGAGTTTTTCATAATTTCCGAAAGTGCTATCCATCTTCTACGTTATTCTTTAGTTTGGGATCATAACATGAATGGGAAAGTGTATTTTCAGCAGTTTTTCTACAACCCCTTTTGGGGGGAGATTAGAATGATCAGGTATGTCTCAGAGGCCCCTTTTCATTTCTTGAAATCCTTTGCATATACTCTTCACTTCAAGTCTAATAACTTTTGAAAGGATAATGCTACTGCTTTGAAAGTTGGCATTAATCATGGAAAAAATGTGTCAATAGAGCATGCTCAATTTCAGCTTAATCTGATAATCCCTTCTTTGTTGCTGCTCCAGTAGTTTATATTCTGTGTTTTGTCCCTTTCATCACACAGCTACAGTAGCTCTGCTCGGTAAAGATAAAGAGCTTGAATAGACCCTGTGTTTCGGAGCCTCTTTTCTCAGTTCACACTTTTCCAGAGTGTATGCTTTCTTTCCAGTATTTAGATAGGTTAGAGGATTACATTATTTTAAAGCTTAGAGCCTGCTCTTTTAGAATCTGCCCTAAACTAAAAATCCATGTCTGGCAACTTTTTGTTGGTTTTGTGATGCAGGGTCACATATAGTATTTACTGTATTGTCTGTAATAACTGGAATAACAACGATAGCAAAAAAAAAAAAGAGAAAATTTTGCTTATGGTTTAAAGGATGTATATATGCAATGCACATGCTAAGGAAAAGAAAATTGTCTGAATGCCTGTGAGCTACTTAACAGTAACACTCCACAAGATGGTATATAGCCTGTCATAATGAAAATTGAATAATTGCAAAGTAGCCAAACAGGGAATTCAGAATGCAATACATTCATTTGAATAGAATGGACTTATTCCCCGAGGACGTTAGGAACATGCTTTCTGAAATGTAAAGAGGAAGTCCTTTTCAGGACTACTCTAACAGAGAATACACAGTAAACTGTAAAACCATCTGCCACTAAGCATTTTACCACCTTGGAAAGCTTCAAAGAATATATACATACTACTATTACAATTTATGAATTTGATGAAGTCATCCCACCAAGATGATGGGAGGCGTATAAAGTGAATCAAAACTTTTGGGCAGATATGAATCAGACAAATTTTTGAGCGGATATTCATGAATTTGAATGATCAGTAGTACCCGCTGCATGCTGTAAGGATTAGAACCAGCACTTGCTGTCGCGCGGAAGCTCAGTGATCTAGTGGAGATAACGCCCGTCCGGAGATCAGGAGGTCATGTTCGAATCCTGCTTGAGTATGTACGCCCATGATTTTTTTTTTATCATGGCTACTACAATGTGCTGTATGAGTGGATTTTTCATTTCACGGCTTTTGCTGCCAGCACAATACGGAGCACAAATATGTTTAAGATTCAATGATAATGATTTTTTTTCTCTTTTTCTTTCTCAAGCACTCTTGGAGAAACTGGCATTATCATGACCCACATAGTGGTTCTAATGATAATGATAATGATAATGATGATGATGATCCAGGTATTGGTCTCAGTAATTGTATAATGGCTGCCTCAGCATGCAGGCAGGCAGATTCACACCGAGTTGCTTCGGAGTCATATCACCCGATTAACGCTGCTGCTTTCGATCATGATGTAACACTTAACAAATGCCTATCTGCACTCCCTAAAATCACTCTTTCTTCAGGACAGATGAGGACAAAAAAAAAGAAATAAACAGAAACGTATTATGTATTCATCTGATGGTTAAGTGCTTTACAGTTGACATAATGCTGTTCTACATGCTCTTACTCAAGGTGTTCATCTGCTTGTGACGTGACTTTCCCAAACAGACCAGTCTGTTTGTCACCTGACTTTCGTCACATGACTTTCCCAAACAGACCAGTCTGTTCACTGAAATGTATTTAGTATTTAAATGACCAAAGCGTAAGGAACTTTTGTGGAAAACTAATGTCAGAATTCCCTCCATAAAGAGTCATGATCATATATTTGTGATCACAAAAAAAAAAAAAAAATGAACAGAAGTATGCAGTCTTTGACAAACAGATGGATACCATGAGTGTTGGATTATGATTTGCTTTTTAATATCAGTCGCTTCTACCTAACTCCTCGGCAGGATTCTGGCCAAATCGTGAAACCAATGAGTAATTCTAAAATTTATTTTCAAAAGACTTGACTGTGATCAATTTTCAAGGTAAAAGCATTGAGGGCCCTTTTGGGCCAGGTTTACATAAGTTGTTGTAAGGTTTACTTTTGTGGGCTTCATTTTTTTTTTTTTTTTTTTTTTTTGGGGGGGGGATGCAATTTTTCAGTAGAAACATGTTCAGACAATCTTATTGGAAAGAGATATGATTCTCACTTGCTCTGAATCCATACAGTCAGTTTCTGAAGTACATGTATGATCAAAGTTACATCTCACACTTCTGTAGAATTTGCGAACCATCTGTCCAGTTTTCAGCTCAGTTGGGACACTGCATAGCTTCTTGCAGTGTGATATCCCCCCCCCCCCAACTCCTCCCCCAAGTTACTTCTTTCATTGAGAAGATCTACAAAGAATAGGTCCATGTCCCAGACACCTTTATTAGTGCCATGTTGAAGTATACAGTAGTTCTCTCTCCCCTACATCTTTTTCTCACACCAACTACATGTTTGCTGCTCTTGCTTTCATACTATTTCAAACTGGGTCTTATTTGCCGAGCCGTAATGGTTGTAGCTTGGTTGATAGGCCTGGGAAACTCAAACAGGAGATCCCTGGTTCAAGTCCCCTGGCAGCAGCTGTTGTGTCCTTAGGCACTTTTTCTGCATTGCCGTGTGCATTGGTTGGAACTTGCAGACATCAGCCCCGTGGAAGTTTGTTCATGAGCATAAAATTATACAAAAGTGCCTCCTGATCCCTGAATTCCCACCCGAAATACATGTAGATCTAAGCCCACTGACAGCGCATACAAAATGGATTACTGCAAAATTTAAGATGAGTGAAGCCCACTGCACACTATATGACTCTAGACTGTACGACTGACATACTTTGGATCTGAAATAAATAAGCATGTTTATCCTGAGGCTATGTGATTTATTTCAGATCCTAAGTCTGTCAGTTGTATAGTCGTGAGTCGTATAGTGTGCAGCAGGTTTTAGTGTTTTCACCAAGAATTACATGTATTACAAGGGCCATGTACTTATTTGCTGCAGAGTAACAGAATACATCAGCCTTTTATCCACAGGTACTAATTCTTCATCTTCTGGCTGTTTATATAATTATATTTATGCCTTTATCCACAGGTTTCTCATTGCTTTGTTCATTTCATTACTAAAGTTTTGACAAGCTGATGACACACCACTTTTTCAGAATCTCTTGCACATTGTATACAGTATCTACTTATTTTATGTCATCCGAGCAGCACAACTACAGATGTTACATTTGATGATTGGATCAACGAAGTGGCAAAGGTTGAAGCAGGAGCAATATTGTTGGATATTCAGCACTTCTCTATATTGCACTTACCATCTAGAATACAAATAGGAGACAATGTACTGGTATTGCGATAATCAGCAGGGACCATATTGATAATCAGCAAGGACCATAATTGTAATGGGTCAAAGCTTCAAAAATTATTTACGATTGAGTGTTGACTTTTATCTTGGGTTTACCAGCATATAGAAAGATTCCAGTGGTAATTGTGACATTGTCAATGATGAACCTTCAGATAATGGTTCGTACTGTTTTTTAAAGTTTGCAACAGCTCCTATGTTGTTTAGTATGTAACAGTGTCTCATTCTTAGAATCAGTCATTAAGTTTTGCTGTCCTGCCAGACAGGAATTACATCCACTGCAGAAGTCGTGGATGCAAAGCAAATGTCACTGGATAACTGCAAAGCTAGTTCAACCTTTACCATGAAAACATCTTTCAAATTTTCTCTGGTGTGTCATAGCCTGTTACTACAGTTTCAGTTGTGAAGTTCAGTAGAATTCAGAGATAAGGAAATCTGTCCCTTTCTCCAGCAAAATATTGTTTCTCCCTCAAGAAAAATGATATTGATGATGCTTGTACGATATTGTATGCACCGTTAATGATTCCGTCTCGTTGATGATGTGATGGATTCTATAGAAATCAATGAGCCGTGTGACTCTGACACTGTTCCTTTTTTCCCGTTGCCCCCCACAATACCAGGAGTCGGAATTTCTGACCGAGCCCGCCTTATTGAATAACAACTTGCCTCCAGAGTCTCTCGCTGACGAGGGCATCGAGTTGAGAGGGGATGAGACGATCACGTCGTCGACCGAAGGGTCCAACAATAGCCAGAGCGAGGAAGGAGAAAGGTCAAACGAAAATGACTGTGATTCAGCACCGGCGGAAGAGGAGGAGGTAGCTGTAGTCAACAATGCAGGGGATGTGTCAGCATCTGAAGCAGACACAAAGTTATAGGCAGCTATGGGAAATTCACTTCGTAGACCCTATTCGCGCCAAAATAGAAATGGGATGATCTTTGTATCGGGATTATGTCTGATTGGAACATTCCTACAGACTGCACTAACAAGATTTGACTGGATGAGTAGACATACGAAAGAAAGGTTACATGCTGTTTGTGAAGGCAGAATATGCTTCTACCTTCAGTGTGAAGTTAGAAGCATTGCCCTTAGCAACCAAGCTCATAGCAACAAGGTCCATAGCAGCAATGCCCATGGACTCTTTAAGATTATGTAAATATATATTTTTTTATAGGTTTCTTTGTGTGTTATCTGTATGTCTGTGTGTGTATGTATGTAGATTAGCAAACAGAGTGTTTGTAGAAAGGATCTTCTTGGTTGCTGTTACCCAACTTGTTAATTTGGTCTCCAAATTGGCAATGACCAAGTTTTTATTATTTCATGCTCATTTTATCCTCTGAATTTAGTTGCTCATGTTTGAAAATGTCAAGCAACTAAATGAATGTTTGGGTCTTTGGATCTATTACTGCAAACAAAGAGATTTTGTGAGAATGAGATCTAGCAACTACATTGTAATACTGCTCGATATTCATTCAGACTTGATGTGAGTGGACTTGTTTGAAAGCAATTCGACATCACGTGTCAGTGTGTTTGAAAATTTATATGGCATCAGCTGTCATATGAATGTTACTCCATAAAAAGCTTTTCGGACACCATGGGGGTTGCCCAAGGCTGTCTGACTATCTTTTAGGCATTTTTTTTTCTGTTTAATGCTTATGTGTTAGTGACATTGTGACAGTCCTTCATTGAAATCCAACTTAGCATCTTATTTTGGTGCTTGGAAGATGTGCTGTGTAATTTTAATGCCCAACTATAGGATTCTATGTGAGTGATATAAGAGACATAAGCAGTATTTTGTTATATGTTTTATTAACAGTCCTTTCACAAGAAAGCATGATTTCAAAATAGAATGAAATTCATCTTCATTCAATAGTACTGTTTATACTCTGTCAATCACTTTAAAGCTTGGTCACAAGTAGCGCAAAAATTGCACAAATGATTTTGTGCACTGGTGAGATTTGCTTGGAGTGTGTTTGTTTCAGTTTACAAGTTGAACTTGTTATGATACATAGGCATGTTTGTCATTGCCATCCATGGTCCATATGTATGTGTTGTTTATGAATATGTGTCTTTCTTTTCCTTTAATGCTTGATTTGCATGTTACTATTGATTATCTATTCCAAGGGGCATTTACATGTTATTTGTCTTTTGCTATGTTTGCACTTTTATTTTCCCGAACAAAGGACAATATTGTCACAATAGTAATCTGATGAGATTACAAGGTTCTATGTCAAATACATGTTACCTCACAGCTGTTGTTTAAACAACTATTTGGAATGCTATCAAATATGGCATATTTACATTTGTATTATGTAAAATATGGAAGACTCTTTTTTTCCATTGTCTCATAGTTCTTTGAGGTTTGAGTGAAAAAAAAAAAGTATTTATTTGCCATTTGCAGGCTAACTCTATTTCTACATGTAATGCTATTGGTTCTATTTGATATTTAGGTTGGTTTTCTTTATGTTTTTTACTAATTTTGGGATGGATTGACATTTATGATTCACATTTGTATTTGATACTAATGCAATTTATTAAATGCTTTGTTTTGTAAAGGTGTCAATTTCTTATTTCCTTTCAACAAATTGTACCATTCTTAAATCATATGTTTTAAAGAGATACATGTTTAATGATACATAAGATCTATCTCTTTTTTTTTCTGAAACTCTACCTATTTGTATGTCTTCCTTTTTTGTACTTGATAATTACCAGAAATTAATGCTTTGAACTGTACTTATTGTGGATTGTGCCATGAAAGCTCTAACCGCCAACAAATCCAATTGGAGAAACCTGACTGCCTCATGGGTTGGACAATGACGTAAGAGTTACTAAGTCTAAGACTAAAACCACGTAAGTGGTATGTACCAAAGTAAATCATGTGCCCTCCAGAGATGACCTCTACTCGGATTTTGTAGTGATTTAAACAAGTGTGTGTGTGTGTGTGTGTGTGTGTGTGTGTGTAGGTTCTAGGTGTCACAGTTGTGTGAAAGCAGAATGATTCCCGAAATGGTAGCATGGCTTTCTCGTTTGATATTGAGGTCCACAATTCTTGTTAGTATTGTACGATATATTGTAATTTTTAGCAGTGATTCAGTGTAACTAGCCTTAGGATACAGTTTTAATATCTTTTTTTGTTTCCTTATTATATTACAATTCAAAAGGAAAAAATGGCAGCATATACACAGTACATGGCACAAATGTTGTTTACCACTAAGAATTTTTCTTTTTTCATGTAAATTTTGAATGACTCGTGTGATGTCATGATCCACATCTGTAGCTCTGTATAAAGAGCTGGATGTGGAACATATTTTCTATGTTATTTCATGTGAAGGTTCAGGATTTCTTCCAATACATCATTATATGATGATTTTTTTTTTTTTTGATGAAATGCGACAGTGGTGGCATATTTTTGTACATAGATACAACACGCAAATCTAAACACACAAATCTAAAGAGGTTCTTATTAAAGCAAAAAAGGCTGTTGATGCAATTTTGCAATACCTCTATGTTAGTGTAATATACATTGTACAGGTGTATTCTTATTACATGCAATTGACAACGGACAAGTGTGAAAAACGTGTACATGTCGTCTGACGTAAAACAAGGCCGTAGGAAGTGTTATGGATTTTGATGATATATTTGATTACTGAAGGTAGCTGTTACATTTTCTTCTACAATGTACATGTATTATCATGTATTTAAATCAAGGCTAATACATGTACATGTGCCATTTCTGTTGATGGTGTCCCATCATGATTTGTGTAAAATGTCAATTTCACATGCCTTTCCATTTTCAATTTCAATTTGCAAGGTTCCAATTATTTGCAAAGTTGAATTTCAAGTGTGGTTGAAATATCGATATCGACTTCAATTATAATTTGTTACACTTCGTTGTGTTGGTCGACAACACACGTTCTGCAATGTATCAGGATTATGCAAATGAGTGTACGGAGCACAAGATGAATTATGAGAATCAGTAATGTGTTATGTTTTGAGCCTCTGAAGCATTCCAGGTAGTTTGAATCTCTGCACGTGTCTTCAGCCGATCGCTTGCCAAGAAAAATCCCTGTAGTCTGAATGACCAATCTTCCAACCAAAGAGTTACATATGTGATATATAGATTATCATGTGTGATTTGTGCAGTACAGTTCCTTTTTCTTATGAAAAGTTGTGATTTGCTGTATCTCCTTTCACTGTCAGTGGACATTACCTTCTCAAGGTTACACAAAATTGTGGTCAAATTACTTGGAAGTGGAAAGTATGAGAAGAAGTGTTATATTTGAAGTAACTGAGATTGCAGACCTATCAGTATTGCAAGCAAAACTTATCATCAAATGCAATTTTTTTTAATCTTGTGACAAGTTGGCTTGATGATATATATTTTTTTTCTGTCAATTTTATTTCGTAATATCGTCTAATTCAATGAAATTCTGGTGAAATGGTGCTACTCTAGTTTGAAATTACTTCCTTAAAGCTTTTGTGATGTAGAATGATTTCACACGGCATGCTCTAAAGAATATACATACACCTCTTTTACACTCTAAATGCCTCTTTGAATTCTTCTGTTTTGTTGTGTCAGATGCGACTGAGCTTTGAAGAGAGAATTAACTTTGTACTGAAATTGTTTTTGTTTTTAATCTGAGAAGGTGGCTGGATAGCCCATATTCAACAGTATTAGCTGCATGGTCTTCCATGGGGTCCAGTTGGATGTGAGGTGGGACCACTTCACCGGGATAAACACTCTGCTCTTTGCGATGAATAAATCAAGCGGGATCTTTTACGTGCATGAGGTGTGACTCTCTCACACACGGAACCGTCATTTTATGTCCTATCCGAGGGACAGAGTGTTTTGCCTTATACTGTACTGGAGAGGACGGTATGATTACATACATTTTTCAGTTATACTCGGGATTCGAACCTGGGTCCTTTGGATCTGGAGGCAGATGCACCACCGACCATCCCGACTGAGCCAAATCATCAAAATTGACTTTTGAAATAAAGTTCAACAAAGAACAGTTTCATTATAATGATAGTCAGACAGTGCCTGCAAATTTCGTAACTACAAACTTGTACATGTGTATGTTCAAAAAGCAATGATGATACAATGTATCATTTTGTACTTCGCAATAATATGTGTAGTAGACTATCATATCGGCAGAAGTGTGCTCTACTATACCTACCCCTCCCCCACCAACACCCTCTCCCCACCCCCTGCACACAAAATACTCGCCACCTTCAAACACTCAAACTCGCCAAGTATGAACACACTCTCACTCATACCAACACACACACACACACACACACGCACACACACACACACACTCACACACACACACACACACACACACACACACACACACACACACACACACACACACACACACAACACTGCACACACACTGCTTCACAGTTACTGCATCACAGAAAGAATATTTATTTTACCTTTTAGGGGAAGTTGAGTAGGTGAAAACAAAAAATGTGGGAAATCAGGTCATTTAAAGACATCTGACAAATATTGTGATTAAAAAAAAAATCCCCGATTTGGTGTTGGCCTTGGCGACATTGGCGTCATCACGGAAGGGGATTACGCGGGACCAAACTTGGTGACCAAACTTGGTCTTTAACAGGCCTTTTACAGATGTAATACAGTAGACTGCGACCAGTATTTCGTGACACACAATGCATTGCAGTGAGGTTCCATATGGCATTTGCTCTTGCGACAGTAACTCCCATTAAATATTTCCTCGCTAAGCCAAACATAAATTGTACCCCAAAACATAACGCTTACCCTAATCCTTGCGCTAAACCAAACCTAAAGCCCAATCACAACCCTAACCCTAAGTCCTTGGAGAAAATACGAACAGAGCAACTGTCTTACGAGCAATATACATTATATACAATGTACATGTATGTCGTTTCACCGGCAGTGAACACGTACCATGCTCACCCATGTTGACTATTTAGAAAGACATACAAAAGCTAGCAACAATCATTTAAATCTACCCCCACAAACATATTCACAGACCCTAAAATTTGCGTATTGGATTGTAAACAAAACCCCCAAGAGAAGGGTATTATTGTTCTTACAGAACCTTAACGTGTCTATGAAATCTTAGTATCGAAGTAAAAAGAATCTTTTACTTCCGTGCCGAACGTGACACCATCAATCATTGATTTTTCAGAGTTTGATTTCTAAAGATAATCGTTATAATCATGTTAGAGAGGAAGTTTTCGCTAAGCATGTTGCAATGCGTTAAGCGTACAGATGCAAATCTAAAAGAAAGAAAAAAAAATCAATGGAAAAACTCAGCTACAGTCTCTTAGAAAATCCGAAAGTCTGCTTTTGATTTATTCGTTTGTAAATTTGGGTTTACTTTCATGGGCTGCACTCAGAAAATGTTCTCTTACCAGTGAGTGGATTCATGATGTTACAGTAGTAGGATGACATTAAGAAAAAGTACAGGAAATAAGAAAAATAAGTTCCAGGGTCCACTTCTTTTTGTTAGTGCATAATGAAGCTCGTTCAGAAGGCGTGGTCAGTGACTTACATCGGGAAAAGGTTAAGAGTGTGTACTTTTCATTAACAAAAATAGAATAAAAAATTCAACCTCCTTGCCGAGGAAAAGATTTTGCCGCGTCGTTACATGACTTTTTTTCATTGAAGTCTCCCGCATATTTTGAGACCAAATTTGCGACGTCCGGGTACACCGTTCTGAAGTTATGCAATGTTTTGCATATGCATGTCAACCCTAAAACCGCTCGAATTCATGATTTCGTGTGCAAATTCAATGCAAACTGTGTTTTTTTTTTTTTTTTTTTTTTGATTGATATAAATTAGATTATTTCAACTTTTAACCATTGAAATAAATCAATTCTAATGTAGATAAACTTGAAAAAGTGCCTCCAACAAATTTTGGCAAAAAAAAAACAATAGAAAACAAAAGATCGAAAAAACAATAAAGTACATAAGAAATTAACAAAACAATAAAAACAAAAGAAAATGATTTTGATTGCGCTATTTTTTTACAAGAAAATTGTTTGATGTGTCTTGATGAACTCTGACACAAAAATTTAATAATCCTTCAGTCTTTTTGATGGAGTTATAGGTGAAAATATGATTTCATGCATTAATTTGCATAATTAATTTATTAAAAAATATGAAATCAACATTTTTCTATTGTATGACCATGTAATCTTGAAGTTGACATCCGGCTCTATGTTCAGGCAAAATTTTGCGGCGATCGCGCGATCGGCGGCCGAGATCTGAAGGGGGTGGGGGGGGGGGTCAAATTGACCCTCCTCCCCAGTAAAAACTTGGTCTCAAATAGCCCAGTTAGAATAGGGTTAATGTAATCCGAAAGCCCCAAACTATTTATTCTTTCGTTGTTCATTCCATTGTCTTTGCTGTGACTTAACCGGGCACCAAAAATAGAAACGTCGCACAAAATACATCACATGCATGATAGAGCTTTGATTCTATGTCTGAAAGTGTTGAAATTGTTGATAACAACATTGAATTCTAGATACATGTACTGTGTAACAGTTCTTGCTGTGTATTCGATTGGCGGTATCATAGTGATATTCCTGGAATGACTATCTGTTATGTTCTCTTTGCGAACCCCTTCTCCTGGATAGTCAAGTGACCCCCATCGTATTCAATGTTTAAATGTACACTGTACACACTGCACATGTATTTTGAGTCAACTGAAATGATGATTATGATAAAATGTGTGTGTGTGTGTGTGTGCATACATGTAGATTTTATATGCGTATGTATAATTATTTACTTCAGTAATTCTTTATACAACACAACTGTCTTTATCATATTTCTTGAAAATGCGTTATGCGTCATGTTTCCTCGTATGCGATATAAGTTTTTTCATAATTTTCTATTTCATTGAATATATTCTTGATCCTACACTTGTCTAGGCAAGAAAGAACATCGATGCCATGCAGTAACAGCTTTGCACGTGATCAACTGGGAACATTATCTTCTGAGCGAATATAATGTGTGGGAAAATCCAAGACAACAAAACGGGAAAAAAAAAAATCTTATCCATGTTTATTGTATGCGTGCACCCAATGGACCAGTGCGATGCGCCCGAGATATATTTGTGGAATATTTTGTCAATTCTGCAGCCATTCCACTGAGGTCTTCACGAGTAGGAAGTTTAGTGACAGGAACATCAATTTATTATCTCCATATACAATGGCACTATGAATCAGGAGAAGGACAGATTGTTTATACTACTCTGTTGCGTGCAAACACAGTGACTTGATACTCATTATCACCTCTCCCGATTATCTGGTGAAACATAATTATCATATCATACCAAAAATTTACGACGTCAGAACGAAAACGCCACTTGACTCAGAAACTCGGGATAAGTACCACCAATTCTTGTACATTTTTTTCTCCGTTCTGACAGGATTAGGTAAGTAATCCTCTTATTTTCGTTTCATGATTTGCATGTCGAGATGAGCTGTGGACTAAAACTGGGTTCAACTTCACTGTCCGCTGCGTACATTCTTAGACAAGATGTTTACCAATTTGTATTTCTCGTTTGACCCAAGGAATGATTGATTCTTTTTTTTATAGCTATGTGGAGGTACAATTATGACCGATCCTATAATTTTGGGTCATGCTTCCCCCGAATTATGCAATAAATAGGCTCCCAAATGCTATTACACCCGCAGACAGAATGGAACATTTATGTGATCTTTGAAAACTTACTTTTTCTAACTTATTTCTCATGTGCATTTGCCCCTAGTATCGTTTTGGCTGTCTATTTCCTAATCATTATTGTCTATTTTACATTAAAGAGACTTATGTCAGAGGTATTATGCGCTACATAAAATCTTTTTAATTTTTTTTTTCAGATTGTGATTATTATAGAGTGTGTGTTTGTGTGTGTGTGTGTGTGTGCGTGTGTACATACATGTAGATTTTTATATGCGTATGTATATTTACTTCAGAAATTCATTAAACAACACAACCGCCTTTATCATATTTCTTGAAAATGCATCATGCTTCTGTTTCCTTTTATGCGACACAGGTTTTCATCAATTTTTTTTTATTGAATATATTCTTGATCCTACACTTGTCTACAATGTTTTTTAAGGACATAAAAGTGAGCAGATCTCGGTGTTTATAAAATGCTGTTGAATTAAAGAAGACGGTTAGATGAAATATAGATGCGCATATCTCAGTGAAAGTTTATAACATTTTGGTGAACAAGACCAAGTGTTCATTGTCTTGTGTTCAGATAACTCATTCTTAGAGTAATTTCTATTAATGACCGAGGTACACTGCTTAATTATGTGTGTGTGTGTGTGTGTGTGTGTGTGTCTTTGTGTGTGACTTTGTGACGTAGGTATAACACTTGATTCAAAATCAATTTGCGTCAATTTGTCGCACTGACAATCCTATACAGCTTTATACTCAAAGGGAAGAAATTTCACAATTTCTGGATTTTTAATCTTATTGTAAACTCTTAGATGGACAGATTATTACTGTATTCTCTATGTGTGAATGCACAAATGTAACAGTTACATGGCTTGCTGTATCTCTTCATACAACTACTAAGTATTAGAGGCTGATGTTGCTATCTAAAATAATATTGGAATGTACATAGGAAAGACATTAAACATATTTTTCATGTGGACAGCAGACACTATTTTCAAAATCTGCAAACAACTTGCAACGATTATATAATCATGTTTGTTTGTTTGCTTGTTTTCTAAACAATGAGATGATCCTAACATTGGGAGAATGTGGGCCGATCTCATGAAATGGGGTAATTCGTAGAAAGTTATACCTTCACATTACATAACTCATGGCAGAGAAATTAAAAGGCAGACCATGACACTTGGAGAGTACTTATAATGGGCTACCTTTCTTCTCATGGAAAATACTATTTCTGTCAGATTATAAAGAATGATTATGAATTAACTAAAGTATACAGTGTACATTGACTTTCTTTCTTCGGTACGTGGTCAAGGTTTAAACAGAAAGAAAGAAAAAAGTGGGTTGGGACGACTTACAAACCCAATTTTGATAATGAGGTAAGGAAGTCTCAGGCCCATAGTCAGAGAAAGAAAAAAAACACTGCGTGAATCTTTTTTATACTACTGTATACATGGATTAATCCTATAAGCCTTTAGCATGTTATCATTTGCCATCATGCAATCAGGAGTCATCAGTTGATATTCCAATTTGAAACTAAAATGGAGTCAAAGAGGGCCTGAGCTTTCGATCCTAGAAGAATCTTCGTCAGAGACAAATGAAGAACGGAAGAAAGCCTACATGCTTTCACTGACCACATCAATTCCTTCCACAGAACCACCAAATTCACTTCTGATTTCTCCCAAGAGGAGACCAACCTCGTCCTCCCTGATGTCACCGTTAGGAAGGAATCTAATCATGTCGCCACCATACACTAAACCTACAGATACCCGTCAGTACCTTATATTCACTCAGCCAGCTGCCACCCCCGTCACTGCAAAACCAGTATCCTTGGCATCAAGCCCTCAGACCTTGCCGTATCTGCTCTGAAGATTCCAACTTTTCTTCCAGGAGAGTTCAACAAGTCAATAACAAAGTCCGTTCACTTGCATGTCGCCAGTTTCTATGTAATCTTGTAAAGAGAAGCCTGAGACAGCCTTTGTCATTTTTATACCAAAGTAGTCAGAAAACTGGTCAAAAGATTCAAAGAAATTCTTCAAAACTTTTTCTTTCATTTCTTTTCGTTTTACTCAGAAACATCACCATGGCAACCAGTGTCAGTGACCTCGTGACATGTAACCTCCTGTGCCCCATTTGCCAAAACATCTTTGTTGATCCAAGGCTACTGATGTCCTGCTCCCACACCTACTGCAAAGACTGTCTGAAACGAATCTCTAAATCTCAGAAAGGGCGGAAGATAACCTGTCCAATTTGCCGCCAGATCACCATCGTCCCTAAAGGAAATGTTGATCTCCTGCAGTGTAATCAACCAATCAAGTCTCTAATCGAAGATGTCAAGACCCAGACTGGAACCTGCACCGTATGCCGAGGAAACGAGAAGCCACTAGCCATCACCTACTGCCAAGAATGCGACGACTACATGTGCGACGACTGCCACAAAACTCACGACAGGTGGGACAAGTTTGCGGGACACGAGGTTGTGAAAGTGGATGGCATTATTTCGGGGGTATTTTCCAGAAAGAAGCGCCGTAAATGTAAGAAGCACAAGTCTGAGGACGAGGAGTGTTTCTGCGTCGAGTGTAAGAGGTTCGTCTGCTTCCGTTGTGGCATGATGGAACATAGTCAAGCGGGGCACAAAGTCCTTGACGGCAAAGAGCATGAAGATGAACAGAAGGAGAAGATCGACGAGCTACGTGGCCGAGCAGACGTCAAGATGTCGAAGATTGATGCATACATCGTGTTCGTCGAGGAACAGGAGGCAAAGATGAAGCAAGTCCTGGAGAAGCTCTCCCGAGAGATCGAACAGACGTGCGAAGAGTCGATCCAACAGCTTCAAGAGAAAAGAGACCACCTGATCAAAGACTGTACGAGGCGTATCGAGGCATTTAACAAAGAGCTGCAAGGCATGAGATGTGCCAGCAAGCAACAGATCAGTCAGATCAAGGAAGTAAGCGAGCTTATTGAGAATAATATGAAGAAAAATCTAGAGGGCGAAGAGCTGACTGTGCACGAAACATGTTGTCAAAAACTGGTAGACATTCTCGCCAAGAGTGATCCCGATTACGAACAGCCACGAAATACGACTTTGCAAGGAGAGCGCGTCGTTTTTCAGCAGATTAGACGCGGAGAGACAGGTTTGAATGAGCTTGATCTTGGAAAGATTGTTATTCTACCGCAGCCCCCGAAGCTGCCGCCTCCGCTATTGTCGTCGCAGCCCCCGAAGCTGCCTCCACCGCCGCAGCCTCCACCGCCGCAGTCGTCGAGGGGTACCCCGACGCCGCCATCGTCTCCGAGGGTTCCCCCTGCCGCCGTCATCATCGGCGAGAGGTCCCCTGCCGCCGCCGAGGATTTAATTGATTTGATTTGATTTAATTTGATTTGATTTGATTTGATTTCATTTCATTTCATTTCATTTCATTTCATTTCATTTCATTTCATTTCATTTCATTTCATTTCATTTCATTTCATTTCATTTCTGCATTCTGCATTGCTTTTTACGCGATTCCCACGCAGCCGCCGCCGTCGTTGTTGCGGACAATTGAGTACTGGCCATGTATATGTTACGGATTATATCGAAATATTCTTTCGCAAATACCCTGATGTATCATTAAGTAAACTTTCATGAGAGCGCCCTCGCTTTGTCCGTTTTTATACACAGAAAGGATGGTTTTTTGAAAGGATCTGCTTTACTGAATGTTCCTATTTTTTTCTCAAAACTCGTATTGAGGTGAGGATGGTGAAATTTAGACTCCGCACTATGTTTAATTATGCTGCCAGTGGCGGATCCAGGATTTCATTGAATGGGGGGGGGGGGGGGGGGGGGACCCACCAAGTTCCAAAGTAGCGACTTGGAAAATACTGAATACTGAGAAATGTGCGCGAAGTCCCTTACGGCCGGGGATTCTGATAATTGATAGAATCTCTTAAATGCTTCATCGGAAGTTTTGCGGAATTTTGAATACATCGCCAACAATTTTCCTTACGTTCGTTTATATGAATTGGCCAAGTGACTGAAGTCTGAAAAATTGAGTGCCTTGAACCCAATTTTGGGATATGCTTCATTTGAAGGCTCGAAATTCTCTTCCTGCAGATGTTAATCCCACAATGTTAATCGAATTATGAAGCAGCTACACTTTTTGAGAAGGTGGAGAACGTAAAATTGTTATCTCAGTGATCATCTCAAGATGAATTGTAATAAAGACGATGTTTAAACTTGTTTTTTTTTATATTGATTTTTCCGCTCATAGGTTGCAACACACGAACAAAACTTACATCCCAAAATGATTATAAAAGCAGTAATCTTCCAGGATCTATTGGGAATGAAATAAACGAATCCATATTGAAAAGCACAAATTAGTGTCAAGGCCATTTATACGGAGAACAATGTTCGTAAAAATATTTACTTCCCTCAACGCCTCGACGCAATACTGTTTTTATTTATGTATGGTGTTTAAGTGTTTACATACATCAAAAGTTGACGGTATTTTGACCGACTATGACACTTTATTATATTTTCATGAACTGAATATTAAATAGAGTAATGGTCGAAGTTAAAAAAAAAATAATGAAGCCAATTGCCGTGTATAGTCATTACAAAAATGTCGGGACTTACATCATAGTTATGAGTTGGCGATGTACAGGGATGAAATTCTGATATCGAATTAAGCTATTGGTCCCCGAGATTTGAATAACGAGGTCTTTTTATTAGATTGCATAATCCACAATTTCCCTACGTACTTTTATGAAATAGGACAAAAGTATCTTTCACTTTTTCAAGAGTGAAGATCAATCTGATGATTTTCGAATGAAAAGGAGAAACGACCTACCACGTCCTAATCTACGAAATATACACTCCGTAAAATTTTCTGCTAAGGCTGGATTTTTTTTTTAATCTGTTATGTTTATGCTGGCTACACTACAGACTGTTATACCTTATAGGCTGCAGTGTGAAAAAAAAAATGCTTACACTTCATTAGATGAGCATGTGAACATTTTGGCTTTTTCATATATGAAAGAAATATATTTTGGGGGGAATTAAACACAAAATCCATAGACATTATAAACAACCGGTAATGTCGGAAAGATATACTTCATAACGAGGAATGACGAGTGTTTGAGACAGAAAAAAAAAAGAAATAAGGTGAAATTTCTGGAAATTATTTTTTTTTTTTTATCATTGGGTAATCAGGGTTCCGTAGAATCTTTAGTTGGCGCGACATCTAAGATTAGTTCGTCAAATTCTCTGTCATCTTTTGTTACTGAACGTCACACAAGTACATCACACCGGATTTAGCATTGCACGCTGGCGAATGGCCTAGCCTAATCGGGAATCGCGCTGATAGAACAGCATCGATTCCTTTACCTCCCTGTATTTCAAAACGATTTGTATTCCTCCGCCCGAAGGGTGCCGGAGGCATCATGTTTTCGGGTTGTCTTACATGCAATGCCTGAACCCTGAAGGTACTTCCTTGAAACTTAGTGTATACATGTACTACCAAAATAATAAAGATTCTCCAGAGAGAGTTTCAGGTCATGAGGTCAAAGGTCAAAAGGTCAAAGGTCAGGTGAAAATGTTAACATTTCACTTTTTTCTCGGAACGGTAAGAATTAGATGCTCTTGTTTAACTTTGGAAACAGTCTCAAACCCACTCGCTACGCTCGTCAGTTTAAACATTTCTAATGTTAAACTCGCGCATCCAATTCTCACTGATCTACTCTGTCCTGTGCATCACTATTTTGTATACTGATGAACATATATAGCCTGATGGGGTTGTTATTCTAATCTTTGGATGTAGATATATACTGCAAAAGTCCAATCACAGTTTTCGGCTTCATATTTTTACGTAAATGAGAAGGAAGTGATGGTTTAGACTGCTTGTTGGCAGGGTTCTATGCTGACACAAATAACTCCAAGATGATTAAATTGGGGCCCGAATGCTGAGTGATTTTCGGGTAAATAATATCAGTTTGAGGACGTACTTAGTGTAGATTAAGAGTGCTTTTCTAGGAGATATCACCCTCATGGCACCGGAAGACAATCCCTATTTTGTTAGATGTAAATATTTCACGGAATAAACGTACTAATATGTATCACTTCATCAATAAATACTATAGGTATCGTATAATTGTTGTGTTTCATATGCCACAATCTACCTTCTTTATATTACTTTTTTTTTTAACAAACGGGTTCTGGCTGAGAAAAATATATGACAATCTAATATTTTACATTGTAGTATATTTTTATTATCATATATAACGAAATGTATATGAATTTACTCAACAGATAAGTCGAAGCAATATGTGGTTTATACAGTTCCATTCTTCAATACTGATTTTATTATTAGAATGGTTTATAGTTATTCAAGTCATTAATATCCGATCTCCGTAATTTTCATATCCGTGAATTTTGGGACCTCCAGTTTTACGAGCTAGCTTTTTATCTAGACCCCGTCATTATATCTGTCACTTCTTGATACAGCTTTGTAGCATAACATGACCATTAACATCTGTGTTTAGGACGTTATTAATCTTGTAATGTGAAGTCCAAAGATGTGGTTGTAGGCTATACATTGCATTCTTGTAATTTTTGTATCAATGTCAAAGAATAATCGTTATTCCTTTGAGAAATATGGAAATTAGAAAATAAATTCAGCTGGCCTGAACTGAACTGAACTATAAAAGGTCTCATTTCCCGTAACGCCTGTGCCCATAACAATTATTACTACTTGGCGACTGTAGCTTCAATTTTTTTTTTTCGGGGGGGGGGGGGACCCAAAGCGACGAAATTAAGGAATGTTTATACATCTTCTTTTCTGGCACTGGAAGTGAAAAAGCTTTGTCGGTGACTGTATTATATTCAATTCAATTTCGGTCAAATATATTGCGATGACTGACCATATTTTGTTTCACATCAAAATTTGAAAACAGACTGTGTGTGTGTGTACATGATGCCAATTAACAATACAAATTCTTTTCAAAATACTATTAATAAATTTGAGGTTACTTTCATTTGCTGCGCTCAGAAAATGCAAACTCTTACCGGTTGATTCATGGTGTTACACTAGGAGGATGACAGTACAGGGAATAAATAAAAGTACAGGGAATAAAAGAAAATAAGTTCCAGGGTTCATTTTTTTGTTAGTGCATAATGAAGCTGCTTCAGAGGGCGTGGACAGTGACTTGCATCGGGAACAGGTTAAGAGTGTGTACTCTTCATTAACAAAAACAGGGGAAAAAAATCAACCTCCTTGCCGGGGACAAGAGACACCGATCTTCTCCTTGAGTGGTATATACAAAAGAAAAGAATAATAATAAATCGATTTTCATGTTAATGTAATCCGAAAGCCCAAAACAATTCTTTCGTTGTTCATTCCATTGTCTGTTTGTTTGCGGTTTAAAAAAAAAAAAAATCCCCGAAGTGGTGTTGGCCTCGGCGACATTGGAGTCATCACGGAAGGGGATTTCACGGGACCAAACTTGGTCTTTAAAGGTCTTTTTCAGATGGAATGGACTGCGACCATTATACACACACTGTAATTATATTACGGCACACGATGTATTGCAGTGGTGTTCCATCTGGCATTTGCTCCTGCGACAGTAATTCCCATTAAATACTTCCACGCTAAGCCAAACATAAATTCTACCGAAAAACATAACGCTAACCCTAATCTTCACGTCAAACCAAACCTAAAGCCCAATCACAAACCTAACCCTAGCCCTGTAAGTCCTTGGAGAAAATACGAACAGAGCAACTTAGGCCATGGGGTGAAGCTCAAAAAGAGGCTTAGAAAATGGGTTTCGTTCCAGCAACACTGGCACTACTTTCTGAATGCGGAAATTTGATGTTTTGTACATCCTAAATATACTGTTTTTGCGAAAATCCATATTTTATAAACTGCGACCAGCAGCCCAATACACATATCGTAATGGGGCTGCGGATTGTAGCATTTAGGATCATGACAGAATAGTATCGCGGACAAATGTCAACCTTAAATCGAACAAAATTCTTCAATTTGAAGACTTAAAAGTAAGGTTGAAGTATTGACAACAGGGTTCGTGCAAGGTTTGGTTCTACAAATAGTCATTTTCTGTTCGAATTGATGACTTAATATGACTAGGTCGAGAGGAATCTGGGAGAGCTACGCTGAATTGACGGTCAGCGCAGGTGCACACATCACTGCGCACAAATTTGGAATCCATTGACTGGATATAGAAGTCTGTGTGTGCATGCGCTGGCCGTCAATTCAGTGTAGCTCTCCCAGTTTCCTCTCGACCGAGTCACATTTAGTCATCAATTTGAACAGAAAGGAACTACTTGCAGAAGCAAACCTTGCACGAACTCTGTTATCGATACTTCATATTTATTAATAAGTCTTCAAATTGAAGATTTTTTTTCCGATTTTAAGTTGATATTTGTCCGCGATAAAACATCCGTCATGATCCTGTTTGCTACATTGTACAGTTCACAGCCCAATGACGCTATGCGTATGGGGCCGCTGGCCGCAGTTATGCGTATGGGTCTGCTAGCCGCAGTATAGTTCCCATAGTGTTTCTAAGCTGAAATACATATGCACATTTGTAAAGCACGCTGCTTTTAGCCATATACCTAGAAAAAAAAGTGAAGTTTTGGTTTAATAGTTGCATTATATCTCATGTTTCAGCTTTTCCTGATGCTGGCTATGCAAAGGAGGACAAGAGCAAAGTGGTTCGAGACCATATGAGAGAGAGCACTGACTGACCGTCAGAGGTCAAGGCAAATGCCTTATATTCTGTTCAAAGACATGTTATTAATCAAATGACTAATCATTCAAGGCAAAAAAAAAAGAAAAAAGAAAAAAAATTCAGTGCGTTTGTTTGTGTGTGTGTCCGCGTGCATGTGGGAGAATCTTATTGTAAACACACACACACACACACACGCACACACACATACGCACACACATAGTTATGAAGATTCAATATACCCAAGTGTATTAGAATATTATTCTACATGCCTTTTCCATTTATCACATCAGCATCATAAACAAGATTATCATAAACATGAACACACACAATGATATAATACATGTATTGATCAGTGCATTACACATACACAGGTGCATAAAAACGCTGACATATCATATACACTCACACGCACACATACAAACTCATTTACACACATGACACATTACTATTAAACAGATCATATTGTTTATCAGTAAACATGTTTTTCTTTTCTTCTTCTTCTTCTTAAGAAGCTTTAATATACTTAGATCACATGGCAATCACGTTGTTCATGAAATATTATAGAGTACTTTAGAAAATTTAATCTTCATAAAATTTCCTGAAGTTTTCATTGCTGTCATTAGGTTACAACATGGTGGGACACTACCTCCTTTCATGTAAGATAGCTCAAAATGATAATCAGTCAAATTTTCTAGTTTTAATAAATTTCCTGGAACATTCCATGGTCCAAATATCCTTCAAAGGGTGTAAAAGTTTTGAAAAATGCCAATATATAAAATAGAGGCAAAATTATAGTTTACCCATTCATGAGTGAAAACTGTTGGATTCTGTATTGGAGGCAATGTGTACCTGAAAATTTTGGAGAGAATAAAACAGGTTTGGCATTAAAAATTATGATAACATTGCAATTAACTTCCAATATCAGAGGATCTGTGCAAACCTGACTCAAATTATGCACAATTTTCATTTGGCTGGTATTAGTTTTAGCAAACTGATTTTGTACTCACACCTACATTGTACTGACCTTTCTACATGAACGTACTGTTTCAGCATTAATAATAGTTACATTTTTTTTTTCCCAGAGTGCGAGAAACAAATTTTAATCGTAGTCATTCAGTTTTATGGAAAAAAAACACACTTAGGAAAACATCTTTGTTCTTAGAATAATTCAACCCTAATCAAATCATAATAGTGGGCAGAAATGTTTGCTAAAGGGCGAACAATCACATACTGAGGCAAGGAGTCAAAACATGTTGCATAAACATTGGCATTCAAAATACAGGAAGCAATCTGTATTACAAAGACATTTTTATCATGCACAACTTTGGTAAGATGTCAATTCTTGAATATCAATCACATTGACCAAAGCATTGGTGCATATACAGTACATTCTGTTGTTTCTGAACTTTGCACTGAAGTTCTTTGTGTATGTGTGTGAATGTTTCAGTGGTGTATATATATTGCTCCATTTTATCAAGGACAACTTATAGTAACATCACAATGTTTTCATGCTTCAATATCAATCACATTAACCTATCCCTTGGCAAGTAATGAGCAGGTTGACTCTGCTGCAAATGATGCATTTTACAGGCAACACAGCAGAACCTGAACAGCTTCCAGAAGAAAATCTTGATCTTGCTGTGAGCGTCTTAGGGGAGGAAACAGATGCTCCTGCTGACGGACCAGGCTCCTCCTTCAGCTTTCGTTTCCTAGCGAGATTCAGGCGTTTGCTATCTATAAACCTCTTGTAGCACGTTTCATGGAATCCTATTTAATACAATGGAGAAATGAACAGCAATGATTAGCCGTTGGATTTTGTTAGGGGGAAAAAGGCTAAATGCTAGAGGGAGGGGTTGAACATTACACTCAATATATCATTAAAATAATGTACGGTAGACTATTGACTGCCAATATTTGAATCTTGTAATTACCAATAGGCCCTAGTACTATGCCAGGTAATCATTAACACCTCATGATCATTGTCATCATCAACTACTTCAACTTGTACTTGCAGTGCAATTACTGATTTTAAATTACATCTACAGCTTTCAGCATCTGATCACATGCAATATCAATTATCATAATTATGAATACAACTGCCTTATCATCATTAATTCTAGTAATCCTTGGCCTTTCACTATCACCACCACCCACTGCTATATAGTTTGGCACAACATAATGGTAATCATATATATGTTTTAGGGAGTTTAATTGTTGAAATTATGTTATTGTCATTGTTGGTTTTTTAGACTCAACATATCAAATATCAATATGTTAATTTAATGAGATGCTAAATGTGTGTTTTGAGGGGAGATTCACCAATTTCGGGGTGAGAGAAACAGGATGGATTTTTAATATTAATACTCCATGGCCATGATTATGAAAATATAAATTTACATGCAGTTTAGACCTTTTTCAATCCAGTCCTGTGTGTCAAGATTTTTACAAAAGAAAACAATATCACCGATCAGATACATCAACCTAACCTGGGCTGTACATAGAACAACATGTAAAATTACATCTAGGCTACATTATAACGGCGCTATATGCAATGCCAAGGTGAAATTCAAGATAATTTATCTAAAATGTAACAGACGCGCTAACGGCTAAGCTACTGCATTAGCGCCCATTATAACATACACAAGCAACGTTCATAACATACTTCCTAGCTAACGTTGTACTTGTAGTCATCATGGTCATTGACATTAATACGCATAATATGAGAGAGACTGCACTGCAGTGTCGACTGCTACGACTGTACGCACGTAAACTAACCTGTAAATTATCCTACGTAGGTTGCAGTCCGACGGTCCCCCTGAGCAGCTGAATCACTTCGTTCTGGTCTGCGATTTCACGGTCTCCCCCATTCAATTTGATCCACTCTTTGGCACACAAACTAGGTTTCGTCTATCTTAGGTTTGTCATTGCCGTGAACTTCAAACTTCATCGATGTTACATACTTACATGCATAATAACGCATCTTAAAAGTTTCGGCAGAGCAGACGACGTAGACGCGTCGACAGGCTCACAGGGGGCGGCCATTTTGACTCGTAAACAATAATTCTCGATTCGGATTGGATAACATACATCACATGATCGTTCGCGAATGAATATCGTACACGGCAAAGTGTACATATTCAGCTCCTCAGTGACAAAAAAGTTCACTGTTTCCCCCTAAATTACCAAAATACTGCAGGAGGGTTTGTGTCGAACTTTTTCCTGTAGCCTTTTTGGTTATTTGTTTACACGTAGCTGTGGAGAAATTTTAGTGCCGCAGTTGTCGGAACGAAACAAGCGAAAAAACCAGCTCACCCCATGGCCTAAACTGTCTTGGTAACGAGCAAAATGTCGTTTCACCGGCAATGAACACGTACCATGCTCACCCATGTTGACTCTTTATTCAGATAGACATTCAAAAGCCAACAACGATACATTTAAATTTAGCCCCACAAACACACACACACAGACCCTAAATTTTACATATTGGATTGTAAACACCCCCCCCCCCCCCCCCCCCCCGAGAGAAGGGTATTATTTTCCTTACAGAACCTGAACGTGTCTATGAAATTTTAGTATCAAAGTAAACAGAATCTTTTACTTCTATGCCGAACATGGCATCATCAATCATTGATTTTTCAGAGATTGATTTCTAAAGAAGTTCGTCATAATCATGTTAGAAAGGAAGTTTTCGCTAAACATGTTGCAATGCGTTAAGCGTACAGATGCAAATTTAATAAAAGAAAAAAAAATCAATGGAAAAACTCACCTACAGTGTCTGAGAAATTCAGAAAGTCTGCTTAATAAATTTGGGGTTACTTTCATGGGCTGCGCTCAGAAAATGCAAACTCTTGCCGCTTGATTCATGGTGTTACACTAGGAGGATGACAGTACAGGGAATAAATGAAAGTACCGGGAATAAAAGAAAATAAGATCCAGGGTTCATTTTTTTTTTGTTAGTGCGTAATGAAGCTGCTTCAGAGGGCGTGGACAGTGACTTGCATCGGGAACAGGTTAAGAGTGTGTACTCTTCATTAACAAAAACAGGGGAAAAAATCAACCTCCTTGCCGGGGACAAGAGACACCGATCTTCTCCTTGAATGGTATATACAAAAGAAAAGAATAATAATAAATCGATTTTCATGTTAATGTAATCCGAAAGCCCAAATCAATCCTTTCGGTTGTCCATTCCATTGTCTGTGCTTTGACTTACCCGGGTTGCACCAAATACATCAAATGCATGATAGAACTTTAATTCTATGTCTGAAGGTGTTGATTACAACATTGAATTCTAGACTGCTAAAGATAACAGTTCTTGCTGTGTATTCGATTGGCGGTAAATTCCTGGGATGACTATCTGTCATGTTCTCTTTGCGAACCTGTGCATCCATTAAGTCTTCTCCTGAATGGTTACGTGACCCCCCCCCCCCAGCATATTCAATGTATTAATGTACACTTTAGTAATACAGTGCACTCCCGTTATAACGAACACGGTTATAACAAAATTCCGGTTACAACGAAAAAGAAATTCAATCCACTCCATTATTCATATTGTTTATTTGTTCGGTTATAACAAAATTTTGATACAGTATAACGACAGAAAACTGCCGGTCCCGAGCACTACGTTATAACGGGAGTCCACTGTACATGTTTAGATTTACAGAATGTGAGGGGGTAGTCACCAAAAAAGCTCCGGATTTTTGGACAAATCAGGAGAAGAAATCATTTGAATAAAGACTCTTATTCGAAGGGAAGTGTTAGGCAAAAGAAGGTGAGGGAGACCAATTTGTAACAACTTGGTCTGGAAACATTAAAGGGAACCCAAACCCAAAGAACACTGTGGATTGAGTGAAAGCAGCAATATTAGTAGAACAGGATTATCAGTGAAAGTTTGAGGAAAATCGGACAATCGATGCAAAAGTTATGAAATATTTAAAGTTTTTTTGTGTGTTGGAACCACTGGATGAGGAGACTTCTAGAGGTTATGACGTATGATTGGACAAAAATATAAAGAACATGTAAAAAAAAAAAAATCCACACAAAAAAAATCACTTTTCTAGCATTATGAAAGAGCACTTGACTAACCGTTTTCAGAAAGCAGGGGGAATAATTGCTACCCTTAACATAATCTGACAGCATCAAGTTGATGGAATGTGTAATTTTCAAAATTAAATGAATTTTTGTGGAATTTCCTTTATATTTTCTTAATATTATTGTTGTCCATAACCTCTAGTAGTCTCCTTATCCAGCGGTTCCAACACAAAAACTTTAAAAATTCATAACTTTTGAATCGATTGTCTGATTTTCCTCAAACATTCATTGATGGTTTATACTAATGTTGTTGCTTTCACTCAATCCACATTGCTCATTTAGTTTGAGATCCCTTTTAAGAAATGCACAAGGCTCAGCTGCTAAGCTGCTTTCAATCGGGCAATATTGGCGTGAACTCATTCATGTCACATCTGTCACATTTTGAGCTAACTGAAGTGAGGATTATAATAAAATGTATGTGTGTGTTTGTACATACATGTACATTTTTATATGCATATATGTATAATTATTTACTTCAAAAATTCTTTAAACAACACAACTGTCTTTATTATATTTCTTGAAAATGCAGTTATGCTTCTGTTTCCTCGTATAGGTTTTTTCATCGTTTTTTTTTTTCATTGAATATATTCTTGTTCCTACACATGTCTAGGCAAGAAAGAACATTGATGCCATGCATGCAGGTAGCTTTGCACATTATCAATTGGAACAATAACTTCTGAGCGAGTATAATGTTTGGAAAATCCATGACACCAAGACGGAAAAACTGCTATCCTGTTATTCTTGATCCTAGACTAGTCTTGTTTAGGAAAGAAAACACATCGATGCCATGCCGGAACAGTTTTGCACGTGATCAACTGGAACATTAACTTCTGAGCGAGTATCAAATATGTGGGAAAACCCACGACAAGAAAACGGAAATCCTGCCAACCATGTACGCGCGCATCCCATGGTGCGATGCGCCCATGCAAGACATACTTATATTTGTGGAATATTGTGTCAACTCTGCAGCCATTCGACTAAGGTCTTCGCGAGTGAGAAGTTTAATGACAGGGACATCAATTAATTATCTCCATGTACATTACTGTACAATGATACTATAGATTTAATCAGGACAGATTGTTTACTCTGTTGAAATTTGCAAAAACAGTGACTTGAGACCTGTCCTGATTAGCTGGTTAAACATATCACATCATACCAACAATTTACGACGTCAGAAACTCGAGGAAAAGTTTATTTAGGGATTTTATGAAAATATTCTTTCGCAGATATCCTGGTGTATCATTAATAAACTTTAATGAGAGCGCCCTTGCTGTGTCCGTTTTGATACACAGAAAAGATGATTTTTTTTGAAAGGATCTGCTATACTGAATGTTCCTATTTTGTCTCAAAACTCGTATTGAGGTGAGCATGGTGAAATTGTTAAACCCCGCACTATTTTTTGATGCTGCCAGGGGCGGATCCTGGATTTCATGGCGGGGGAGGGAGGGGGGGGGGGAACCAAGTTCAAAAGTACCGACTTGGAAAATACAGTACTGAGAAATGTGCGCGAAGTTCCTTACAGCAGGGGATTCTGATAATTCATAAAATCTCTTAAATGCTTCATCGGATGCTTTGCGGAATTTTGAATACATCGCCATGCCAACAGTTATCCTTTGTTCGTTTATATGAAATGGTCAAGCGACTGAAGTCTGAAATTTTGAGTTCCTTGAACCAAATTTTGGAACATACTGATGTTAATCCCACAATGCTTATCAAATTATAAAGCTGCAACACTTTCTGAAAAGGTGGAGAACGTAAAATTGTTATATCTGTTGTCATCTCAAGATGAAGTGTAATGAAGACGATGTTAAAACTTGCTTTTTGTCGAGCCCACCAGAGGTTAGGGGAATCTAAGGGATCGCCTTCCGTCCGTCCGTCTGGCGTCCGTTCTTAACGCTACACTGAGTACTTCATTTTCACTCAAACTTGGAGGGGAGGGTGGTTATACAAAGTTACACATTTTTACTAAGCATGAAAGTCACCTCAAGGTCAAAGGTCACAGGCGGGGGTCAATGAACTTCAGGGCCCAATGTTAGGTTTTTACGGCGCATTCTGATTATGGTTCATAACTTTTGATCCACATATCTGTTTGTGACCAAACTTGATGGTAGATATCCCTTGGGGAGTTGAAGGTCACCACAAGGTCAAAAGTCACATACAGGGGTTAACAAACTTTTAGGGCCTAATGTTAAGGTTTTTACGGCGCATTTCGATAATGGCTTATAACTTTTGATCCCTAAGTCCGTTTGTGTCTTAACTTGGACAGTAGATGTCCCTTGGGGAGTTAAAGTTCGTCACAAGGTGAAAGATCACAGACAGAGGTCAACGAACTGTAGGGCCCAATGTTAAGGTTCTACGGCGCGTTTCGATTATGGATCTTAACTTTTGATCAATATGTCAGGTTGTGACCAAACTTGGCTGGTAAATGTCCCTTGGGAAGTTGAAGGTCATCACAAGATCAACGGTCATAGGCGGGGTCAATGAACTTCCGGGAGTTAGAAAAAAAAAAGGATTACAGTTCGTTATTCCGAAAGTTCGTTATTCCGAAGGTTCTTTAGTCCGAAGGTTCGTTATTCCGAAGGTTCGTTATTCCGAACATTCGATCGTTCATCCGAAAATGAAACAAAGCTTGTTATTCCGAAGGTTCGTTATGGACTCTATGATTACATGTCGGATCAACGAACCCTATTTCATTTTTGGATTAACGAACCTTCGGAACAACGAACCTTCGGAATAAGGCCACAAATGTTCGGATTAACGAACCCTTTTTCATTTTCGGGTTAGCAAACCTCCAGGTATAGGGGATTTGTGTTTCGGATCAACAAACCTTCGGAATAACGAGCAGCACCTGAAAAAAAAATAATAATTTCTTCTTCGCAAATGGGGGAGACACAATGAATTAACACTTGCCTTGTGTTTCATATTGTTTTTACCGCTTATAAGTTGCAACACGCGAACAAAACTTATAACCCCAAATGACTATAAAGGCAGTAATCTTCCAATATCTATTGGGAATAAAATAAACGAATCCATATTGAAAAGCACAAAGGCCCGAATTAACGAAGGTGGTACAATATTGAAACCATGGTTTAAACCATGGACAAATTGTATAGAGCGCCAAGTGTCGCATGGCATATTTCGTCACGAAATCAGTCATTTCGTCAACGAAATGATCATTGGTATCATTGGTATCACCTGCTTGAGCTTTCGACCACGGAGCTGGCGTTTTGTACCCAGGACAACTTGTACATCCTTCGTAAGACCTTCTCTGTCTCCTAAATGGACATGACGGTTTTCCTCCTTCTTCTGCTTCTTTTGATCTACTCCCTTTTCTTTTTTTAATGCTTCTTCCTTTTATGTTCAGTCCCAGATCTTGATGACTATCGAGACCTTTGTCTTTTGTAAGTTAAAGAAATGTATGATGTATTGATTCTCCCTGTCTTGTTTACTTAATCATTTATTCAGAGATTCGTTTATCCCATCGTTGAGTTGTTTCCTGTAATTTTGCAACTTGATTTGCACCTTCTTCACCTTTCTTCATGCATGACATAGTTACCTTATATCTTTGTGCATCACAACTCTTCAACAAAGTCACCAATCAAATACTATAAGTACATGACATTTATTATGTTTCCCGGTTTTTTTTTTTTGAATGTTTGAAGTATGTGATATCCAACCTGTACCTTCTTTGAAATCTTCATTCCTTTCATCTTTGTCAAGCAACAACTGATGTGGTTTGATTTTGTACTAGCAGTATCATATACGATTTAGAGAATTTGTAGAATTTGTAGAATTTTGTTGACTCTTTCGACCCCCCCCCCCCCCCTCTCGGGGTATGGAAGTACAAACAAATATAGAATATAAATAACAGTTTAACAGACTAGTAAATACAATTCTTGTAGATTATACATAACCACACAAAGATATAAAAGATACAGTGATAGCGTGACGGGAACGTCGACTACATAAACCAGGATATGTAACTAAAGAAATACAGTGTATATCTTGTCATCACTTTTGACCTTCTTTTGTAGACTATTATAGTAAATGCCTCGGAATACAGATATTGTTACATTAACTATTAATGTGCACAGAACAACATACTCTTGTCATAAGGGTAAGAGTTAAGTTCTTTGCATGATGTTAAACAGTTGATCATCACTGTTTGTGCAAAAATATTTGAAATATATTTAAGATGAGAAAAAAAAATGTCAAAAAATAGCAGTTCAATAGTCGCTAGAATGTTCTCATAAGGAAGGGTGCGCACTAATCCATTCTGCATATACACAAAGATATAGATGATATATTTTCTTTTTATAGGTATTATTGTGATTAAAATGTTTTTGTTTAGAAGATGTGGTATTGTATTTACATGTATGTAAACGTATCATTAAATCGTGTTCGTTAAGTAGCATGTATCAATGAAACTCATTATGAAATCATAATTATGACTGATGCTTATATCGATGACGTTAATAGTTATGGTGGTAATAATAATAAAACATAACAATTACCTCGACGACATGGGGTTTGCAGATGTGATGGTCATGATAATTATGATCCTAGATATTTTCACCATTTACTTCTTTGCACTTTCGGCAGTCTGTTTTTATTGCTGTTATTATGCATTCTCATCGTTCGGTGTGAACATTCTTTTACTTTAACAAAATGTCTTTGCCACAAAATTGTCAGTAATGAATATTCTGGAAACGCAATGCAATTTGTTAACTAGCCTTGTTTCTTTATGCAGCCAGTTATTTATATCCGAATGCATTCCTTTGTATAATGTTTGTATAGCGGTATTAGCGTTCTCTGTTTCTCAAGGCGGGGTACGTCGAGTATAGATTTACCGTAAAGCCGCTTGATGTAATGAATGCCCCTGTCACACTTTGCCGGATAAGGCAAACGCATGGGAAACGAAGGTCAACTTTTGGCATCCGTTGATATCCGTTAAATCGCGTTTCATGTCCTTTTTATCCTTTGGATTGACGTTTATTTTCCGGTGATTTCCGTCAGAGCGGCCAGAAACTTTGTGCATGCACAAAGTTTTTCTTCGCCAAAAACGAATAGCGCGAAGACCCTTGTCCTATAGTTGCACGTTTTCTCCTGTATCTGTACTATACTTTGTCGTTTTCTATGCGTTTCGATCCGCTAGGCCTCCTGTAAAGTCCGTTGCTGCAAGAAACGGAACGGATAGAAGGACCATGTACAGCACATCGAACGCATACCCACGGCATAGCCACATGACAATTACCGGGCAAAGCGCATATAGTTACAGATGACAAACGGACAGGACGGTCATAAGTGATGATCACAGTATATCTACAGGATATCCACAATACATCCACAGTATATGACTAGGAAATGAAGCTGATGTTTAACGAATATACCAGCCTTGCTATACAATGACTCCTGCAAGGACATAAGAACGTCGTAGAACCTCGCCCTTTTCATTAACCTATTGAATGCCTCTCTGTCTCGATGAACTGCCACCGGCTCCAAGCTATACATCGATACAGGGCAGCCTTACAGGCAGATCTGAATCTGCAGAATGCCAACATGGCCCTCCAAAGCAACAGCAAATTGGTAAATTGTTCCTGAGAGACGCAGGCAATTTGGTTTATATGACCAATTGTACAGACACAAAGGCGAAACAAATTCAAACTACTTAATTTGCTAAGGTCTTCCCGAATTTACCATGCAAATGTGTTTCAGGTGAAAAGGTGAGAGGCACACAAAAAAGAAAGCAAAATGAGTCATATGTTTCAAGGTCGGAAAGACCATCATCTTCCTATGGGGAAAAAAAAAAGAACTTCTGACCCCTCTATGACAGGACAACAAGTCTTTCGGAAAAGCAAGATTTTCAATCAGTTTACGATCATGGCTGTTGTAAGATTGCTGTAAATAATGATGAACTGCAGAGATCTGAAAAAAAAAAATAGGAAAGCATCATTATCACCTATAGTACACTAGTTGTAGGTTTTTACCACCAAAAATGACAGCCTTAATCAGATTCGCTATCATGGGGCAATGAAGTATATTCGATATGAATGGACATCGGCTGAGATAAACTGTTGGATATTCACAGTTAAGAATACTTTCTCTAGGGGATATCACCCTCATGGCACCGAAAGAAAATCCCTATTTTGTTACACGTAAATATTTCACGCAATAAACGTACTAATACGTATTACTTCGTCAATGAATACTAGGTATATCGTATAATTGTTGTGTATTATATGCCACAATCTACCTTCTCTATACTGCTTTATTTTTTTAACAAACGGATGCTGGCTGAGAAAAATATATGACAATCTAATATCTTACAATGTAGTACATTTTTCTTATCACATATCACGAAATGCATATTGATTTACTCAACAGAAAAGTCGAAGCAATATGTGGTTTATACAAGTCCATTCTTTATACTAATTTTATTATTGGAATGGTTTAGTTATTCAATTCATCCAAATCCGTTCTCCGTAATTTTCACATCCTTGAATTTTGGGACCTGCAGTCTTACAAGCTAGCTTTTATGTAGGCCCCATCATCATTTCTGTCACTTCTTTGAGACAGCTTTGTATAGCATAACATGACCATCAACATCTGTGTTTTAGGACATTATTAATTTTGTAATGTGAAGTCCAAAGATGTGGTTGTAAGCTATACATTGCATTCTTGTTATTGTTGTATCAATGTCAAAGAATGTGTTATTCCTTTGATTAGTGTGGAAATTAGAAAATAAACTTGAACTGACCTAAATTGAACTGAACTATAAAAGTAAGGTCCCATTTCGCGTTACGCACTTCGTGCCTGTGCCCATAACTACTTGGCGAGTGTTAGACTGTAGCTTCAAGTTTTTTTCTGGGGGGGGGGGGGGGTGGGGGACACTCAAAGCGATGAAATTAAGGGATGTTTAAAGGGATCGTATAGTTTTGGTTGAGACCCAATTTTAGGTTTCTGACATTTTTTGGTGAGATAATGAGAAACCTCTTATGAAATATGGAAGAGCATGTAATTCCATGAGGAATTCAACGTTTATTTGATGAAAATTGGTTTTGAAATGGCTGAGATATCCAAAACAGAGCGATTCTAATAAAGTGTGGGACCCACATTTTATTACGATCGTTTTGTTTTACTTTGTTTATGGATGTTTCAGTCATTCCAAACCCGATTTTCATCAAACAAACTTTGAATTCCTCTTAAAATAGTGTGCTCTGTACTATTTCATAAGTGTTTTCTTGGTATCTCACAAAAAAAAAAAAATAAAGCCCAATTCTCATCTCCACCAATACTGTACCATGCCTTTAAACATCTTCTTTTCTGTCACTAGAAGTGAAAGGGCTAAGTATATCGATGACTGGACGATATTCATTTCAATTTAGGTCAAATATAGAGCGATGACTGACCATATTTTGTTTCACATCAAAATTTGAAAAGAGCCTGTATGATGCCAATTACCAAATTCTTTCCCAAATACTAGTATGTAAGATACTCATTGGAGGACATCCGTGAAATGAAAACTTAATGTTGAGGGGAAAAAAAAAAACTTTCTACACATCAACCCGAAAATATTTCATGTTTGCCCCCTCCCCCCCCAAAAAAAAAATAATAATAATAATGCCACATTAAGAAAATATGAAAAATTGAAAAATAAATACAAATAAATAATATTCCAATTACGTTATCATAAAAATTGATGATAACAAGTTTAACTATTCTTACCACAGAAGAAGAACATTGACAGAAGGCAAATTGTACATACCCTCATATATAATTTGGTGTATATACAATTCATATCTTAAAATTTTTGAAGAGAATATTACAAATAGATGAATATTTTCATTAGGATACCAACAGTTAAATACAATTACAATAATTCGCAGATATTGAAATTAATTTCAACCGACAGCTGATTAATTAGAATTAAAGAAATGAAAAACTACAACACCGAGACATGGTGCAAACATCGTAATACGCAAGACACCAGATCATGGCTGTCAGTATTGAAAGAATGAAGGAAGAAAGACAAAGGGGAGGAAACATCGAGGGGTCGGACAAGAGAAACGGGTGTGAAAGCGGATAAGATAGGTAGAGGACAGAAGCGATATACATATAAATTAAATATATATATATATATATATATATATATATATATATATATATATATATATATATTTATATTTATATAAAGCACAACAAACAAAAAACAGAGAGGAAAAGCGATCAGAAACTACTCGGTTGACATTTTGAGGAAACGATTACAGCACACACACACACACACACACGCACACACACACACAATGAAGATATAGTAACAACAAATTCGAAATACCAAATTCGCAGCAAAAGAGAACAGAAGGAAAAAAAAAACAGAAAAGCATAACCCGGGAGGTGACCAAAATGTGGATACCGCGACAAACATTCTCAAGAAGAAAAAAAAAGTGAAGACTGATGTAAGCTATTGCTAATAACAGTATACACTGTACATTTAACCATTCCGATTTGATGGATTAAACTTAAATCATGGAATTCTTTGCCATAGGAAACCGTGATAAGTGATAGGGGCCTAAATTGGAAATTTTCTGCGATTCAAAAGATTGAAAAGGGAAAGTGGAGAAATAAAGGAAAGATGGATAGAGAGAGAGAGAAAGAAACAGACGGAGAGAGACAAATAGAGAAAGAGAGGAAGAGAAAATGGTATGTTTCACATTCACTAAACAATAATTTCAGTTAACTGAGTTCAGCAGACTATAACTAGAGAGGGAACTGTGGGCCGAAGGTAGCGCGGAGTTCTACAACGTGGTAAAGCCAAATGATGAGCATTTTCATAGACTACGACCAGTTTCAACATGACATGACTGTGACAAGAGATGGCGGTATTTTGCAGATGCTAAGCAGATTGCTAAGAGTGATTTTGCAAAAAGTGTTAGAATATCTGCGAGGGATCGAAGTCAATGTTAATCAAGGAGATCACCATAGCCAGCATAAATCAGGTAGGATATTTATGTAAAGTACCCTCTTCTGCTCTCTTTCAGTTTCTGCAGCCTGGGGTCAGACCAGTTTCAAATTTGTTCATGACGAATCGTTGTGCCCCTTCGGGCACTAGCAAATGGGACCAAAGTGGGGGCCCAATATTCACTTTTCATCATTTCCTTGAAGGCACATGATCAAAAATCTTTACCAAACTTGGTCGTAGGTTTTATTGCTAGGATGATAGAATGTATCTTAGCACAAATGGGCACCATGCACTGTACTTCGGGGGCCCCAGGAAGTCCTGGGCCCTATTTCACAAAGCTGTTCGTAAAGTTACGCATGACTTTACGAGCGATTTGAATATGAAGTGTCAATATGTGTGCCCATTTTTCCTCTTACGTTTTAACAAAGTACGATTGTACGTCAATATTTCATCTACATTGGGGTAAAGTACACTTTTAACCAAAAACGTGTATTATCATGTAAGAATAATCATTATCATCTGCAAATTTCAACTTCAGCTATTGAAATTAACAATGACTAGGAAACCCACTTGGTTTGCCATATTTAAGTCGTTCGTAAAGTCGTGAGTAACTTTACGAATAGCTTTATGAAACAGGGCCCAGAACAACCAAATTAGGGAATCCTTGAAGGATCTTTTATAAAAACCTGCATGCTGTGAGTAAATAACGATGTTCATGAGTTAGTTACTTTCAAGTTTGTCTATGACAGACTTAGGGTGGCTCCTTATGGCCGGGGACCATACTTGGGGGTACTTTCCGCATTTTCCTTTATTGTTCTTTTTTTTTGGGGGGGGGGGGACGCATGATAAAATTTTCTACAAACTTGGCGCTTACTATTTCCAGTGTGATAGAAATACGAATGGACATCTTGCCTCCATGGGGGTCCCCTAAAGCTTTCCGAGTTTGGTATGTTCTTCTTACAATCATGTCTTAGGTAGGTCTAGATTGCATGGAAAGTGAACTTGCGACACTCAGGTGAGCGCTACTACCCCCCCCCCCCCTCCCCCGGGTCTCCTGTCTCTATTGATGCCCAAATGCAGAGATGCATACACCACACCTTTTTTTTTCTTCATTTTTTTTTATTTCGATTTCATTCCTCGCTTTACATTCCACTTTGTTTGAAAAAACAAAATAAATCAACTAACATAATATCTCCTGTCTTAAAGAGTACTTAAATCAATCTACTTGAATGTTCAGGTGAACACATGAGCAGATATTCACATATACCCCCACCCCCACCTTCACCCCCCCCCCCCAAACGTGTAAGATCCTTGTTTTGTTTGTCCCTTTATATGTATTGATTTCATTCAAATCCGTCATGAATCAACCCATTCTGGGTGTAACATGAACAAAAGCAATATGAACACAATTCAAAACATAATACACACAACCAACAACCAACATATTACACACACGAGCCCGCGCGCAAACACCTACACACACGCACACACACACACACACACACACACACACACACACACACACACACAATGCAATGACTGTCGCCCTGCACTCTGTGCGATAACAACAGGTGTTGATTGTTGTGTCGAAATGTTACAAAGGCAGATCGACTTTGAAGTATCGGTGGCAGTCACGCATTTCCAGGGAAACCGCCATATCATGACGCTGCCTAATGAAATACGTCCTGTACATGTGAACTGTTGGAAAATGCCTCCTGAAAGTTTCCTGACGGTAGTAAGCATGCAATGTGCCTGGAAAGCTCAGAGATAGGCCGCATGGCTCAATTTAGTGAGCTGTTGAGCACTGCCCGTCTGTCCGTCTTGCGTCTCGCGTCGTTTGTTTATCATGCATAAACTTTCCACTTTTGTCTTTTAGCACAGTGCACTCCCGTTATAACGAACACGGTTATGAAGAAATTTTGGTTACAACAAAGTAAAAATTCAGGCCGCAACATTAACTACTCTATATATTTTTACTGTTTATATGTTCGGTTATAACGAAATTTCGATACATCGAAAGAAAACTGCCGGTCCTGCGGACTTTGTTATAACGGGAGTCCACTGTAAACAGATGACTGGATTTTGCTCATCAAACTTGGCAGGAATCATCAATGGGGGTTAAAAAAGCTTGTACAAATGGTGATCGGTGCCTCCAGTACGGCCCGTATATAGCACCGCCCATAAACCCCAAATTTATGATTACCAGGGTGTTGATTGCCCAAGAGGCCTATATTGCAATCCCCGAATGCAGTTGTGTATCAAGATTCTTGTAAACAGTTTGCCTCAGAGTGTCATGAAGGCGAAGTGTGAGCGGATGAGCGCAAGACTGTCGGGACTCTTGTTTCACTCATAACATGTCTCCATCCCAAAGGGTGTCGAAGGTATTATTTCATCCGTACCTCTGTTCTTTCGTACGTCCGTTCGTCCCAAATCTTTCGCCATATATGAGTGATGTGTTCATTAATTCACTGCATTTACACATTTGCTTGGGGTAAAATTTCCCCTCAAAATTTCAATTTATAGCTTTAACTTCAGCCGGGGCTGTCCAGCCTTAACACAGGCCAGGGATGTCCGATAGGAATACACTTGTAATACTCGATTAAATGAATGCAAGCTATATGCACAGATAAACAATTGAGGCTGCTTCAGTGGTGAGATGAATGGGTTCGTACGTTCGTATATTTTAGTGTAGCTCATTTTCCAACTACATGGTATACGGTATGGCTATACAGTCAAGGGTTACGGGGATGCAAAGGGATTCTGCAAAGCAGGATTGCGCTTGAGAAAGCGGACTGGCACTCGTAGTCACTGACGGAGATCAATTTGAGTCGTTCGAGCAAATGCTTCTGAATTATGTTGGCCTGTGTCAGAATCCCGTGTCACTCAAGTCTGTCAGTTCGTCTCAATTAAGAGGAGCCTAAAGGCAGAGCTAGGGTGACTCTAGGGAGATAGAAAGAGGAGAAAGAGGGGGGAAGGGAGCAACTTAATTAGGCGTAGAGTAATTAGCCACTTGACAGATTTACGGCGGACCAGGGTTCCTCAGCCTCACGGTGACTGAACGACGAAATGACAAGAAGAAGAAAAACATTCGGCGGTGTCGACTGGCCGATTCGACGCATCCATCCTGTACCAGAAATAGATAAGACAGTTCTCATCACGATGGATTCGTCACCTTTCCCTTGTCAACGATTAGTGCTGCCCACACCGCCCTAGTCGTGCCTTCATCACTGAGCGATGACTGACTATGAAAGTGTGCTCTGCCATCGATGCCCATTGTCTGCAGGGTAAAAAGAGTTCTGGCATGGATGGAGATCTATTACCGGTGCTCCCCGTAGGTTACATCCATACTGCCTTGGTGGCAATGACCGTGTCTGTCGGCACGGAAGGTGGATACGGAAATAAGCCAAGACCATGCGTAGCTGGCGACGGAATGCCATAACAACTCTACACCCCCCCCCCCCCCCCCATAAGGCATCACTTCCGAATATTCAGTGTATCCGACTCAGTAGTATCACCATCTCTGATTAGAGAACATGCGATATCCAAGGTTCTCTGATTAAAGCATCAAAACTAGCATGTTCGTGCAAACGAAATTACCCAATCTATGACAGTTGTACTTGGCTATCACTTGAAGCTATTTGTCACACAGATCATTAGCTAAAGACACACAACATGTACGTAGTCCTTGTCAGACTGGTCCACTTCCTTTGGCTCCAAAGTTCCCACAGCTCTGTAGAATTAAGAGCTTCATGAATGTGAAGTGTAAGACAGTAGTGACGTTGTTAATGAATTGGTTTACTTCATCCATCAGGACAGCCTCACAGTCACAGGAGAACCACAACACAGCAGTATGCATCGTTACCACAGTATGGACAGATACCAAATGTTGTCTTTTATATCCCGAGCTTGAAAGAGACCCGGGATATCAGAATAAATTATCTTGTCCGTGTTGAATGCTCGCACAGGGCAAGCCTAGATCTGGAGACCTCAATGCCACTATTTACCATTTGCAGATGAAAAAAAGGAAACACCCAGCCTTAGTACTTCAAAATAGTTCTTAAATATGAGTTAGGGAAAGACACAACCAAGTAATACTGTTAATCAGTATAACCATTGTTATAAAAATATGAAGAATACTTTTATTAAAAAATTATTTCTAGAATACACCACCAACAGCTATGGTTATTGAGAAAATTAGTGATATCTCCTTATATTTGTGGCTTGATGGTGGAATTTTTTATATACTAGGATGTTTTGTGATACGACTGAACTACACATATGCATCAAATGTGATAACTCGAATATCGAACATGTTTTTTGTTGTGTGTGTGTGGTTTTCTTTTTTTGTTTTTTTTTTGTTTTGTTTTTTGATCGCTGTTCCAAATGGTAAACAGTAGCATTACAGTTTCGGAATGCGGTGGCAATATCCACTAGACCAGAGAAAGTGGCTGACGAACAACATGGACCGGGCTTGCTACTTCCACAAGATGGATGGTATACACGATAGGGTGTTGAGTGGGAGGATTGAAAAAGTTTCAGATTCTTCTGGGCTACAGGGACCGAACAGGTTGCTTAGCGGTGATACATACACGCGATGATGATGGCGACGACGACGACGACGACGACTACAAAGATGATGGTAGCGACAAATACAGTGTAAGATTTTGCTAGTAGGTATTGGCAGGAAATCATTGCTCCTAGCATTGCCGAAAAATCAGTAATGACTGGCATTGGTCTTTCTCCGATATACACTCACACAAATATATAAAGATCTGTAGTGTATTTGTGTGTGTATATATATATATATATATATATATATATATATATATATACGTGTGTGTGTATGAGAGATAAGGTGTGTGTGAAAAAAGCACTATATGTGACACACATCATATACTATATGCAGAATTCTATACTAATTAGCAGATCGTCTGCTTTACCAATTTGAGTAATTGGCCATTTATTGTGCGGTCTTTGGATGAGTCAGGGAATAAGTATAGGTTGTACTTTGCCTCAGCTTCCAGTACCCCCTTAACTCTATTTTAATCTAATTTTAGTAGGACCGTTTATCTGGACGCTGATTAGCTAAATTTTGACGTTTAGACCACTCGTACTCCATGCCTTGTGACGTGGTTGAAGTGGTAAAAACCAAAATTAGATCCATTACGTAAGCAAGGGAAGAACATGACACATTCGTAACGCTTATCGTCTAGTTCATCTTTCCCACTCTTTATCACCAACGCTAAATTAAACCAGTGACAGGTGTCATCTTTGATAAACTCTTCTGCTCTTCTGCAACTAGGACGCACGACAAAACAATACGATCCTTTAAAGAATATGGACAGCAGCTGTGGATGAATTCACTGAAAATTGCTGAGACTAAAGGAAAAAATAAATCAGATGAATTTCAGAAGTCAGAAGATTTGTTTAATTGAGCCAGATTTATCGTGGCGAGAGAGAATTCATTGTGGTATGATTCCTGCAAGGAAAGCAAAGTTAGAAATGATTTTTCTTCTGCGCCAATATCGCCATTTTGAAGAGAAAAAGCCTGGATGTCTTCCCACATTATCTTTCCCACATTTGACGGTACTTTTTCGGGTATATCATAAATTCAGTAATTGTAAATCAATTTGTTGTAATTGATCAAGTATTTCGTAGTCCACAAGATAACAGCTGGGTAGATCTTGCAAACATGCCCAACAATTCAGAATACAATCTAACAAACACCTCTTGAGATTGTGGGCCACTAACAGATGTACACATCTTTTAACGTTACCACAAAGAAGCATTCAGTAAAATACAACTGCATAATTTACACACTCTGTATAGATCTGGACTCTTCCCTTCAGCATTTTCGTTTTGATATTGATGAATGAAGTGATGTATTACATTGTACATGACCCCTGCACAAATACCTAATATGAATACACATGTTGCACGCGCATAATACATAACCTTTCATCTTTCTCGCACTATTGGAAAAATCTACCTTTTGTGAGAGGCAAACCTGAGTTAAATCCCCCCTTAAGGTCGTCTACCTGGTCAAGCCATGCATATGATTATGTTGACGGTCTCCTGCTACTTTGTTGAATAAAATTTACAGCCTTTTATGATTTATACAACCATAATTAATGTCGTATAACAGTTATGCTGTAGTATCATAACCAGAGAACGTAATGTATAAATGTATTGTTGAATCAAATGTACTGCATTTTTATGGTTTGTATAACCATAACTGTTTTATAACAGTTGTGCTGTAGTAGGCCTAATATGAGAAAGAATAAATGTATAAATGTATTGTTGAATCAAAGGTATTGCCTTATGCAACCGTAACTTTTTGAACAGTTATGCTGTAGTATTATGATTATGAAAATGTACTTTGCATTCGCTCCTTTGTAATTTAGTTACGTTTTATCTAATTCTTAACAATATCGTAAATTCATTATATTTTGACTTGAGAAGCAGAATAAATGCAAACAAACAAACAAACAAATAAAAGCACATAATGACGGGGATATTATGCTCAAATGGAGGTCACTGTTATCTTACATAACGTTCTCGTACTGAGGCTAGACATCAGCGTACCTCGAGTTAATGTACATTATGATAGGATAAGATATGTATATATATATATATATATATATATATATATATATACATATATATATATATATATATATATATATATATATATATACATATACACGTATATATACATATATATATATATATATATATATATACATATACACGTATATATACATATATATATATATATATATATATATATATATATATATATATTCATATATTCATATAATTAAATACTAGTTTAAAAAGGTTGTTTGTATATGAAACAACGGAATTTCGTATTCCCTGTAAAACTCACACGTCGATTGCTATTTCTTTCAATCATGATGAAAAGAACTGTTTTATTGAATGCCATTCTATATATATTTACAGCACATAATCACTGACATTTTGATTGAATACAAAGTACACATAAAATGAGCTCACTTCACATAAGTAAGATAATAATATACTCAAGAAGAAGAAGAAGAGTAAATGCGTATCAAGATGGACAAAAGGAATCTTCATGTGACCCGGTGTCACAGTAGTGGCCGTTTTCTTTTTCTTTTTCTTTTTATTCCAATTTAATGGTATGTAATGGCTATCGGTATACCAAGTATACAGGACGAAAATCAGAAATATTGTATCTACTGGTTCTGAATTGGATTTTTTGTTTTTGTTTGGTCGAGCAATATTGTGGTGACAGAATCGAAAAATTTTAATCGTTCCCAGTATCAAAATCATGTCGTATGCACTCTCCGCACGTTACCACGTAAGATTTCCATCAAATTCGAAATCAGCCGAGATTAAACTCAGAGATATTCATTTTTTTTAATTGTTATCATCTGTCATTTCATATAAATCGTGACACTTTCAGTCGTGCACAAGTAAGAATGTTATTTTTCGTCACTTTACCAGTGAACCGCAGCTACAAGGATATGCCTTAGCTAGGCCTATTTGCGAGGTAGGATATACAACAATATTATGGACTCTGTTGCTGAATTTCTTATTCATTTACTCATGATTCAATAGTTTATCATTCATTCATATTATGCATTTGTTGACCCCTTCACTTATTTAGTGTGAAGTTTTCAAATGCAGCCACAGCATTCAAATATCAGTTATGGACAACTCAGAAGTGACTGGACATAGTTTCTTCTTTTGGAAAAGTCAGAATAGGAATGATAATATAGAATCTAGGCCTACTTATTTTTGCATTGCGCGGTTAGGATTACTAATCTTCCTGGTGGGTTTTATGCCGCGAATAAATTAGGCTAGAAAACAGTGCGAAGAGCAACAAGCAGTGATGCATTACACAGAGCCACTTCCCTGCCTGTGGCAAAATTTGGACCTATTTCATGATAACATTATGGCGTCTATAATAGAGCAATCGACGACGGGAATGCATTACATGCGCGATGTACACAATTCATCGCACAGTTTGAACTCCGGTCGCCATTTCCAGTCATCCAAGATGCCAAACTTTGCGCGCAACCAACGAGTATTGTAATCGCGCTCCTCACAAATGCCTTACTCTTGACGTAATCTTGTGACGAACAAGGCGGACACATCCGACCTATGAGAGCATGGTTGTCAACACACAGACAATGGAGTTCGCGCACAATATTTGATAGCCAACCAGCTGCTGAACCGAGCTCAGTGTCAAAAGTCACCTCACATCGAAGAAGCTCAGAAAATGATGACTACGTTCCTCCATGTTTGAGCACGACAAGAGAGGCTCCAATTACTTCACAGTTTGAATATCAGCAAATATATCACAAATCATCCCTTTTCAAAAGGAACATCAAAAGGTATCAATACCGTTGTCTTCAGTAAGAATGTCGGTAGGCCGTGTACCGCGGAATACGTTCAGTCCTCAAGGCGTTGCCAACATCGGCTTCCGATTCACCGGTTCTGCTGTCTGTTCCGTCCGACATCCCGTCCGTTTCTGGAAGCCCATGTCGTCGAAGGCCTGCTTGATCTCGAAGAGGATGTTGTCGGTGTCGACGTCTTCCAGCTCCTCCTCCACGCACTCGGGCTCGGGCTCGGCATCCTGGAGCGTGAACGACATCCACGTGGCTCGGTTGCGCTTGACCGTTGCCACTCGGCTCCGGGGCTTGTAGCCGGGAGCCTCCACTGTTATGGTGTATAGTCCAGGCATTAGAAGCCGCCAGAAGTCACCGTCCACAGCTGTTGTACGGGGATTGAACAAGAAGGAAGAACAGTGGAGTTTAGTTAAGCCTTAGACCTTTAGACAGCATCGAACTGTAAAAGCATACATTAACTTACAAATGTTAAAATCTTTTATACCCCGAGGCGATATGGACGTATACGCTTGGAGAATAGGAGTTACCATATCGTCCATGTCAGTTGGTTTAAAATCTTTGTCTCGTTAACATTACAGGAGCTGTAGAAAATTCCATTACTTAATTTCTTTTTCATTCTGAATGAAATTTTAGCTTTACTGTCTGTTTGACTTTATTCAGAGTCCATAACGGAGGGCCGTTTCCCCTGTGAGTCACAACAGAAACTATCCTCCTCCATACAATCTACTGTCAGACAAACATATAGATTGCCGTTCTTAATACCCACAGTGGTCACATGAGCACACGTGTACATGACAGCTTTCAAAAATCCAATACAGTGTGACTCATTTTTTCGGTGTGGCCTTTAATACTTTCCTTTTGTGACAAACAAACTTAGTCGACAAGGGGGCGAGTACTTTCCGTCACGTCTGCTAGGACTGTCGATCTTTTTGAAGGAGTTTCTGCATTTATTATCCTTTTTATATATCATACATTGTACCGGCATGGGCAGACACCCTGGAGAATGCTACAGGGATGGTCTTCCTGGAACACTGACGTATGAGCCCCACGTGACCAATTATGAGACAGGTAACGTCTGATGGCAGTATAAATCTTCTTTCTTATTCTTGTCAAACCCTCTTCGAACGTGCAATGACATGAAATTTCAATTGGGGGGGATGGGGGTACGGAAGAGGGTTTCTAATCAAAGAAAAAAGAACACCGACCCTGTATTTCCTAATTTCCTATCTCAGCCCTCTGTCGATTGTCATAAATTGGACATGATTTGTCATGGGAGAGACCATCAATATTGTCGAGTTACTGGCATGTAAGTCATAAGTTGAAATCCTAGAAAGTGATTGTCGACATGATTACACCTGCAATATTGTATGTATCGACTCATTTCCCTTCGAGACTTCAACACCAACAAACTCGAGCAGATTTTTGCTAGGTGCTCATATTCTGGCAGGTTTATGATGCAGCATGGCTTATCTTTAGAATGCCGATGACGAGGATACGATTAATCCATAAATTATGCGTCATAAGCGAACAGGTGAGCGAGACGCCAGCAACGCCGTGTGCGATGATGATGATGCGCCGGAAACAGTGATCTCGACAACTGTAGTTGGCAGTGATCAACATCGCAAGAAATTTCCCAAATAACATTTCTTTTTTGGCTCGTTTTTCTTCTCCTATGTGATAGACTACTCGAAATGTGATTAACACTTGGGCACGTTGTGTCAAACCGCCCATGAATTTTCGTCTCGTTATTCAGACGTCCGTTTTTTCTTTTTACTCTGCTCGTTTTGTTTGCCTGTTCTGATCATGACGTTGATGTAACTCAAGGCACAACTCGCGCGGTTGCTGCAATTTTGTTCTACGAGAAATGAAAGTTCATACGTCAGAGGAAATAGCAGGAACGAAAGTTTGTCGTGTGGGTGTGGCAATTCCCACGTTATTTTTCCTACCTCAGGGTAAGAAGATAAAAGATCTTTCTTTCTTTCTTTTTTTATTTTTTACTTAACTCCCTGCCTATTATGATGAACCAGGTGTGTCGTTCAATATCGTATTCCGGAGGCAACAGCTCAAAAAGAAAAATACCTTTCTGAGGAGCACTGGAAGAAGTTACGAGTAGTTTTAATCTATGAGCTCTCTCCAAGCTCATATGATGCACAGATGCTCTGGGACTTGGGGTGTTATCACGTGGGATGTGATGGCTAGCGGGGAGGAAGGGGGGGGGGGGGGGGAGACTGACTAAAGGGAGAGCTCTAGAGGAAAGTGAGTTTTTCCGCTCGCCGAGACCAGGGAGGAGATGAACGGGACTGGTTCGGGATGACATTTCAATCATGCGTGTCATGATGATTCCCGTCTCATCCTATTACCATCCCACGCCTCCGAGTATCTCTCTTCTCTCCCTCCCTCTTTATTTCTTTCTCTCTCACACACATCTCTTTACCGTTGCCAAAGTAAGTGCTTTATGGAATCAGTTTGGAACTCTATACTTCATTCGCAAACGGGATATTGGATTGGAAGAATAGCGTGGGCGCGGGAAGGCGCGATGCTTTGTTTCAGTTTATAGTTTCGTCGCGATTATCGACCAAATATGCCGGGGATAAAAATCCTTCCTTTTTGGGCTCAAATGACATCGAAATAGGGTTCTATCTCTCTCTCTCTCTCTCTCTTCTCAGGAGCGTGACAGTGTCTAAAGCTGTCATTTCCAAACGCTCCATTGCAGCGTTCGCCCACATCAAAGCCCACGCCAACAGATGTGCAAGATGGCATTTCCTCTTTAGGACTGCTTTGTTTTTTGATCTCAACTTGTTGTTATTTTTGTCCAGGACACTCCTAAAGAAATGTTGTTTCTTTAGATGCATGCAAAGGAAGCGTTCGCGGCGCTTTTTAAAGTTGTTATGAGATCTCGACATTATAGTCTGCTATCTTTTCAGAGCTAGCTCACGCATGAGCTTATCCTAAAAATTGCCGATGCCGGAAGTAAAGGACGTTTTGATAAAAATAAAAGTGAGGAAAAAACACAGAGACAGACCCACGCACTAGTCAAGGACGATGTGGGATATACAGGTAGTACAGGCATTGTCTCGCGTTTTTTAGCTCCCCATCTCAGCTTGCTAACGGAGGTTAACCTCTACAAAGCATAAAGGGCTTTAAATATGTCATCAAAGATGACAAATCATCCCTCTCTCTTTCTCTCCCCGCCCCTTACACCACCCCCTTGACCTCACCTTTCACCTCTATGTCCTTTGTTCCATGTTCCCCTCAACCTTTTCAATATTTACTCGACTCCCCCCGCCCCCCCCCCCCTAAAAAAATAGGAGAAATGAAGATGTCATAACTATGGTTGATGCCTGCGGTTTTGAACATAATGGCAGCGCTGTGTTCTTGTGAACAACCAGATTTGTTTTGATGTATGCTGATGAAGGTGAACTATTACTCATTATTCCTGCATGAGAATCCCTTAAGTCAGATGATCCGTAGAAAAAAAAAATGTACGACGTCGTAAAATGTATGGCACATACGGTACATAATACGGGGGAGAAAAATAAGAGAGGAACCTTTTGGTAAGATTATGGACAGCTGAAGCAAAGTGGCGTCCTACTATTCGAAATGTGAAAATGATAATTCTCTCTTTCGTGGTCAAAAGTATGCTAGAGTGAAGTAATTCATGATGATTACTTGACATGAAACTCATATTATGGAAGTGTGTATCCGTATGAACTACAGACAAACGGGACAATCTCATGCCCTTGTAATATCATGGCGGCCCAATTTGGATCATATTGTCGAGGCGAGCTACAACGAACTTACCTGTTGTGACGTCATGGTTGATGGCGGGACCCGTGACTCTCACTATCGCGTCGGCTATCGGCTGATCCTTGCTGTCGGTGACTCTCCCTTTGATGCCTATATGAACCTACAGCAACATGGGCACAGCGAAAAGAAAAAAATCTGAAGTGAATATTAATAGTACATGTACATTGCTTAAACTCGTAAACTACGCGCTGGTGGTATAGACTAAGGCAACCACTGACATTCACTTTACTTGATGGAACGTGTTTATCCCCCTGCCACAAAGGCAAGCTTGCTTGTGTCAGTGACCTTTTGCAAATCAAACGCTTCACTCCTCCTTTATACGACTGTGAGCTCAGCGTTTTTATGTATTAACCGCATTAAAAATCAGTCCCTGGAGGGCTGTTCAGTCTGCATTGTCATGCGTTGTAAATAAAGCTCCCTAAAGCCGCATTACAACTCGACATGACCTAAATAGCAACAAATGGAGCAATTATCATCTCCTGTGTAAAACATGGGACAGGTGTCTGAGAAGTCAGTGACAAGTTGAGGAAGATGCATAAAGACACTCAAAAACAAAACAAAAACAAAAACAAAAGCAAAAACACAGATTCTCTTTTTTTAATCCTTCCATTGCCACCGGTGAGGGCGCTAGCATCTCTCTTCGAACGAATCCGAGGATAACATTATGTATGTCTGCGGGGAGAGCGTGAGTAGACAAAAGGTATGATTGAAACGGTAAGCGCGAGCGACATGTGCCCCGGAAGTAATTGTAACTACCCTGGGGAAACGAGGTTCATGACAAGGTCATGATGCGCTTCTTGATCTCTAAAAAGGTGTGTATGTAGGGGAAGGGGGACGGTTGGGGGATCATCACCGTTGGGAAGAGAGTATGAGAGTGATGCTTAAAATACACCAGTCAGACTTATGTTGAAGACCCAAGATACATATCAGACATGAGTGACAGCACAAGTCCTGGACCTGGTTCGCATATTCTAATCTTATGCGAAGTACACCATCACCTGTCACGCTGCTGCTGTAGCGAATGTCGACCAAGAAAAATAACGCGCGGGAAGCGATTGCCATATTATTTCCCATGAGTCAAACACGGCATGACGGAAATAGAAATCCCAGGTTTCGGGCTACAACCACAGCACACATTGTTATAATCGGACAGATACGTGGACAGATAGACAGACAGACAGACAGACAGGACGATAGAGAGAAGAAAGAACGTGACAGATACCAACGACACAAGGGAACACATGGATTATAGAGTCGAGCTATAGTGCACACGTGCAGCTGCGGTAGCCTTATGGTACTGGAATTATTATGATGCGATGGGACAGCAGGGCAGCTATATATCGCAGTCCAAGTTCAAGTGAACTTCGAGGAAATGAGTAAAGTCAGAAAATCGGAATGGTAGGATTCGTAATAAAGTGAGACGAAAGAAAAGAATATATTTCAGAAGTTCAAGTGACATTCCATGCTTTCTTTATCCAGTAACGTCAATCGCACTCTATCATGCGATGTAAATAAAACCAGACGACGACGTCTTTGCCATTCAATTGTCTCGTAGGTTTGTGAAAAGGGAATAAAACAAACTAATTTATCTTTTTTGCTAAATTTAGCAACTTGTAATGGCGCCCCATACCTCTTCAACTAATTATGAATTTCTACAGGTGACTACATATATCATGTCCATCAATTTGATGTAAGCTTTATCATTCTTTATATCTTTTTTTTTTTTTTTTCAAGCAAGTAAATTAAAGCGAAGTCTTTACATGAAGGTGAATGTGAGTCTTGGTTATGATCAAATTCACTTTTTTTCGTGAAAGCTTGAAACATCTTAAAATTCCATAACCTTCAAAAAATCTTACATAATATCTAATTTGGTGAAAAACTACGGTTCTGTTTGTGTGATTACACTTGATTAAATTAAACTTTAAAGGGATGGTATCATTTCAGTTTGAAGATGAGGAGTCCGGTTCTATTTTTATTTTTGTAAGATTATTGAAAACCACTTATATGAAATATTAAAGAGACTGCAAATCTAAGAGGAATTCAAAGTTTTGTGAAAATGGCTGAGATATCCCCCAAATAAAGTCGTCCTAATAAAAGGTGGGCCCCACCTTTTATTAGGACCACTTTGTTTTACTTTGTTTTTGAACATCTCAGCCATTTAAAAACAAATTTTCATAAAATAAACTTTTAATTCCTCTTGCCGAATTGTATAAGCTCTTTAATATTTCACATAAGTGGTTTCTAGTTTTCTCGCAGAACGTTAAAATCTGAATCCTCTATCTCAACCAAAACTACACTATCCTTTTACCATGGAAAACGCGAGTGGGACTGTATTGCTAAGTGGGGGCCTCAAGGCGTCTTACTTACCCTCTCCATAAATGAGAGCAGGGACTCCTTGTTGTCATTCCATATCCGAGGTAGCCTTGAGGGACTGGGGAACTTGAGGCAGCCGATCTCCACGGTGATTTCGAAGCAGTTCGTGGCCAGGTAGTTGTAATCTTGCATTCCTGAAAGAAGAAGAAGAAAAAAAAATGCATATAGCATGCATCATCTTCAGGAGAGGGGAGGGGAGGAGAAATGTTGTCTCTAATTGCGGTATATTCCAGCATTGTAACTGAAAGCGATTGAAAATCTTTTTTTTTCCCCAACATGCCCACTTAAGAATATGACATGTGTGATAGCAGGTCTTTTGTGTGTATGTTTAAAAAGAAATAATGAGGAAATGAAATAAAGTTAATTCAATTCTCATCAAATCCATTTGGGGCCTATACACGGACACAGATTGGTAAACGCGGTTCTGCGCGTTGACGTAGGACCACACATCACAGTTGAATGTTTGATAACTTATGAAGCTAACGTATTTGAAAAAAAAAAAATATCGTTAGACTTAAAGAAGAGAAAGGGTCCACCTTGTGACAGTGTGATGGCACTCGATATGAAGTACAGTTTTATATAGATATCATCATTCAATACCAATCAATGTTCAAGAATGAACGTACACGATACATATTTTGTGATGACATACATCACAAATTTGGTAATGGGCTGTTAAACCCTTTGTCAGACTGAGCAGTTCAGCGTGATCTATCCCTGATGTTTATAATCTTATATCCCCATTTTGTTCCCGAACAGATTGTATTAAAAAACGTATTGGGTTGATAAATCGGATATACTTCTTCAAAGAGGCATTTCATTAAAACAGTATAAATTTAATCTTAGTTCTATATGATTTTCTTTTTCATGAGTGTATATGAAAAGTTAATCTACTTTCTCATTCTGGAGCAAATTGTCCACCACGACATAGGGCTCCATTTAATATTAAAAAACAACAACAAAATACAACACAATTTTACCAGTTTCATGCCTACAAAATATTACATGTCATAGTTTCAGGGTTGAAGGCATAACTATGCACTCATCTCAGCATAATACATATATTCAGTCAAGATTCATGCTGGGGTATCGTTCATGAGAGTGAGAGTCTCTTCGGGGTTCATTGCACCGGTGTTTTCTCCATTCGGTCAATTTCCTATATCTTCACCACTTAATGCCCAAACGCAAATCGTTCAAGAACGCATCATGTGTACACTGTACATGACTTCCGAATGTAGGACGTTAGATTTTCGTAGATGTTGGCAGCAAAATAATCATGTCATGACCTGTATAGATATGGCAAGATATGTTCCTATCCCGTGCTCCACTTTTATTTCTATGCACATCCGCGGGCGGCGTCAATATCTTTGTGGGGTCTTCTTTTTTACGAGAAAAAGCATCTACCACCTTCTAGCACTGCCGCTTGCTCTTCATGCACGCTCGATGCCATGCACTTGCCGTAGGCGCGAACGCATCTCGGTTCATTACCAATGGGCAATTTGCAGCGCTGAAAGACGTGCTGTCGCGCTCAGAATAGACGAGCCCCTAGCGGTTAATGCCCGCCATGGCTCGGGAACAACTGAGCAGAATAGATGGGACTCCTGCCGGGAGGCAGAAAGGAGACCGCCCTGCTCCTGTATAAAACTATGTCTCTGTACTGTCTTAATCCATCATCAAGCTTATCATTACCGACGAAACAATACTTCCGTCAAAAAAAAAAATATTAACTCACTTCTACACCCTATATGATAGCTGGCATCACGAAGCAACAACTTGTTTGTTTGTTATTTCTTTGTTTTCTTTCAACAAGACAGACGAAAACCTGCAAAATAAAATCGTCCGCTCATATAATCACCTAAGGACTCGTTAGTTCAACCATGGGAAAACGTGAGAGATCGATCAACGCGCATTACCGTCTCACAACGTCTGTATAACATCACGTAATATTGAATGCTTTAAAGTGAATAGATTGGTGCCTATCAAAATATTGATGGGTGAACTTTAATCAAGATAGACGGATCTATCGACAAATATAGTTGGTTATGATGGATGAGAAATGAATGGTAAATACACGGATATGTATGAACGAACAGATAGATAAATAAATAGATAGATAGATAGATAGATAGATAGATAGATAGATAGATCGACAAGTAAATAAATGAATAAATAAATAATTAAATAAAAACAAATAAATAAATAAATCATATAAACAATAGTCTAAGAGGAAGAGAAAGAGATAGAGAGAGGGAGATTAATTCAAGAAAATGTGATAGATAAAAGGGGAATTTTAATACAAAAAAAGAGAGGGAAAATATGACATGATTGAGATCTAAGCGTAATAAAACGTGACAAACAGAAGAGATGGCCCCAGACGGACAGTCATGACCTTTTGCCTTGCTTCATCCTATGCATTCTGCTCTCACAGCGGCAGAGAAAGGGCAAAAATCTGAGGTCAATAACTCATCGATTTCGAGTAAATCTCAGTTAAAAAGAAATGATTGCAGCAATATGACAGAAATAAGTGGAATACTAGCTGTCGTACAGCCAGGCTTGTGGCTGAGGAATTCTATATTTGGCTTATCCAATATTTCTCCATGAGTACTTTGTCTCAAAGGGTCGCTCATCATTTTGAGACATCAGGCCGAAATTGGGTTCTGTACTTCGCTTGGTCGTGTTCAATGCACTTTTCATCATCATCTCTCTCTTTTTTTTTCTTTTCCATTTCCATGTCTGTTTTTTTTTTTCCTATGAACCACAAACCTGGCATGATTCAATTTGTCTGTGTACAATAAAAATAGAAGAGCGCGCACGCTCGATGCCACTGCGGAAGCTCGATTTTAGTGCCCTTTCCGTTTTTACTTGACTTTTCCCCCTCTTATGTTTAGCAATATTGTTTCCCCTTCTGGTCCCAGCCTATTCCTCCGTTGACGAGTGGAAAATATTAGTATCCTTTCGCGGACGAGCAGCAGAATAAAGAATTCTACTGTTGAGGTCGATCGTCATCGCTCTCGTTGTTGCTGTTGTCAAATTTCGTGGACGCACATACACCGTCTTCGAAAAGATATAATTTCTATATTCGCCTTGTTTAACAAATCCCCTATGGACTGCCCTATACTGTAGAGCAAAACAGAGAGCTATAGCGATTTCGAAATATTCATTGAAATGTGAAATATACTTTCATGGAGGTTGGAGCAGTCATGTAAATGATTCATTTGAAAATTTGGCAGCAGTTGTCGAAATGTCCAATATTTTAATCATGTATTATATTTTATTGTAATATATTATATTATATTATATTATATTATATTATATTATATTATATTATATTATATTATATCATATCATATTATATTATTATATATTTCACTCTCTATGTTAACTACCTCTTCATCTTTTGAGAGAGATCTGTTTCATCTCATTTCATATATCATTTTGCCTGCAAATTTTTGCAATATAGAGCGTAGATAATAAAAAAGCACTCCTAAAACCATTTGAAAGTTCATGTGGAAATGCCTTCCAGATGTGAAGAAGTCATATACAAAGAAAATCCTAACTAAGAAAAACAGGAGGAGGGTACAATGTTTGAAAGCAAACCCCGTTTCCATGGCGACGTGAAGGTCCACAAACTTCGCCTTGAAGCTGCTATATATCAATATTTTTCCTCCCCACCTTGCCAACTTCCCCGAAGCTACAATCCATGGTCTGTCCCACGTCCAGTAACCATGCGATTCACGCCCACAGAACTGGGGGTGTACAGACACCGTTGGCGGCGTTCGTCCACCTTTTCTTGGTTTACCCACGTGGGATACAAGCCTCACTTTCACTTTATTTGTCACACGTCGGCACACCCGTCGCTGGGATGGAACTTAAAAGTGAACTGTCGAGCCATGTTCAAGAAGACTTTCATATAAGTACAAACAAAATCAAACGCCCTGAACAAAATAAGACACCAATAACTTTTCGGAATTTCAGAGTACAAATATATCGCATGTGTATCACATGTTTTCCGTGTTTCCGTGGAACTTTAAAAGGATGGTATAGTATTGGTGAAGATGAGGATTGAGCCTTCAATCACTTATGAAATGTTACTGAGCATAGCACTCTAAAAGGAATTCAAGTTTAGTTGATGAAAATCGGTTTTGAAATGGCTGATATAAAAAAAAAACAACGTAAACAAGGTGATCCTAATAAAAAGTTGGTCCCATCTTTTCTTAGTATTGCCTTGTTTTGGATATCTCGGCATTTCAAAACAAATTTTGCTATAGTTCACTGACAAATTGAAACGATTTCCATGTTACGTTCAAAGCAATTGAAAAGTTGTGAGGCACTGAAATTATCACTTTATCTAATTTCCATTTTTCCCATTTTTACTGGTTTTACTTTTGCGTCAAGAAATGTGAAACATTGATATTCTATCAATATTTTTTATTTGTCGTCAGATTTGGATGAATGTATGATAGAACAGTTTTCATTCTATTTTATCATTTTACTCAATGTCTTTCTCCCTTTGTGAAATGGAGCGGCGCTTCACTTAGTTTGTGGAAAATGATGGAGGGGGGGGGGGGGGGACTTTGAAATAAATCCCAAGTGCAACGGAAATGTTTTGCGCCCTACAGGTGTCTGGCTCAATCAGCAGCCTTGTTCCCACCGCGAAGCGAGAACAGCGGGCATGGCGGAGCAGGAATCTTTCGATTATTGCGCATTATCGTAACTATCCGATGTCGGCGTGTCGATAAATGCATCGTCATTGTCTTGTAAGGAGAGATACTCGAATAATGAGGACAATGATTGTCAAAATTAGCACAAAGAGGAGACGCATTGTCAAACTTGAGAATCTAGACGATGAAGGGGCAAAATCAAACATCAACTCCATTTTACGACGAGCTTTATAGCTTGAATATTGTGACAGTCATACCTTCGTCACTAAAAATTTCTTTATTTTAAGCATTGTTGTTGTAATCAACATCATCACCGTTTCCCTCCAAAGGAGAAAACATGGCATGGGGGTGCACATATTGCTTGTGTCATATACTTTGGGAAAGTATATGACACCTCTACGCAGAAGAGTTTCGTTTTCGTGACAGAAAACAACAATAAAATAGTTCGATCTCGAGTTTCAAAATTTGCCTTTTCTACAATAATAGGGGTAATTGTGATTGATGACTCGACGGGGTTGCATGCCTTCTCGTTAATACTAAGAAGACCGCTTGTGCACCATTCTCCAAACATTTCGCAAAATCTTTCCCCATGGTAACAATATCACAACGGCATAATTAGATTTAGCTGACACATCCAATCATTTCTTTTCCTTTCCGTCGTCTTCTTGTTATCACAAATCAAATAATCTCATATTACATTATTCATTATTACCCTTTAGTTATTATCATTTCATTATCGGGGAGAGCATTGATGGGTCAATGGTCTTTGCTTTTTCCTCCACACTTTGAATTTATGTCATGTTTGTATGTAGTATATGTGCGTATGGTGTGTGCGTTATTACTGTCTTGTGTATAAAATATGATTTTCCTGTTGGTTTGCATCGTTTGTTCTTTTAATCAAGTTGTGGATATAAATGAAATGAAATAAAATCAAATATTGGATGAATGTTACGCATTGGACTAGAATTGTAAGTCACAAAGGCTGTTCCCAGTGTAATTTATCATAACTGTTTTTTTTTTTTTTTTCTATTTTCATTCACAAGGTCCATAACTTCTTATTTTTCAATTAGGCAAATTCAGTTAAGGTGGCAGACAGTGACAATTTGCTTCGTTAACAATAATGTGTTACTCATGGTCATTCTATTTACAAATACAAGCAAGTCTTTCGGAACTCCTACCCTATCGCCAGGGAGGTGTGTCCCACCTCCCTGCAGCTATCACCAGCAACTCCAGCTAGCCCCACCTGAACACCAACCCTAGACATCAAGTCACCGGTGTTGAAACACCTGATAGATAGCTGACATCTTCTGTCAATTGGAATTGCTGAGTCATGGCACCTGTTTAGTGTTGGATAATTGCTTCAGTGCAATAACACTTCCCCATATTCGTCCACTCTTCTCAACCTTCATATATTAATATAGAAGCTCTGTTCTGGGGAGGAGTATAAATTGCAGGTCATGACAGATAGATTTTATGGCCTGAATGGCTCCCTTTGAAACTATTTTTAGCAAGAAAAACCCCGAGAATGTGGGTTGCACGGTGAAAATAAATAGTCCATAAGTACATATTTCTTTGAACCCAGTATCAACGGTTTCATTTTGATTGCTGTGGAAACATGCTCAAAACTGAAACCCGGCTAGTTAGTTCGCAGATAATGGGCGACGAAACGTGCTACGAACTGTGATAAAATTTTAGATTTAACTAAATAGAGAAATCCGTAGCCATGCACATGTTGATGTCAGTTAAAATGAGTGAAGTTCAACAGACGCAACAGCAAACTTTGATTGTAATAGGCACAAAAGAAAGAGGGAGAGGATGATAAATTTTCATATGTGAGTGATTTAACCACTTCAACCCCTCGCTCCTCGACAGTTCCTGTTGCTAAGTCATAATTATGGTCTACAGGATACAATTCTTCGTTACAAAGTCCGTTGAAAAACGAGCAAATCCAAGGGGGGATTCGTGAGGTGATGACATCACCATTATCCTCTATTTTTCATGGTGACTGTTGACCGATATTTCTTACTTAGTTTCCTGGTGAAACCTTTCCTAACTGGGCTATCTCCTTCCATGTGTGATTGCCAAGGCGCGTCTGCCATTTGTTTGCTTTATTTTACTGTATTCATTGAAATACTTTTGACCGAGGATCACTTAAAATCAATCTGACATAAAAGAAAAAAAATACTGCTATTCCAGAGGTCCACTCGCCATCCTCCTTACCTCCTTTGATCGAGTACCAGTCGGCCCCGTTCGTCACTCCACCGTCAAAGACCTCTGCGCCGGTGTACGGGCAGGGATCCGACCGCGTGCTCATGAAAGAGTGTTTGGTGGCGTAGACCTGAGCGAGGTGCCGGAAGACGGCATCGTCGGGACTGGCCGTGTAGAAGCTCCGGCGACTGCGGCTAGTGTCGTAGGGGTAGTTAGCAACCAGCTCACCTTCGTGTAGATTGGCCGACAGGACAAAAGGGTATTCCTCCATCCAGCGGAGGACGTTGGCTGTTTCCGGCTGTAGCTGAAGTTCCAAAAACGAGAAAAAGAAAGGAAAATTTCGTTTCACCAAGACTTACAATAACATGGATAATAATAATAATGATAATGATGATAATCACTCTTTATCCAGCGTAGCTTCTTCTGTGTTGCCACTGTTCTACCATTGGGCCCTGCCATTATTACTGCCCTAGCGTTGCCAAGTACCCATTTATACACCTGGGTCGAGAGGGACAAAGTGGGTAAGAACATCTTGTCCGAGGACATATAAGCACTGGACTGGATTCGAACTCGGGTCCTTCGATTGAAAGTCAGGAATCTTATCCACATCAGTGCTCCCATATATCAAGCCACAAGTTAACATTTCAGGCAAAGATTTTGACGTTTTTTAAAGGTTGGCACTCGTGCCCTTAACAGTCTGTGATTATACGTGATTCATGCCCGCTTCATCACTTCATCAGTTTGGCTTCGCACTTTAACATTCGTCACGTCGCAGTCGCAATAATAATCACTCGATTATTGTTAAAATTGATGTTGATATGGTTTTTTTTTTATCGCATGCGTTATGCTAACGTCAATGGGGACCTTGTAGCACCTCATTAAAATGGTGACCTATTCCACAGTTTCGTGAAAACATGTGAAATTATTCTGTTTTATACTTACGACTTCATTCTTTTTCTTACCGTAAACATGGTGTCAGTTTCCCCTTTCGAGGATCGCCAACACCACAACCCTTCCAAATTTTACCACAGACAGAATTAGTTGTCTTCAGTCGGATAACTAACCCCCGATTTGCTTTACATGGTTTGTTTTGTTTTTCTAAACCATGTGGTATAAACAGGCAAGAGAGTTTTTTGTTTCATATTGGCAGATAATCCAGTGTCTCGCATTCGATCCAGTTTAACCCATGTCATGATCTGGATGGCCAGGACACAGACACACCAAATTAAAAGTCATACAGACAAATAAATCACAAAGTAGATGTACAGAAAATAGACACACACACAAAAAACAAAACAAAAAAACCAGATGTCTGGACGAAATGCTACGCCTGATACAACATCGCGGAGCATTTTGCTACCAGACGACTCACAGCAGGGATAGGGCGCGGATGCGAACCTACAGCAGGGTGATTATCGCGTTAAAGATGATAGCTCTGACGAGAAAACAGCGGTAAAATTCACTCCGTCGTTCTCACGACTTCCAGACGTCAAAATACACAGGGGATAATGCGTTGATTAGACAACAAAATGTAAACATTTTACACGTTTTCTTTACTTAGCCCCAAGAGGAGATTGCTACTTCGACCTGTCGAGATCAGATTTTGAAAGAGGTATGGTTCCATGTAGCCAAAGGAGAAACATCTTATTTTACCAGCAAGACGCTGCACGCAATACTTTCAAAGAAGATGCTTAAAGCCACCTGTGAATAGCGGGGACTACAAAATACGACCTTCTATACATCAAGAATAAAGTTAGATTATCAACATGTACCAGATAAAAAAAAAGACTTCACAAGGATACAGGTGAAACTTCATTGATCACGATGATGTTGAAAAGGTATTACCATAATGACATATATGAACATAATATAATTATTTCCGAGGAATGCAATATTTTTGCAAGAATCATACATCTACAAAATAACAAAATCAGTTACAAAAAAAAAAAAATCGTGCAGGAATCGGTGAAACAGGAGTAGTCCTTTCTCCTTTTTTGAAGGTGGGGGGAGGAGTGGGGAATTCTTTTTTTTTTCAATTTTGATGAACACGTTTATAGTCTGAGGACCTTTGCCACTATGGCGACTTTGGTAGTGTAATAATCGATGAGTGACATCCTTTTTAAACCGTTTTATGCTTTAATGAACATCGTATCTGTCTTCTACTTGACTAATTAGAATATCGACTGATATTTTTTCCATTGTGCCTGCATTCCGTGATAAAAAATCAGCTCTTTATCTTCGACGACAGTCGAAAGCGCCTTGCCAAAAGAAGATCACAAACCTTCAAACTTATTGTCCCAATTTTCCACGTGCCACATATCTCATTCATCATCTCCCAAGAACCCATGCCGCGGAGTTCAGTAGACGACTTTTGTGCTGAAAGACACATTTCGTTATACCATTTTATCTTCGACATCGCTGCTTGACCACGTGGGACAAACCTTTTAGTCACGAGGACAGCGAAAGGTGCGCACATTACTCATCGATGGCACCCCTGGTATCTACACAATCATACAATTGCACGCGCCAAATGAAGCGCGTATCCTGTGCCAGACGATATACCTCATGTGGGATTCTCACTTGCGCATCTCCTTGTAAAAACAATGTGAGCATGATTCTTCTAGTTTGCGTTCAATTTGTTCTTCTTTGTCGTGTTCGTGTTCTTTTCTTCCCGATGAGACGCTAGACAGTTCTGGCTGACTGTCGCAGGAAGGTTATCTGATCATCATCTAAAGGGAATTACGAGAAAACGAAAGAACTGCAAAACGTGTTGAGAAACATGTTTCATGCCAGTCGAGATCTTTTTTGACATGTCCAAAAGCACATTTGAATCAAGATTCTCCCAAACACCTTTCTCAAATCGCACTTGGCCAATCGTGGCGTGGAGGGGTCTTCCATTCCAGTTGTTCTCGATTATATTCTGGCACGCTCATGTGGTTAATAGATGACGATGGTTGCTGTGCCAACTTCGTCAAGCGAGAGACGACAGCTAAAAATCTGGCCAACTTCAGCAACCTGGGGAAACATGAGATCACATTATGGTCTTAAAGATTAAGAGTTTGCGGCTTGTTTGCGCCATTAGTGTAAAGGACCATCAAAAGACATCATCCTCTAAACCATAACCTTCGTCAGAGGCTCCCTCACTTTGTTCATTGCACGAGCAGAGGGTCGCCACGCAATATAGAGTCAAACTGCCAAGGAGAGGCAAGCTTCAATCGAGCTGACGCGCGCTGCTTTGGCCCTCTCTGCTCGCAATTGGCGACGACAAGCAAAATTCAAGGGCCTTTGAAAGAGGGTGCCAAACCGCTGGCATGTTTGTTTGCTTGTTTGTTTGTTGTTTTGTTTGTTTTGTTTTGTTTTTTACTGTCAAAAGAATCGTTCAGATCGGAGATCTTCAGTGTGCCTGCAGTTGATGAACATATTTTTTGATACTTGATGAGTTTCTGAAGAGTCAGCGCATGTCATGTGAGCAATTTCTCTAAACGAAGAAATTGCTTCATTTTTCATTTATGTTAACTTTGCATCTCTTTATTCCCAGGAAAATTGATGAAGTAACTGCTGACAATCACGTCTGTTATTGAATCTGAGTTTGGAAAGATACCTGAGTTTTTCCTTGTAAACGGTAACAGCAACGAAAGCAATGAGAAATCCATGAACGACAAAAGTGCACTAGCACCAATGATTGCAACCATTACAACCAATTCAACCATTATAGGCCTACCTACGTCTCCACCTCACACGTGGTGGAACCCGGATAATTTCACAATCTTATGGAAGAGCGTGTTTTTCTCATTGTAAGAGTATCTAAAACATGGCTCGTTTGTTCTCTTCTTATTCTGTTTGGTGAAGCATTGCCCTACCATGGTTTAGTACTAGACCTTTCACTGTCAAGCACTAAAGACATTGTCAACGAAAAAACAAAGATGGTTCGATATATTTTCATGAGTACAAAGTGACCATGTACCCAGGAGTTTAAATGCTAAGACACGGTAGCGTGGGAAGAGAAAATTGGTCCGATGAAATTTATTTCCATTTGCTGCCCACCGAGGCACATTCGAAAACCAAAACTTGGGCAGGCCTGCTAGAATAGAATCGACCGTCACTGAATATGTGCATCGAAATCGTGAGATCATCGGTAGCTTTCGACTCCAGTCGGGACTACTCGGTTGTTTGTGTGCTTACGTAGAGATCAGTAACAAAGCTGTACACAATATTTTCGTTACGGGAATTCTCGAACACTGTCGAATATATCCGAGTCGGGCAAGTCTTCCTTTTGCATTATATCCCTACGCTACAGAATATCTAAAGGCGTACTGTTTACCATTGGGAGCAGTGATTAAAGGATGTGTACAGTTCTGGTTGAGGTGAGGATTTGGCTATTAACGTTTTGTGAGATATTCAGAAACCACTCTATGAGATGTCAAAGAGCATGTAATTCTAAGGGGTATCAAAAGTTTATTCGATGAAAATTTGATGAAATGACTGAGATATCCACAAATAAGGTGAAACAAAGAGATCCTGGTAAAAGGCGTGGCCTGTCGATTTTTATTATTGCTTTTTTGGATGTCTCAGCCATTTGAAAACCAATTTTCATCAAATAAACGTTGAATCCTTCTTAAAATTACATGCTCTTTCATATTCCATTAGGGGTTTCTCATTATCTCAGTTAGGAATGTTCAAAACATGAATCCCTACCTCAACCAGTACTGTACAGTCCCTTTAAAGAAATGTTCAATTTATCACATTGGATGCATATGTGTAGATCAGTTGTATCACAACATACCCTTCCATGACAATGTCGTAATGAAGGAGAAAATATAAGGAGATATCACTATTTGTTCTCAATAAACCATAACTGTATGATAGACGGTTTATTCCAGAAACAATTTCATGAAACTATTGTTCAAATTTTGTATGTTTAACAATATTTAACATTGATTATACTGACTAAAATTTTATACATTCGTTGTTTCAATCCCTACCCCACACTTTATAAATGTTTTGAAGCACTAAAGCTGGAGTTTTGTTTTATCTACAAATGGTAAATAATGCCTTTAACAGACAACCGCTATAAGGAAGGGAAATGTAAAGTATTATGAGTACGTGACTTACTTTTAGCAGATCGGCCCTGAGCGGGACAAAGTGGTGATTCTTGCCTCCGTTCTGTTCGTTCTCGTAGGCCATGTTGTTCAGGTTGGGAAAGTTCCTGTTGAGGTCTTCCCCGTTGGCGTTGGATCGGCCAAAGTACGGCAGAGAGAGGCCCTGCGAACAAACTCCACAGAAGGAGAATTACCTCAACAAGTGCCGACTAGACAAGAAAACGTACTGCATGTACTGGGACACAAAAACCAAACTAACTCCTCGTAATAAAGTATATTGATATATACCATTACATTTTATTCTTAATCACGTATTAGATCACTGATGTGCTATCTAAAATCGCTGTCTATCACCGATGATAAAACGGTGGTTGGGAATTGATTGACTGACTGTGCTGTTTGATGATTACTGTGTTCTGGGAAGGGAGAATTAAGGTAAACTGTGAAAGAAATTGTCATGAGAAATGATTTGTTTGTACGTTTGTTTAATTGTTTCATATACCACGTTTAAAAAAAAATTGTAATAAACCATAAACATAACAAGAAATTGAGTGAGTAAATTGTCGAACACAACAAACAAAGGAAATAAGACATGTGAAATGATTATGAGGAACCTATATATAGAAGTATAATGCTTGTACGGCGTAGATTCCCAGAAGCTGATTTAAGGTGAATTCTTACATATGAGTTGCAGTTAAAAAAGAATGACAAATTATGAAGTGGAAAATGCAAACGTTGAAGAATGTAAGAAAAAAAGAGAGAACAAAACAAGAAAGAAATGAAAGTCCTCTACACAAAACTAAAATAGAGTGCCACGGCGCATTTTTAACACAAAGTTAAACCCTTCGTGCGTTTTGAGTATGCGCATTGAAACAGAAAACACATAGTGTTGTTTACATGCATTGTCCAAAGTTTCTGGCAGCGGAAGGGTTAAATGATGATATGAAGAGATGGACGAGGGCAAGGGATTTCATTAATTCTAATATGACACAGACCTAGTCCAAGTAAGAAATGGTGTTTGTTTTAGAAAGTGCAACGTGACACTGTGCTATATTAGTGAAATAATTGCAATATAACAGATGGGTTAACACAAACCACAGCTGATATCAGACAGATGCTTGTACCAGCGGTGGTTGGATATGTTATACGTGCTTGCTGTTATACAGGCAATAAGATATTCGAACATCTCCACTTTGGCGTGAGTTTGTCGCGTTCACGAGCATGCCATGTAGAAGTACGTTTTGTTGTATCAAGATTTTCTAAACTACATGGTTTGCGACGTTAAGTATTTGACATGTCTAATTTGATTTATCCAGGGAATTTGTTCTAGTTATGCATAGCCTTGCTTCAAGCTTTCGGTAGATCTTTTTCAATGTGTCTACTTTTTCAGAATCAACAATGCATCGATTGGTTTATTAAGAGAGATTTTCGAATCAGATTCAATAACGTCAGGTGTTCGTTAAAAGGGTGTAACCTCTTCTCGAGACTGCCTGCTGTCTACAGTAAGTCCAAATTTGAGTACGGGGATGGAACAGGTTTTTGAAGGATGATTCCCAAAGCTGTCGGAGTTCTTCGATGGCAGATATTTTAGGTCTTATATCCCACACATCAGACTAGTCCCCATACAAGAGGCACCTGTGAAAATCTAGGCAATGGAGACGTTATTCGATTGCTAACGATGCGGTGCCTTTCCAAATTACTCCCAAGTTTCGTCAACCAATTACAAGCGCGTCGAGCCCGGTGGGCGAGTGGAAAAAACAACAACAAAAACTCACCTCTGTGGAGTTGAAGAGTTCGTAGGCTTCTTGAAAGCCGTCTGGGTTCATGGAGAACAGCATGTGGATCCTGGTCTCGTTCACCAGTCGCTGGATTCGAATATCCCGCTTGTAATACTGCATGCACAGGTACTCAGCGAGGTGGATCAGTAGTTCTCGACCTATGGGCTCATTCCCGTGCATATTGGCGATGTATTTGAACTCGGGCTCACCTGCAAAAAAGTCACGGAAAAGGCAAAATACATTAGCAACTGATATTATTCTTGTCTGTAAAATTCTAGCATTGTTGAAATCAATCTTGGTAAATCTGCCACGAACGAAGGTATGCGTGTGTGAGTGTGTGTGTGTGGGGGGGGGGGGGGGGGGCGGGGACAATGCAATCGAAATGGCATCATATATATACACCCGCCTTGATCTTTTCAGCATTCCGCAGGGCACCAATTTGGAACAAAAGTACTTCACATCTGTATTTTGAAAATCGCAATGCTAACCATTTGAGAACATGTGAACAGCTGAAAGCCTCAAAAATACATATGGACCTTTCGGGACCCTGTCAGATTCCTCTAACAAGAAAGTTGATGAATTCAGGAGAAAAAATGTTCATATCTTTAAAGGAAGAATGCTATTTCTATATATTTTCATGTTTAGCTTTAGGGTTGTCTTTAATCGATTAAAAACGACAAGTTTAAAAATTCCTTTCATTTTTCGATGGATGGATCTATACTTACAAAGCGTTATGGATAGTTGTCAAGTTCCAACCTAGACACTACACATAAACCTTACCAAAAAATATTTGTAAAATGTATGACATTTGAACAGATGCCAGTTTTTCTTCAAACCATCTCCGAATGTTTCACTAATCAGCCTGCAGTGGCTGAAGGCACATGATTTAAGGTAGAGTCGTCACAACGCAGAGTAGGCCCTATGTTCTTCTCGGCAAGTCGTAATTATTTCCAACTGCTGCTAATAATTGGGATTTTCTTAATTTGTGGGCAGTGACACGTATCCATTTTCATGGCACGTGCTTTTCAGATACTTTTATTGCGGGAGTCTATAATTATGCTTACCAGTGAATGTGCTTGGTTACTTGTAGTTATGAACAGGACATTGGTATTTAATAGTTTGGTGTAAACAAATAGACACTGCAGGTCATCTTTGCAATAGATCGAAGGTGACGACAATGGAATCGGCACGGCGGTTTGACCTCTCTTTCATCACCATAACAAAGAAAATAATTGGCGAGGAAGAGAAAAGTGTGGAATAATCACGTTCAGATATATGAGAACAACGTGGCACCCCTCTGATCTTTATCCTTTTGTTCGTATTGTTTAATGTTGTGTGGTTTCTGTCAATGTTTGTCTGATTCTGTTTCATGTGGAACAAATATATTAGCCTTGCTCACTTGCCCCTGGTCTTTTCATTCATTTCCGAAATCTTTCTACGGAGGGCCTCAGTTGTGTGAAGCATTAACTTCCAGTCACCTCCCTCATCGAACATACCTATTTATCTTCAGGGAGTTGACTTTATAGATCTCACGTCCTGTAAATAAAATGGGTCATCCTATAGCCTCTCTACTTTGTCATACAACAGAGATGTTACACAGTGTCGGGGAACATTCATGAATGAACAAAAATAGCAGTTTGATAAAACAAATTATTTGTGAATAATGGGGGCTTCATTCTGAAACATGTTTCCCTTGAATCAAGAGAGTTTATAATTCACCATCAAAACACCCGAAACACCTGCAATTTTAAAGTAATGAAACTGTAGTCTTTCTTTAAGGAGGCTCTTTTTTTTATTCTTTGTCGAGCCTATAGTTTGAGCAGGAGGTATACCCCTTGCAAATTTCAGGGTTGAAGTGAAACAAATTGGTCGGTCTACTTGGATATGAAACATGTTAACATTATCTTAATTCACTGTCAACACGTGTCTCTACAGAGCATGTTATTTACCGGTGAGAGACGTTACCACATCACTGGCACCATATAGCGATCACTGAAGAGCACGCTGTGAGCTGTCGATGCACGTAGCCTGGTTCAAGGATTTAGACTATTTTTTTTTTTTACTATCTATCATTATCGTTGACTGGTTTTGAAAAGAAAGATAAAAACCCCTAAAGAATAGCTTGCAGCGAGGACAAAGGTGAAATATCGGGCAAACGCCAAGATATGTCATGACTAACTTCTTCGTAGGACGTATAACGTCTACGTGCGTTTCAAAGACATTGATACTCTCGTCAAGTCACTTGAAAGATTCGTTTGCAGGAAGATCTTCTTGGATGTTATGATGACGAATAATGCCTAGGATTTTGAAGGGAGTGTAGAGTTAGTCTTGATTTGCAGACTGAAGGGGACATATATTCAGCAATCACGTTGAGGCGGATAGCAAGAACGCAGCACGGAACGGAGACTACAAAATACCAAGTAACTCGGTGAGCTGCTTGTGTGATTGGCACGCGTCGAACGTGCGAAGATGATGACTTTTGAGGCAACGTCTGGTTGACGAGATCGACCACTGTGCGTGACTTTTTCTCAGTAACGAAGCTTAAAGCACAGCGCATGGTGTGGTGAGGTCATCAATTAAAGACTAGATGACTGGCCTTTAAGTTTCTAATTTGGGAGTTACCCTCTTTTCAGAAAAAGAAAACATAATTACCCACAAGTGGAAATTGAAAACCACGGCAACCGTGTATACGACGCAATTATTCCAAGTTGGCCCAATATAATAAAACCACAACAATCGTCATTCCAGATTGTTGACGACCGACAAACAAAAAGGGAAACGGGGAAAAAAGTGACGACGTCGTCATGGACGCATGGCTGCAGAGTAAGGGTATGCGAGAGAACGATGGCGGCAAGAGCGAGGCGCTGAGCCCTACACTTCACAGCAGTTATCCATGGGTCATTGGAAGCAATGCTTCATAGTCAGCTCAAACACCGTCCCTAATGTACGGTCGAAGCAGCTATACATATGACGAGCGATATCTCACTCTTCTTTCTATACACGACATCACTAGCTAGTGAGAGATTTAAATAAGGCATTGCAGTTGGCAATCATCAACAACAGGAAGGGCAACAAAATCTTTGGAAAGGGAAGGAAATTCTTTTTCCTTAATTTCTGAACATTTCTTATCATAATGATTAAATCTTTTTCTATACTTTAGTCTGTTCTTAGGTAAGGTGAGGTAGATTCTTGTGGGTCAGAGAGGAGTTTAATACTTCAAAGACGCAGGTGTATTAAATTACAGGAGGCCTGATAATCAGCAGTGCTATGAAAGCATGAACCTATAATGTGACAGTTTAACAAACAATCTAATTGGAAGCTACACTGCGGCTTCACTGTGGGTGATGATCCTGTAGATACACATGTACTGCCAAATCAGTGTTTCTCGACTACCTGGTATTCTTCTTTTAAGATATCCAGGCTTAAACAAGTGTTAGATATAAAATGCATGCGCAGGCTGTGTCATTTGGAACGACATCCACAGAAAATTAGCGAAGCTAGAGTATATGATTTCATTTATCCAAGGTAGTTTCTTCAGTGTTAGCACAGTTCTCCCAGATGACCCTGCCATTATTATTATTCCAGTGTTGACGGGTATCCGTTTTTAACACCTGGGTCGAGAGGGACATTGTGGTTGAAAACATCTTGACCGAGGACAATAAGCACTAGTGGAAAGACTCGAACTCGGGACCTCCGTTTTAAAATCAAGAGTCTTCTCCACCATACCACGAAAGCGCCCCCACTATGCTATCATTTTTTGGCTGTCGTTCGTATATCTCCTTTCTCTTTCTTTCAAAGGTCACTCATCTTGCACTCCTTTATGGAACTTTTTCAGCGAGCATCCATGCAATCAGAATGGAAGTCGTGTTCTCACATATACACTCAGACAGAGAAAAGGCACTTCTTTCTTGCGTGTGTAAGTGGGCTGTCGACATTACTAACAAGTCACGCGCTAAAAAGGGCGTACATGCTGAACATGTTTACTAATATTTGCAGGTGTACAGACGTGGTTAAGCAAGAAAGGATGTAAGACAATGAAGCGCTGGCATCAAAATACTTGCACCTTCTGCGTTGTCAATTCGCCGAGGGTTTTTCTTTTTTCTTACCGATTTGTTCATTTCTTGTTTCATTTTTTTTTATACGCAGATCCCTATTCCATTTCTTCAAAGGATGACTTCTTGAATGAAAGACAAAGTGATGATAAGAATGCAAGATTCTACCCTTAACGGTCTCCTCTGGAATCACATTATCATCTTCTAACAATTTACTACATAACCATCGATATACTGTTCATTATTGTGACACCGTTGACGATTTTTATTTCATCGGAAAAGCTAACTCTTTAAAAGATTCATGTGTGGGTGTGCGCGTGAGTGCGTGAGATAGAGATAGAGAGAGCACTATGTCTATGACGTCTATCTGTCTGTCTGTCTTTCTGTCTGTGTTTTAAAATATGATTATATTTCGGGCAAGGGCACTTCATTCTAAGAATAGACAAAATCTGATTATTCCGTCTAAATTATTTTCAGTCAACCGTAAATAACTAAATGCTTGTTTGCAGATAAGTGTCTAGAAATATTTTAGCACCAGACACCGTGTAATTCATTGGGTTCTTAGATTGTCAACAGACTAATTAATCATATGAAAATAAACTGATTGAATAAAAAATCTGCGGTCTGATACGGTGGGGTAATTTTTCCAGCTCCAAACTTACCCCCAAAAGCTGGATTTGAAGGTGACATTTAAGAGCAGAAAGAGTCATCACGTAAATTTGACGTAAAATTGCCTCGGAAATTGATAAGATCGTGATGGGATGACGCATGATGCTCGTCGTATATATGCCGACGTCACGTATAACGAAATCTCGGGTTTAATCCGATCCTCCGTACCGTTCTCTACTAAGCCTTGCAAGTTTGTGTTAAGTTGAACATGTCACAAACCGACGTTTTCTCTTCAGGCGAGACGGTGTTGACTTATACGTTCGGTTGACAGCTTACTTCACAGAGCTGTAATATAAACTCAAAGAGACACGGCAATATCTTGCTTGACCTTTCGCAAAACGGTGCCGAAAACTTCCATTTCACTTCAAGACATGTCCGTGAATATGTTGCCATCGTCCTGAGGGAGAAGTATCCATAACTGCCTCATCGTTTGTAGCGATGATTTGAAGGGGGAGAAAAGGGGCTTGCTAATTGACAGTGTCGGCGCGGTTTGAAAGAACACAATTACGTAGTTCGGCTAATGACTCGGTGCATGTAGAATAACGAATAACGTAAAACGAATAACGAACATAGTGGGACAAGGCCAGCCTGGCTTCCATGCGTCTATTATCCTGCTGAATGATAAAAAAGTGGCCTACTATTCCTTGACCTGCTGATATGATGTATAATGTCTTTTGTGTTGAGGGTATCAGTAATCAACCTCATCAATGACAGCAATGATAAGAACGATGTCATAAAAAGCAACCTAATCTTATATAGTCATTGCAATACTAGCGACGATTGACCGTACCACATAACGAGTGGTCGGTCATGCGTATTGAAAGAAAAACGTTGATCCGCGCATAAACTAACGTTATTAAAAACAAGTATATAAAAAAAATCTGAAATCATTTCTACGCTACGTTACAATGTTTGAAGAGTTTAATCGCAAAACGAGTTAGCTTCATTCTTGGTAAGTTGAGATATTTGCGATTTAAGTTGCTAAAATACAAAGAAAACACTGAGAAAGCATAGGCCTTTATTTTAATCATGACTTCAAGAATACTCATTGTTACGTTACAAGTGATCGAGGTACAATGTATCACTGGAAAGGTTTTATTTTGCATTATCTGATGGCGGACTATATACTTAAATATGCTTGAAAATTGCGTTTATAGTCCATTTTGTGACCATACTTTTCATTTGTTTTTATAAACATAGGGGAAAAAGCTGTGGATTTGGATAGCGAGAGCAATGATGGAAATCTTGTTTATGTGCCCTTGGCATCGACGGATACAGCAGTAATCAGAACGAGGGGCCGTCCCTTCTCGTAAAGGGAGATGCTATCGTGTTCGCTTTCCTCATAAGTTACATTATTTTTTTTTTTATTTACTCATTATTAAAGAAATTGTGTAGGTTCTGATAGGAGGGTTTCTGCGAGGTATCATCTTACACGATGCTCCTGCGATTTGCCAAACATTGTACCTTGCCTGACTTCCCTCGATTTCTGTCTGCCCCATTGCGAAGTGATGACAACAAGAAACAGTCACGTGAGGAACAATATAGCCTCAGGGACCGGCCCAATGTAATAACAGTCATTCACTTTTTTAAAGAGGCAATAGGCCTTCAGAGACTACGCAAAATGTCTCACTTATTGTAGGCCCAACAACATACTAAGTCTCTTGAATCGATTTTTCAAGAAGAGTCCATTTGTTGCCTTTTCATTCCGAAAAACAAAATCCTTCTTCAATCATCATCTGAATTTTCAGAGTCAGTATAAGATGTTTCTGTATGATATTAGTGGATTATTTTGTCAACGTGAAGTCAGCTTTCTTCCTTCTAACGTTATTTTTTTTGCATTGCATGGCTTTCGTCCAGTGTGCAAATATCAACAGCAATTAAACCTTTAATCTTGAATATAGGACGCATCACAGACAAAGGATCGCGAGGTTAACAATTTACCTGTCAATAATGTCATCAGCCTTGGCGTAACCAAGGCAACGTTGCGTCCACGCTTCCTCATCATCATCATCGTCTTCAATTTCTTTCTTTTTTTCTGTCTCCCTCAATCGCCCTCTTTCTCTCTTTCTCTCCCTCTCTGGGCTGGGAATTCGAGCGAAGCCTGGTCACCTTATGTTCAACATGTGTTCCCCGTTTACGGTTCAGGCACCGACTTTTCCGATGCTTCCATACGAACCGTTAAAAAATAAGACGGGGTTGAAGAGTTTGTGGCTTGTGACGATGACAGTTCGCATGACATATTATAGACAGACATATAGACAGACAGACAGACAGGGATGTACAAGGTTCTTCTGCTCTAAAGTTTGGAAGCAATATTGACAGAAATAATGACTGACGGAATTAATTCGACACCAGTCCATTTTGGAGGAAGGAGCGGAAAGAAGACTGTCTTCTCTTTTTTTTTTCTCTTTGATGTTTTCATAACGACGTACGTGACTTTTCATTTTGTCATATTATTAGATTCTTCTGTTGTTGTTGTTTTTTTTTTGTCTTAGCATGTAGATTGTTCAAACAGTGGGGCGTCATAAAAAGTGGGGCGACATCTGTCTCCAAAATGCATGGCGCCTAAAACCCCATTATAATATGGTGAAATCGCAGGAATCCTTAACACCAAACGATGAAAAGTGTTAATTTTATGTTCTCGGCTTTATAGAAATAACAGAACAAGATTTAGACAACTTTTTTTTTAATCGTCCCATATCATTCTCTGCTTTGCAAAGTTGTCATTTTAGAAGGTTTGGGGTAATACAAGTTTAGATTACCGCTAGAGCCACAATAATAATGACGTAGAACAAAAGATACGATGATAAAAAAAAAAACATAAGAAAATGTACCCAAAAGTGATTGCAGTCTTGTCGAGGAGGGAGACGAGCTACGTTCCAACCTTGAATGTATTATTTCTTGGGATTACTCTCCCGTCATTTTGACATGTTCTTGTCAAAACTACTTAGTGAGTGCGGAGGCACATTAACATGACAATGTGGTCAGGTGCTCTCATTCTGTCACATACTGATCAATGCATGTCCTTGAAGGGTGCGTTTGCGGAGGGATATCAGGTAGCGAGGATAAGTACATAATATCGCGGGAGAGTGTGATGATTGGGAGATGGACTTAAGTAATTACGCCAGTGATCTTGTTTGTTCCTAGTGCCATCTCGTTTTGCCATCGACCACACATTGGCGGTAAACACTGACAAGGAAGAGATAATAATTTGATACACATCAATCAACTCAAGCAAAGGGAGGTAATAAAACCACTACAATATCAACGACACAAATGCATCCAAACAAGCATCCTGGATTGATTTTAACCCAGTCACTGCATCAGTCCTTTGAAAGTATGGGAGGGATCGCTTCATTTTTTGCGTTGAAATGAGTGAGTGTGACAGCTGACGACCCACTCATCGTCTTAGAAACGCTGTGTTGATTGCAACTGATTGACAAATTGCCATACGTCGACGTAAATAATCACTGATTAATCAGTGTTTTGGTAGTAGACATGGTGCATACATACTCGGGCTGGTTTCGAATCAACGATCTCCTGATCACCGAACATGCGTCGTATCCATTGGACCACCGAGCTTCCGCCCGACAGCCAGCGCTGGTTCTTATCCTTAAAACATGTAGCGTTTACTGCATGCTCTTAGGAGAGTGCATCTTTATTGCATACAGCTGGGCTGATTATGCATTCTTTCAAGACGCTTTGTCTCATGTGTCGCTGTCGAGGATGGTATAAATGATAGTTTTTGTTGTTGTTTTTAGACTCTGAAAAGAGGGAAACCTAGACAGGACAGGGGAAGAGCATCACGACCGTGACAAAATGTGATGGAATAAAACTAGATTGGAGAAAAGTAGTTCTCCATACATTAACTCCATTACAGCTGATTGCACAGTAGAAGCAATGGCATATTGAGAATGCGGTCTTCAAAGGGTTAAGCAAAGTAATGACATTTGAGCCAGTAGTCCTGAGATGACTAACCAGCTGAGATTATCCACGCCTCGCCGTTCCTTGTCACTGCTTCATTAGGTTCAACATGAATGTGAACTAAAGATGTCGTGTTCATTTCGTACGGGTATTAGTTATAAGGAGCTTTAAACACAGTGTTTGAAGCTCCTTGGTACGGGGCAGTGTATGTGTTGAGTATCGCCAGTTCTTTTGGTGAAACACTGCGTGTATCGATAATCAGGAAGGCGAGAGTTCCATCTCCCTGATATACATTATTTTTCCTCATTTACTTCATCCTCATATAAAGATTCCCCGTGTTTCCATCATTTTTTCTTTTCATTTCCTTCTCCAAACATCCTCATTCGATGATCAGCGTCCAGGCAAGTTTATATGGATGTCCATAGTCAATTTGCTCCATCTTTTTAAATGAATCTGTTTTTACTGCTTGCTGAATCCTGTACTGCCAGTCACCTGGGAAGAGCCCGTACCCGTACCCTAACCCGAACCCGAACCCGAACCCGAACCCGAACCCGAAGCATATCTAAGAATAGTGTGTGACGGTGTGCATGTGTTTGTGTACGTATGGACCAATCTTTTTCACATGATTTATACATTGCTCTTTGTGCAGTGGGATTTTTCTTTTTATGCGCTTGCGTTGTGACCCTAAGACACGGGACCTCATTTGCTGTGGCCTTTATTCTATTAATTTGACATCGTCTATGGCGTCGCAACCGACGCGTCGGGAGATGGAGGAGGTAAGGAGGGGGGGGGGGGCAGAGTGGTAACTGCGCACTCCATCCTAAAACAAGTCTCATCCCTTCAGATGTGACACCCGTCAAAGAGAAAGTTAACACCGACCCTTCCGATTCCTGAAATTTGATCAGAAGATGTAATCACTGTTGTCTGTGTCAGTTCGGTAAAAAATCACGCGTGAGCTCAGTTGTGGGATTGATTTCCTTCTCTTTTAAAGGAGTCCTCAAGTAGAAATAATAATAATAGAAACAAATATTTAGAATGTATTCAATTGAGGCCGTCATCCGAAAGTCAAAAAAAGTTTACCCAATTAATGATCACTTTATACGCGTGAGGGTCATTAACCTTAATTCGTGACCAACGTCAAGCATGGATTCGTAGTAGACGCCTGGTCAAGGTTGTACTGGTATATAGCGTGCAGTCACAGTGAACGAACTCCGTAATCCATGGATGCGCGCTTGATGATTTTGCCATTCCCGTTTCACGAAAGGTGGCTCTTTAAAGTGCATATTGTTGTGGTTTGGCTGTTGTTGTTTTTTTGTCCGAATCACACATCCATGAAACCAATAAAGGCACAGTCATGTGTAATAACATTAAAGGGATACGATGGGCGCATTCATCATTTGATATTATTTCCGTTAATCTTTATTAGAAGATAGCAAAAGAGATCATCCGAGGAACTTCACCACAATCTAATCCTGTCGATGAGGCATTACAATCAACCGAGCATGCAAATATATCCGGGGGAACACACTTCCGTAGAGTTACGAACGAAATACCCAAGCTGTTGTCTTCACATGACACGCTCGGATTAGAATTAATTACGAGGCATACATTATCAATGTTCTTAGAGCAGTTACCATACCTTCTCATTCAAAGCCGGATTCTCATACAAAAAGCTTCTGGTTGACACTATGATAATTTAATAATACCATGGAAGAGCGAGCGTGGAAGAAGATGGAGGGAAGTTTTGGAGGAGAGATTTAAAGAAGGATGAGGGGACTCAGAAAGCACACAAGAGTTTGAATGCAATTACAAGGAAATAGATGACGTCATAACTATTCATGAATGAAAAATATACAGGTAAGGGGCTAAACGATGCTAAAGGCGTTAATTTGGTTATTTGCTCTGTTTGGTTCATTTTTTCGTTATTTTCTTTCATGCAATTGCCTAAAAACAACAGCCGTGTAACAACTGCCGGATTCGAGCAGCGCGATATATTGCTTTCACATGATGGAAATACGTGCTATAAAAGTTCGTTTCAAAAGTCAAGATAATAATTTTGCCTTTTCATTAAGCCTGCTACCTATCTATCAAATTGGGCTTCTGGTACATTGTCGACGACTTGACAAGGCAAAATACCTTTTGAAGGTCGGGTATTGGTGAACAAAAACAATCAATATCAAAATTCATGTTAGTATTCATCTAGTCACGTGAGACAGAAGTGTATATGGAGGGACCATCTCGTCGATAATTCTTGTTTTTTCTTTATTTTTAAGGTCAAGGGTTAAACTTTGCAAAAACATTTTATGGAACAACTCGCTGACTACACATTGGATAGGCCACGGCTAGCTGGGTTGAGTGCAAAGTGTGAAGGTTAAATTGCCATTAAATCTTGAGGCAGCACCACACGACAGATATCGGGCAGTATCAAATCAATATCAGGGCAAAGTAAAAAATGTCAGATTGCCTTATATTGTTCAAAATGAGGTGGATAAAATTTCGCAGAGCCTTCTACGCTTCTGCCGAGCGATACAGTTATGGATTGATAGGTTGGTGCATGTTGATTAATTCAGGAGAAAACAGGCTCTGGTCGTTCTCGTCTCGTCCGTTTGTTCGGAGATAGAAAGAGAAAGGTGAAACAGGGAAAGATCTAGTGAAATGAATTTAAAAAATTGTTGTAAAACAAAAACAAAAAATCCAGTGAGATGCAAACCAAGAGAAAATTTGATAAAAACTGTACAAAGGAAAGTGCATTCACCGTGAGTGATGCGCTGTGGCACAAGAGTCAATATTGTGGCACGACGATCGATATTGTGGCACGGCGGTCAATATTGTCTCTCAAATCAAATTATTGGGCAACATACCCAGAGTTCATGTATGACTACCATCAAGGGACTTACTCGATGGAATAAAGCACCAGCAAATTTTGGACGCATATTTTTCCTCTGTCTGTCCGTCGGTCTGTCTGTCTGTTTGTCTGACTGTTTGTCCCTCCCTCCCTCCCTCTCTGTCCCTCTCTCTCTGTGTTTGTCTCCCGCTCTCTCTTCCTGACTTCTCGGGGAAAATTTAGCGCAATGAAATCACGCGAAATCAGCCGTGAAATTGAAATAATTGAAAAGCGTGCATTTTCAGGAGCTCCAACGAGCAGGCAGGGGCCTCATCGCTCAATTTCATACCATTTTGATCATGGTGAGTGCGGAAAAAAATATAGAGGGCAGAAAAGGGTGAATTCCCAACTATCAAACAAAGAGGAGATATCAATTTCACTGCATTTTGTCTTTTTTTTCTCCCTTTGCCTCCAAGCGCCTCCCTTGCATACATCAGTACCTTCCCTGTAATTGCTTCAAAACATTCGTGTGTTTTTGCCCCTCAACCCTCTTTTTATTTTCCTTGGCCGCTCGTGACCTTTTGAGTCAGTCTGTCGTAAATCGTTTTCATCTACGACAATCGTCGAAATATGATTTGCATTTTCACGGCACATCTGGCACACAGATACAAGTATGTCGTTCTCTCCTCCCCCATGCACTTGACTATAAAAAAAAAAAAAAGTGGAAGAAAAAAAGGAAATCTCTTGAGTTGAGTCTGTCCTGTTTGCAGAAATATCAAGCTGGACATCTGTCGGCGATTAATGGACATTGCATTGAAATAACATCTGGTATTTTTCAGGGCTTCCCTTCCTTTCATCAAAATATTAAGAGAATTCTTGCAAAAAGGGAAAGGACAAAAATATAAAATGTGGGTTCGGCAACCATCAGTAATACAATATTCGAGGTCGTTTGATCACGGGATACGGTTCATGAGGATCAGACTTGAAAGACTTTGATGAGAAGTCCCCTGTCTTCCGGTTTACTAGTTAGAAACTGGGATGCGTTCGTGATGGCGTGTGAGACCGCAGCTCCTTGGTGGCTATAAATGACATATGGACAAACAGAATCACACACACAGACACAAACACGCACACACGCACACACACACACAGAGAGAGAGAGAGAGAGAGAGACACTGTATACGATAGGTCCTATAGTTAATTCACTAACTTAAAAATGCTGATTGACGTTTTCGTTATTCCGAAGGTTTCGTTAATCCGAAAATGCAATAAGGTTCATTATTCCTAAACACACAAAATTCCCTGTTCCCAGATGCTCAATAATCCGAAAATGAAATAGGGTTTGTTAATCCGAACGCTTGTGGCGCTTTTCCGAAAATTAAGATTCGTTATTTGGAAGATTCGTAATTCCGAAAATGAAATAATATTCGTTATTCCAAAGGTTCGCTCTACCGAAGGTTCGTTAATCGGAAAACAAAATGAGGTTCGTTATTCCGAAAGGAAATATAATGCGATGTGAATAAAACAAATCCCGAGTCTGAATACGACTGGTCAATCACATTACTCTTACAATCTAAAGGAGCATGGAGTTCAAGGTATTGTAACTTCAGATCATGATTCAACCATGCAGGTTGTTGAAATCCCATTTTGGTATATTGATTTACTTAAAGTTCAAGTTTACTTCAAGTATTTATTTCAAGTTTGATAGTGAGCAAATGTTATAAAACCAAGTTCAAAATGCGAAGACATTTGAAAGTGTTTAATTTTCCTTTGAATAGTCCAATATGACGCGATGGTGTACCACCCGAGCAGGCAAAGGCCAGCACAGCTGGCTGATCCCTCCCATATCAGATGTGAGATCGGGAATATCATCTGTGCGATGAATCAGGGGAAGTCCCGACACGATGACTGCACAGTCTCAAGCTGCATTGTCCAGGTATGTGAAAGAAATTCCCGCCCTAAAAGGAAAATTATGAGCAACGAGCAAAACAACAAAATTCCCGACGGCATTTATCATACGGTTTCCTACGTCGAACCGGAGATGACTTTGCGGGAAATCGTCTACACAAAAGGGGGAGGGGGAGAGAAGGTGAAATGTCAGGTAGTTCTGTTTAATAATGTCCTCACTTTAACCTTAACTCAATGTTCCAAGAGTGATGGGGGTAAGGGGGAATATTCGAGTCCACAATTCATGGCTTTGTTGGAGGTTGGACAAAATCAGCGCGGACAATGCCGCAGAGAAAACATATCTGTTTCAGGAGCGTGATTGCGCATAATTGGCCTTTGCAGACAACAACTTAACAAGGTATACTTCGACTTGAGAGAACACTGTAATACATTTACATCTTTCCTCTTCTCCTTTGCCCTCGCCAAAGTGTTCAGTCACTCCAAGTTCACAGGGTCTTTGACATGATAGGGGTAAATCTGACAAAATATGAGTGGTAGAAGTTTTTTATGAGAGTAGGACACGACATCAGAACGTGATCTCTTGTTTTAAAAAAGATAAATAACAATAATAATGATAAAACAGTGATACTACACGCAACTGCATAACTTGAATTCTATGTCTTATCATTTGTTTTGAAGTCAAATCCAGAAGGATAACATGCATCCTCAGAATCTAACCCTTTTAGAGCGATGAATTAAGCTAACAACGATGAAGTTTAAGGGGTAAGAGGTCGATCTTTAGGTTTATGACCAAAAGAACAACGTTCAAAATAATATCTGCTCCTTGCAAGCCAACGGGAGATATTTATGTAATTACAACATTCAATTTGCGCACCTGTAGACAAATAAACATCGAAAAAGTGACAATAACAATGTCTTTGGAAAATATGTGTAACTGTAACTTATCTCATAGGGAGTGTAGTTACATTCAATTCTGTGAAACTTCAGCTGCTCAGCTGTTTGAATGCGTTTCCGTTGTCCAGTTTAATAGTACGATCAACTTGTAACATTGTGGAGCGGCACCGCACCATACTAAAATCATTTATACTCTAACCAATTAACGGAGGCAAAGAGCATACAAATCATAACGGGGGGGGGGGGGGGAGGGGGGGGGGGTATGGAGAGGTCTGTGCATGCGTTCACTTGTAGGAACATTTATTTAACGATGTATTCATGAATTATGATGTGATGATTTGGTGCACTTTGAATGATTCGGCTGGGACCCCCTGACTGACACCCTGATTGTGACCTCTTATGATGCCGAGAGGGTCTCGGAGGAAATATTCTCTCCGACAAGCGGATGCTTGATTGATAAACCAACCCGACCCATTAGCCAAGAACCCGAAATGCCGAAAGCATTCGGGAGTTCCTCTGAAGACTCCCAGCTCTTCATATCCAATCTAATCATCCGGACATCAGTCAACGAGATGAGAACAGCTGGTTCGCGGTTCTCTTTCTTTATTATTTCGTCATTTTCTTTCTCTTATCATCGTCAACATTTTTTGTGCCAAAAACTGAATATTTGACTGACGGAGATAAAGGGTCTCGATACCTCGTTGTCACGGGTTGAGACGCTGTTGTCTCTTCCGACCAGAAGTAAATGCCAGTTTTCATTATCTGCGCGTCATGATCTAATAACACTGGTAAGACGCCCTGACTCTAGGCTTTTTGCGCGTTCGGCGGACAGGTCTGACAGGCCGAAACCACGGCCGCGCCAAGACCAAGACGCGACGGGTTGACGGGCAGGATGGAAACCTCGACTAGCCATCAGAAGGGGAGTGTGATTTAGATTGAATTTGATTTGATTTAATTCAATCCCAATTTCTGCACTCTCCCTGTTTTTCTTCTGGAACAGTGACAGATGAGAAAGAATAATTCGAATGTGAAAGAGTTTACCATATTGGTGGTTTTCATTTGATGTTACAGCAGGATTTCGAGCGAAACTTTTCTGATTTGATATTCGCCACTAAACGTGAGAATGCAGTATACAAGTCCCATGTGACCACAACTTTGCAATAAAACGTATATATCACACAGCCAGAGTACATTTGCACATGGACGTTAGGCAAAAATGACTCTTCGAAACAGCTATCCAATGTCTCATATAACAGATATTTTTTCTCCCTTACGAAATGATTTTTAAAAATATATATCTATGTAGAGATTGGTACGACGTGTCGATATTCACAAGTTTCATCTACACTCTGGTCCACCCCTGGCTTAACTTCATTTCCATGAGCTAGACAGAAGAATGATCGAAATTATCTTCCTATCACGTTATCCATCATGCTATTCGTCAACTCTGTTCCACTAAACGTTTCTTCGGGGGTCTGGTCTCATACGATAGACAAGACGAAACAGGTGGCATGAGGACTTGAATAACGCATGCAGGATGCACCCAGTTTTCATCTCAAACAAACTGCCCCCGAAAAAGTCGCCGGCTAACCCCAAATCAATAAGTACCCTATTTCCGTTTCCTGTATTAATAATCAAAGTAATTTCTGTCAATTACCTGCCGCGACTCTGCAAAACCAAACCTTGGCGGATCAAAATTTGAATCAAATTTGAACAAAGAAAATCAGGCAGAAGAAGAAAAGAATTATCTATCTTGACTTGCCAAGGTCTTATCTATTTTTGTCTTACACTTCTGAGGCATCTGTTTGTAAGGTTGCCGGTGTTTTGCGATCATGCGGATAAAAGTGAAATCAAATCATTGCGGTTTTGCTGAGGACTTTTACGATATCTGCAAAGTTCGATAAATAGGGTAGGGTGTTATGTCAGAAGATAATTAGCTACTGAGGAAACCAATCACTGGGATCCAACAGGACGTTCTAAACACATTTCCATTCTTTATGAAATTTATTGCAGAAATATTTCTTCAAGTAAATCACTCAAGTAGGCATAAGTTTTATCATCATAGCGGGAGCAAACGCTACACCGAAACAGGTCAGTAGATTAATGAATCTAATTCCTTCTTTTTTGCCCATATGAAATGCGATGACGGACCATAATAGCAAACGATCTTAAAAACGTGATAATGATTTTGAAAGTAACACCACACACATGTGTCTTTTTGAAACTTCCACGTAATCAATGCATCATGCCACTTCCATATTTTAACATCGTTGAACAGACTTTTTTTTTCGTTTGGCTGTGTATACCTAGACATTCATCTAACTGTTGTACTTTGTCATGCTGATGTAATAAATGTCAATGTCACATTCAAATTTATGCATGTCTCGTTAAATGGCGATTGTTTCTGGCAAAAGGAGAACTTGCGCGATGATAACCTACTACGAAAGGTCTGTTAATGTATCCACTATTAACAAATGCTTAAAATGACACATGTGAATTCAATACCATGGTTACCTATAAATCTGAATGGCTTAGTTAAGCCAGCATAATCTCATAGAATGTGTGCTGTTTTGCTTTTCTCTCTCATTTTCTCCAATTGCTACGTTTATTAGCTTCCGTTTATATATTGAGACTAATCATAACCTGCAAAATAAGTTTTACATTTTTAACAACGAATCTATTTCATTGATAATAACAAGCGACGAATAACGTTTGCTCTTTGGAATCGTGCCCAAAATAACGGAGGTGCCTCGCATTCCTCCTACATGGTCCTTGAATCAAAGTAACAACCGAGGCCTCCGGATATGAATTTCTTAAAAGCTTTGAAGAAAAAACGCAGGTGTTGCGATTGACATTGCTTATTTACGTGATGAGAGCTAGAGATGTACGTGCATAGCATACTTGATTGGATGTATAAGGCATAATATTATCAAGGGTATTCTTGAAATAGAACGCCCTTATAACTTCAAGCACCATGATTGTTATCATCTGAAGTAGCTTTTAATGGCAACAGCCCAAAATGACAGCAATGATAAAGATCATGCTGTTGAAAACGATGATGATAGGTAAAACAGTAATGATAATGATGACATTAAAGAGAAAAATTATCATCATGTAGGTACCATTATAATGATAAAGAAATGATTTATCATTAGCGAACATAATTGTCATCATCATCACCATCATTACTGTTATAAATATAAATTTTTTAAAGACTTACAAAGTTCTGGTTTCATTAAATTTACATTTAACTTTTTAAGGTTGGATAACAGTGCATGGCTACGAGTCATAATATGTAAATGAGACTTGATGGAATTAAAAAAAAAATGAGTGGATGAATAATTGAAAGCATGAACAAAGGAGAAGATAAATGAACCACTTTCAAAATAATTTCTACAATGTTGAAAAGACATGTCAGCTTGTCGTGTACGATCTGTACTTGGGATCAAAAAGCTGCGAGAATCCTACCTCGTCCATTCGATTGGTTCAAGCGCACGGCACTGCGCAGTACTAGATACTAATCGACACCCGAAAATCGGCCCTGTGCTGAGTGACGCTAATATCAGTTTGAGTAGCAGCTGACAGGGACAGATTCGACGCACATAAGACGGGAATTAGGGTTGACAGAATTCTTTTTTTTTTGTTCCGCCCCCCCCCCCTCTTCTGCCCCTCCACCCCCTACTAGTATTTACTTTCTCTCTTTTTGTCTCTTCATATATTTGTACAGTGACACATTTTATTATAGTACAGGTAAATATCATGAAATCTAATCATGTAACCATACATACGTACTCAGTCGTGATGACCTAATGAAAACTTCGGAAAAACAAATCGGGGATATAAAAAGAAACTAACGAAAAAAAAAATCAATCGAGAGAGAGAGAGGGTGATGGATTAAAGATACTGTAGTATGGATATATAAACATTTACACTAGATTATAGCTAGACGCACGTTCGAGGTGACGAGCAGGTCAAAGGTCAAAGAGTTGCATACTTGCCATCAAGGTCCGCTCGTCTCTCATTCTGGTGTAGATAACTTGCATTTCTCCTTTTTCTCTCTCTTTACAATTGTATACATCGATTAGTTTCACCCATAGACATGCATGTGCTTACACCATATTATACATAAATTACACACAAGTGCGCGCACACACACACACATTTTCTTTTCCCACATGATCACGCGTTACACAAGTCGGAGACGTGTAGCGGTAACGACTTCACGAAAGTCAAAACCGAAGGTTTCATCATCCACGCGTAATGCAGATATATATATATATTTTTTTTACTTTGTCTCACCTTCGAGGTGTCCTCGAAGTGATAAAAATATCCTGAAAGAATGACTCGGACAAAATGATTACCTTCGCTTATTTAGATGCAGAACATCTTGTCTTTCTCTTTCTTCTTTGTCTATTTACATCTTTTGTGCTGTCAATTAAGTGACAGACTCTCAATATTATGAGCACGTCCGGGATTTGATTACAACCAGAAAAAAAAAAGAACGAGACGGAAAGATGATTTATAATTCTATTTTTCTTTTGATTTCCCTCAATTCCCCCTCCTATACTCCTCCCCCTCTTCCCCTTTGCACCGGAAGTACTCACTTTCACTCTGTTTTGTCCTTCCTGTGAGTGAACTATTAGAGGAATGAAGACAGTGAAAGATGTCGCTCGATTTCCCGACCCACTCAAATCAGGGGTTCAGCCACAGCGCCCTCCTTGTGTGTACCGCATAAAACCCATGAATTACTAAGCACTCATTCACGCAAACACGCGCGCGGGCACACACACACACACACACACACACACACACCCATACATAAATGCAAATTATACTCCACTGAGAGAAGCGAAGATATTTTCGTTTCCTTTATAGGTGATGAATTAAAGGTTGCTCATCGGTTTATCATTCTTGGTTGCTATTTTCGGCCCGTGTCGGAAGCACGATATTTCATATGCCTTCGGTGTCTCAAGAAAGGCTCTTGTGGCATACAAAACTTGGGCCAGTCGGTTGTGGGACGTTGTTTAATCAAGAAAACTGCTGTGAACATTAAAACAAAATCGTCTAAACCGATGATAGCATCTCTCGTTCGTCTTCGTCTGAGCTGAATCGGTCATTGGTTCTAAGTTTTAGATTTGACACAAAATTATGACATTTTTTCTCTCTCGTTTATTTGTCTTGTTTTCATCATACATATAGTTTATAACAAAAGAGAATAAACATCTCAATAGCTCTACTATACATCCATATCTGCATATAGGCCTTGTTATATGTAATATATATATATATATATATATATATATATATATATATATATATATATATATATATATATAATATATATAGATGGCTCGCAATGCAGAAAACGTCAAATCGGCCTGGTCTTCAGAGACGGTCGCATAATAGCTCTTGTCGATGCATCTGGGGGGAAAAACATAACAAAGCTGATCACCTGCTAAGAGGACCTGAAGAAACTGCATTAGGGTATTTCACAGAAATGTAACAGTGATTTTTCATTTCTTTTCTTTTTCTGATGTGCCTCCTGTTATTGATTTTCCTGGTAAACTTTAATATTACAATCCAGTGCTCCTACCAAGCTTATCATTGTCATTTCTGAGATCATAATTTGGTTGATAGTTTGTAGTGTTTGTTTAAAATAACAGTTTTTAATGTGTCAATATTTTGTTTTAAGTGTACTTTCTCTTCATTCTATTTCTAACCTTTATTCTATTGGAAACTCAGTTAGTCATGATACATGTACATGTATGTACAAAATTTTGCCTTAAAAAATGTAGAAAGTCTTACTTTCAGTACCCAAAAAGTGTAAAAAGTCTTATTCTCAATAACCCCCAATCACCTCAAAATGGATAATGCCAATGCAATGAGTAATAATGACATGTTAAATACTTACCTTGATGTTCCTGAATTTAATTTAAAGTATGGGGATGTATATTCAGATTCATTTTCCTTGGTTCATTTTAATTGCAAAGGTTTACCATGCAGTTTTGAAAATATGAATGTCTGTCTCAATAGTATTAGTCATAGATTTAAAGTTATAGGAGTAACAGAAACATGGTTGAATTCATCCTCATCAATAGATATGTATTCCCTTGATGGTTATATTTTTTTTTTGTAATAATAGGAAAAATAAGAGGGGTGGTGGAACAGGTGTGTATACACATGAGTCGTTGAAATGTTTTGTAAGAAATGATTTAACAGCTTTTTCTGAGTCATATGAAAGTATTTTTGTAGAAATTCCTAGTAATGTTCACTATAAAAAAAAAACTGTTATACGTGTTGTATACCGCCCACCATGTCAAAATATTGATGTTTTTATTACAGATTTTGCCATTCTTTTGGATAAGATAGACTTAAAATTATGCAATTGTTTTATTTTGGGTGTTTTCAATGTCGATTTAACAAAACTGAATGTTAATTGTAAGGTTAATTTATTTTTAGATTTGTTGTTAAGTTTTCAAATGCAACCAGTTATTAATAGTCCTAGACGTATTACCCAAGCATCTGCTTCTTTGTTAGATAATATCCTTACAAATGTAACTATCCCAATACAATCAGGTTTTCTTGTAAATGACATCAGTGATCATTTACCGATTTTTGTCATTTTATCAGGCCCCACTTATATCAAGAATGTGTTGCCATGTAAAAATCAGAGACGTTTGATTAATGAATCTAACTTACGGATATTTTTTTTTATGAAGATGATTAATATACGGTGGGAAAATGTTTTTGTTGAAGATGATGTAAATGATAATTATGATTTTTTTTTTTTCAAATATTTCAAGAAAATTATAAAGAATGTTTTCCAAATAATTTTTTTTTTTGTCCAAAGAATAGAAATAAAAAAAACATGGTTAACAAAGGAATTACTAAAGCTTTGTCATAAAAAAATCACAATTGTATAAGAAATATCTTTTGAATCCCACTTTGTATCGAAAGGAAATGTATAGAAAATGTCGGAATTATGTAACTATGAAGATACGACAAGCTAAAACAGGCGCGGTGGAGCACCCCAATTATCTCGCAGAAATCCATCGGCAGCCGAGCCTCATTTGCATAAAGTAAACAACATGTACTCGCGTAGTTGAGAAAAAGTAAACAACTTCTCAAGCTAATAACAATTTCAGGAAACCTATTTTCGGATTAAAATTGAGTTAGTTTGAATTTGAAAACATGTCCGAATATGCACATATAACATATTAAAGGATTTGACAATGATAAAATGTGAAATTTTAGCGAAAACCTGGCGAGCAAAATTACCAAAAATATGCCTCGAAAATCATCCTAAAATTCACGAAGTGTGATTGCGAAACAAAAGCGCCATTCAAACAAAGTACACCGAAATTTATTTATCTGCTTGCATTTTAAATTTCATACCATAATATTCCCGGCCATGGTTGTGTCGGAAAAAAACAGAAGGTGATGTCAAAAATGACACGAACGCAAAGCGTACAGGTCGGTCCCATGTATAATTAATCGCGTCACTGTGGCGTTGCATGTCACAGCACACACAACGCATTGCTGCATGCAGCGTGCGCGGCAGCAGCTCAGAAATCACCGCCGTGCGACACTCAGCAAAATTGACTGCGTCACATGCAAACCAACAATGAGCACGAAATCCTGAATCTCACGTACCACGCATGCCCAATATTACGGGAAAAGAAATGACGTCATTTTCAATTGTTTCGCCGACTACAATTGTCTATTCCAAACCCTGTAGAAACAAGTTGATTTCTCAAAAAGTACAGGTGGTACAAAGCGAAAACTTTCACCATATGTGGATTGAGGCCTGATGAACTTATGTTGCCAGTTTCGGACACATTGGAGCCCGGCCATAGTCCAGTCGGAAAAAAACAGAGAGCATGTTTTGCGAGAGGTGATTTTCAAAACGCGTTAATATCTCAAGTTCTAGTGCAGCAAATTTCATAATTTTTTCATCAAAAGGAAGGTTTTTAAAAACTTAGATAGTGTGGGAAGTTTGAGTTTACTAGCGGCACGCATAGCGGCACAAGGAGAAGGTAAAGATTTGACTTTTTCATGCACACAGTTTCGGGCAGCCGTGGATGCCCGTTGGAAATTCAAATAGAACGGGGCGATAATGAGATGCAAATTGGGGTGCTCCACCGCGCCTGAAAAGAGATTATTTTAAGAGGAAATTTGATAAAGTAAAAGGTAATATAAAAAGTATTTGGAAATTGATTAATAATATTTTGTATAAAAGTAAGAAAAATACAGTTATTGAGTCTCTTCATTTCGGTAATGAAAAAGTTACGAACAGTCAAGATATTGTGAACACATTTAAAGGGATCGTATAGTTTTGGTCGGGACCTAATTTCAGGTTTCTAGCATTTTTCAGTGAGATAATGAGAAACCTCTTATGAAATATGAAAGAGCATGTAATTCTATGAGGAATTCAACGTTCATTTGATGAAAATCGGTTTTGAAATGGCTGAGATATCCAAAAAAGAGCTATTCTAATAAAGTGTGGGACCCACACTTTATTACGATCGCTTTGTTTTACTTTGTTTTTGGATGTTTCAGTCATTCCACACCCGATTTTCATCAAACAAACTTTGAATTCCTCTTAAAATGGTATGCTCTGTACTATATTATAAGTGTTTTCTTGGTATCTCGCAAAAAGTTAAAAGCCCAATTCTCATCTCCACCAATACTGTACCACCCCTTTAATGAATATTTTGTTAATATTGGTTCAAAATTGCAAGATTTAAAAAATGATGAAAATGACAATAAGTCTTTTCAAGATTATCTGAAAATGCCAAATGATAATACTCTTTTTGAAACCAATAACAAATGATGAAATTAATATGAAGAACAACATCAGCTCTGGTATTGATGATATTGATATCAAGGTGGTAAAATGTGTTATTTCATTGATTTGTGTTCCATTATGTATTATTCTTAATGAATGTTTGCGTACTGGTACTTTCCCTGAAAAAATGAAAACTGCACGAGTCACACCAATACATAAAAAAGGAAAATTAACTGATGTGAATAATTATCGTCCAATATCAGTATTGCCTATATTTTCGAAAATATTAGAAAAATGTATTTATAATAGGTTAATAGAATTTTTGAATAAACATAATGTACTCATTAGAAATCAATATGGTTTTAGGCAGAGATATTCAACAGAAACGGCAATGTTACAACTGATTAATAAGATAAATCAGGCTATAGATGATAAAGAATATGCGTTAACTGTATTTATTGATTTTACCAAAGCGTTTGATGTTATAGATCATTTCATTTTGCTACAAAAATTATGTTATTATGGTGTAAGGGGCACTCCATTAAAAGTTATCTCTCAAATCGTAAACAATTAACAAATATTAATGGTGTCCCATCTAAACTTAAAGAGATAAAATATGTACCACAAGTACCACAAGGGTCTGTTCTTGGGCCTCTTCTTTTTTTATTGTATATAAATGATTTGCCGCATTCAACATATGATGTAGATTATATATTATTTGCAGGTGACACAAGTGTATTTTGTAAAGGCACAGACCCAAAGACATTATTTTATAATATGAATGTTCAACTTGATTGTATAAGTAATTGTTTGTCGGTAAATAAATTGATTTTGAATGTTGATAAGACCAATTATACATGTATATTATTTGGAACAAGATCTAAAATTGACAGTAATTTGAAATTGATGTATAGAGGTGAGGAAATTAAACGAGTATATGATATAAAATTTTTAGGTGTTTTTGTTGATGATAAATTGTCCTGGAATTCTCATGTGAATCATATATGTTCAACAATATCGAAAAGTATTGGTGTTCTGTACAAATTACAATTTCTTCCACAGAGTATTTTAAAGATGTTGTATTATTCGTTTGTTTCAGCTCACATAAAATATTGTAGTTTTGTTTGGGGTTTTACTACAAAGAAAAATATTGATCTTATTCATAAATTTCAGAAACTCAGTATTCGTTTGATAACCCACTCTTCATATTCAGCTCCCAGTAAGCCATTATTTCTTAAGATGAAAATTTTACCTGTTCAAGAATTTATTTCTTTGGAAAGTATGATTTTTATGTTTAAAGTTTCCAACAATGCTCTTTCTGAAGTATTTCACAACCAGTTCACTTTGAATTGTTCCATTCACAATTATAATACCAGGAATGCACAAAATATACACACACCATTAAACCGGATTTCAAAAACTCAATCCTCCATATTTTACCATGGCCCTATTCTTTGAAATACTCTTCCTCTAACAGTCAAGAGTAGTAAGACTTTACGTCAATTTAAAAGGCTTTATAAAAAAATATATTTTTGACGAAATGTATCTGAAACTGTAAGTATAAGTACGCACTGTTTCGACCTCTGCCTCTTCTCTTCTCTTTTCATTGTATCTTCCACCTTTGTTTTATGAATTGAATTTGTATGATAATTGTTTAGTTGAAATGTATTAATAATTGTTTGTAGGCGATCATTTCCAACAAGCCTCGTGTGTGCTTTCTATGATCCCTCCATTCAAAATGTATAAATGTACCAAGGCAATTGTGTTTTGATATTTGTAAATGTTATGTTTTGATATGGAAATAAATGAATGAATGAATGAATGAATTAATTAATTCATTAATTAATATATAAGATAGATTAACAGAAAGAAAGAAAGAAAAATAGATAGATAGATAGATAGATAGAGAGATAGATAGATAGATGTACGTGTATTTGTGTATATACCTTTGTTCAAAACAAGAAATAAATACGATTATTACCATTAATTACTATGATCATTAAACTATATATTGTCATTACAATCTTCAATATCTTTATTCTGTGTATCATCAGACTCTGATTATGAATATATGATACATATCATGTATATACACACATGCATACGGGCATGACGGGTGTGAGTGTGTATAAGTGTAATATGCAAAATGGGACAAAAACATAATCGCCCAGGTAAATTACGGATTTTGGCAGAAGCGATAATTCCCCTATTCACAGAAGCTTCCGTCGTGACTGACATGACTATGTAGCTGTCATTGCCTGTCATCCTGAGATATGTCATCTTTCCGCGAGACCCGTGGGGTAGGTAAGGCAACCCACCTTCGAGCGAAACCAAGCCGGATCAACCTCGTTTATTCTGCTAATTTCTATGACATGTATAATGGGGCCAAACGGGGATGACAGGGGAGCGTGGATAGTACATTCTTTCACGGATAGATCGACATTCACTTATAATGTGCTATAGAGCGCCCGTTGTCGGTGGCAGCGAATTCAGCTATTCGATGTAAGTCAACCTCATTGCATGTTTTTCTTTTTTTTCTACTAACATCAGAGTAATAAAAAACCTAACATAATTTCGCTGACGAGGCGATTCAGTGAGTGTATCAGATGTAATACCTTTATATCAGTGGTACAACATTACAGCGTTGTCCCCCTTTCTCCATAGCTAGAAAAACATGAGGGACGCTATATATAAAGATTATAACGTGTAGAATGTGCGGTCGCCATCGCCGTCATGCACCAAAATCTGAAAATATCATGTCAGTTGACGAAAGGACACATTGAATTGTCTATATTAACACGACACGTTCGAGTTTTGTGGATACCTTTTTCTCAGATGTTGTTTCTCAAGCACCTAGAAAAAAAAAATAGGCGAAGGTTTGTAGTAGTTACGAGTATACGCGAATTGAATTCCAGGGTATCGAAATACATTCAGTCCAAACAAGTAATTAAAATAGCATAGGTAATTTGGAGGGGGAAAATGAATATTCGCAATACGATAGTACCTGTTGGACGCAGAGTAACTTGGGTTGACAACTCAGGTGATTTATCGAGGACATTAAGGTAAGATTATAATGTGAATTGAACCGTAATTTTATTCTAGTTTTCATAGGGGGAAAGGTTGAAGATAACTACATCATCAAAAAAGAAGTAGATGAATAGGTAGAGATCACGTACTCGTCAGTGTTATAGGTCCTACATAATAAACATGATAAAGGGAGTTTTGGATAGATTGTATTGTTATAAGAAATGCCGCAATCTTGTCATACTCACTTTGCCTCATTCATCTTCATTTAGGCCTGCCTGCCGATTGTCTCCCAGACTATAATATTTCAGTTACAACTTTGTCTCTAGACACCATGCTTACGAGAACATTATTCCGATCTGTCCCTGTCATTCACAACATTTAACTTCCTCATGTCCCTATATGTAAAACATACCTAAGTAAAAGGAGCTCTAGTAACAGATAGGAAAAAAAATATGAGAAACTTGGCTGTATACCCATTCGAGTTCATCCTTTTATTTTAGTATACCGTCAAAATAACTACTTTGCACTCTTTGAGTTCAAACTCATTTCCTTTGAGGCTGAGCCGAAAATTCTATCAAGGAGGACCCCAAGCGCGTATAGTCTCATGTGCACTAAATTTGCACTAAACAAAACAGATAAGTAATAATATTTACAAAGATCTGCCTCTCATACCATCCCTTCTTATCCCTCCTGCCTCCTTCCTCTCTCCCTTCCCCCACCCCCTCCCACAAACATGAACACATAGTCCTGTTCTCTCTGAACATTTGCTCTAATCTTAGCCGCAGTAATTCAGTTGCCTCTTTGCATGCTGAAAACAAATTGGCTATACCAAGATAATTTGTAAAACAGGCGTATCACACGTCAAATTATACCGCAACATAATTATAATAAGCGTGCAACATTCCCTCTATGATAAAATGTATATGAACAGAAACCAAGGGAAGATGAGAGACCTAGTCAAAAATCTAAACAAGTCTCATATAACATTTCAGATGGCATAATGGCATTAAAGGTCTTTTTTTAACATTGGGATTAAAAAAAAACTGAGATATCACATTTGATCCAAGTGTGTAGGTCAGTTGTATCACAAAATATCCCACCATATAACAATTTTGCAATAAAGCCTAAAATATATGGAGATATCACTCTTTTTCTCAATAAACCATAATTGTGGACGGTTTAGTCTGGAAACATTCTTATTATGATTATGATTATGATATCACATTTGATCCAAATGTGTAGGTCAGTTGTATCGCAAAATATCCCACCATATAACAATTTTGCAATAAAGCCTAAAATATATGGAGATATCACTCTTTTTCTCAATAAACCATAACTGTGGACGGTTTAGTCTGGAAACATTCTTATTATTACTACAGGATTGTTCTCATTTTGTATATTCATCAATACGTAGTATTGATAATACTGATTCAATTTTTTTCATTTGTTGTTTCCATCCCTAACTCACATTTTAGACTAATTTGAAGCACTAAAGCTGGATTTTTTTTTTTCATCTGCAAAATATAATGGTAAATAATGCCTTTAATATGACAAGGATTTTCTAATATTTCTTCTGTATTGTTTTAATCTTCATTTACATACTTCTTCCCCGTCTAAAGATTTCATCGAGTTCATCAGAAGTAATGACCTCTAAATTGTCGTGAAGAGCCACGACGCAATCTCTCGAAATAAACTCGTCCATCTGGGCCATGGTCAACATGTCGAAGAGCTTCTCAAGTAGGATTTTCTAGATCAGCTCTATGACTTCTTTACAACTTTTACGTCTATAGTGTGAACACACGAAGTGTGTAAAAATGTCCCGATGCTGAATCGGTATTCAATGGAAATACTGACGCATATTAATGAAGCTAAATCCACTCGCCCTCAACTGACAAGGCTTTAAAGCAGAAAACGCACCAAGGGGCTTGTTGAAACGCTCGGACGTGAACATACAGGGAGGATACCTACATGTATTTACCACTGAGGTAAATCTCAAGCATACTCCCTGTACTGTCCTACTGGAAGATCCGTTCCCGGTCGGGAATGCCGTCGGGACTCACAGCACGCGACCTTGCCTTCCCAGCGGGACCTCTCGCCCGTCTCCGCGGTAGAGAATCCAATTCCCCTTTCGCGAATTGATTCTATTGGAGTCAAGGCTAAGTCACACGACATGGGTGACTTTATTATTAACTACACCGAAAAAAAGAGGAAAAAAATATGTATCGGTTTGTCTCTACACAAGCCAAAATCCAATAATGGATTGTCGGATTGTTTCATTTTTGCCTTCAGGAACGAGTTTCGTGTTGCAGTCTGTCATAGAAAATATCTAGACTATAACGCCTTAGGTTATCATTACACTCAGATGGAAATGAAACCTGTCGAGTTTCATTTACAATGTAACATCTTGCGTATCGGTTTATAGCCACTGCGACACTAAATTTTCAATTCATAAATGTCGGTTCTCGTTTCCAAACCTCGATGATGTGAGACTGTTACATGTTCTAACGTCCCCTTTTCCAGATTCTGTCCCCGTTCAAAACAGTTAATTCATTTCCCGCAAAGATTTATGATAGACTAACTTGTGTGAAAGACAGCAAATTATCGGCTGATGTCAGTCGATATAACGCTCAACGGATACACACCTGGGAGCGAATCCTCTTGAAATTTTCCGGGCACTGAATGACGTGTCAGAAGAAACACCAAAGAGAATAAGGGCTATGGACTTTAGATACAAGGCCATTGGGTCGAACCTCGCCCGGTGCGGGATCATGCAGGTGTGTAAAGCATAATGGGGTAACCTGGGATTCTGGGAAGCTGAATCATTTAATGGCAAGGACCACTACAGGGAGAGCAGTAACATTACGAAACAGGCTACCCTGGTTAGGTACGTAACCATGCATCACAGAACAAAACAAAACAAAAGCAAACACCCAATTTCCGGGAGGTTTAGGGTTTTTTTTTTTTATCTTCTAAAAGAGCTATTCTTCTTCAATACATTTCTAAAGTTTGGGATCACATAACGAATGGGAATTTAGCAGTTTCTTTCTAACGCATTTTATTTCCGTCTGACGTTGACTTGCTCGATTTATGGATTCGGAACACTGAAAAAACTCTTGAAACACTTTTCACTTTCAACTTCAATAACTTTTGAAGGGACGCCGCTATATATTGCGTTGGAAGTTCGTTTCGGACATGAATAGAATGGACTTAATGATATGCAAACTTTCAGTTCAGTTTGATAACCCCTTCATAGTGGTTGTCTTGGAGTTTTATATCCTGGTCTTTGTTCCATTCACTGCAGACAGCCAGCTGGGTGAAATCACCCACTTTATAGATTCTAGACCCTAAACTTCAAAGCATCTTTACTCAGTTCACTCTTCTCTCTAGTGTGTACTTTCTTTCAAGTACTTTCTTTCAAGATGGGTTTGGAAAGCTTATTTTTATTGAAGTAAATTTCATTTTAATGAGAATCTTTTCTTTCAGAGTCCGCCCTTTATAAGAACTTATGTCCTAAAACGTTTTGGTAGTTTTGTGATGCATGGGTCACTATACAGCCACATAATGGGCCGTCTCCTAGGCGTCTCTGTGACTTGTTTATCTATCGTTTCTCATTGTCTTTCCTTGCTATTTTCACTCCCGAGTCATACCATTTTCTCTAACGGATCCATAAGATTGCACGTATTGCTTTTCACTGTCTATCTCTGATTCTTCCCCTAATTGTGACGTCATCATATGAATACAGCCACATTATCTGTATCTCAATGATTACAGTATCATATTTGTCAAGAGAAAAACAAATAGTATGTTGACAAAATCAAGTAGAATTAAAGTTTCTTGGATGCAGAGAAAGTGGTGCCTTAAAATACTTTCACCATATCATTCATTTCTTCTTTTCTTCGGTTGTGTGAATAAGTTAGTATTTTGTTGATGATTACTTCTTTAGCCGTTTATTGGTCACTTCTGAATAGATAATGCTTCGCTAAGAAAATCCGTTGCTATTTTTGATACAACCTTCTGCTCTTTAATCCACCGATGACATGCGCGAATATCAGAAGGTCACGCGTTAATCCAACCCCGCAGGAAGAAAGCGGCAAATACGATATGAATCTTACACACACAACACAAAATATGATAACGTCGTAAAGACGCACATTTTTTTTTTCCTCTTGAACAATGTTGACACCATTGTCCATCAACCAGTTCCTATAACTCTCCTTTTACTTCTTTGCCGTTATAAGTTTACATTGGATTGGCGAATGGGACGGATGTAATTTTTTTTTTTTGAAATTCATTTCAAGTAAAAAGAAAAAATAAAAAAAAATCTAAGAGGATCTGCTCGCAAACCAGTGGAATGTCCTTAGTTTGTTTGTTTGTTTTTGTTTTTCCTTAGATGATGACATACCGTTGCGTCGCGTCTCATTTTAATGATGACTGTAACCTATATCTGTTTGACATACTACTAGGTTTTATGAAAACATGTGAAACTCTGTCATAATTTTCATAGCTTTTATTCGTTTTCGTTTCTTGTGATATATAATAAGCGAAACATTCTCTGCGATGTCAGTTTGAGTATTGTACGGGTTTTCTCTTCGGATTGTTTTCTAGCTTAGTAAGACATACTCGCTTCCGTAGTTATGTTGGGACGATGTCAGTGTGAAGATAAAGTTTGCAGATAAAATGTCTGCCCTAGGAAATTTACTCTTAGGCGTTTCCTTTGCCAGCAGAAAAAGACCATGACATTTTCCCAACACTGTGAAGAGCTAGCGTAACTGTTCTATTAGTACACCGCAAACCCCCTCGTCACTGGCTTGTGGTCGTATCAGGTGCGCGAGTTGTTTCGGAAATCTTGAATTTCTCCTGCACGTCACACATGAAGGGAAGCGGGTCAAAACTGACGAGACCAGTGCCTGGTGTCTGTCTGTCAGTTTGTTCGTCAACATAGGGAAGGTGTCAGTTAAATGTCTCTGCATGCAGACTTGCAGAGGAAACGCAAGTAGGCCTATACGTTGATTTTTTTTTCTATACATATATTTATATAAATATATATACGTGTATATATCAAAACGCTCCAATGTTTTCAACAAGACATCAACATTTTGTTACGGCCACAATGGGTGAATTAGGATTAAAATCGACGATGACAGCCTTGGTGCCTGTGTGCCAATATTGCGCTATACACGCATATCCCACTACACTGTATATTCCAACGGCACTCAGGTGTAGATGTTCAAGGACATTTTATTTTTTGGAACTCGTTCTGACGAGAGTTAACAACTTTATTTAAATCCGCACATCACACGTTTCACATTCTATTGTCGTTTGTTGTTGTTGTTATGATTATTATTATTATTATTACCATTATTATTATTATCATTATTATTATTGTTGTTGTTGTTGTTTTCTTACCATTCACTACTTTTGTGTGTTCTTATGAACAATTTGTCAAGAAGAAAAAAACAGATAAGTCAAACATAGACATTAGGTAACTAAAATAATACAGACATATAAAATTAACGAAATGCATAAATGAAATTCCTCTTAGCTTTAGTGTTGTTGTATGTTTTTTGTTAGCCAGTGATACATTAAAACTGCATAGCATTGAGGCAAGACCTCAAGATCATCTCGACATCAGCTTTCCAGAAAAAAAAAAGAAGTCATGAAAGAGAGAAAGAAAAGGGGGATGTTGGTCCCATGAGAGACACCCCTCGACAACCAAAGCCAATCGATGCTATTCCTGTCACCAACCCGTCTGCCAAAGGGGAAACCGGTAGAGCGGAGCTATTAGCTGGGATTTGGGGTCGTCGGGATCCGGTGCTAAGACAGGTGAGAGCGCCCGAACGGCACTCCTGCTTTCAGCACGGGATTAATGTGGAGAGGGTTGTCTCGATCTCCCCGCTCGGTTTCTCTCTGTGACCAAAGATCCCTTTTTTGAGGATCTTTGCTCTGTGATTAGGACGAAGCTTTGAGTGGATTCTCACTCATGAAGGGGGGGGGGGGGCAGAGGGGAGGGAAAGGGGGTGTAGAGAGGGGAAGGGGACGGTAGGGGGAGGAAAAGGGGAAAGGTTTACTATTGAACTAAGTTGCTAAAGATCTCATTCGCCACCAAGAATGAAGAAGAGAATTTGCGCGTGGGTCCACTTTCGTAGATTTTTATTCGTTTACGAGAAGAAATGTTTTTATTGTCAGTGACATTTTGTCTTCTGCACTTCCTGAACAAACATGTTTGATGAGGCACGATTATGATTATTTCGGGTCTTTTTTCCTACACGGTTAAGACGAAACTGGTCATTTTCACAGCTTAGCCTGATGGGAACATAAAAAAGCTCCATCTCCCACCTCTTAAACAGCAATTTACCTGAACAGGAAGTGGATTACGTCCTTATATCAAAGAAAATAAGAATTAATCCTACTCTCTACCATATCAAATGCAAAAAGCAGGGTCGGGACATTATCAACCTAGCAGACTTTCGAGCGTCTTGACAACTTTGCAAGCACTCGTTGCTCCATGACCATATACGTTTATTATTCAACGTTCAAAGTGCAATAGTTCATATTACCTACAGCAAAGGCCGGTTGTGTTTTGATTATTCGGTGATGTCTTGTAGTGTTGACCTTAGGGGAAAAAATTGTCTATAAACGAAAATAAAAGAAGATAACTTCTTGTAACTGACCAGACATGCTTCGTATGAAAGTATGCCGGACTTTGTTTTAATATTGACAACCATTACACCACGATTGTAATTATTTTCTACCTCATTCACCGTTGCAGTGTTAAAGGATAATCAGTAATAGGTTAGTAGGCCTAAAGATGGAGCAATATTTCAGTGTGGCTAATTACTAGCTCGACACATTCTGATATTCCCGCTGTGCAAGAACATGTAATACGTATGACTGGGGTGTTAACTGTTAACCCGTGTAAGCTATCTCTTTGTCTCCGTCACTGCTATATTATGTGATGATGACACTTACCTAATTCGTGTACTCCAGGGTTATCACTGATCTCGAGAACGTACATCTCCCTCCCTTTCACACTGGTCCCAATGCTATAGACCCTGCTCAGTTCCGGCCATCGCAAGCGGAAATCGTCCAGGGCATGGTGAAGCATGGTATAATCATGGTACACCCATCGTATCTCTCCGATGGCACTAGCGGGACCGGGCAGGCAGACAAGAGCAGCCAGGGCCGCCAAGAGGCAGACCGTCAGCAGCGCCGAGCGTCGTCTGCCAGTGGTGGTATTGGCCATTTCGTGACCGCGTTTCTCGAGACGTCGACGCTGATGATGTTCTGAGGAAGGTGGATGACTGCTCATGTCGAGATGGCATACACATTCGCAATACATGTTCGTTGCTGTTACCAGATAGACGAGAGATTCTAAATAATTGACAAATATGCCTTCTGTTTCCTAACTGCAGAAATGCCCTTTGTAAACAAGCTATAGAAAGTCAACCAGAGTTCGTGCGATCCTAAATTGATTGGATAAGAACGTCAATACATGATTCCGTTTTGCATGTCGGATCTCGAGAAATTACTCTTCAAGTAGCGTTAATATCCACTTAAGTCCCATCTGTTAATGCACCTCAATCGAAGGAGAACCTCGGGATCAATGCAAAGCGCCCCGTAGATGTGCCGCGGAAGACTTCGACACGCAAAGGGGCCCAGGAATAGAGGACAGGTGGTGTGCGGTGTGAGCAGGGAGGTGCTGTCTCACCTCCCTGGTGTGAGCGAGGGAAGCAACCTGCTGCTTAGCTTATGCCAACCTGATTATCGTCGTACCAAGACGAAAAGCTCCACTTGAAAACATTTCCAAATACTGTCTGTTCTTGTTCTCTCTCTGTGTTTCTAATTCACTCGTGCAATATGCAAAAGCAAGAATCCTTGATGAGGTATTCCTAATAAGAGAGCACCGTCGTTAAGTGCGTACGCTCACTGAAGTTGAGAGAAAAGTGTTCGAGGCTGGAGGAGAGGGAAAAGTAGGCTGGCTCGCGCCACGGCTTGACTCTCGCCTGTGCTTCTCGTCAAAATGCCTCTATTGGATATGCACCGCACACTGTATACGCCGGATCTCACCTATGCGCTACGGAATGAGAAGCCGCGTGTCTGAAGTGTGCCACCCTCCCCCAACCCCACCCCGCCTGTCGCTTTCTCTCTCCCTCTCCCTCTAAAGCCCCCTATCTTTCCCTCTCTCTTCTTTCTCTCCCCCCCCCCCCCTCTCTCTCTCTTCTCTCTCTCTCTCCTCTCTCAGCCGCCCCTAAATGCGCCAATGGTGTGTAACGGCCATTGAGCAGTGTTTTTGGCTAAATGGATGTTTAAAAATATCAAAGCAGGTGTGACATTGAAATGATTTTCCCGAGGAAGACGGTGATCAAGCGGCAAAGAATCAACGGATGTCGTCAATATGATGCTCTATTAAGAAGTTGTTTGGGGGAAAAAAATAGAGAGCACTGTTGTAAAGCGTTGCTTTTTGTATGAATGCAGTCTTATTTGCATGTTTCCGGCGCATTTGAAATCGCGGAGGGACTGTTAACTTGAAGTTGATGATTTTCCAATACTATTGTTGTTCCGACGGTGGTGCAAAACACTTTTTTTTGTCTGTGGCCCAGCACGCATTTTTTGCGTTTCGTAGTGATTATGACCATGAAAGAGAAAATCAAATAATGATTGCATTTTATCGACGTCGTTCGAGGTATATTGTGAGAGTGTTAATCGGCGGAGAATGTGGCGTGTGGATAGTCAGAAACACACCATGAAAGCAAGGCAAACATGCTTACAGGCATGTACGTGCTGTTTAGCAATGTGTACAGAATGAAATATCATGGTAGCATGGTCCTACATGCTCTCAATGTCTCTGATACCACATGTTAATATGAGACTATGAACAAAATAATTTAAACTATCCTTACAAGTGGCATCGTCAGCCGACAACCACAGAATTGAGATCATTACTGTGTATCACTTTTGAGTACGACAGTGAGAGTAGATCGTCGTTGACAACAACTTATCGTCATCGATGTCATGAATACTATCTCGCAGACTTTCAAGTAAAAATGTGTTAAGTTTATTTTGTGCAGTTTGAGTTATGACAAATAAGCGAAGTGAAAGAACTTTCACGACATAAAATGTAAAAAGGCAAGGAATTTTTAACTTTTGCGAATCTCACTGATAAATATCATATTTAAGTCACCATAACTACATGTCCATGCTATACAGAAATTAGTTTGACTCCCCCCCCCCCCCCCCCCACACACACACACAGACACACAGACACATAACACACTGAATTGAACCTCGTTCATGGTTTGGTTAATGAACAGATTGCAAACTTGTAGAAATACCACCATGTAGAAAGACTGGCTAACTCGACCGCTCTATCACACGTGTTAAGGACCCATTCAGCGTAAATTACCACGAATGTCAATAAGAGTCATGTGCCTTGTGTGTATTGCAGTCATTCGGGACGCATAGGCGATGCATCATAGTCAGGATATCCAACCGCATGCGTGTATCATTGGCCTTTAATAAGGAGCTTGAGCCCGATGGAAATGTAAATCACTTCTAAACCACAAAAAGTAAGTGAGCGGTGATAGAAGGCAGATGGGTAAAAGGAAAATGATACACACCTCATCATTTATGGTGAGAGAAAATAGGTAAAGAGAGTGAGGAAGGGCGAACGAGGGAAAGAAATAGCAACAGAGGAAGTGGGAATTCAAGGAAGAGAGGGTGAAATCAGAAGGAGTGAGAATAAGAGAGAGGGAGAGAGATACAAAATTATCGGAGTGAGTTTTATTGCGACTTGAATGTTGCAGATTCGTTGCCACTTGGCTTCTTTAAGTGTAATCATATCACGCAGTGCGTTGCCTGTGTGACTGTCCCTTTAAATTACAGTCAATTAGTGTGTAAGGGGAGTTACGCGTCTCCAAAGCTGGATGGTTAGTTTATATACGTAATGATGTTGAAACATTGTACTGCGTTTCTCTCAAAATTCATCACGGCCAAATAAACTTTGAGCCTGCCGCATGTCTGTTCGCTAGCCTTCATTGCGTTTTTTTAGAGGACAAGCGTTTAGACGAGTATTTCCGAAGCTCATTTGCCTATCTTGTTCAACGTTAGCTCTAATGAAATGGTTGTTCGACTTGAAACCAATCAAATTAACAGTCCCTAACAAGATATCCGAAACGCTCTGTCTGTGATTATTCCGCTCTAACTGTATGTATAGGCTCGGAGCATGTCAGTGGCAGGGTGTCTTAAATGCTCAGAAGCCCGCGATACATTTGCGAGTAGCGCGCCCTCAAACGACAGTGTACAGTTTTCGTCCGCACTCAATATTCTGAAGACTAAAAAGCAGTAAAGAATTTTGTGCGTGTGAAGCGAATGTTATGATGTGTTATGTCAGATTTATCACTGGTGACTAACGTTCAGACATCTTGGGGGCTTCGAGGGAAATGATGCTTCAGATTAAAGACAAGTGTTCAAATTCTATCTAAAAAATTTCAACATATGGAAATAAATTTAATTTCGTTTTTTTTTTCTTTTTTTTTTCTTCCTTTTTTCCGTAAGCGCAATTTCAGAAAACAACATATCAATCATAATAGGAGTCTTTTAAGACAGATGACTGACCAGGGCAGCTATGCTCGTCTCGCAGCTTCGGCAAGGAGTAAAAGCTCATTGCGCCGGACAAGAGAACTAATTAGTTGATTATCCAGTCATTATTACGTCACGTGGAGTCAGAAAATTGCGGAGATGTCGCCGCTGGTAACACCTTCGCCAATTCGCAACAGGTGAATCCGATTTATGGCAAGGAGACGCGCAGTAATGGATGTCAACTGCTGGTGTTCATTTAATCCTTTCATCCTTCAATGAGCCTGCCACCTGATGTCAGGGCAAATTTTTAGCGGAACCCTCAGTGAATTTCATGCCAACATAACAGATGAAACCACTATGATTTGGCGAGGTCACAGGAAGAAAAACAAAAGGTGTGCTCATCACTTATATTCTATTGTATGTCATTTGAGGTGGAAATCTAAGTTTAATTCTTGCAGTTTTGCAGAAGCAGAAAATGAATGAAATGATAATGTACAATTCGAATGTCCTTAAAACAAAAGTAAAACGGTTTGTTAAATGCACACACATGATGCATGTTACGTGGTATTCCAGAATTAGAAGTCGACAATGTAATATCATATTCTTATTTCATATTTATGTATTTATTTGTTCATGTCTTTGTAATTAGAATGTTAGTGCTGATTGATTGATCCACGAACAATCTCTCTTTTTTATTCAAAATCGCAACAAATTGTTAAAAAAAGTGAATGTGTCTTTTAGTTCTCTTTGGGGCAATCAAGACATAGTAACTTTAAGGCAATAATTCTGGAGCATCATATTATGAAATTATTTGACGGAAAACTCCTCGAATCTGGTTTGTGGTCCCCATCTAGCTGCTGGGTTTCAACTTCTCGTTAACCGACGACAACTCATCCGTGGGGGCGCGTTTGTGTCAGGAAGCAAACACTAACTTTATTGTCAAAATTCATACGCCATTGATTACGTAAACGAATCAACCTCATTACCGGCTGTGTAGTCATAATGACATACGGCCATTAGCCCATTACGTCGCACGAAAGAGCTGCCCGCAGACCATTTAGTGAATGCTAGTAATCGGCAGAAATGATGCATTATAATTGTTGTCAGGCACAATACGGTTAAATAGGCGCTTCCTTCTTCACTCACGCGAATCTTGTTCTGGATATCTTTTTACACCCCATTTGCACCCCACCGTATTTTGGGTGCAAATGAGGTGTTAAAAGATATCCAGAACAAGATTTTTCTTCTTTTTTTTATTGTCATAATTGTTGTCTCTCTTGTTGTTGGTGTTGTTCTTGTTGCTGCTCCCGCTGCTGTTGTTGCCGTTCTTGTTTTAATCATTATCATTATTGTCGTTGATGATATGTAATATACATGGGAACAAACAACCCTTTTTCTACCATGGAGTAACACAATACCCGATGATCTATCTCACTGTGGTTTGAATGTTTTGGAAAAATTGATATTTTGGAAAACTTTTGGAAAAATTGGTATTTAAAAGAACGATTAATTTTTTTAACTTTTCATAATGTTTTTACAAATTCTCAATTTGGGTTTCGTCAGAAACACAGTACCATTCATGCCCTTTTGAAGTTTATCGATCACGCAGCGCATACTATTGATAATCATTCTCATCTTATTGGTATATTCCTGGACTTCTCCAAGGCCTTCGATACAATAAATCATGAAATTTTACTTCACAGGTTGTCTCATTATGGAATAAGGGGAATGGCCTTGGAGTGGTTCAGGAGCTACCTGCAAAACCGCAAACAATACGTATCTCTGAACGGGAACGTTTCCAGTCTCGAATTCATTAAGTGTGGCGTCCCACAGGGTAGCTTATTAGGACCTTTACTTTTTATCATTTATATTAATGATTTTTGCAGATCATCCGACGTGTTGTCATTTATACTTTTTGCTGATGATTCAAATATTTTCTTTTCACATCAAAATCCAGATAAACTCGTGCACATTGTTAATTCCGAATTGAAAAAAGTGACCCAGTGGATAAGAGCTAATAAATTATCTCTTAATCTTTTGAAAACTAAATATATGTATGTTATTTAGCAATTCTATAGAAGCCTTACGTAAAAAGATTATTTTTGATGAGACCCAATTAGAACGCGTATCTCATATAAAATTCCTTGGGATTACAGTAGACGATAAATTATCATGGAGGCCACATATTATTAACATTAGTACAATATTTTCACGTAATATTGGTATCATTAAGAGACTTAAGTTTCATATTCCATTGTCTTCTTTGCTGACGTTGTATTTCTCTTTAATTTTACCTTATCTTAATTACGGTCTTTTAGCATGGGGTAGCGCTCATCAAACTTTATTAGATAGACTACTGTTATTACAAAAAAGGGCACTTCGTGTTATTTGTGGCGTCCCGCCACGTTCCCATACAGATCCATTATTCACTAAATATAAGATTTTAAAAATTAAAGATTAGTATTTTTTTCAACTTGGACAGTTTATGTTTAATTTCAACGCAAATGCACTTCCCTGTATATTCAATTCAATGTTTACAAGGAATCAGTTTTTCCATAATTATCCCACCAGGCAATCTTCTGAGTTTCATTTACCCCTTCTGAGAACATTATTGGCTCAGAATACATTTATATACACAGGCCCTAGATTCTGGAATTCATTAACTTGCGAAACGAAATTTTCTCCTTTTTTGTATTCTTTTAAGAGGAAGTTGAAATCCTTTCTGTTAAACCCTCTCTGATTTTTCGCTTTTATTAACCAAGTCCCAACAACCACAGGGTTCATCATCCAACCATCAATCAATTAATCTCTGAATTTGTTATAATGAAAGAGCCATCATAATCTCTGCACGGCTGTATGCAGCCACCAGCTGTTTGAAGCACCTCTTCAATTCCCTCTTCAATTTCCTCTTTCGTTTCCCTCTTTCGTTTTCTTGATAAGCGTGTAGGCATTCTCTTTCTTCTTTCCTTCCTTCCTTCCATTTTTCCATCTATTTTGTCGAGTCGTGTCATGTTGCTGTGTGTCTCCTATTTTGTTCCGTCTTGTCTTAAATTATACTTGTGCTAAGCATATGCAAATAAGTATTTCATTAGATTTTTCTTGAGGGGTTCACAATCTACAAGCTTGCTTTTTAGTGGACCTCTCAGTTCTTTTTTTTTTCCAACTGAAACATAACCTTGTATTTTTTTTAGCGTATACATGCATGTAACTTTATTATTGTATCATTTGATATCATTTGCAAGATGTATGTACACGATTGTGATATGATTCCTAATTTATACTCTGTTATGTTCTGTTGGAAAGAGGAGAAGAATAAAATGAAATGAAATGAAATGAAATGTTTCTGTGGAGTATCGCCATCGCTTCGACAGCGATGATCACGAAACACTGGCCATGATCGGTGGTCATGAGGTTGAAGGCTGACGTCACAGAAGGAAGTCATTAATAACTATACACAGCAAATATAACGATATTCCCAACACAGGATGGAGTAGCTCGGACCTCTTATCACTATATTCCCTGCCGGCTGCACAACGCTAAGGAAGTAAACTGGCCAAAGATGACTTTATAGGGTACGTGTTCGTACTCGTGTCCGGAACTATTCTGTGGTCATCGGTATTATCGATTGATTGGTTTTGACACTATGGTTTCCTCTGATTCTCCTCCCGTGGTGTCTTATTCATCCCATACTCGGAGCTAAAAATATTTGCAAATGCTTGCTGTAAAGTGCCGTGTGCACTCATTAGTTCTATAATTCAAAATTCGCAGAAAAAAATGCTAGCTGAAATTTTATCTCTCCTTCAGCCTTGTGAAATCATAAAATGTGAATGAAAGTGTATGAAATTGGTTGGACTGAATATGAGATAATGATGATGAATAATATTAATACTGATATATTATCATTATTACTATAATTACAATTATCATTGTTATTATTGTTATTATCATTGTCAATGCTCTGTTACTTGTATGTTACATGATGCCGCATAATATACTACCAAGCAATGACTAACGGTCTGTTAGGACCTCTTCCAATATGAAAGTCGTCGGTTGTAATATCCTAATTAATCCTACGGAGGCAGATACTACGCGTGATCTCTGTCCAGGGATGGAAATGATGATCAACTCTCCTAAACTGTCTTGGTATCCCGATTAATTTTGAATTGAATTGAATTGAATTGAATTGAATTGAATTGAATTGAATTGAATTGAATTGAATTGAATTGAATTGAATTGAATTGAATTGAATTGAATTGAATTGAATTAAATTGAAGTGAATTGAATTGAATTGAGTTGAATTGAATTGAATTGAATTGAATTGAATTGAATTGAATTGAATTGAATTGAATTGAAATCTTATTTTATTGTATTTATAGTGAAGGCGCGACGCATCTCTTTTTGACGTGACGGGTAACATAATTTACCAATTATGTTTTGAAAGTTGTTGAAGATGGTTATTGTGGTATTTCTATTATCTATTTTGTCATCTTACTATTAACTTTTAGTAATCATACGACAGATGGAGGGAAAAAAACAACAACAAGTAAACAACCGGAAAGTAGAAGGAATTTATAGCACTCTTACTATTTTTATGAGAGTGTCGTGCGAGGACGGAATGGTTTGATCAAGGAGGTACTAGTACCTCCTTGGTTTGATGATACAACACAAGGTTGCAGACGGATGTTTTTAAGATGATAAGCATACGTGCGGGCCAGCGATGACGAATGACTTCCTGTGTGAAGAGCGAAAAACCGCAGCTATTGCGTGACCTATGGGGTGGGCACACGTTATCCTATTATAACCGTTCAATAAGGAATGCGTTTATAAACGGGTTAGGTTGAATCAATATTTTGTTTTGTTTTTCTTCTGTTTTTTTCTCTCTCAGCCTCGTCGTCCTCCTCCTCCTGAGGCTTCTCATTCTCCTTTTTCTTCTTCATCTTCATCATCATCATCATCATTTTCTTCTTCTTCAACTTCTTCTTCTTCTTCTTCTTCTTCTTCTTCTTCTTCTTCGTTTTCTTTTGTTCTTCATTCTTCTTCCCCTCCTTCTCCTCATCCTCTTCTTCTTCGTCTTCGTCTTCGCCACACTTTTCAGTCATATCTTGATCCACAACATTCAAAGATCTTTCTTGTAAAGTTTGTTTCATGTGTCGCTATCGATTTTGACATTTTTGCTCTACTCCAGCCGTGGAGGAAAGGTTGATGTATTTTATTTTTTTGAAGGAATATCCGTATTTAGATAGTCTTCTTAATGGAACTGCTAGACAACGAAATATGTGAAGTTTCCCTTCCGAACAATAAAAAAGATGATCCTTTTTATCGACTCTCTGATGTACTTGTCTCCTCTCACTAGGGATGCAGTCTCAAACTGTCTCAAACCGGCGCATCATCACTTTCTTGACCTTTCCAGAGAGGAGGAACCTTGTCACTCAAAGTGTTTGTTTGCAATAAGAATACGAAAAATTTGATTGCCTTTGTCTCCTTTCTGTGTTCTTATTCAACAACGCACAAAGAGAACAGATAACAGTTGAAAAAGTGGAAATGGAAATAAGATCAAGCGTATATATCAAAGTCTAATTCATATATGAGGCTAGAAAAAGAAAGATCCTTATATGAATCGTGTATTTTGTACTTGAGCTATGCTGGAAATAACATTTGAAGACTAGATGACACGAATGAACTTGCATGAAAACACCAGTAAAAAAATATCGCTTCTCAGGCTCTTTGTTTATATTTCGTGTATAATCTTCTTTTCATTCTGCACAATAAAAAAACAAGGAAAATATCACTCACATAATGTGTTTGGCTGTGTTTACATCCATCATATCATATATATCTGCATGTTTATACTCACACACGCACAAACATACCGTGGCTACTTTTTTTTTTTTGGGGGGGGGTTTCTTTTTTTCCAACAATATATTGTATTACTGTCAGCAATGAAGCGTTGCCATGGTGATGCTTGATTTCCGGGATAACCCTTCATGTCTGTTCTCCACCTACTCCTCAATTTCCTCCCTTGATGCAGTTTTCTTCCCGGTTTCCTCAGCACACTCCCACTCACCTCTTGCCTGCCCCTCCCCCCCTTTTTTTTTTTCAATCGGCCACCCAGAACGTGCTTTCCGTAATTATTATGAAGTCATTGGGTGTGGTCTGAGCCCCATCCCCCTCCCTTGTCCCCTTCCGATCCGTCAGTCTGTTAGCTACCGTATTTTATCGTTTTATAATACTCTAAATTTCTGACTTAAAGGGACTGTATACTACTGGTTGAGGTGGGGCTTCATGTTTTGAACATTCAATTCAATTCAATTCAATTCAATTCAATTCAATTCAATTCAATTCAATTCAATTCAATTCAATTCAATTCAATTCAATTCAATTCCATCATAGTTTATTTCCAATCAACGAAAATCAAAACATAGTACAAAGTATACATGTCATGAAATGATATTGTTCAAACATTTGCAGAAGATCCATGTAATAAACAAGATAAGTTATATAGCAACAACAGTGATCCACTAAAAAGCAACGCTTGTGGGGCGTGGATCGCTAGATAATTAATAAGTAAACAATATATTTATTAAAAAATTCTTTATAACTAAGTGTGATAATGAGAAACCTCTTATGAAATATGAAAGAGCATGTAATTTTAAGAAGGATTCAACGTTTATTTGATGAAAATTGGTTTTCAAATGGCTGAGATATCCAAGAAAGTGATAATAATAAAAGGCGACAGGCCACGCCTTTTATTAGGATCTCTTTGTTTCACTTTGTTTTTGGATATCTCAGCCATTCCAAAGCCTATTTTCATCAAATAAACTTTTGACACCCCTTAGAATTGCATGCTCTTTGACATCTCATAGAGTGGTTTCTGAATATCTCGCAAAACGTTAAATGCTAAATCCTCACCTCGACCAGAACTGTACACGCCCTTTAAAGACTCATGTTGATTATGATCAAGATAATAATCAATTTAACATGATGTGTGAGGAGAAAAGATTAAAAAATGAGAAGATTACCATAGCAACGAATAAACTGCAAGAGACGGATGAAGAAAGGAAGAAAATGAAGGAGAGAGGGGAGGGGGGGATGCATACATTATGCATAATAAGCTAGATTCCGGCCTTGCGTTCAGGCTATTACTTTTGGTCAAAAGGTGATCTTCCTCTCAGTGGGAATGAACTATTAATCTAATCTGCAACACCTCTAACTTATGACATCATGAGTGATATGTTTACGATGTTCGAATTAACGCCTTCGTCAAGGAATACATGAAGTGCAAAAAGGGACTGAAAGGGGGGGGGGAGAGAAAATTACCCTTTTGGCCGAATATCAAATGTTGTAATTTACCAGCGGATGACGATAATGAATCTTCAAGCGGCAATTTATTGTTTCTCGGGATATAAGGTTCTGGAGAACTTTTTGTTAGGTTTGGCTTGTTTGCTTGTTGTTGTTTGTTGTTGTTGTTGTTGTTGTTGTTGTTGTTGTTGTTGTTCTTGTTGTTGTTGTTGTTGTTGTTGTTGTTGTTGTTGTTATTATTATTATTATTTTTATTGTTGTTATTTGACTCTTTGGAATATCAGCAAGTATCGATACTCTCTAACTCATCCAATACTTTATCAATCCCAAAGTGAGGATTTACTCTGCGACAAATTGTATCGAGTCGCTCCCCCGGGCCAGATCAGTGTCAAAAACGTTGATGTATGAATGAGCGCCATCTACGTTGAATTATGAACACACAACATTGGGTGTCACAAAATGCCGAGTGACCGTCACATTCCTCGAGAAGTTCAGAAATGCCGATATCATTATTATTCGATAAGTATTCAGGAAAAAAAAAGAATAAAAATTTTGTGTCAGTTAAATTGAGGTTAAAGATTTTGGCTTTTTCTACGTTTTATCTATCTTTGACTGAAGTTTGAAAGCATGAAATCAGACGATTTTTTTTTTTTTTACATTCTTTATCAAATTTCTCTTTCTGTTGGTTTTTCTCCGTTTCAACTCTCAAGCGCTATGTACAAGTGTGAAAACCCTTCAAAAATTGTGCAAACAGTCATATCACAGCTTTTATACAATGACACCACGAACAGAATGTACAAAGTCTTAGATTTCTCTTATGTTGACAGCAGTTAACCTGGATTTACTTTCTTTTTTAAATTTTCTCTCTGTTCTACACGTATTCTAAAAGATTTCACGAAACATGTAAGATAGCCCTTCCTGAGAAATATAACAATGCTATCCCTTGCATTATTTTGTAGGTCGCTTAGAGTTGCGAACATCAACAGATAACGGAATCTCCTACCCAACTATGTCTGCAAGCCCGCCACCAACGGTTGAGACTGCTCCGAACGAGGCCGATTCACCAAAGGCGTCGTTCATACACTGTTTGCTACCCAAGGATGTACATACAGTTCTTACGAGTGTGATGGGGTAGTTGACTGTCACATGAACTTTTTCTTCCAGTCTTACCCTTTGCAATGTTCTTCATTTATTTCAGAATTAATGGGGAATATAGCCAACCTCATCTCAGTAAATGCCTCCTTCGTCACTACACTTTCCCAAAAGCACCTTTAGTTATACGCATACATTAGTTTTGAAACACACACACACATACACACACGCACACACACACACTCACACGCATGATATCTTCTAGGCCTTTTGGCTATTCTAAAGATCATGTGTAAGTTCAGGTGTAGAATATGGGTGTAATATGTGTGTGTGTGTGTGTGTGTGTGTGTGTGTGTGTGTGTGTGTGTGTGTTTTTTGGGGGGGGGAGGGAAGGAGGGGATTATATTTGATAGTGTTAAATCATCATAGTTATAACAGTCGTTACATATCGACCGAAATACTCCTTGCTAACATTTGAAAATCGTCATATTTACAATATTCGTTTTTAAAACGGGTACTTTTTCTGTTTTAATGTTAACTGTTATATGTAACTTGATCTGTTTAATGTTAGAATGATCATAATTTTCTCATTGAATTCAGCTTTGAGCAGGGACTCTCTTTTATGTGCATCGGCTTCAACATCTTACATCTACTTGCAGAATATCGGCTCGAAGTTCCACAATCCACAAGGTCCTCACAATCATAATAGCACCATCATCGCTTGCACACAAAGAGACAATGAATGTACACACTGCTAACACACCATTTCACCTGTAAGAAGGGAACATTATATATATATTTTTACTCAATTTTGATACCCGCGATTTCAAGCACCTTGTATTTTTGTCCATACAAGTACTCTGAATATCATATTGATTCACATATAACATTGCTGTTCAGAATCGGTAGAATATAATATCATACTGAAAGAACCCTATAAAGTAGAAACATCTCATCTTTAAATTACAATCAATTCGTTTCTATGAACATATAATATCATGACAATGAATAAACAACGAATCCTTCATAATGATACATCTCAGATATTTTACCTTCAGTAACCGCAAATACCGCATATAGAAATCGCATAAAGAGTACAGTCGAAGGTACATCTTGAATTATTTACATGAAATAGTTCTATGATCATTGTACATTCCAAAACACGCAGTTATTCACATTTCTCAGGATATCAAACGAAGCTACATCGTAGGACCTCTAAGCACAAACTATTATCTCCTATTAAAATGCTTTAAAAGAAAAACAAGAAAAAATACTACATCAGAGATCATTAAAAAAATCTACTCTATAAGAAACGTGGAAAAAAAAGATATATTCTATCGTGGGGTTATATTTTTCTATATGCTACTCAAAAAACATATTGCTGAATGTACAAAATGTAATTTGTAATCATAGTTATTGTATTGCTTAGTTGTAATAAAATGTTTTTTCATTGGCTGCACATTGTATCCACAGCTGCCATTGCCGATATCGTTGTCAGGCCTGGTATAAATGCATTTCAATTTGGGGAGGATACCGACGCACTCGAGTAGTTTAGTCAACATTTTGATAGTATACTTCGAATAGATTCGGAATAATGGTTTCAATCTGTGCGTGCGTGCCCCAGTGCAATGTAAGGCTTGTTCGGCCGCTACACGTATTTGAGTCATATAGCTGTCGTTTATACACGTGTGTGCGACACGACCACACACCCGGAATATAAAAAGAAAGAACAACAATAAATGTACGCCTTCTCAATGACCGAATAGACATCAGAGCTTCTGAGAAATTCTGCTCTTTGTTTTTGCTAGGGAAGATTATGGAAAGGTCGCCCTATGTCCTCTTTATAACACGAGTTTAATATTCTAGTACACACTGCCACACTTTTTATTCTTTGTATAGATGCAAAAGGAATACAAAGATTACTAGTATCAGAAACGCTGTTTGAACATTAAAATTTTGAACATGAAAAGCAAGGCAAATAGATTTCCTTGTATTGCTACCTTCCACGCAAGTAGACCTATGCCTCTGGAAGTGATTGCCTACGAATACAATCACCATATACGGCGGATATGAATAATGTAATATGTCGAATCGTCGGGAAAAAAAAATGATTAATTTTGGATTCCTTATTTCGCTCATGCGCGCAAGCAGTTTGGACACCTTTGATTTGTTTGGTTTGCATTCCCGTTATAGCGTTTAGGAATGCCGTTTTACTGATCATATCATTTAGAAAATTGTACGCCAAGTGGTAAGCCTATATAGCCGTAAAGTCTTATTTCATTTCAAGTTGTGCATGCTTAATATTATCTCCCGTCAGTGCATCTCGTACAAAAAATAAGATATATACGTATTAACCCCATTGACACGAGACCAAGTGAATGTAAATGTTTGAATATTTGACGTATATACATGTATTATAGTTGGAATCTTAAAAGTCTACACAGTTGGAAAATGGTAAAATTAAAAAACAAAACAAAAACGTGCTTTTGTAACAATAGGTATAGTATGATATAATATTCTCTTGATTATTACGTACCTTACTGCTGAAATGACCAAACTTGTTTCTTTTTTAACGGTTCAATTGTTTAACTACGATCACCCTGCTCCCGGATTGAATTGTGGGACACGTCTTATGAGTGATCATACACATAATTATCATAATTGCTATGTTATTTCTACGCAAGTTCTTCTGATGTGGGTGTTGGCAAACAAAACCTCCTGTGGTAAAGTTAGACCAGTTTCTGGCGGAAGTCTGGTGGGGTCCTGTGCATGATAAACTAGGACTTTCCACTCTCATGAGAAAGGGATTTCATTTAAGTGGCAGGGTCTGGAAAAAGCTCATAGGCTATTTCATCTCAAGTGAATTTCTTCATTCATTTTGGTCTCCGTTTTTATAGACAAAAAACAAACAAACAAAAATACACACAAACAAACAAAAAACACAAGAGGAAGAACGAAACGAAAAAGTAGTACGTGTTCTAGTGATTGCAATAGTAATTGTAGGATATCATTAATGATGATGACGATGATGAAAATTACGATACTATGATAATTGTTATGATAACGAAAATAATAATGATAGTAATGATAATGATAATAATGATAATAATAATAATAGTAATAATAGTAATAATAATAATAATAATAATAATAATATTAATAATAATAGAATAGTAATAATATTATGATAACAGAAACAATTATAATTATATTGACAAGTATGATGATGATGCTAATTACTATTATTTTTTCTATTACTACACATATAATAATAAAGATAATGTCAACAATAATGAAAATAACAATGATAATAATACGGCAGATGTAATAAAATGAGTCGGAGAAAACTATGCATCACAATGAAGAATGGTATTTGACATTTACATACTGTACCACTTTTATAGGCCGCGTTCTCTCTCAGCGTGAAACATCTGTACACGGAGTGAAGTCAAAATGTCTTCCTAATTGCTACACGGGAAGACGCCATGATATTTCGTGAGAATGTCAACTTGCAGCTATACACCGAATATTGTGAGTGGGATGTTAAGATTTCCATGAGCATAGATGCGTTATGTATTCCTGTGATGTAAGTATATGTAATCCATAAGGAGAAAAAAAAAAGAGCACAACAACATAGAAAAAAAAAAACAGAAAAAAAAAAGAAGAATACCGAAACTGCAAGATTCGGTAAGCGGTGGTCATGATATTCCCAGGTTCCCATGTGAAAATAGATACTATAACTGTTGATTCTTCTTTGGTTTCGTATCTGTCTTTCGCCAGATAAGTTGATACACGTTGATATTGCCAAAAAAAAGAGAAGAAAATACACTGTACTAAAGCCTACGATAATGATTATAGCATTACTTAATTCTCAGAGTTCGTGGAAACAACATGGATCAACACAGGGTAATGATAAGGATCTCGCAGTTGATATACCGTTTGAAATCACCCGACATCTCCCTGTTGTTAGTTGACGCAGTAATCATTACTGATTCTCACTGTTTTGAGATTCATTTACCCTTATATCACACTGACCACCGACACACAAATTAGATCATCCAGTCTAGTCTGCATAACAGCAAGCTCTAGATCTGCGACGCGTTAAAACGTTAAAGACGACGGTATCGTTGACCGTTCTCCTCTCTCTCTGCGTCGTCTTGGAAAGCTGTAGCTTTAAATTTCGCGAAGATGCAGCTACACAAAGTAAAATAGCGCCCCCATATGTCGTTCGTCATCATGGCATCAAGTAGTTCTCTGCGTTGTGAATTAGCGGACGCAAGCCCAAAACCCTCGTGAAAACTCAGACGACGCGAGATCGATTTTGATAAGCGGTCTTGCGCATGAGCAGAACAGTTTTCCCCCTCTTAACGTCCACGTCGCAGATCTAAAGATCCCTATTGATAGTTTTGACAACTTATTATCAGCATTAATCAGGTATCTGCTCTTAACCCTCTACTTCCGAGTTTTAACCAGTCTCCGTAAAGATAACAAAACAATTGCTTAAATGTACAGGAACATGATGTGCCCTCTGCCATTTACTACCACTGACTACCAACATAATTCGTATAACTCCTCCGTTAAAACAAACAAAGAAAAAGAAAAAAATGTCCTTGACTCTTGGCATTTTTTTTTTCGTATTTCTCGTCTGGTTTTCTTTTCTTTTCTCCTTCTGTTTATTTTCATATTCATATATATATCTATTTGTTGTTGTTGTTGTTGTCGTAATCAAGACAATATAATTCATTTCCTTGGGAACCTAATAATTACATCGAAAAGTCTACGATGATGTTAGAACCCGGCAGTGAACAGGTTAAGTACACACACTCCTCAAAACGTTGCTCGTCGACAATGATGGGCTTGTGTCGACATTGACATTCTGAGCAATAAAAAGATATTGCAACAGATATTTTAAGGTCCAGTCCATATTTTACATCCCTTGACTCTCTGTCCCCAAGACTCCAACCAGCATGATTTTTTTTTCTCAAAAATAAGACATTAAAAAACACTAATAATACGTGAGACTACAAGACACTGGCTAATTCCCCAAACCCTCAATGTGCACGTTTCCCATGAGATGATTTTAGTACAGTCTTTCTTGCTTTCGTTTTTATCCTTCTTTTTTTTCTCCTTTTGACAAATTGCCATCTGCTGATCACGTGATGTGAGTTGACCAATCGAAGAGCCTCCTTTGAGCCTCTATACGGGTTGCTCCACGTGTTCCTTCAGCGCTATGCCTGATGCGGGGTAGGAAAGTGGAATTACACAAGATCATGAAGTGGGTTTCAATAAAAAACTTTTGGGGTACATGGACAAACTCACGTTATCATCTCCTTTACTTTGTATAGTGCTCGACACGTCTGAATTCACAATAACGTTTTTGGTGTTTTTTTTTTTCAACTTAGAAACCCAGACCTCACCCTTGTATTATTACGCTAGTAATGGGATCTTGTTAGTTTTACTTGCGCAAACCTTAACAAATAGCGCAATTTATAATGAATGATTACTATATAACAATTCAATGAATGATTACAAAATAATCATGTTTGCATGAAATACATGCTCATTACATTACATTAAGCTAATTACGCTTATTTTGATAATTGGAAAATTCATCGATGATAATAATACGAACTATAGCCATGATAGCATTAATAGCATTGACTAAACTTAACAAAGCAACCTTTTGCATACTTTAAGCTTTGCATCAAATTTTATACATGTGGTATTATTTTTCTCTCTCCATAATGAGATACAAGGGTTGCAGTAATCGTCATGCTTAGAGCATTAATAAAATTGAACATCGAATGCTGGAGTATTAACACTCATGGGTGTTGTTTCTCAATCGTTGTATTGAAATTAATGTCATGACTTCAAAGATTGGTGTCAATTATCATAATGGAGAACGGAATGTTTTAGATTAAAGGGATGGTATAGATTTGTTGTGATGGGTACCTGTCCTTTTTCGAGATAATTAGAAGCCACTTATGAAATACACAATTTAATGAGCATGCAATAAATAAAATAAATGAATAAATAAAAGAAATTCAAAGTTTATTTGATGAAAATCGCTTTTAAATGGCTGGGATATCAAAATACTAAGTAAAACAAAGTGGTTTTAATAAAAGGTGGGAACCATCTCTTATCAAGACCTCTTTGTTCTTGGATATCTCAGCCATATCAAGACCAATTTTCATCAAAATATACTTGAATTCCTCTAAGCACTGTTTGCATTTCAATACTTTACAAGTGGTTTCTCATTATCTCACAAAAAAAAAGTTGGAAACCTGAGGCGCCATCTCAACCAAAACTATACCATCCATTTGACGAGACAACAGGTATAGAACCTGTCTTCATTAAATAAGTCATGAGAAAATAGTTTACGAGTTTGTGTCTGTACGGAAATGATGCCATTATAACGCAGAGGAGGAAGAAAAAGCCATATCACATCAAATCAAGACAAATTGAACAAACGCGTCAGCTACACGGGGCAGTGCCACATTCCTGCAAGCCTGCTCTCCAAATTCCAACAAGATGTTTCTCCAAACGTGAGAATGGCGTGTAATGAAATATGTAACCACAAACATTAGCGACGAGTTCCGATTGTGAGTTGTGCCAGTATTCCTAAATTTGCCTTTCATAATTTTTAGATTTCTGTACTTATTTCCTCAGATTTTCTATGGAATTTTTTTTTTTGATGATTTCACCTTTTTATCGCCATAACTTGATAGACGCTAAATGTTCAACTCATTGACTCTCAGTATGAAAACAAAACGCACGAAACTGTCATTCCTTTTTTTTTTAACCTTGGAAATGATGGCTATGGTTTAAAAGTCAACTTAGACCTAAGCACCGTTTCATGAAAGTTGTCAGCCCTACCAAACTGTCAATCTCTGACAATTACCATAGTAACAGTCACTGATCATCAGAGCTTCTCAGCCAAACAAAACCAAGGATTTTACTGAAATTGTCTGAGACTGACAACTTGGTATGACTTACAGCTTCCATGCAACCGTGCTCTGCAGCTGAAAAAGAAAGCATTCTGTTGATATGAATATTCAAAAGCAAGAATTCAAAATGCAACGTCTCACTCAGTGTTACTTATCATTTCCAATACACAATACGTGGCTGATAACACCAAGCTATTACAAGAGCCTCGCGGAAGAAACGAACAACAAAAGTACGGAATAATTTTGACAAGAAGTTTCGCAGCGCCACACGTATATAAAATAATGAACAAGAATTACCAAACCAAGCTTTTGCAAGAAGAAGACTCTACCTGGTTCTTATGGATGTGAACCAAACTACTTTATAGAAGTAACGCCATGAGAGAAGCATATAGGAAAGATACCAATAAAAAAGAACATCTGTAAAGCTCACACACATACGAAATACACAGCATGACGCGTAATAGTGGTGCAAGCCAGACTGCTACGAGCGAAGTATGAAAAGCCGAATGTCAACGCTCCCAATTTACAACTATCTGCTTGCGATCTCTTTCATCTATGTACCCACATGTATAATTTGTAATACGCGTAACCTTAAGCTGCCCTACATGTTTCGCTTGCCGTAGATATCTCCAAGAGCTTTTGGAAGTGTAGGCTGAAATACGGTGGTTATCTTATGATACTAGTAATGAACTCTATTGTTCCTTTGTCTTATCATCATACAATGCACAATCAATATGCACACCATCGTCATCCAGGTGTAAACTTGCAATCGTTGCAGCCTGTTACTTGGTGTCTAATCACTTTTTGTCCGTTTCGCTTTTAATACATCCGATATTTTTGTAGATTACCAATTCGTGGGGATTACAAAATTCTATTATGGCTCTCATCGTTGGGGGCACTATTAATTTTGATATTTGCTTTGACGGCAACTTTTGACCATATCTCCCTCCCTTTACATTGTACGTCCCTCTCTGGAGGAAAATGAGTTGAGGAACAATCAAATTGAGCACATCAAAACCAGATATGGCAAAACTAATGTCATAGGCAATTAGCATCGATGGAATTTAATATTGCTTATTTTCTTTAATCTGAAGTTTCAAGCTGTTTCAACGCAAGTAGGCCTAAATAAACCTTCATGGACAATCCTTTTAAAGCGTTTATGGATACAAAGGTACATAGAAGTCACAATTGGCGAAGTATCAGCCTTTAGATATCAAATCCCCTTTCAATAGAGTTTATGCCAATTACACAAACTGGAGTTCCGAATGCCCTCGTTCGGCTGTCTGTATGCGCATATGCTTTCCTTCGAATTTTATCATCCTTATGTCTCCTTCATTGTTTATAAGAGCAACAATAACAACAGCGAAATGACTTGATAAATGAGAGAAGACTGAAGTATCTGAAGGGTAGATTGCATTAATTCTGTATCACGGCAAAGCTATGAAGAAAGAATTGCTGCACAGGATGTTTTCAAGATATATCCTTGGACAGAGAACAAAAACTTGACACATTACCTTGTGATGAAATTCCTCGAAACGTTCAATCCTTTGAGATTAGACAGGAAAAAAAAAAACGATTATTGAGTTGTTTAAGATATAAAATCTGGCGTTGCTGGTAAGCTTCACAGGACAGAGAATACAGCAAAAGCATTGAACAAGACTAATGCGTCATTCCGAAACTCACTGTGTGTTTCATTCATGATAAACAAACGACAGTCCTACGTAAAATGGCATGTCAGTGACTCGATTGTGACGTAACAACAGGTTCATGTGGCTCCTCTACTGATAATAGTACTACGCACGAAAAAAAAAAAGAAGACATACAACACAACAAAATATGCATGGTTGCCTCTATGTCAGATGAGAAGATGAAAAGCACGATTCAGGCATGAGTTCGATATAAAACGTTCACTAAACTCTTTCTCATGTCACAGATAGCAGCCGTGCTACTACACACGTACATAAAAAAAGTCAAGATATTGTTCTCCAGTATTAGCGTGAAAACGATGACGTGCGAACCACGGAGCAACTACGAAAGAGGAAGCGAGTGTAGCTTTTATTATCATTTTTTTTTTTCATAGCACAGATCCGGAAGAAGCACAAACAGCCTAAGCTAAGACTATACTTCAGTGTTCCGGTGGGTGCCTAGTGTATCGTCCTCGTCGATGAATCGGAGTTGGTTTGCGTGGATGCCGTTGGGTGGCGACGTCGGTGGCGGCTCCGCCCGCGTCGTGTTGGTGACTGGCGGGACCAGCGGCTGGAGCTCGACGTCGCCCTCGTCCAGCCACTTCGGCTTCTTTTCCGTCTTGGCCGCCGCCATGTCGACCATGGCCTCGGAGCAACCCGACGAGAGCGATAACATGCTGTCGCGACGCTCTGGTTCCTTCATCGCATCACGGAGCGCCTTTTTATCGGAAAGGTGGAGAAATGGGATGGAGGGGAGGGGGGGGGGAGCGACAAACAACAACATGATAACGACAACCGTGAGGGTGGTAGTAATGATGACGATAAAGATCACATTTAAGATAAAACTGATTATTAGGCCTACGACTGACAATAACTACGATAATAAAAACACTAAGCAGTAAACAAAGTTAGTAAGATCAATCATTTGGATAAATGGCTGTCGATACATCTTACAACAGACAAGAAAAATCGTTAATCACTTTGCGTTTGAAACGAACACAGTGATAGATAATGACCAACAAAACGAGCAACAATCATCTTGTCAATGGCAAGAATGCTTATGTATTCAACGATAGAGCTTTATCCTGTTATACATTATTTTTCTTTGACTGTGAGTGAGTTGACGTTTTGTGTGGACTACCTATGCAGCAACTATCTCAAACAACATTCCAAGTTAAGTACTGACAGGAGACGTATCATCATAGGAATAGATGAATTGGATTCCTCGATACTAGCTCCTTCGAGTTAAAACTTTACTGAATATGAGCAAATATACTAATATTTTACACCAGCATTCTCTTTGAAGCAAACATACAAACAGGTATTGCCTTACAAACATAAAGACAAACCCTCGGCCTCAACAATTCGCCCTTTACAACTCGACCCTTACCTGGAACATGCCGGTGCCTAACGTCTCGTCGTCATCGAGGTCTTTATCGTGTACTTTTGCCTCGACCTGCCGTATCTTCTTGTCCATCTCGCCAAGAGCCTCGAACATCTCGAACTTGAATCCCGATATATCTTGCTTCAGCTCGTTGAGAATATTCGCCTGGTCGTCATCCTCCTCTTGGTGGCGCTTTTCAAAGTGGTACCTCCTCACCAAATGGTCTGATACTTCCTGTAGACAGAGGAACAAACAAGTAAAGAATTAAGAAAGAAAAATGCAAAAACGAAAAATAGATTGACGGACGGATTAAAGTAGATGTGAAAAGAAAAGAGTAAAAGAATGGATTAGAGAAACCACGCATTCTGGTAAATGCAGCTCCGAAAGTTGAGAACAGATAAAGCTCATCTCATGTATAAAAAATTACATGAAAGCCTGCATGGCAGGAAAAACTAGGCTAAGATATGTGATGTAAGACAAAGGATAACCTAAAGTATGTAGCAGAAAGTCAAAACTTACTTTGAAACGCAATTGTCTCTCATCGACCAAACTTTTAAGCCGTTCCTGCAGAATGTGGAAAAAGAGATGAGTATAAACACATTAAAAACATAACTGCATTCAAAAGTGCATACAATCACACACACACACACACACACACACACAGACACACTAAATCAATCAATTAATCAAAACAAAAAGGAGAAAAATAGAGGGAAAGAGGGAAGGGAAGAGAGGAAGAGAGAGATGAGTGTCTCAATTCACCATTGACTCTGAGCAGAGGTCAGGTGAAGGATAAGTTCACTTCCATGGAACGCGCACAATGTATATTTGACTCTAAACTTAAATGAAGATGTTTGACTTAGGAGGCCATCCCATTGGAAAGTGAGGCCCAGTACCGTCGCATGAGGTGGACGTATGAGGTGGTATTTTTCACTTTGTGCCCCTAACGTAACCTCTATCAGCAATCTCTCTATCTATCAATCATTGAATGTCACTGTTTTTATGTCCCCTTCCTCCCAACCTTCATTTTTTTTCTCGGTATTTTTCTCTTTCTCTATTTGAATGAGTTTACCTATTTCTAATCGGTCTTATGGATGAGAGTCCTCTTTGCTATTGCTGTTGTTGTTTTTGTTGTCCTCTCTCTATTCTGAATGTTGTCGGTGACTGTCTATTTCGTGTATACATTATATTTAGATCGTTCGTTCTGAGGACCAGGTGCTCCCATTTACGTGTTGACACCTTACGGCTCAACGTCGGCACTTGGTAGTCTGCGCCGATCCTCCATCCGTTGGGACGTTTACGCACAGACACACATCATACTGCATCACTTAGAGGACAAGATCCGTATTTCCAACTGGTAGCATCCCTGGCGACTTCCCACATATCATTAGAAATATCCTTCTTTCTTTCTCTTTTGATTACCACAAAAGTGAATCTGTGCTTCAACTCAATAATCATTATCACTATTATTCGTTTACAGTGTAAGCTAGTACGTGTCTCACTTTATTAGGCTTTGTGGTATGAATTTAATAACACTTGATAATGAGGCATGATAGGATAAAGTGATGAGAAGGAGGTAGATTGAAGGGAAAAAAAATCTATTCACGCACCCTTCCGATATAATCATAAAAGCAAAAAAAAAAAAAAAATGGGGAAGTAAGGAAAAGTCCACACTGACACCCCTTTGATTTTCCCTCTTCCACTTCCTTATTCTTTCCTGTCGTCTACTATTTTTTCCCACCTTTTCTCCTTCTTCCTTTTTCCTTCTTTTCCTTCTTTACTTTCACTTCTTTCTCCTTCTCCGCTTTTATCATCTCCTTCTGCTCTTTGTTCTTCTTCTCTTTTATCTTCCTTTCCCTTTTCTTTACTTTGATCTATCCTTTTCTTTGGCCCTCCTCAAATTGGAGAAAGGGAAAAGGAGGGGGCAAAAAAGAGGGTTGACAATGAGATAATTTTTCATATTTTTTGTTGTTGTCGTCACCTTATATTGTTTTGCCATCTCGCCCCTGCAACACACGTCACAGAAGAGCCAGCGGAAGAAGTAGAAGAAGGCCTTTGGAGTAGGGATGATATTGAAGGGCGGGGGCACTGTGCCGAGATCGTCGAAGTAGCTCATCCACAGTTTGGACCGTGAGAACTTCCACTCGATGTCTGCGTCCATCTATAGGGAGGGAAAGTCGGATGGAGAGAGGCCTCGTGAATGAATCGCAGCGTAATGAAAACATCACTTTTAGATATATGTCTCGTTCCAGCATCCTTCATCATTACATAATTGTTTTCTTCTTCTTCTTTTTCTTCTTCTTCTTTTCTTTTATTTCTTCTTTTTCTTTTACGTCCTCTTTTTCTTTGTCCTTTTCTTAAATCATTTAATCATGAAGGTAATGACATCACTGTTTGATCTAGTTTGTATGTAAGGTTGGGACAAATATCAGTGGCTGGTGATTTACATTTGGAACTTTACAACTTTTTTTTTTAATTTTCTAGTGTTTCCGATTTCAATGACGCTTGTCTGTCTCATTCCATTATACTGATTAACCCTTTGTGGGCTTTGAGTGCAAACTGACACAGGAAACCCCATAGCGCTGGACACACTGTGCAAAATCCCTGGCACAACAACAACAAAATAAAAAAAAATGGTTAAATCTAACTTGAGCATGAAATGGGATTTTACTTTTAATAACAGTCCCATCGATCACATAGCGGCCTTACCTCTACACGCGTGTACGTATTGCTCATCATAGCGATAAGCACGTTCAGCAGCACGACGATGGAAACCACGTGATACGTGGCGTAGAGGAAGTTTCCCACCGTCTGCGTGAACGTGTGATCGATATTCGCTCGCGAGAGGTTGACGATGTTCATGTCGGGGAGTCCGAACAGCGCCCAAAATAGCGTCGCCATGGTTTCCCCGAGCCTGGATCGCATATTGGAGGAGGAGGAGGAGAAGGAGGAGAGAGATGAAAGGTAGTAATAAACATCAGATGGGAAAGGGAAACGGAGTCTGGCGGCTTATCAAACATGTGCGCTTCGTCTATGACGTCAGCATGTGGATGGTATCAAAGAAAGAAAGAGGATGTGTTGACGTCACTCTTTCCTCCTCGAGTGGACACTGCATCAAATATTCATGTTTTGGAGGAAGTCACACAACGCGCACTACGTGACTATGAAGATGGTAAGATATAATATATAAAGTGTATTTCATCAACAATAACAACAAACTAAAACAAAGACGTAAAGAGAAAGACGTAAAGAGGAAGACGATGTGTGCACCATGATTGGTTAGTTTAGAATCACTGTCAGCTCAGAAACGTGGCAGACTAACTCTCAGTCTCCGGGCCACACCTCGTTCGGTGCGCTTGGGTAGCAAGGAATAAGAGCTGGTTCTCCGTAGTACTTGAAAATACCCTCACCCAGCTGAATTTGAAATACTTCCTTCATAATCCTTATATATCAAATACAATTATAGAGGAGTTCATTGCTTGTATTCAAAGGCAAACATATTACCTGACCATATGACACTGGAATTGCTACATGCCTTTCCTTGATCCGAACAATCCACAGCCGTAAGATCGCCAAGTCTGTTACGTAACATCGTTCTCTTCTTTTTCATTTTCATTTGTGCTTTATATATCTGAAGATATTTACACAGAAAATTGGATTGAATTGAATTTATTTGATCTTAATTAGGGTAACTGTTGCATATACCTCACTTTAAGTGGAGCTTTAAACGATACCAAAAATCGTGATGGGCAATAATAACATCAAAACCACCATACAACAACAATAATTATGATAAGAAAGCAAAGTTAAAATAGGAAAGAATAATCCACAATGACAACGACAGCGATCGCAGTGACGAAAGAAACAATCTCGGCGACAGTGACTCACGTTTCGAACGGCTGCGAGCAGATGAAATGCGAGTAGTACCAGTAGAGCTGGTTCATACCGAGCGAGAAGGCGAACCACACGAAGCAGAAGATGAGCAGGAACTTGCCAATGTCCATGATCATGCCGCCTAGGGAGATCTGCATGGGCCCGACATGGCGGTTGACCACGGTGATGCAAATGGGCCTTAGAAAACTAAGTACCTACGAAAAAACAAACAAACATGAAGACAAAAATTAATGGACAATGAGTGAGGCTTGCGGCTCTTCTTGTCTTCCTTTTCCGTATTTTTAAAAGTAACCTTTCAGAGAGTAATCCAATACACTCATTTTTTTTTTTGTACGAATAAGTAAAGGGCTCTCTTTGCATAAGGCTCGAGAAAGTCCTCAGGAGAGGACGAAAGCTTGCCCTCCACAATCTCAAGGTTGGTTGAAGCTCAGTCATTTAATTATTCATCATCCCCAGCCGATGAAAATTTTTAGTATCGGCTCTCTTTGTGTTTGTAAAGCAGGCCCATGGGCTCTGTGAAGACTAGTTTGCTCTTAAACAAAATGAAACAGCACAAAATAAGTAAATAAATAAAGTTAATAATGTAGCTTATTATTGTTCTTATTCTTCGCAAAATATAATTGTCCTCTTCCATAAAACTTAAACTCTGTTTTTAGTGGTGGTGGTGGTGGTGGTGGGGGTGAAGTACTACAGGAATCGTTAACATGATAAGTTCTGTACAGGCACTTTTCTCACACACAAACTCATCCTAGCCAAAAGAACAATCAACAAGCAATAAACAGAATACATCATTTTGGTGCATTTCGTATCTGACATGTCTTAGAAAAGAGACATCTGTCACATAAAAATGTCTCGTTGAACATTAGAATTATGTAGAATAAAGGAGAACGCATGAGGGTGTGAACTTATTTTGTTTCCCACATTTATTTGATACCCAATCAAAATGAATGGTAGGAGTCACGTGTTAGTGGTGAACCCTGCCTGACCTTTGCGATGGCGAACAAAGCCTCCGCTATGAGAATAGGGTTGTACGCCTTCCATTCGCTTCTCTCGAAGTCGTCGAAATTGCACGTTGCTATCGCATCACCCCTTTTGCTGATACCCCTGTCTTCCTGCGTCTGTCGATAGGTTATCATCGAAAAAGTGCGTTAATTCGTAACATATATTCCTTTAGCTTCAATTGAGAATCTCATCCAAAACACATTCTTTAACAGACTGCGTTAACATATTCAACTTTTGATTTTGGCTAACTTCTGAGGGAATACGTTCCATTCAATGACATTAATGATGCAAGAAAAATGTTCAATATTTTCAAAATATCTCTCTCAACAGAGTGACTTACGTTTTTTTTTTTTTATTGACGCAAGGTAAATTTTCAATGTTTTCAAAATATCTCGCAAAACAGTGATCTATGTTCAATAATGATACAAGATAAATTTCAATATTTTCAATTATCTTGCAAAACAGTGATTCATGCTGTATGCATGCGTCAATATCCATCGTCTCACTCTAGTCCTTCTTTACCAACATTTCGTTATGTGCAAAGTGAAACTAGTGCAGTTGTACTATCATTCGGTACATTACTTGTCAGTGCTAAGTTTACTTAAAAAGAAAATGATTGATTTGCAAAAAAAAAAAAAAAACCCACGTAAATAAACTTTCAAGTTCTTGTCTACATTCATTTTGCTTGTATTTGTTGTGTTTGATGTCGTTGGTTACTGTTGAGATAAATGGTTTCAAAAACTGGAAACCGTTTCAGAAACATTATGTAAATCTTGTCAGTTTAAAGAGTTGGCCTAGTTTTTGGCTGCTTTCCTCGGACTTTTAACATAATTTTTACGTATATCTATATTTACAATAATTTACCTTTTATTTATACTTATTTGTCATGATTTGAATTGAATCATGTACACGCGTATACTGTAACACAGTTTCAAGTGTTGTAGTACCTTTGTCGGATCACACACTTCCTTGAGATCGCTGTGGCTCTCGAACAAGAGCTGCAGTCTATTCTGAATGTCCTGCAGGTTGTCCTGGATGCCGTCCAGCGTCTGAGTGACCACCTGATTCGTGCTTCCGTCCGACGAGCTAATAATGATCGGCGTCGGCGTTTGCGTGTCGTTCACGTAGCCTTGCGCCCGCTCGGCTAAGCTGAGGTTATTGCTTGCCTGGAGTTAGAGATCAATGATTACGGACACGTCGTAGCGTACGGAAAAAGAGCATGGCGATATGTTACAGTACGATGACGCAGATCATAATGTTGCAGCATGGATTGTGACATCACAAAAGAGGAAACCCGTTTATCAGAGGATGGTTGGGGACCAACATTTCCCCTCGAACACTGTCGAAGCCTACGATACAAATGAACGTTCGTTCAATAGCTCAACATCTGTTAAAACTGGATGAAACCATAGCAGGGGTTTAGGTATTTAAGGGTATAGTGGTTGCGTAAATACACCATTAAAGAGAATGGCACTAAAACTATATTCAAATTGATTTTTTTTTTGGTAGAAAAAAGTAAAATGAAGCAATGAGGATTCTAGACGTAGTCTCCTAGTATATTAAGTGGCTCATTCCCAAGAGACGTCAAAGAGGAGAGCGTCAAATTTCTTTCCATTTACATCTTGAAAGACAGGATCATCAGTCGAGAGGGATATAGCTTTGACTCATAGAAGGTTTGAAGGCTAGTTAAGTCCTCTATGTTTGATTAGTACATGCCTCCCTCTACGCCAAAGAAAACCCAGCCCGACATAAAACAAAATAGAGAGTGGCGTGTACGTGTTAGGTGGACTTTAACTAACGAAACACCCATTCGCCAGCCGTAGTCAGTGACTCGAGAATGAGTGTTTACTTCACACTGTCTGGTTCTGTGCGAATCTCCCATAAGAGGCTCATCGCAATCCCTAGTTACCAACCTTTCACGTCTCAAGAGGGAGAGGGATATTGACAAAGAGACAAAATAGGAGGTGGATAATGACTGGGCTTGTCACGTGACAGAATAGGCAATAACTTGCCACTGGTGTTGTTGGCAAAAGTTTCAGAGCATTTTGTTCGCGGCTTCTCCCCGCGTTGTTCCAAGTGGTTGGGCAAATTTGCATCATCACCTACCGGCATATGACCGGAGGCGAGCCGATTCCTATCACAAGTGTCTACACTTGCTCTCGGCCTGACATGCCAACACGAGGTTATAACTTAGCAAACTTTCCCTCTTTTTTTGAGGTTCATATCATTATCATCTTTTTTTTTGTGATCTACAAAACTTTATGCTTAAACTTGACTGCAAAGTGTGTCTACTTCCATGTTCAAATGGTAAACCTAGAATAAATACCCGCTCTTCATTTAAAGGGATGATACGTTTTGTCGAGATGCGGAATTAGATTTAACTTTTAGCGAGATCGTTAGATATCACCTATGAAGTATTAAAGCGTATACAACCCCAAGACGAATTCAAAGTTTATTTGATGAAAATCGGTTTTGAAATGGTTGAGATATCCAAAAACAAAGTTTAAAAAGTACTGATCTGAATAATAGATGGGTCCTAACTTTTATTAATACCTCTTTGTTTTTGCAGCCATTTCAAAACCGATTTTCATCAAATAAACTTTGAATTCCTCTTAGAATTACTTGCTCTTTCATATTTCATAACATATTTCTCATTATCTCACAAATAAATTGAAAACCAGGTGCCCATTTCAACAAAAATCTTTATCGGTTATAACCGATTAACTTATATCTGTAGCTAGTTAGCTAGAAACGATATGTACTCTCTATGGTGACTATTGTGCTAATCGTATTGTATATCTGTAATAATGTGAGTATTAATTGTAGGTAGGAGTGTGTTTGTGGGGTTGTTCCTGTGTGTGATGGTATGTTGAGACAGATTATGTGAATGTGTGCGTGTGTGTCAGTGTGCTTGAATGTGCCCTCTGTGCCACGTGTGCACACGGAATACGACTATTTACATTGGTTGTATCACCAGCTCACAGAGGACCAAAGATTCAGCATGAAAAAGGAGGTTACGCAAATCATCAGGCAGCGTAAAGGTGAAGAAAAAAAAAACCAAGATATCAAACAGAGCCGCCACTTTCTTTTATTTTTTCCTCTTAATTTCATTGTTGCCAGCCAGATCGCTTGTGGGAGTTGACGAGCCAATGGTATCCAAACAGAATTACTGGAATTAGATTGCGCTCTTTGCCACCACGTTGCGTCAGATCGAAAATAACCGCCAGGGTTCCCAAATATTTGAATTTCCCCCTAGTTCCCTCTCACACACCATTCTCTGCCTTTAAAGCTCGCAAGTCGAGGCGACGCGACACCGTGGGCAAACTCTGGTTGATTAACAACAGAGGGATTACCTCCCCGCGGATGAGCGTAGGTGTTTTAATAGTCAGATAGTAGGCATGATGTCTGTTCCTCGTTCGAAGTGCTGCCGTAAGCCACGAAGCACAGACGCACACACAAAAATGATGATACAAGGCAAAATAAAAAGGGATGATACTCCTACCACCGCCTTCCCATTATAGATTTTACCACCAGATTTAAACCAACAGGCGCACAAGTCAACACGCTTTTATACACACAAACTAACGAAACGAGCATAAGACATGAAACCAAGCCCATGACATTGTTGTTGTTGTTCATTTTCCATCTGTGAAGATGGCTGAATAGCCCATATTCAGCTACATTAAGCTGGTCTTCCATGGGGTCCAGTTGGATGTGGGGTGGGACCACTTCACCGGGTTAGACACCCTGCTCTTTGCGATGAATGAATGAAGCGGGATCTTTTACGTGCATGAGCTGTGACTCTCTCATACACGGGACCTCCATTTTATGTCCTATCCGAGGGACAGAGTGTTTTGCCTCTTGCTAGAGGGGACGGTATGTTTACACACAACATTGCTCAGTCCAGACTCGGGTTCGAACCCGGGCCGCGTGATCGTGAGGCAGACGCGCTACCGACTGAGCCAACTCCACCGGAAGTTGGAATTGTTCCCATTCATACGTCACCCCAACGTTTTACAGACTGTTGTACACAGTGCATTCATTACTCGTTTCTTACTCAGAACATAAATGAGACAATAAAATTTGATTTAAAACCCAGTAAACATGTATTTTGTATTTGATAGTTTACCACTTACATTAAACCATTTTTTCTTTCAGTCAACAAAATGTATTCCCAAAATACATTTCCCCATTTCACGTTCTGTAGAAAAAGAAAAAACAATAAAAAAAAAGACGATAATATCAAAAATTGAAATGCTTTGAGTTAACTGCCATATCCCTATATCTATCTCTTCCTCCCCAAATCTAGGTCGATATTTTGATGTATGTTTCTCATCTCTCCCATAAAGAAATGATCTAGGAAAGAGTGTAGAAAGAAACTAGGCTTGTGCAGTGTGACTATATTGGAAAAGAAGCACGTCTCTTTAAAAGTGGTATCACTCAGTTAGTCTAAATTTCCGCAATTATATTTGTTTGTGTGTCTGTTTGTTTGTTTGTGTGTGGTGTGTGTATGTGTGTGTGCGTGTGTGAGTCTATTACCTCTCAAATTTGATGCCTGACATTTCTTTGATTAATCAATCAATTAATTAATTTTCTCTTACCTGTATAAAGACCATCACCCTGAGTGCGATAAAGCTCCAATAGAGAGAGAGCATGAAAAAATCGAAATAGTTCCAAAGATTTGTGAAGAAGCGGGAGCCGTTATACCAAAGCTCCTTGCACTTTTGCCACGTCTGACCTGCAAACACGAAAAGGGTAGAGAAAATCAAATCGATCAGATAATATTTCCAAAATATATAACATAACCTGCTCCTTTACTTGCTAGTGCTGTCACTCTAAATAATATTTTGAATTTATCCAATGTATTTCTGATCAAAACATCCTTAGAAAATTCTCTCCTTTAACGATTTAGCAAAAAAAAAAGAACATAACTCGCATGTTGCAAATGTATCCGTATTTGTTCTTGATTATCTGCAGGAACATTTGTTTCGTTATCGCAGACATTTTCTGATTCATATATAAAACGTTGCTTTGACGAGCATAACTTGCATATAGCATTACATTCTTATACTGAGCATTAACGCTAACGCGTTGTTGATTTTAACACCGAATACAGTGTATCCCCAATGTAACCGTTCATTAATTGATCATGACATAAAAACGAAACGTCATTTGAAATCTATTCACCTATCACACACATAAAAACACACACACGTACATTCTCCCTCCTTCATCCTCTCCTCTTTTTTCTTTCTATCTCTCTTTCATGTCTGTCTGTTATTTCTTTTTTTCACCTTCCATATTAAGACAAAAATAAGTCCTGAGAAATGCGATCTCAAATGGGTGATGACATTATAGAGCCTTGAAAATGAGGACGACACTGTTCGACGTAACACGTTTGTTCCATTCTCCAGCATTTCGCATTTGACATTGCTTCATACTCAGTCGAACTATACATTCCACGAATGCATAATGTAAACAAATATGTTGTCATTGTAAAGAAACTTAATCAGGCTTTCTTATGATGTCACATTTAAATGAAATGATATAGATGTAAGAGAAATATGATACAACAAACTGGAACTGCAGAACTTTTTAAATGGTTCATATTATGATGTGGTATATGTCGATGTCGATTTATATTACGAAGGTCAAGAAAATCGGACCTTTCCATAAGCACCCCATTGCTTCTTATTAAATGAAAACTCGGTTTAGGGAGTCGCGATATTCTGATTACCAGTCCGCAATATACTGACTATCATATTTAGCGAAACCGTAAAACAGTAATGTTTGAATGAGTGAATGAGTGAATGAATGAATGAATGAATGAATGAATGAATGAATGAATGAATGAATGAATGATAGAATGAATGAATGAATGAATTTAACAGGATTTTGCACTGAGATGTCAGCAGTGTTGAAGTCATTGACTCAAACACTACCTAGGTGTAGAGTTCGCACACTGGGAGCACGCACCAATATCTCTTCCCATTATCAAACGCTTGGGGCGCACTTTTCTTCATCCTCGATTTAATGCGCTTGACGTGCGCCCCCGCTTCATTGCATTCGTTTAGTTTTAAGCGCGCATCGTTATGAACAATTTCTCTGTTTGGTTTTTCCTCCAGTCAGGTTAACTAATGAATGCTTTCAATAGATTCGTTAAACATTGCCTCGCTAATTCATCTATGATGGTGTCTTTCAACTACTGCACGTACGCGATTAAAGGTGCACTTCCATCTTTGCGTTTGCACTTTATCTGCCTATGATTTTGCCTGTCTGTTGTTAGGCATTTCTGTGTTCAGGACATCCTTTACCCTGTCACCTGCGCCATGATATGGGGACCAGTTGGCTTCCAGAGTGGCAGACAGGGAAAATGGCGCAGAAAAAACCCAACATCCGCAACAATTCAAGACAGATCTATCATACAACCACCGGGTAAACATGCGCGTCTTAGTTCAACAGAGTTTCGCGCAGAGGCACGAAGGCTCGTGTCCCCACGTTGACAAGTCGCGGAAAGGGCTTTCGGCTAGAGACGTTTGGACTGATTGATTGCTGCTAGCATCCCGTGGCCGGATCGTTTCGCAGACTCACGAGCTCTGTCGGAACCGTGGAGATATATACTAAGAACACATAACACTGGTCGGAACGCACGACGCCGGCGCGAAAACCGCGCGCGTTAAAAATGTTCTATTCCTGTTCCATCTCTACGTCGCGTTCACTGCGTCATCGAATGAATATTTTGCAATGAATATGAGCAAGGACCAAGGTGTAAGCGGCGACACTATAGTAAATCCATCTTTATTCAGCTTGTACAAGACTGGTTGAACTATTGGCATTGCAACACTTTCATGGGTTAATTAACAACAAATAGGTGAAAATTCGTGTCAAAATACTAAGGTTTGAGAGTGGAGTCTGGTCTATTATGAAAGACGTTCGATCCATTTCAATCCTCCGTCAACAGATATTGATTGATAGGTTGCATTTCACATGAATGCGCGCGCACGCCCTCGCGCATGACAAATACAATCGCACACACACATATACTCGCGCGCGCATACACACATACATACCCACGTACACTTAAATTCCCTTTTGGCAGTAATTGTTTCCGGTTAAAAAAAAAAATGTGAATGCAAAGGAGCAGGAAAGGATACCAGAATGCACTGATAAGTTTACCCCCTTCATAAACTCTTCCCCCTCCTCAAACCCCTCAAACACCCCCTATACCCTTCAAAAAAAAAAATGTCTCGATAGAGTTCACTATCATCACCATCGTTACCTTGTTTGCACTCATAATTACTGCGTGGTCATGACTCCTAACCCAGCGAAGCCTCTCACATTAAACACGCCATCGCGGGCCGAAGGGAAAACACACGAAGTGCATGACAGCTTCAGCGAAATGGCGGTAGGGCATATGACATTATACGACATTCGGATACTTTTTTATTCCCGTCACAGACGGATCCTCTGTTAATAATTGAGAATTTTCAAGTTATGAAATTAGTACTTTACATATAGCTATATGTATCTTCATGTATAAATGTCGTCACAAAATGCATCCGTCAGTATTTATTTGTGAATTTCTTTTCATGCAACATATTTATTTGCATTCTCACCCAACAACTACATGCAATCATTCACTTGAATAATTCCAGTACATTATCAGCACATTAAGCCCTAATACATCATGGACATGACATATGGCATTCATTACATAATTCCTTCAAAAAGATACATTTTTGGACTTCTTTTGATAGGGCTTTAAGAGAAGTGCTAATGAGTCAATATCTGATGAATGTAATGAAATTGAGTTAATTGAATTGAAATGCAATACCAATGCTTATTCTTTTCATCAATCTCTTTTGTAGTTTTATTCCATTTAGGCCTTTATAATACCTTCACAGGACATACATTTGAATTTATGGGCTCAAGGATGTACTATTTATACTCTAAAGCATATCAAGATTGAATAATTTTAAAGCGAAAAGTGACCCACGGTCACTACAATATTATGACAAGTCCCAGATAGAGCAAGTACTTCTCTGAAATAAGCGATTTGATATTCGTTCGAAAATCGACAGATTGATATCTTTATAACCTGAAGTCCAAGTTTTAAAGTGAAATTGATGTTGTTGTTTTAAATTTCACATTTTCACTATTTCTGAAGCATTTTGCCATGGTGATTTGAAATGACCTTTCGTCCAGTAATCTGTCTTCACCTCTGATCCGATTTTTCCAAAAACTATACTTATCAGTTGTTTCATTCAAATTTTGAAATAGCTGCAAATAAAAAGGGGTATTTGGACATGAGGTAAAGTTGACAAGACATCCTATCCAAATATCTGAACACTGCGAGAGACTCGATCCCGTCATCTTCGATTTGAGAGCCCTAAGACCTATCTACGACCAATATTGCCACATTATTACAGGCTTTATTGTATGGATTGGACAATATCGTCTCATTATAGTGTCAATGAATGTTGTTCACACAATTGGAAATCTTGCGATTCAGTGCCTCTGTCGAGTGATAATCACTATACCAAGAACAAAAAAAAACACTTACAATGATCAAAAGCAGAAGAAGCAAAAGTGATTAAAAAAGCATAGAATAAATCACTGATTTGCAATCGCTAATAAGGCAGCTAACACTTAACTCCGATTTCATTTTGTTACGTTGGTATAACTCAAACAAAACACAAAATGCTCCAGAGAAAAGTATCATGATGATAGTAATTTGTTGACCGAAACTTGTGGGTGTGCCGTGGCGTATCATCATGCTAAGGTAGTGTGTATGTTCACGTGTGTTTGGAATAAAGGGGGGGATTAAAGTAGCATTTGTGATGGTTCATACATTATCAAGTGGGTGCGCTCGTAATGCCCAAGTAATGCAAAAGCAGCGGGCATAAGAAGGTGTGCAACCATTGATTGGGCCAGATAGGGGAAAATATCCCCGTTTCGGCCAATTTAGCTGCAACACGAGTGTCATCACCCACAGCTCGTAGACTTAAACCCCCTTCCACCTCTGCCTACCCCTCAAACTCCATTCCCAGCTCTAGCACGCGCCGTGGAGAGTGATCAATTACTATTCGGCTTGACGATCTCGGGGGTTGTGTGCTGTATCTCTATGGGTTCGCCAAACAGGTGGAGTGATTTGGAAAATACTCCATCGTACTGGCTCCGGGAATCTATGTAGACAGAATTAATTTCAATTTTTCTCCCTCTCCTTTCATCTGACCTTTAATTCCCTCCTCCCCCACAAACCTCTCTCCCTCTCTCCCTTACTATATTTCTCCCACTCCCCTCTCCCTCTCTGACTCTTAATTCCTTCCTCTCTCCCTCTCTCTAACACACACACACTAACAAACACACAAACATACCCACGCACACACAGACTCTCCGTCTTTCTTTCTCCCACTTCAGAGAGTACCAACGAACTACCGGGGAAACCAGTGCCATTCACAAAGAATTCATGGGACCATTATTTTCTAATATTTCGCCGGTTGACGATTTGCTTTAACGGAGACAGGAAATGGCGCGCTCAGGTGATCAGTCTTTCTGCTTTTCACTCTGGACTCTTTTTTGATTGATCTAAGTGGGCCGAATTTGGGTCATGCTCACTATACACGATGTTTAGTCATACTTTGTGATTTTTCTTTCTTGCTATTTGCGAAAATAAAACGTCACCACAGATGTTCATTTCGTCAAACCTGGGGCTAATGGTGCAACATTTATGCCGTTGAATATTTGAATTCATACGGTATGAATAGAAAGTGTCCCCAACAGTGTCATTTTGTGAAACTTAATTTCCAAGAAATCGGCGTAAAACAACGTCTATTAAAGAAAATACAGTCTTCACCAGATTTAAATTCTGTAGAAAATCACTCGCTCATGGACACTGACAGATAGACAGACACACAGACACAGACACACACACACACACAACACACACCACACGCACAAGCACATACAAGCACAGACGCGCACACACACATAAGTGAAAACGAATCCAAAGGTCGTTTCCACTGTTGAACTTGCGTATCATGTAGAGGAGAACGAACAATACATGATGATATCGGGTATGAGAAGAAGGAATGACGCCTGTATGTTCAAGAGACAACGCATGCGCTTGCGCCCGCAGCTAAGCATCTCTGCACTTGTACATATATGATGGATATTAACACACAAACCTCTCTCTCTCTCTCAACACACACACACACACACACACACACACACACACACACACACACACACACACACACAAACGAACATACATACATTATCAACTTAGATATGCTTCATAATTCAACAAAATAGGGCGGAGGAAAATACGACGCAGACAACAAAAAAGGACTTTCAGAGCCGCCTCACCTGACACCCACGCCACTATGAGCATCATCGTGGGATTTATCGGTTCTGAGTTCAGCGACCGCCTGCTCACCGATGGGGGCGTCGTGGTCTCGTTTTCCGGCGGCACCTGGACCCTGTTCTCCGCCATGGTTTGGTAGAGGAGGAGGAGAAGGAACCAGATCATGGAGGAGGTGTGGCAGACGAACTTGACGTAGGGTACGGAGAGGAACTCCCGCAGCCGCCCCCGCGGGTAGATAATGTAGGAGATGGAGAGGATGGGGAAACCGACGGCCATGAGGAATACGAGGAAGCCGGATTTGAACGCGTTCATGTCGCGCCAGCCGGGCAGGCCGGCGTACCAGCGCTCGATCAGTCGCTGCTGACAGTGTGGATGTGCGACAAACTAAAAACAAACAAACAAACAAACAATAAAAGTAAAACAACACAAAATCCGGAGAGAATAAAGCATGAAATCAGAAAGCGATACAAAGTGATATTTCGCCTATGGTTGTAGTGTCGTGATTAAAGTACTTGTTACAGATGTGTAAGCAGGGCCTTTATGCTGATCAATGTGACTTTATACAAGCATTGTACAATGCAATCTCGTGCCACACTGGTACATTGCAAGTGATCCTTCCAGAAGAATGCTAGTGCTCACGTAAACTGTTTTGGCCAATGACAAACAAACACCTCTTTATTCCATGTGCCGATACTACGGCATTCTGCCAATACACCATGCATATCTGTACATACATAATTTTAGGTACATGCTTTCAATCTGTTGAACGTAATATCAAGAGGTAAAAAAATGTAGTTCCCACACTAAGCATGATTTGTGTGTGGGTGGAAGGAATTACATTCGTTTGTCCAAATAAAAATGGTATAAGTTTCCCTTACTTTTCTTTGTTCGAAGTGTATTGCTGCTTTGACCCTGTTAGGCTGCTCCTCGGCAAGGTTTGAGGTCGGGTTACTCCAGCCGTACGAGTCGTGGTTGAGGATGTACGCCTGCTCGCACGAGTCACGGACCTAGGTAGTAAAAGTAAGGGGTCAAATCAAAGCGACATCGTGTCATGATCACAGTCTATGAAGAGAAGCAGATCCTGTATTCTCTGAGCTCAGTCTGAATCAGATGGACGACACAGACGAGTTACACAACTCACGAGTAATACAGCCCACGAGCTAGACACAAAGTACACAAGGCCCACGAGCTCAACATCAACTAAAACAGGCCTACGAGCTGGAAACTAGGCAAATATGGTCCATCAGCTTGAAACTAGGCCAAGAGAAAAAAAAAAACCGCCCACCAGCTCGGCGTTACATGACGGGGCTCAATGAACGTAATGTCGAGCTCATGGACCATTTTTGCCTTGTGTCAAACTCGTGGGACTGGTTGCCCAGTGTCGAGTTTATGGGCCTTATTTGCCCAGTGTCAACCTTTAATATGGACCTTGTTTGCCTCCTGTCTTCCTTATGCATGGCCTGTTTTACTTAGTGTCTTACCTCAGCGGTGGCTGTATAACTCGTGGGCTGAATGACTAGTGGTGTGTTTTTGATTGTGTACCTCGTGAGCCGTATGGCTCTTGGGTATCAAGCTCGTGGGATGACCTCAAAAGAAACCTATAGCTATTCGTGATTAAACTGATTTGCTCCCTATATGGGCTGTAGCTATTATGTTGTGTATTGGTTTATGGTCAAACACCAGTTGGCGATTGGATAGACATGATCACGCAACAGAGGACCACCTGTAATGTTCTCCGATGGTCAGAACAGTCTTGGGGATGTTCACCGTATATTGGAGAACATTATGTGCAAACATAGGGCTAAATAGCGAGGACAATAGAATTAGGGCACCCTAATCGAAAGGCACGCGCTGGGCACATGAAGCGTTTAAGATCGGTACAGTTCTGAATTGGAAGTTGCCTGTCGACTTGTAGGTATTGCCCCGAAAGATCTTCAGAAGAAAAAAAAGAGAGAATTTCATATAACTCGTTTAACGAATCCTCAGTTCCGACTAGTTGAAATCAGGGGAATTAATTCAAAAATTGCCTTCTTCCCCATAGTACCAAATTACCCAATGTATCAAATTGCCCTCTTTTTGATACGCACGCGTTACGTACGCGGACGTGTGGATTATGTGCTGTAAGCGCTAGGCTTCCACAGCGCAAGAGTTGTCCCTTGTTCGACGCGATCGCGATGCAAACATCTATGTCAGCGCCTGATGTGTGAACTGGCTAGCCGATCGCGACTGACCAAGTAACACATCAGTCACTTTTAGTCGGTATATAAACAAGTACAGTAATACGAGACTGTTTTAAGTCGGAGCATTGTTGATGTTATTGTCCATCGGGATCTCAACTCGATGCTATGAACTTCGGAGCAAACTCTTCTTCCGGTCATAGCATGGAGGTGAGATACCTCAGGGCAATAATATCAACAATGTCCCGAACGCATTCCATATCTGTGCGTTATTTCCCCTCCACATATTGTACTTATGCTTGTCAACATTGTATCATAGTTTTATAAAAGATCTAAGTCTCACCTTAATCATTGTATTCCTTGGCATTGGATGTTTTGTTTTAAATATATCACATTCAAGTGGAATCTACCTTAAAGGTAGGGAATCCCATTTGCATGCCTCAAATGAAGAGTTGTATAAATACAGTGGTATGTTGAAGAGAGTATCATTTTAGAAACTCCCATAAAGTATTGAAAGTGGAAGGTAACATTTAGTACATTTTATTGACCGTTAGATTTTGAATTGAATTTTTTTTCGGGGCTCACCGTAAATTCCAGTACATTACTAGGCTACCTTTGCAGACCCATGCACTGCATGTGTGTCCATCATGTATATTTTGTGAAGAAAGTTCATCAAAACTACAAACATTTCTATATACATTCTTGCCACACACTCTATATGTTACTACATCAGCTCTTATACTTTTAGATTTGTGTTTATAGATAAAAAATACAGAAGACTGCAACAAAAAGGCTTAAGTGTGGCTGACACACAGAACTACTGAGAAGTTGAGTTTTGTGCATTATTCAAATTGTAGATAACTGTTGACTTCCAAATTTCTCAGCAGTGGCCTAAACAAGTCCCCTGAGGTTCATATCTAATGTTTTGCTGAATTTTGGGAGGTCTGTAAAAGGTATCCCCTACCTGTAACGAAGGGGACTGAAATTAAAGCAAAGCAGTACCAGAAAACGTATGTGTGTGTTTTGGTGTATTTGGATTTAAGCAGTATGATTACAGTCGCTGGGGAATCCTACGTAATTGTTTTTCCTCGCAACCAGCCTATTAATCGTCGCTGGCACGAACAAAATGTCCGACAAATAAACCGCAATGTGCAGTAAGCCAGTTGCATTTATGATTTATTATGTATGTATCATTATTTCATTACAAGTGCTGATCAGTCGAACTCTGGAGAAATAGACCGGAAAACTGGGTTAGGCGTCCACTTGACGAAACCCATTTCAGTAATCGAAAGTGTTTAAGCGTCATAACTCTTAATGCAATTAGCCGTACCGCAAGTGAAGCAATGCATTGCACTGTAAATAGGCTGTTTCTCTCCGCCAAACGTAGCTCAAGCATGTTTCTTTTCTGCTTTTAAAAGCTTATGTACTTATGTATTGAGAGCGAATATCCGTTCACAATAATGGTAGTAAAGGCTGGTATACTCAATCTACATTGTATTACATATTAGCTAAATGCCCTTCAACATAAGACAAAGTGCAAAGATGTGTGATCATTTAAGTTATAGACGGAAAATTATTATATAGATATTTTTGAACGTCGCAACGCTACATAACCATGATAACCGATAACGAGAAAATATCCCCTTTTAGAAACAAAAGGGTAATCCATTTTCAATGACATGCTAAAAAAAAAAAGTCAGTTGAAGCCTATGTCTGTAATGTACGAAATCAGCCTGCTTCTCCATATTCTCGCATTTATTTGAAAATAATTCATAACGGCACACTTTCTGACCCATCCTCTCTCACACACAGACATCACTATCATAATCTTTGTGCCACATGGTTAATGTGCTATATTCATGTTGCAATAAATTTTGCTGTTAAAGTTGTTACTGCTAAAGTTTAAAAAAAAAGCAAGAATAAAATAGTATGGAGTTTCGTTCACTTGAGGTGAATACGTATTAAACAATATGTATATCAGAAAAGAAAATGGACATAATGTGCAAGGGGAATTTTGTAACTTTTGACTTTCCTATGATTTGAATATTATGTGTCCTGTGAATATTATCATTCGAAATGAAAAACATCTGCTCGCTTCAAATATTAGCTTGATTTTTCAATGAACGAGTCTCAAAACATACGTGTAAGTTTTACGTATACAGCAGCCCGAGGAAAAGGCAACAAAAATAATTAGCATACAGGTGCCTACACATCATTCATAAATGGAAGGAAAGAAAATTTCTTCATTCTTTAAACCTCATGAAAGAAATTTTGAATTATTTTAGAAAAAAAAACGCCAATTGCTACTATTATAACTATTCTATTACAGCTGCTGCTGCTACTACTACTACTACTACTATATACTACTACTACCACTACTATACTACTACTACTGCTACTACTACTACTACTGCTACTACTACTTCTACTACTACTTTCACTACCACTGTTACTAATTCATTCTACTTCATTCTTGAAACCTCATGAAAGAAATTTTGAATTATTTTGAAAACAACAACAACTTTTGTTTGAAAGAAAAAACGCCAATTGCTACTATTACAACTATTCTACTACAGCTGCTGCTGATGCTGCTACTTCTACTACTACTACTACTACTACTACTACTACTACTACTACTACTACTACTACTACTACTATATACTACCACTACTACTACTGCTACTACTACTACTACTACTACTACTACTACTACTACTACTACTACTACTATTTCTACTTCTACTTCTACTTCTACTGCTTCTTCTACTACTACTACCGCACCTGATCGAGTAGATCCGCGGCGAACTGTTCGCACTGGTCCGCGAGTTCCTGGAACTGGTCGCAGAATTCGTACTTGGTCCGCATGAGTTTGCGCAGCTTGGCGCACAGTTCGAACGTGGTGTTGAACGGGTCCGGCGCCGTGAGGGAGATATAGGACTGGCTGGCCAGCGCCTTGTACAGGTTCAGCATCCCCACAGAATTCTCCAGAGTGTGGACCTCCGCTTGGTCCACGTACTCCCTGGGGTCCTTTATCCTGGCCCCGGCCTCCAGCAAGGTCTTGATGATGTCGAAATGGTTGTGCTGGGCTGCCAAGACCAGCGGCGACACGTCCGGGTGAAAATCACCGTTGAGTGCTTTGCAATTTAACGCTTCCTTAACGCGGAAAAAATGGATGGAGGGATAGATGCACGTTGGTTATAAGGTGTTTATCAACGCTCCAAATAATGAATAAAATCATTTATGTATGAATATATCGTTTTGACGACAGCAGACGGTTCAAGCATGAGTGGAATTATACGATTTTTTTTTTCAGTAAAAGAAATTATGATAACATTGATGATGAAAAAATGACAATGCGAGTTTATGACCTGAATTTGAATTTCTGCCGACATTATATTTTGAGTGTCTTTAAAATTCGGAATAAAATAGTGTAATATACCACTTCATGAGGCATACGCGCAACACGTTTTTATCGCATTGTGGTAAGTTGGGGTTAATTCTAGCATGTTAGGAGTTTCAGATACAAATTGGACATATTCGACAGAAAAGTTTTATTTCATTATCATTGTGTAGTGTCCAAACAAAGCGAAAAGTTACAAGAACTTTAAGAAAAGATATTCCCCCTTATGTAGGCTCTCTTTAGTAGACCTTAAGGCACAAGGGAACAAAGGTATGATATCCAATGCTTTGCTTGCAGGAAAATTATACTTACTGGGATATTCTTCTTTTTGATATGATCACAAATCATTCTGACTGCTTGTGTGAACTGTGCATCAACCGCTCGTAGAAGGCTGTCGCCCAGTTGAATATTGTGATCCAGTAATAACTTAACTATATCTGTGCATAGATAGATAATAGGGAAAAGGGGCGAAAAATAATCATAACAAACTCCACTTGTTTCAATTACTGTCATATAAACGCAATTACAGAAACGTGCCTGTATCAAACTAACGACCGTTTACTGCAAATCTCAGTCGGAATGTGTTTGTAATACAGTACTATATACCCACACTTCATCTCAAGCAAATCATTAAACACACGCCTGAACAAGCAAAATCCTATGACACCAAAATCTTTCTCCTTGCACATATTCCGACGCTGTTGAAAGTCAACTGTCAATGTCACTACAATCACGATTGCTATGTTGTGAAACGAGTATTCATATACTTATTATTATTGTGCGTCTCTTATCAAGTATGCATTCATTGTATTTTGTCTGTTGATGTCTCTTGAGGAAAAAGAAACCAGGAGGAAATAGAACCTGATCGTAACATTTTTTTTTCCTGTTACGTAATTTAGTAACAATATGACACATGAGGGGGAGAGAGAAATGCTATGGTAACCATTTTTTAACATTCTCGACTTCATCATCACTAAACATCATTCCTATTGTGTGCAAACAGGTTGCTGGTGGTACTTAAAGACAAATTTAAACATCATACAGTCAAGGTATACGCTATTTTGTATCTGTTTCATACAGTAAATTATTGTATTATCATACATTAGCAGATACCTACACAAACAGGTATTGATATACTACTTGGAGCTTTGCGCTTGCTGTATATTATGATTACAATATACACCGTATTATTGCATCACATCACGTAAGTTGAACTACTAGTTAATTCTATAGCGTAATTCCAAGAAACTGAAACTTAAAGTTTCAGAACTAAATGGGGAATATGCACGTGCATTAGTACTAGGTGTTACAAAAAACATTTCCCACTTTTGATTCTTAATAGTTCAAAAACTATACATCAGATAACACTGACATTGACATGAGCAATAGCTGAATAGTGTACAATTTTGTTGGAGGTAATTTAAAAATAATAAAATAAATCAGTTTCATTAAATTCAAGATTTATTTTTAAGTTAGTTTCAGATTTTGCTCTGTTTTCAGCCCTCTGTACAAAATTTTAGTTTTGCACAGGGGTCAACTGGTGTGTATGGGAGCGTGTGGTGAACCGGTGCTGTTCGTTATTCCGAAGGTTCGCTATTCCGAAGGTTCGTTTTTCCGAAGGTTCGTTAATCCGAAACACGCAAATTCCCTATACCTAGAGGTTCGTTAATTCGAAAATGAAAAAGGGTTCGTTAATCCGAACATTTGTGGCGTTATTCCGAAGGTTCGTTATTCCGAAGATTCCTTAATCCGAAAATGAAATTCGGAACAACGAACCTTCGGAATAACGAATCTTCGGACTAAAGAGCTTTCGGAATAACGAACCTTCGGAATAACGAGCTGTAACCGTGGTGAACAATGGCCAGGATATAGGAATGCTCTTTTACATATTCATGAGAAATTCAACTAACACAGCTAGTCTTTATTCATCCTGAAATGTAGTGTTTGCAAGCACATGAAAACATGTGCTTATTTTTTTCACGTGCATGCATTTTACCTTTTACCACGAATTCAGACTAGCAGGCCCAGGGCAATCCATCATGAATTATTAATAAAGCATTTACGTGCCTTGGAGCAAGAGTCCAGAAGCGTAGTCAGCAGAGCTCTGAAAAGGTGGTATTCGTGGTATTTATGTCTATATTGTTCCGGGTCATTGTAAGTACACACTCCATACACATCATTGGTTCTTGTGTAAAGTTCAATTTTGTACAGAGGTTCAAATTTGACCAAAATCTGGAACTTAACTTTAAAATTAATCATGGATTTAACGAAACTGATTCATGCTCTCATATTCAAATCACCTCCCACTAAATTGTACACTATTCAGCTATTATTCATATCAATGACAGTGTTATCTGATGTATAGTTTTCGAACTATTAAGGATCAAATGTGGAAAATGTTTTTTGTAACACCTAGTACAATACCAGCTCCTGCTGCAAATATCTAATGAATATAACAATCCTTGAATAAGTGTCGTTATATATATTATGTTCAGTCATGTATTGTCTATCATGGAGTTTATGACACCTCTTTTTCACTTTGTTTTTATATTGTTTTTTTGTGCTTTCTCTCTCCGTCTCTCCCTCTGTCTCTCTTTCTCTCTCGCTTTCTCCCGATGTCTGTCTCTGCCTCTCCCAAAATGGTGAGCTGCCAATAAATGCATGCCGGCGGCGTATGATATTAGCCCACGGCAGAGTGCAAAAGGGGGCGTACAGGTGCTGGTTCCCGCACCTCTCCGACAGCTGGTAATCCACATACCATCGCCATGTCCGAGGCTTAATAGCACGAGCCTCCCGGACAAATCCACAACGTATAACACTGCGGTGTCGCAGACTGGCGAATTCCACATACATGAGATTATTGCACATTTTCTCTCTCTCGAATAAAATTCTGTTTAGTCTTTCTTCAGCCGTATTCAGATTCCAATTTTGACGTTGAAAAAAAAAAACAGTCCAACAATCAATAACTGTAAATGATAATTCTGATCAAAACACCTCAGATTTCGGAGATGCATCAAAATGTCATGAAGAGAACCTACGTAAGCTCAGGTGAGCGTTTTGTCCTGTTGAGGTTTCTTAGAAAACGAAAATATGATTGACAGTTTTCTCATCTGCCAAAATCAATTGACGATAAGTTGGGACTACATGAAGGTCAATGGCAGGTTTTTCTAATAATGCACGTGTGCATATTCAAAGCCCTATGTATGTTGTACGTGTGTGTATTAATAGTTTGTGTGTGTACTTCACTTGCGTGTAAATGTGGGCCCGTTCACTTCTCACGCTCTGTTGCAACAATATGTAACAATAGCGTTATCCTGCAGTCAATTTAACATTAGTGTTGTATTCGTATTCTTGTTAAAACAAAACAAAACAAAACAGAAGTTTTTTTTTTTTCAAATGCTAATTAACTATGCTGACAATTGGTGCTTCACCAAATACGGGATTCCAAGCCATTTCCTAATGAACCCTTTTCAGAGTTGTGTAACGGGTAATATTTTCCTATGGTCTGATTTGTGGGTTCATCATGAAAACGTTCATGTTAGTATCATTAATTGAGACTCAAATGCGCGGTGAATGAGTTTACATAGAGGTCCACAGTTTCTGTCAAGCACACGCACTCACACGCACTCACACACACGCACACACGCACACACACACACACACACACGCACACAAACACACACACACTCATGCAATCTAATTAGACATTTGATTTACTATGTACACTGTGACTCCTGAATTATGCGCTGATTGAAGTACATCCAATGTACATTGATAAAAATGAACGTTTCAATTAACTGTGAATAAAGCGGAATTATGACTTCTCAAAGCAAAAGCTGATGAGTCTATAATAATTCAATGTTACGCAGACCCCCTAAGCCTCTTTCATGCACGCAAAAGTACTATGCCATTGTAATGAATTATAGCACGGATACCGCCGAAATGAATCAAATTTAGATTAAACCCGAGAGGGGAGAAATGATTTCCGTAACTCCATGGTGCTGCATATAACGGAAAGGCATTTAGGTTAATGAAAAGTTTATGGTCTCGCTGCTTCATCCATTTAGAACGACAGGTCTGTATCGGGGAAAGACCCCCGCTCGACGCAGACAATTATGAATTACAAACGTGAAATCTAGGATGCGAGAAACGGAGTTCTTCCAGTTGACATATTGTTGCTTGTCTGAGAATGAGATACATAATTTGTTATCAATCTCAATGCGTGCGCCCCCGTTTTATTTCTGCGCCCGGCCTCAGCCCCCCAAACCGTATCTCTCAGTAATCAAGAATGATTAAATATTGCGGTCACTGTGCGGAGAGGAGAAATAATAGAATATAGGCTGGAAAGGCCTCAAATGATGGAAAATGATAGTAATCACTTGTCGAAAGGAATTTCGATGGCATTTCGTAGAATGGCGTCCATTGCCAATATGATCTACTGCGCGGCTCTTTTAACCGATCACCGTCGATAAGGTCATGTCTGTAGCATAAAGGACGGGATGGGGGTAGGTTCTAAATTACGGCAAATGAACCCGATGTTAACACAGATAGCTGCAATTGTTCATGATGAAACGATTTGCGATCTCGTGTCGAGGGTCCCTCCCTTCCACAAGAAAAATGTCAGTTTAGAACACTTTAAATCTTATAGTGCTGGATGCTAGAGAAACCGGAAATGATCATTTCCGGTTACATCGATCAACCGATATTCATTTCTTTTCTTTGTTAACAATATCATTCGGTCAGTGTGATCTAGAGCATTTAGAATCGGTCACTGCATCGTTTGGCTATTAAAATGAGCTACTCGAGGGTGAAATTAAATTATCTAGGAACCTAGTGCAAACACTATGGTCGCAATATTATGTGAAAGCTGCCCTGGATTCGAGTCAGATTGAAAAAGAGAATCATAAGCTGGGATTTAGATCCATTGATTTATGTGTGATATCTAACTAATCTATTCCTCACACACATACACACACACTTTTTTTTAATGATATTCTGTATATGAATTTCATTCTATATCAGGTTCTTTTCACAATAATATTAATTCTAACAAAAATAAGCAGCTGTTCTTCTCACTTGTGCTGCTGAATCACATTCTTTTTTTAAACATACATAACTTTTTTTTTTGGCAAATCTAACCATGTATACGAAGAAACAGAAAACTTTGCATAAATCTCAGAAAAAGCTATCTTGATCAAGCTGATCAAACCTAATCAATATCTGCCTCATTTTTTCTGTCTGTCTGTCTGTCTGTCTGTCTCTCTCCCTCTCTCTCTGTACAATGCACACAGTGCTGTCAACGCCTGAAACAACAACAACAGCAACACAAAGGTACAGGAGCTAATGTACCTCTATATTCGAAGAAAATACATTTTGATAAGCATCATTACAGGACTTTGCTTGTTATCAACGTACGTGTAATGTAGATAATGGCGGAGTGTATTGTATTGTATTGTATTGTATTGTATTGTAGTGTAGTGTAGTGTAGTGTAGTGTAGTGTAGTGTAGTGTAGTGTAGTGCAGTGCAGTGTTGCGTACTGATGCGTTGTGGAGTGGAGTGTAGTATAGTGTGGTGTAGTGCATTGTAGTGTTGATTAATGTCGTGTTGTGCAGTGGAGTGGAATATAGTGTAATGTAGTGTAGTGTTGCGTAATGTAGTGTTGTGGAGTGGAATGGAGTGCAGTGTAGTGTAGTGTGGTGTAATGTGGTGTAGATGTAGGCCTACATACTTCTTACTTCTGATTCCCTTATTCTTCACTCTCCCGACAGGGGCGAATAGGTTTCATGCAGCAGGGACAATACAAGTGAAGATGGCTATCCACAGAACGTATTATTTAACGACAGATAACTCTCCAAAAATAGAAGTGGTACTCTTGATGAGCCCAGGTGATCTGTCAGATTTTTGATATATCTTGTCTTCATAGTTTTCTGCTCTTAAAGCCACTGATATTAAACCGACAGGCAACACTCTCCAATTAGTAGGTACAATACATTGTGAAGTGATAGAAACAAATTATTGTGTCATTTACTCTGTCATCATTCCTTTCCAATACCAAAGTCATCATTGTTGATTGTTCAAGCACTATAACAATTTGATATAAAAATCTTCCTTCTTAAAATCAATTCGCGCAAAAGTAAAAGGCACTATATAGGTGAAGATGTGTGTAAAAGCAAATTGAGGGGGGGGGGGGGGCGTACGAGGTTATTACATCACCACTTCACTTTACGATGTATATGTGTTTCCTCATAATATATTATGACTGTGATAGACATCTAAAATCATTCGAGAAAATAATGCAAATGTTAAGTTCTTGAAACTTCGAAATTTCAAAGCAAATACGCTTCAACTTTTACTATTTTGTTTGTATGTTTCTCAATTTCTCTTCTTGAACATATATAGATTCGCTCTTCACTGATCGACTGACTAGACTGTAAGATCAAGAGTAAATCGTAACGCGTTACCTGAATTGCCATTTTGTATTGCGACGACCAGAGCCGAGTTGTCGTCGGCGTCGGTGCAGTTGATGTTGAGATCGGGGGCGTTCTCGAGGGCGAAGAGGATGGCTTTCCGGTCGCCCCGCTCGACCGCCTGGAGAAAGAGTGACTCTACCGAATTCTCCGGTAACCTACTCATCTTGAAGGTCGGGCTTCCCTTCTGTTGAAAACAAAGTGCAGAAAATAATTGTCAGCAACAATATGGTGTGATAATAATGATATAATAATAATAATAATAATAATAATAATAATAATAATAATAATAATGATAATCATAATGATGATGATGATGATAATAATGATGATGATGATGATAATAATAATAATAATAATAATAATAATAATAATAATAATAATAATAATAATAACAATAATAACAATAATAATAATAACAATAATAATAATAGTAATAATGATAATAACAATAATAACAATAATAAAGTCTTCTTTATCGAGGGTAGTCTTTTCAGTGTTGCCACTGCTCTACCAGCAGGGCATTGTCATTATTATTACCCTAGCGTAGCCAGGTACCCATTTTTACACCTGGGTCGAGAGGGACATGGTGGGTAAAAACATCTTGTCCAAGGACGTAAGCACTGGGCGGGAATCGAACTCGGATCCTCCAGTGTTGGGAGTCACGAGTCTTATCCACTATGCCACTGCGCCCCCACAGTGATACCAACGACGGAGATAATTTAAAATACTAACTAGTAGTAATGATGTTGATGATGGTGGCAACAATGGCATCAAGAATAAGGTGAACAACAAAGATAAGAAAAGGATTAACAGTGGTTATTGTACATCTAGAACATTTTTATGAAAAACATTATTGAGGATGGTATCACGAAGAATAGGATTTGTGGGACTATTGTGTGCCTTTGAGATCACCTCCGAAGAAGGCTAAGAGCATTAATGAAGCATACAGGGTTGCTTTGTCAATGTTGTTTATAATTTTCTTGTCAAACCTGCCATTATCATTAAACCCCCGAAACTGGTAGGTGCCCATTATGTAATTTCGATCAGGCTGGACTCTGACCTATGACCTCGCGCCTAAGGGTCCAAGACTAGCCCCCCCCCCCCCCCCCCCCCCCCACATGTTACATTTTAACAATACGTGCAATCGATTCAGAATGTCCTCAGTTGGCAGTAACTACAGCAACAACTCAAATGACGTTTGACTTACACAAAGAGTATGATGGGCTCTTACATCATAGTAATCTGACCGAGATACCTTGTAGTTATTACGTGAATATGATGAAAGATATGTAGATAAAATAGGCAGATATGACTACACATGAATACCAAACATAATCCAGTTAATGGAAGACTATCAAATGGGCATATAGGGCATCTTTACATCCAAGTACTGGAAATTTCCATCCAAATACCAGTTATCACCAATGCTAATCATTACCGAAAAGAAACATAAACAAACACAGGTCGGTCAACTGTGTTATTTGGAAAGACATTACGGAAAATTTTACATAGATTTGTATGTTTGTTTGATTTTTTTTTTTGTCCTGCTCTAAACGCATTTACGTTGTCATGATCTTAAATTCGTAAGGACTGTCGAAATTTTCTTATGAGTCGCGTCAGTTGACTAGACAGTGTGTCTTACAAAGAAACTGTAGGTTCTCAGTTCAAACCTCGGGAAGGTAAGCGTTGATTTTATATCATCATAAGTAGTTTATTCTTAAGATCAAATTAGGATATCGAGCGAACACATACACTTACACAAACACATACACAAACGTTACACTTGAGTTCATCCGATTATATCGCTAACCATCTGGGGTAAACGACCTCTAACGGATGATACCTATAGATTAAAAGTCCCTTGTTTGAAATTGAGAAATCATCCTGCGGGTGGATGGAATGAATAGGACTGTATACACTTTGGAGCGCTTCGTATGATAAGCGGCAAACCCTCTCATGCTCTGTTTACCGCAGTACACAGTGGGCACAGCTTCCTTAAGTACCACACATTTGTCATTGTGTGGGACTGTGGCTTTGTTATACGCCTAAAAGAATTCTGGGTCATCAAACTGTCGGAAGTTCAAAGTCATTGTCATTCTTATTTTTGCTGCTGATACTGCTATTCTTATTTTTGTGAGTTAATAAATCCATGCGAATGACATAGTCCGGCACGCTTGCATATGATTATAGTACGGTACAAAAATAGAAAGAAAATAATGCACAAGTGAATGGAGTCAGATTTGCTCTTTTCTTTTCAATGAAAATCTCGGCGATGGTAGCTCCATGAGTCAAATTATCTCATCATTGAATTAGTTTCAAGCACAGTGACCTTCGTACTCAATACTCAGACGACTAGACTAGATTTAAAAACGAGGTTCGATATGTGATCGGCGTGCATTTCACATTGTACCCCTAAATCCCCCCCCCCCTCCCAAAAAAAAGGGCTGTATATAGAAACATCTTTTTTCCCTAGGCATTCTTCTCATAACGTCTGGAAATTACGTTGATACCCGAACTGTTCTGTTGTTTACTTTGGAAAACGATATTTCAATATTTCATCTCAATCAAATCACAATTCTGTCTGCTTCGGATATCAAGCCCTCTACTTTGAACTAACAATTTTCATAATGGAAATTGAAAGCCGAAAAACCTCCCTGCCAGAGTTCATAATGGTGGCGTCATTGGATCTAATGTTTGGGTTTGCTTAAAGGATGCTTCGTCTCCTTCTCCTTACATTAGTCTATAGACGTTATACCGCCACGCAAGACCGTTCAGTATTAGAGAAGTTTAAACTAAAACCAAAACACGAAAAGAAAAATAGACAGCTGATAGATGTGTTAGGACGTGAAACATTGAACAAAAATGGAAGAAAAGAAAAAGAAAGCTTCTAATCACTTTGTTGAGAAGTACGCACGAATGTTTTGATTTGCCTTTCGTTTTCTCCAATCATACACCCGACGGACGTTTACGAAGGTGATATAATCTCCGTGTTATCTCCTCATACCCATCAGCACGCATGTTTTGTCAGATGGCCCGATATTAGATTTTCACTGTTAGTGGAACTGTGGCGTTATTACATTCTAGCCTAAACACCGCCAGTGAAGACGTCCATATGGATTTTCTGAATGCCACACACGAGAACATGACGATGACCTGTCTAGTCGTGATTTTATGATCACGTGATAAGGTTTACAGGCACATGACAAACACAGAAGACAGTCTTTCGTGTTCCTCGAAAGTTTTGATACATATGATAATTTGTCAGCCAAAGTGAAAAACCTCAAACTTCTCCCTGATTTTAACATTTCACGAGGTCAAATGAATATCATAATCAAGGAATAAATCATAAAAAGAAAATCGAGCAACTTAATTTTTGTTTACGCTGTCTTATTTTATTTTATTGCCTTCCTTTCGGAATTATTCAATTTGAATTGAGGGAATATTGTATAATACGATTTTGTGCTTTGAAATTTCATGGGGACACAATGTAGGATGGCAATTTGATATTCGACATGTTCGATGAATATTTGCCCCTTAAAGTGGGGACCCATCAATCAAGACCCTCTGAATGTACATACAATAGCTGCTGCTTTTTATATCCATTCTTTACCCTTAGTACATTTTTGTCATCAGAGATTTTCCTTCAGAACGCATTACCGAGCACTCGGTAGGATAGACGTCAACGTTTTTACCACACTTCGATGCTCATTTTCATCAAATAAAGTCATTCGCATACAACGGTGATCCAGGTTTCTTGATGACGAAACGAAATCCATGGAAACATAAAAGCGTTTTGTAGAGCGTCATATGAAGGGTTGAACTTTAAGTAGGTCTCTATGTGCAATTTACCTACCCATTTGACGGTAGCGTTTTGTTTGGTTGTTGTGGGTTTTGTTTTTAGTTATTTATTTGTTCTTGTTCTCTACTCTCAAAAGGAAATGGACGTGTGTCGTCATTGAGCCTCTCTTCTGTGTAAAAAATAAACCGTTTTTTTCCCCTGCTAATACAAAGTTAGGTGTCATCTGACTTACTTCTGTTTTATTATGCAGGCAATATCGTCTCCTATCTGAAAACGAACAAAGAAAGCCAATGAGAGGCAGAAATGCCTCATTTGGCATTCCATATCCTGACTACAGCACCTAGGTTTATCTCTGTGGCTCAAACAAATAACAGGTGCTTGTCCGGTCGCTTCCAAAAGAAACAGATGGACACTCGACATAAAAGTGATTTTTCTTCACGAAATCCTGGAGTCAGTTTTAGAGAAGATCATGGCGTCATTTTTTTTTTAACAGCTTTGTTTCGTTATAGTGGATTACCATTTACAATGCATGTTTTCTTATTCGGGTTGTTTGTTTGTTTGTTTATTTGTACGGTTTTTTTTTTTTTTAGTTTTGGTTCACACTTTCATTTTGTGCCCAATCGAATTCGCAAGAGATATTGCAGGTAGTTAAGATCGCATCAGCATCATGAAAGTAAACGTAAGACTGCACAACTTTACTATTCAGTGAAGTGTGACAGAAAACGTCACGTTATACAGAAATCAAAACACATGAATACACATCTGAAAAGACATGGAATTGCACAAAACAGCAACAAACAAACAAGACGTGTAAGCGTGTGAATATTCCTATAGAGATAATGGGAACTAGTTACCGACTACGTCAAGACATGTTGCATCCATAGTGACAAACGTAACTACTAAATCATCTTCACGAAATTCTATCAAAACGGCACGAAAAAGTAGACGGGTTACGGCATTTTTAAACTCAATGTAACGTAGCACTGCAAAAGTGGGTTACTTAAATTTCAGTAAATATGTATATATGCATATGTATCATTGCATGAAGCAATGATGCTTTTGTTTTTTTTTCTTTTAGAAAAAAAAAGACACTGCGTCATCTTTTCGAATGTACACATTACTTATTCACTGCAAATCTGTCAACTTACAAGTGATGTAATTTCTTGATTCATTTCAAAGGAGGGAATTAAATTATTCTTTTGTGGGGGTGGGGGTATGCATATTTTTTTGCTCTGTCTTTCCTTTATCTTTTTTTTTATCAACTTCACTGTGGGGATGGGTTTCATTATTAACAGGTTACCATTGAGGATGATTCTAATATTGATGAAATAACTATGAATTCAAGACTGCTTAAAAAGATAGAAGTTGTTTTGCTATAATCTACGACATACATGCCGTTATGAAGAATAAAATGAATTGTGATGTTTCATCCTCTGTATACAGAAATTGGATCAAGTGCGCAGGTCAATATCACTCCCTATAATTCGATGCCAAACGCCTGGTAACGGAATAACATTTCATCACTGTAATGTCCACTCCTCTATCTATCTATCTATCTATCTATCTCTTCCCTTTTTGATATATTCAATTATTGCCACACAGTAACATTTGTGATTTGAGTATCACGACATCTTTGGATTTACGGTCACAATATAATGTATATTCCACTCTTAAACTTATTCAAAATCTTATTTTTTTTTTTTAATTAGGGCTGCAACGCAAACTTCAAAGAGAAGAAGAAACAACATCAACAACACACAACCAATGATCGCGCAATCTTCTCTTCAGCTGTACTTTACCGAGTCCAGATCGTCCATGTCTAAAAACCCCGTGTCATAACCTCCGATTATAGCCAGGTCGGACTGGATAGTTCCCGGTAAGTATCCCATTGGGACGCTCTCCGCGTTGGTCGGTTCATCAGTCAATAGGAGCGGACTGGTGTTGTTGGGTATATCCAATGGATTTGTCACGGTCTCCGTGGTGTTCAGCACCCCACGTGTGGAGCCAACTTCTTGTGAGTCAGCCATTTCGTTTTCTGGATGTCCAGACATATACAGTAATTGTTCTCTCTAAAGAGAACGAACAGGTATTCCCTGTCTTTAAAAGATTCGATACATTTCAAATTGCTAGAAATGAAAATCCACAAAGATGCCGAGAAAAAAGTTGGGTTGCAGTTTTAATCCTTCCGTATAGAAACTCCCATATCTCGAGTATGAAGACTGTCGCATTCTGTTTTGAGCATGACGGAGAGATGACCTACACACAGTTACAAGTAACACTTGGCAAGTTGTTGGCCATTTCCGCCGCGAGAATGTGAAAGAATAAACATCGGAACTGGCAGACTTTTAAGAGCACATGATCGGCGCATGCATGCGTGTGAGCATGCACGGTTACGTCTTGTCTCTAGACCCATCGCCGCAGCGAGATCGGAGTCGTTAAGAGGGACAGGACCGTCAGAGTCGGTGATTACCATTATCATCGTAAGCACCCTAGCATCTTCAATGGTTGTGCCCCTCCGCTGCAGTCTCTTCCGCGACGAGACTCAAATGGAAGAAACGAAGTTGCCACCCATGACAACGTGTGACATTCTCAACGTCGGAGCCAAGATGCTGTTTGGCAATGTTCCACGGCGCGAAAAAAAAAAAGCGAGAGGAAAAAGTATCGGCACTGTAAGCACATCTACACTTCCCAGGCAGGGATGAAAAAAAAAATCTCCGCAATGTTCTGTCAATACTCAAATGTCTGCCGGAAGGTGTCGACGAACTTTAACACGCTGTGATAAGCGCTTCGAGAGCTTCTCGTGGGGTATCCGGGAACCGCGAAAAGCGCTCCCAAAACAAAGCAGAAGGTGACTCGGAAAAAAAGCCTCACCCCCTTCTCTCGTTCTCTCTCCCCTTCTTCTCTCTGGTAATTCCTTGGCCAAGTTTACCAACAGGCAGGTGGCGAAATCGACATGGGACCGATAGACCGTAACACGAGACAATGTCAGCGATGTAACGAACGCTTAGTGCGGTTCTCCCCATCGATTAGTAGGCCTCGCATGTAGACACACATTGGCAGAAGTAGTCCACCTGCTCCAAAAACAGGCGATTCGCTTTCTGGTATTAACGTTGGGACAAGAACGCGGTTTGCGTTCACCAAGAGGAGGGGAAAGTGGAGGGGGGGGGGGCTTTTAAGGTTTGCCCCCCTTAATCGCATTTACACCAACGCTAAGGAGAGAATGAACCGTCGCCAAGTGGTATCTGAAATATGGCGGGGAAAATACAATCGCTCAGGATGATTACACAAAATTCATCAGTTGCTGACAGATTTGAATGGTGGCTCCCGATTCTTCACGGTTAGTGCCATACTCTGGCGCGAATGGAATCATATTCAATATCTAGAAGAGTTGTAGAAAAAAAGATCCATTACGTTGTGTGCCCTTTCGTTTCCATGGTGACGCTTTCGGCGATATTTGGAGATGCTTTTGTTGTTTATGTTATTTTTTTTCTGTCTCCTTCAGGGTCTGGCAGACAATGAATAGCAGTGTTAAAAGGACATCAAACTGAAAATGCAAGCCAATGCAATGACCAATATATGAGTGACTCGTACAAACTCTTCTCGTATTTTGAGTATAAATGGCGCTCTAGACCAACCACGTAATATCTATACTCGTTGTCAGAGACATAAGGGTTTACTCCGAACGCGAGGAAGAGCCGAAAAGGAAATGCAGGTGTATTTGTTTTAATTGTTTTCCGCTCGTTTGCTCGCCGTTTGGCGGCAGAGTAGCGGAAATGAGCCACCGAGCCCTCCGCGACACGGCAGTCCTTCCACTCCCTTAAAAACCAATCAAATTTCCAACTTTGAGAGAAACAAGAAAATCGGAGCGCGCCAATCAAGAGGGGCAATTCGGCAGTCCGACTGCAGGTAAACGCCAATCCCGCTATGAATGAACCACTGGATTGCGATCGGGAGCAAAATAAAAATGATGGATCGGTGACCGACGCCTAATTTCGCACTTTTAATCAATATAAATGTACATCTCAGCGCATCTTCTTTCATGCGGACGATTTCAGCGCGACAAAGAGTCCACGGAGTTACAAGTTACAGAAAACGGGGGTAAAAACAATCCCTTCTTCCGTATGATGGGGTATCTTGTGAGGAGAGCGGCATTTGCGTATTTGATTGTAAAGCCACTTCGCCCGGTGCACAGCAATGACTGCGAGTACTGGAATTCAATAAACTAGTACACACATACGGCACACTGACTGTTACCACGGTCAACAAGACGGAATGGGCCGGGGAGGGGCGGGGGGGGGGGGGGGGAGAAGAAGGAAGCATGCACTCTATTTCGTCCAATCGTCATGCGTAGATATGAAGTCATTCTTTCGCACAGGCTGTCAACAGCATTGACTAGAAATCGATCGGACCTTATCATTGGACTTGATTAAACATTATCACCCGGGTAGGTGGTGATGACCACTAACGATTTGCCTCTGGAAGTCAAGGTCCCCCTGAGCTGACCAATTTAATCAAAACCGGAAAGGGAGTGGAGCGAGCGGGCATGTTTACCACGGACGAAGCAATGATAAGGGTATAACCTTTAGTTTATGTGTTCATCACTATTTTTATGATATACTATTTCCCACGGGGATAAATCAACAGATGATATTCCTTTACTCACTAGGGGTGTGCTTCTCATTCCATGGTATTAATCAGTGAGAATTTGATTTGATTGAATTGACCACGAACTAAACGGTGGTCCGCGGTAATGTTAATTGACTGAGGACACACCGCGGTCATATGAGGCTAACTAATAGTGACAATGCGTTTGATTGTCTTTTCGACCCCCTCCCCCTTCACACACATACATACACTTGTATATAATATACACACACCTACCCATAACGAAATAGCAATAACACACCTGCACAGGTAATTCGACAAGTCGACTTACATCGCCAAACATTCGAGGACAGCCCTCACACATGTATCCATGATCCTCTTCTCAAATCGGCTGATGAAATAGGACAAAAATAATTATTTACTAACTCATAATCATAATCCAAAGCTTTTCTAGGACAACACATCACTCTGAAGAATTTGTGCCATTTCCCCCGATCATGGCGGTATACATATACAACCTCTTTAACTCATATCTACGCACGTTCCATTTCATTTCCTGTCGGATTGACCCTCCTTGAAGTGCATAATTATGTAAACAGCACAAACAAACAAACAACATACAAACAAAAGGTTTTTAAACGGAAACTGAAAAAAAATACGACCAAAACTAACCAATTTTGCATGAAGAATGATAGTTAGAAGTAACAAAGGGTTTACGTGCAACTTGACATGTGAACAAAACCCTCGCAATTGATAATGCCTCCTTGGAGTAAGGTACAAATAAGGGGATAGACTGTGAAATGGGCGGGTCTGAACTAATTGTGATGTCACTCGTATCTCATCGATACTGAATGGGATCAATGATAGGTCTAGAGGCCGGATGGAAGATAGAAAAAAAAAATGAGGGGGGGGGGGGGTGGACGGTAAATTGGGAAAGGCAATAGCAAAAATGTAGGGCTGAGTTTGCGGAGCTGTCAAAAATGGTAACAGTTAAAAGTGCGATGCCTTCTAGGAATATTTCTTGACCACTTTAATGGAAATTAAAGTAAAAAGGTTGATTTTTTCCCTTGATTGCTATTTCACAGTAAAGAAATATTTCTCCTGGAACTGTTGTGTTTCTTTTTTTTTTTTATGTACCATGATTTTGTTTTGTATCAGTCACCAATCAATTAAAAATGAGGCTTTGAGCGAATAATGTTCTTACATTTCTTCCATTTTCCTCCCCAAATTTACGAGTGACTTAATTGATTTTTCTCATTTTTTTTTATCAAAAAGGAAAATTTTACGTCGAGTGACAGAGGAACCATAATTATTGATTGGGAAGGAGAATCGATGGTTCCTACGACATGCGAGAAGTTCTTGCTGTTGGGACATTGTCTGGCTGATGACCGTATAACACTCAATAGAGAAAGCACTTTTTTTTTCCACATGATTATCTAAACACAGCTCAGTGTATAGCTCTTTGCATGCACGTATTCTATTATGACGCATATAGGCTTTGTGAGATTGAGAATGTGTATATGTTTTTGTCATCAACCATTTTCAAACTGAGATACCAGTTCGAACTCAGACCATTAACAAGATGATAATTTATGGGTTAAAAAACAACCACAACAACTCTGAGAACCTTCTCATAAAATTATGGAAACCTGACTGGTGTTAATATGCAAATGGGTTGAAAGTTAGTCTTCAGACCGTAAAATAAAAGCATGCTATTGGTTTATATGGCGCAATCACTTTTTCGTTCTCTTCCCCAGACGTCCCGTCACAGACCTTACTTTCCATAACGATACAACGAAAAACGTACTAAAAACAACTTATTTTCGATCGTTGTGAAAAATGAAATTTGTACACAATTTGATATACATATGAAGAGTTTGTTTGCAAAAACCGATAAGTCCATATTTGTCAAATGGAGATGTTTGCGATGAAAGGTCAAGAAAAATACAGAGAATAATAAGATTTTTTTTTTGCTTCTTTTGACCATAACTTCAAAAATATACCTTTATATGTAGTAACCAATATATCATTTAAAAGGTATTATTTTGTACTTTATGACAGAGACCGTACTTCAAAATCTTCAAAAATGGACTTATCGGTTTTTGCAAACAAACTCTTCATATGTTTTTGTCATTTTTTTTGTCAATTCAAATCATTACATGCAATCGATTTAAAACAACGTTCTCCTTTATCTTGCAGGTTATAGCAGGTTTTGTTCATCACAAATAAACGTAAACTCATTATCGATTTATCCATCAGTACTCTGATATTCAGCTTTGAGAATTTAATATCATTATAGCATGGATTTTTTTTTTTTCATTTATTTGATTTCAAGCATAAATGCAATTCCAAATTCCAAATCAGTACTGCATTTTAATAAAGGAAAAATACTGTGGACTGAAGTACAAAAAAAAAATGTTGTGACATTGATAAAGTTGCGATCAAGTAAATTTTGAGTTTTGAACGATTTCTCCAAGTCCCGTAAATTTCGCAGAGGAGGTCTTCCAAGTTTGAAAATCGTCATACGCTCTGGTTATTAAAAGGATAGCTCCGGATGGCATTTACTCTTTAAAGAAAACTAACGTTCTGGGTACACCGGGCGCGTGAAAGCGAAACAGCGAGCCAGCACAGCGACGAAAAAATGTTCCTTCTGCGACCTGTCTGTGGCTAGCGTCTGTGTATTACTGTGTGTGTGTGTGTGCGTGTGTGTGTGTGTGTGTATGCGTGTGTGTGTGTGTGGATATAAGATTGTGTGTGTATGTGTGTGTGCGTGTCCACTTTATTCATACACCAGCACCGCCACCACCGGGTACAGTGGCATTTCATTGGTGTCCCCTGTCGGATCTCACTTTCAGAAAATGTAAATATTGTCCGAGCGCTGGAGGTAATTAGCGAATTATTTGCAGTGCTGACAAGATTCCGGCAATAAACCGAAGTGCTTTGGCAAACAAAAGGCGGTGTATATTTCATACAGAGTTAATGTAATGGATTGCCAAGGAATTCATTTTTTTCTCCCCTCCCCTTCCCCATTCCTATTCTCTTTACTTTTTCCATTCATTTTCGTTGGTAGTTAACTATTGGAACAACTGTTCATTCTACATCAGCAGCAAAAAAAAAAAAAAAAAAATGTCATGATAAGTATAAATATCATTTTTATAATCATGAACGTAATATAGAATAGGAAAGTTTGAGGAAAGAAAAATATACCAGTTAATAACGATGTTGAACTTTTATGAAACTTTAATCCTATTCATTACACACATCAACTGTTGAAGTGAATTTTGTTCTGAGAACCGATAATCACATTTCTCGGAAAATGGTTTCGTCACTTTATTTTGTTATTGGTTATAAGTTGTGCAGATTGAGTTGATCATTATTTGCACACTTACGACCCTCTTTTCACTCTTTAAAATCTTCAAAATGAAAGAGGAATCAGAGTATTGGATTCATGAAAAAAAAAACAATAAACACACACAGACAACGTGAATTGGACCTGTCCTGGGTGCATGACATTCGCATGAAATAAAATATCCTTCATTATCTCCCCCCCCCCCCCCAAAAAAAAATGTTTCTCTCCGTTCATCATTCATAATACCTTCTACGTTATACACTTCAATCATGGTAATATTTTAAGATCTTTTACAAATGTTTTCCGCGATTAGTCAACGGGAAAGTAGTGTTAGGTTGAGCATTTGCAGTTGTGCGTGGGATATCTCCTGCCTTTTTCAGCCTAATGTCTTGTAGTTTCTGTATTTCCCAGGAAGAATTACCATAGAAGCTGATTAGTTACAATTTTTCCTGTAGCCTGGTATTTCTCACAAGACTCCAGCCGTGAAAAGCAATGATTGCGTCACAATATAAAAAGAAAGACGTTCCGTCACGTCACGCGGAGAGCTTGCGCTCTTTAACTTTCTCGAGACCACACGCCCTTGTACAGGGCGATGTCTAACGATTCTTTTTATTGCATATTTTGCGATATTTTATGACATTATCTGATGGGAACGCATTTTTTGTCTATCTGCCAGGCGCCTGTGCAATAGCTGCGCGCGGATTTGTGATCGCTGGGGGCGATTTCTCCTCTTGTCCTCCCTTAGGCCAAACATTAATAGCTTCTTGTAGACACGCGTCTTCGATATCAATTGCATTACTACACGTTCAACAATGCTCCCTTTTGAGCGCTCGCAGCTGCACCTCACTGGCGACACTTTGATTAGTGAATGCAGTAGAGTACACATTGCAAACAGATACACCAAAACAACTATGGAACTCAGAAAACAGAAGGTCATCAACCTTCAACAGCAGGGCTGCCTTGTATGGATTGCATACTTATGATAGTAGTATGTTAAATGTGATTTTAGAAATTATACGAGCATCTGCACTTTTTTTTTGCAACGAGGAATCGTTGCAACATTTTCACATTGCAGCTCATAAGACATTCCGCCGCGTAGATAATCAACTAAGCGACGGAGTGGGCGGAGCAGCCTTTCCCCTTCATGTTTGGTGCAGGGATGATGACAAGCGCTCCCTCTAACAGCTGTTGTGTGCAATGCTCTTCAACTCTCCTCCTTCCAACCCTTTCTCCCCACCCCCCCCCCCCCTCTATCTCCCTCTCTCTCCTTCACTCTCTTGTTATATGTCACGAGCTAAGTTTCCAAGAAGAATGTTGGCTCAAATAACGAGTTATCGGCGTTTTACAGCACATTTCCGAAGACTATTCCCAGGAGTTGCATTGCTTTCTAATGACGATGGGCCGTGTCTGCAAAAGGAGAGGGTGAAGACGTGTGTGTCCGGTTTGTTTGGTTTTCGTGATCCACCTGTTCCAAGAATAACAGGTCGTTCAACGTTTTCTCGGAAATGATCAGGGATTCTTGTCAAATGTTCTAAAGAGCTCAAAGTGGCAGATCCACGAAATCATGGCCTGTACTAATTTTGTAGAACACCGCGGGTTGTCAAACCACCCAACAAACAAACAAGACAGTGCGCTTACAGCTAGAAATAGCAACTCTTACAATTTGATTTAGGCGTAAACTTCTTCTTCAATGTTCCACAAATCATCTAATTGACTGGAGGAATTTGTATCTTCCTAAGATGTCTAATGCATGATTGCAAATTGTATTTGTTGGTGTCTAGCCGCTTCACATTGTAATATCATTCAAAAACTGCATCGCATGCCTTTAATTCTGTTGATATTAGCAATTACTTATTATTTAATGTATATACATTGATGATTGTTAAGAGTGAAAGAGGATAAACATTTGTTTCTCTGATCGATAAAATACAGAAATAGGTAAATGTAGGCATAGGCATAGGCATGATGAGGGGTAAAAGTAAGGATCGTGCATTTCATTTGAAAAAAAAAAACCCAAAACTAAACCATATTCCATGTCTGAAAAAAAGAAGCATCCTACCACTTTTCCTCCCCCTCCCCCATCTAAAAAGGAAATAAGGGAATCATGTCCCACAGTTCTTTAAACACTCATATCCTCAATCAATCGAGATTAAATTCCACATTGCCTCTAGTCTCGTTCTCTTGAAATGTCAACATATTTCATCAGATATGTTTGTCCATAAACAATTATTTGAGTAGCCGGCACACGGTCTAAATACAAAGCAAAAGAACCTCATTCCCCTCCTCCCTACCAAAAAAAAAAAAAAAAAAAAAAAAAATAGTAGACATGGCAGACGGACGATGGACTTTTATGAACCGCGTCAATGGTCCCCATACAGGATCGCCCTCTTTCTACAAATTATGTGTAATTTGCACACTTTGAGGGAAATATGAATATATCGCCGAAATGTTTAATCATCCCACTTGGCTCAGTGCATGAGTAAATCGTTATTGGGCCATCTTCCACTGGAGTAACCGCACACTTTTAGACGGTCCCACTCTGTTGTCCCAATTTCCCCTATGTTCATATCTAATATTGACGTGCGTTGACGACGTCAGCTCTCATTCATACGTCCGCCAGACTTCCGTGGAAAATCATTCTCTTGTGAAATGGATGGATGAATGAATGAATGGATGAATGAATGAATGAATGAATGAATGAATGAATGAATAAATGAGTGCATGATTGAAAATCCCCGGATAATACTCCTCGAATTCTGCCTCGTTGCACTCCTCTTGTTACCTTAAACAACGGGAGCATTTCCGCGCAGGTGCTTATAACGTTTAGTCTCATTTACCTTCTCCTCTTGTTTCAATCTATCTATCTCTCTCTCTCTCTCTCTCTTACTTTCGATCTTTATCTCTCCCTCTTTCTGTCTCCTATATTATACATTATATATAATATATAATATATATATATATTATACATTATATATAATATATAGTATATATATATACATATATATATATATATATATATATATATATATATATATATATATATATATAACGCCCCTCTACCTCTCCCTCCTTCTTCTCTGTATATAATCTCTTTATCTCTCCCTCTATCCGTCTCTTATATTATACATCATATTATATAATACCCCTCTACCATTCCCTCCTTCTTCTCTGTATATAATCTCTCTCTTTCTGTCTCTATCTATATCTCTCTCTTTCATTGATATCTTCTCTCTGTCTTCGTTTTTAAATCCCCTTTTTCTCTGTTTCTCTCTGTGTTTCTCTTTCTATTTTTGTCACTCTCTCTGTCTCTGTATCTATGTCATTTTCTTGATCTGTCATTGCCTCCCTCTCTCTCCCTTTCTCTCTGTCTCTCTCTTCATTTCTCTTCTATATACCATCACGTGAAGCTTTTTATTTACTCTCTATATTTCTACACCGTTTTCGCATCCTTCCTGTTTATACATCTTATCTTGCCAATAAGCTCTAATCCAACCGTAATTCGAAGGCGTACTCTTTCCTCTCTCTTTCTCTCTTTCTTTATATCTCTCTCTCTCTGCCTCTCTATCTATCTTTTTTATTTCTGTCCTCTCTTCATTATCTTTCCGTGTGAGACAAGACTGTGCAAAATCGTAGTAACTTATACTACTTATTTCGTAACAATTGGACTCTATTGACTTGTTTCTTATGCCAAAAACGGGAGAGAGGCGATGTCATAATGTTATTCATATGCCAAACGTAACCATTTACTCTCTCGGCTCGTGCACTGCTAGAGATTAGTGAACACAAATAAATACCAACCCAAAATAACAACAAGCCAATAAACATCTGGAATCTTAATTAGTACGAGGCAGCTGTAGAGTTACGGCAGTGGACTATGGACCATGAAATTTGCAAGTAATCGGAGGAAACGTTAATCGCCTGCCCACGCAATAGATCGGTTTACGAGCATACCTGAATATCTTAACATATTCCTGAAAAAAAAAAACAACCAAAGGTTACTCATGACAACCAAACAGCTTGGGTAAGCCTTGCCCGATGTAGCATCCGCTAATGCAGCACATTGCATCCAGTGTTGGAAAGCATCGAGCAGGCACACGTGAACAAAATGTTTTTTGCAGTGCAGGTGCATGTGTGTGTGTGTGTCTGTCTGTCTGTCTGTCTGTTTGTGTGTGTTGTTATGTTTTTATGTGTTGTTCATAAAAGAAACCAGCAGGGAGCTAAAGCGGCAAAATAGTGGCCGATAAAGACAATTTTTTAAATCTCTCAATTATTTACATACAAGCACGTATCAGAAGAGCTTACAGTTTTGACCATCGGCTCAGTCTTTGAAGAACACCATCTATTGTTGCGGCTCTAATACCAAATTACCTTCGTGCAGTCATCGTTTTCCAAGTTCATCTCTCCAGATTTCTGGTAAGCAGAAATCCGTACACCCACACGTTACGAATTTACGACCTTGTGCAACAAATTAAAGTGGAACATAGGCGTTAAGGTCGTGGTTCCATTTTTGTAATCACGCCTTGACCTTTAATTTTTATTCATTTCCTTTTTCTATTCTTTGTCTTTTTTCCCTCCCCTTCATCTTTCTAATCGTTGACTGACGGTGGTTAAAAGACAAGTGCAGCTATGACGTCATAATCTGTCATGAATTTAAAGCCCAGTGTTTGTGGACTTGGATGAAGGAAACAGGCTCGCCCGAGGGCTCAAGGTACCGACGAGGGGGAAAAAAGGAGTAAGGCCCCCGTGGCTCCGCTTTGCAGACGCTAATACCATCAGTTAGCATAGCAAGGAATGTACAACATGGCGTTGAAATGTGCCATTTTGACAGGCGCGGAGAGCTTGTTTAAAAACTCGCCATAAACAAGTTTTTAAATGGTACTCGATAACGGAGCATTGGGTCATTGAAGCACTTTCTCGTACTCTAAGTCCCTCTCTATCTCTATCTTGCTCTATAGTTCTTCCTCTCCGTTCATCTTTCTGTGCAGGAGTAGGAAAAAGTCTTCATAGAAAAAAAAAAGGTTCTTCCACGAATTAGATGATAATATTTATCGCTCAGTGATATTTAAGGCATCCTTTCAAGAAATTCGTGATTGACCCACAAGAGAAGCATCCGGATACTACTTAAGAGCATTTCCAGCGAAATCTATGTCGGGACGTCGTAATCTTGTAACATCTTGCCTTAGCTCGAAATGAGACAAAAAACAACATGAACAAACAACCAATTACAATAAAACGCAATGAACAACAACCAATTACAAAAACGCGATGACGAACCTGAATTTCATTACTTCCGCTAATTGTGTAACGGCATGGAAAGTAACCCTTGAACTTATTGAAACGGTAATTTCACTTGAACGAAACAGTTCTACGAGTTTTTGTTACAGTGTTGTCAATTAAGAGATTCTTTATACTTTGCCGACAGAGCTCAGCTTTCGGTTTTTGCGCTGAGTTCTGTAGGTGTGAAATAACACTATCATCTCTGATATTCTTATCCCTGACATGATAACCTCTGACTTACTAACCCTTGACACATTTACCTCCGGCATTTTTACCTCTGACACAAACATTTTTCTTCTTCCGATATCGAAACATGGGTAATATTTAGTTTTGACAATATTTCCCATCTGACATTAATTAACCCATGACAATTTTCTCGCCAAATCGAAATTTGGCTTGGCATTGCTTTGAAACTCATTTAAGCAAAACTGCAAGTTATTATGACAACTCTTTTTTTTTTTTTTACACGACTTGTCAATCATTATCAGCCCTTTGCCAAACGGAGACGGTCGGGCCGCACAAGAGAAGCAAGTATAAATGCTGTCATAGATACATCAAAGCTTAACTTTTGGCTTTCTTTTTCTTCAGATTATAACAACCGGTAATTATACAAGGTATACTTTTTAATCAAAGGAAAGAAAACAGGTATATCGTCAGCTCTGTGGGGGGCACGGGACAAGGACAATATTGAATTTCAACCCCAGCAGCCCAACGAACTGAAAACTGTCCCGTTGAGAAGGCGGCATCTCTCATCGTACTTGGAAGTCAATAATTAATCAATCTGCTGCGTTTGGTTTATAATGAAATCATACGACGCAACACACTTACAAATTATGAGGAATCCCCCGAACTGCAAAGAGTAAAATTTAACCTTCCACCAAGATCTGTCTGTGACAAAATTCTCAAGAAAAAAAAAACACCTCCAATTTGTGAGCCTTGCTCCTGTATGGAGATGCACTTTTTTGACTGGTTTAAGTTTCATAGTGACAGTGATTACGTTTGCAGCTAGAAAGACGGATCTCACGGTGCAGCAAAGCATTTGGACTATAATATTCCCTCATGTTGTAAATTTTGATAGGAACAATGCTTAAAAATGGTGATGGCTTATGCCATTTAAAAAGGGCAAACGATATGTATATCTTCCCAAACAATTATTGCGAAGATGTACTTCTACCCATGTGGTCTTTCTTTCTCTCTTTTTTTTTTCGTCAAGTTTCGTCGAAATACTTAATCTTTTGAATCGGGACGTATAAAAGGATGGCGTTGCGCATGGTGCTCGCGTAAAAGTACAAAAGTATTCATAAACAATCATGAGTTAATTTATATTAAGCCCCACTGCAAGCACCGATAAACTGACAACAACAAGAGAATAAGATTGTACAAGAGGCAAACAGTCATCACATTCTTGCCTCTTTCAAGGCAAGCATGCATTTTCTTTTTACTTTAAAAGATGGCTTATTTACTTACCAGTTATAATCCTCCCTTGAGTATCGAAGAGAAGAGTCAAGTTTAAGATATCTGATTTTAAAATGTCCGTAATTTTGGCAGCCTTCCGGCAGACGAGTTTTAATCAAATTTACACCCACCAAGTCCATTCACAGCTCAAAACGGGGTCCTCGAACTAACTGTGTGAGAGCAATCGGCGGGCTGCACTACTCTCTTCATACTTACTGTCCAATTCTCACTTTTTACAAGCCCGCCAAAAGGCGAACCCCGGCCACTCCAAACAGCTTTATCCGAGCACAAATATCCCCGGTACTTCACCTGTTTAGACTTCCGTCAAAATCCCCCAGCAATCACATGTCGACACGCCTTCGCGAGGAGCATGGTAAGGTGGCGGTTTGAGGTATCTTTTTTTTTTTTCCTCTCCCCCGCCTGCCTAATAGCTCTCCGAATCGATCGTTAAAAATGTCTCTTGACCAACGTCAATGGGGCACGATGAAATAATAAAAAAAAAGAGTTTTTAGCCAATTCCGCTTCAGTCGTGCTTCATCTGAACATGTCTCACCAATTAATGGACCGATTCGTACGCGGTATTAAGTCCATCAACTCTATACATTTTCACGTTGTTGTTGTTGTTTTTCCAAGTTTTTCCTGCTCTTCACTCTCTCTCCCCGTGATACCACTCAGAACTGCCTACCAATCTGCCGGTAATGATAAGGCGGGAGAGACCATTACCCTTTCTCGACACCTTGTGGTCGCTTTGCGGTCCTCGCTTTAACTCCCAATAGGGGACTGGGTGACTGGGCAGCTTGGCATTAAATGCTCTCTGCCTCTATTTAGAAAACCACCAGAATTGGTCAGCATCGGGAGATAGACAGAAGGAGAGAGCGAGAGAGGAGGAGGAAGAAGAAGAGGGGGAGGAGGAAGGGACGAGAAGAGAGAGGGGGAGAGGGAGAGAGAGAGAGAAAGTGATGCGAGAGGTAATCATCTTCAATAAGGTGTCAAACACGCATACTTGACATGGGATAGTCGGACTCTTGAACCGTTTGGTTTCCTACCAGTGAATACAGGGTATGCCAGAAAAAAGGAATGAATGAAAATGCACAAGCAACCTTGCAATCTAGCCAACACTCTGTGAAGATGTTGTTGCTGTTGTTGTCGTCAAGGTCGTCTGTTTTCTGGATGACAAGCGATATAAAGTTATAGGGAAGCAATATCACACACGAGACGATCGTCTGAGAAACGTACGCTCTCTTTTTTTTTATGATGGCAAAGGGAAATTCATATGTATCACTTCAACGCACCATTACCCCCGTCCTTGCTGCAGCATGAGTTTTTGTGTACGCTAGAGCTCCCGCACTCATCGAAATGATCCTTGTCCGAAAATTTGCCTTAACAAACATCGAAATAACAGGAAAGAAGACAGATTGGGAGAGGACTTTTAGATTTGGGGTTCCTTGGAGACCTATACTCAGTTTCTGTGAAAGTAAAGATGAGGAATGTTATTGTCGTATGAAGAATATCCCCTTGAGGTTTTGCATCATGAGTTCCTGCCCAGTGAGAAAGTCCCGATTAATCTAACATTGGTCCTATTTTGGTATCTGGAAAATTAACCTGCGTCTGACTTGAATTTGTAGGGAACTTTGCACAACGACAATTTTTACTGGTCAGTTCTGCTGTGACGTCAGAATTATGTCATGACAGATAGAAAGATGGGGGAGGGAGGAAGCGAAAGTGAGAAACCGGAGGGGGGAGGGGGTTCAGCGAGAAGGGAAGACTGAATGAAAAAGAGTGGGGAAAATAGCCGAGTCTACCCGGTAAAGCCGGGCGATTCGTACGCGCGAGGATGTGGAAGTGATTTCTGAGATTTGAGGATGATCAATCAAGTCGGATATCGGGTCTCGGTGGTTTAAAGGTAAAGAACGAAAGGTTTCTCCTATCTTTTGCTTTGTTTTGTTTTGTTTTGTTTTTCTTTACATCAGCATCAACACAGCTTAACACGCTATGGCTTTGGTTACAGAAAGTATTTTGTGAAATTTGTTATAGATCATAGGAAATTGAACGGGAGATAGAGAGAGAGAAAAGTGAGATAATGGACAGAAACAAATGAATAATATATATCTGTGTGTGTGTGTGTGTGTTGTGTGTGTGTGTGTGTTGTGTGTGTGTGTGTGTGTGCGTGTGTGTGTGTGTGTGTGTGTGTAGACATAGAAACAGAAAATGGAAAGTGAAAGCGAGAAGAAAGAACAGAGGCATACAAGGATAACATGCTTTTTACACGGTTGTTTTACATTAGAATGTTGTTTAATACTTCTCGCATAAGTTCTAACATAATAACATAAATTCTAACATTCTATAACAAAAGTCAAGAGCCAACAAAAGAAAAAAAGAAATAGCCGTAGGACCTATCGTGACAGCAACAATAAAGCCTACAATAGATTACGTACTGACCTTGGAGTGAAAGAAAAAAATCATAACGAAAACATAGAAAGAGTCCAAAAACAACATTAATTACCACCAATACTGACAGGTTCTTGGCGTTGCCGTTTCACTTGACTAGACATGCTAGACAACCGATAATCTATCGTTTGTAAACTGGTGCAGGTTTTTTGATGTGCTGTTGAACATTGTTCAAAGTCTTACTGTAAAGTAAATTAATGTTCCTGGTTTCCTTATGGTGACAGCATTCTGATCATTCTCAAGAAATAAGAAAAAGACAAACAAACAAACAAACAATGTAATATTGCGGTCCGATTTATGTATACTTGTTTTCTTCTTCCATGTCTTTCAGTTTGTACTAGTTTGACTGACACTACAATACTATGTACAATCAAACAAAAGGAAAATGGTCTCCCAACGTCATCTAGGACACAGAGCTATATAGAACATTTGCTACAGTAAACTATGCGTTGTTCTACTTCGTCACCCAGGAAGGAAAAAAAAAACAAAAATACACAGGAAGAATGAACGTATCAACGTCGGTTGTCTTGAATATGTAAGTATTCTGCCGGACGAATGCTCTAAAAAAAGAACAACAATATCAGACTCCCAAGTGTAAGTTACTGTTAATGCGCCAGAGCTAATTACGTGCTGGAATGCATTAGAGTCGTCACAGAAATTAGTTTCTTGTAAATTATGACGGGAGAGTCACACCGTAGTCACGTGACTTTTGACAAGCGTGGCACTCAACAGGGACATGTAGTCGTAAATGCCGTAGGGGAATAACGTTTGAGCGAGGAAACCTGCGCCGCTGCCGGAGTCAGTTTATGACTGTGTAAAGGTAAGCCGGAGGGGGGGGGGGGGGGGGAGGGGCAGGGGTCTAGATAATAATGGAAATGTTGCATTGCGGATAGTCACGAAAAGTTCCTTCTAGTCTTATCAGGAGAAGAAGCTAATATACACGTCTCTTACAGCGTTAAACATTGAACAATTACTTTTCTCGATTTCGTTCACTGCAGCGGTGTTAAATTTCTTTTATCATGGACACCGCACACCGGGCAATAGAACGTACGCACTCCCAACAAAGTTGATTATTCCTATAGTAACATCAGCCTATTTTAAATCTGTATCAATCAAAAATCTTTGATAAATTTGCTTTTGCTATTGTTGCTTTCGTGTTAGTAATTTACTTAGATATTTATTTTTTTGTCTTTTGAAATTACAATCGGCAATCGCTACTCTGGGTAATGTAAGGCTCTGTTCGATCCTAGCAAACACCGAAAAAAAAATCGTACGGGCATTTAGCTCATAAGTGTAAGTAAAACCATGTTTGCTTGTTGTTGGTATTTTTTTTTTACATCTCAACAATTTTCCTGTGGGTGTGAGTACATTAATCTTAATGAAGGTCGCATCGCTTTTGTTACATAAGCAGTCCCATGCTCTGCTTTTTTCATTATTTTTTTTTTCCTAGATGTCCTTCATCCATCCATGACGCCCTACTTTACACTGTCATCACTGAACAACTAACTCCGGAGGTAAAACAAATTTTTGCATTCCTTTCGACAAGACAGAAAGATTTGCCTTGCAAAAGGGGCTAACAGGAGCATGGTATGTAATAGAACTGGAGACGAATCTGCGTGTGTTTACAGGCAGGAAAGCTAGCCGCCATCCTTCGCGCCAAATATCCCCCCGTGCAGACGTCAGCGCGGTTGCCACTTCGCGGCGGACCAGGTGCAAAAACACCCAGCGGGATAAAAATCGGGATCGATTCCACGTTGACAGCGTGACTCTCCACCACTGGATCGATCGTTAATTTTTTTTTTCTGTTTTCGTTGTCTTTTTTTTTCTCTCCATGTTTGCTTTGTGTCTATTTCAATGGGAAGATGATTCGCAAGCAGTTCGTCTCTGGTCAGTCACTGTTCGTGGAGCAGAGCGCGCGGCAAATCGAGCCCCAAACTGCCTGAAACCCGTCTTTTGTCGCAGATTTATTCCTAATCTCCTTTTCTCCAGACTGACGCTTCTTTAACTCTAGACCTTTCCAATTCCTGTTTACGACCTTTAAAGTTGTTGGCACTTTGAGATGTCGGTAGTCGGAGGGTTAAGAACTCTTCTGCAGGTCTTATCGATTCACAGGACGCGACTTATATTGTCATAAAGTTTGGACGTTTAATCAATTTTGTGTCCGACATGCTCAGTAAACAGGGTACAATTTTCATAAGCAAAGTTAGGGCAAGGACATGGATTTGAAAATCAAAGACACAACATAATCAAGGAGGGAATATTTTGTTTTTCAAGTATGCTGGGAATGATAAGTCAATATGTCGCATTATCAGTACACAACGCCTGGCACCATATTGCTTTTTAATCCTCTGATGTATTTTCCTTTGTTTTCGCGACATACACAGCTTGCGTACAAGAGATACTCCGTTCTACTAAATGCAAACTAATTTTTGTTTCGAGTTATCATCATATCAATACAGCTCCCTCGAGATACACGATCCTTTAGAGTAATATATTCGCGCTGTGCTCCATATCTACAGCTCTTTAACGAGAAGCGGTCATCGTACACTATGAAAGCATTATACAATCAAACAGTGTATTACACCTCCTTGGTGTGTATCATAATAGTAAGGATACCTCATGCAGGTTAATCGACATATTCGGAGCAGATGTTACCAGGTCGCACGGGGCTTATCTCATACGAGGTACGTGGGGCTATCTAGGTCAGTGTTCATATATAGACAGTATTGACCCATCTGTCATCGTGTCACTGCCAATCTTTCTCCTCGCCTATCATTAACACAAAAAAGCATTGGCCGGTCACAAACCGGTCTTTATCCTAAAATTCCTCGTACAAGTGTAGGTTGCGATACCTGAAAGTCTTCCGTTACGTTCCGTCACCCGTTAACACACGCGATATAAGCTAGCCTAAAATGGCACATTATATAAACGCATCAAACTTTCATTAAGAAAGTATGAATTATTCAAAGGTAGTTCATTGTACACCACCTGATACGAGTAACATTACAGGAAAGTCAGCTAGTGGATGGAAGACAGTTGGGCAGTTGAGTGGAAAGATATGCCCGTGTGATTTCGCTGGCGAAGCCTCGCGTAGAAATTAGTTCATTATCTCCATGACATTTGTCTAATTCACCACATTCATATTTCCGTTCGTATAGAGGGGAACGGGGTATTAGGATACTGGTTTAAACAGCTTCTTTCTCTTTAGTGTTTCTATCGACTTTCTTAGTCATGACAGTTTTGTAACTTCATCAATTACCAAGTCCATGGCTTAACTTTAATTGCCAGAGGCTAAATCCCTCGTGGAGGTGACTAAAACAGTATTCCCTCCCCCCTTGAAATATCGTCAACATTTCTTCCAGTTTAATGTAACTCTCTGTTAATAACCGATTTGACCTCTGAGTGTGCTTGGGGGACAGTTGATCCTCTCGTAATCCACTGCTTGAGGGACTAGAAATTAAAATCCTAATTGTAGAACACTATTTTTAAAAGAAACGGTTTACATGGAAGTCTTCGTTTTTGTAAACTGCACAGTGAATTTCTCATCCAATTAATGGCACGACATGATAATATCACGTAGATTGATGGGAAGAAGTGGAAGGCCTTCTTGTTTATTGTCTAGTCAGTCGACGTAGATACCGATATATTCAACTATCAACTAGCATATACACAATCTGTGGTAACGAATCCATTGAAATAAAAAAGTGAAAAAAATTTATAAATTTTTTGGCTTTATTGCATGGCAACAGCAATGTATATATTATGTGAAGTTTGTACACCTCATGTCAAGCTTTATTGTAGCCACATGCTGACGAAGTGTCATAAATAAACACATCAACACCATGGCAAAAGGAAGAATATACCGTGGATACTTCAGTGGAGGAAACATTTTACAGGTCGCTACGTCTTACATGTCCTAACAAGAGCTTTACTTTGACAGCGGTCATAGTGGCACTATACCTTTCATCGGCCACCGTTTGATTACACTCAAAGCAAATTCAGCCATATACTCTGTGAAATCTTACAATGATAAACCCGTAAAGAAGCAATAGAGAGCGAGAGAGAAGGGACAAAATAAAATGGTAAATGAGTGGCGTTTCCTCTTTTGATTGAATCAACCTTCGTTCATTTTAGGCATGAATTTATTTAAACGCATATTTTCTCTCCATTTCAATAACAGCTATACAGCACTTTTCGGTTTAACCAATGAACTCAGGTTCACTGGACAGGAACCATAATTATTACCTCCAACCCCCCCCCCCCAAAAAAAAAAAAAAAAAAAAAAAAAACATCGTCATCGTGTTTCGAATTTTCACCAAAAAAAGTATGGCCTGGGAGGTGAATATAAGTAATGGCAATCAGTGATTGGGTATTACAAACAAACTGGCAACGTCATAATTTCATTGGTCGTCCATTAGGTTTAATCAGTTTTCTATCCCAAACTGACGGTGCCGATAGGCGACTAATTCCCGTCAAATTACAATACTTTTAGAAATCCGCCTTCCCAAAATAAATACCAATTTCAATAGCCAATGGGTCTATACGATGATGATTAGACCCGTTGACACGCTAGTTAGTATTGCTCATCTCTGTGAATGATTTCTTTTTAATTTTTCGATCGTTGAAAATTTACACAACATGCTAAAGTGCTACCACTATCATATTCAAAGTCAGCCATTTTCCTCAGACATGCATCTCGAACAATAAGTTCCGGTCAATGTCTATATTTTGGTTTTAGTATCTCTTAAAACATGCTAAAATGTACAGGGACCCTTACTTTTTTTTTCAATTCCTGCGCGTTCATTTTTTTTTCTTTCATTTTCTTTTTCAACGCAAAGCGGTGAGCGCTTTAATTCTCCTCCGACATTTCACCAACACGCGAGCCAAACGATCAGGACAGCTACCTTCAATCAAGTTGCTAGGAAACTTGGAGATTCGGCTACCTGAGGTCCAGACAGAGTAAATACACAGGAGGACGTCGGCTGCTAACGGTATTCCTGAACACGATGTTTTTATCCCGCACGCCATGCAGGCTGACGCCAATATTCTACCTGGACTAATTTTACGCGCGTAGGAACATAGCTGTCTCTGTTTTTATGTATGCGCCTGTTCTGAGGTCCTCCTATGCTCTTTTGTCATATCTATTGCAAATATAATCTTGACTAGAAGAGAAAAGTTAAAGAATCGTTACTGAAATAAACGTTGTTTAGTTTATAAGTACAAAACATTTATTCAGAAAGGAAAAGAAAAAGAATTCCAGTGAATCCTGAATTAGCATTTCATATGTTTATTGTTGTTTTCAAAGGACAGTATTGTGGAAAAAAAAATTATTGTGATATTTTATTCTCGTATATAAGAGGTTGCACTCTGAGGTAGTGAGATCGGATGATTCCCGAAGTCGTTATTATTAAAATTATTAATTTTCATATTTTATGAAAAAATAATATTATGAAAATTATTAATTTTCATAATAGATTTAATTTGGAAAATAATCAACACGTTGATTTAAAAGAAAAACATTTTAATTTGAAAATCAACGTGTTGTTTATAAACATAGAGCTACTTTTATGAGATCTAAGGTAGATATTGAAACATTTCCAGGCAATTTCAAAAACTGCCCATCTTCGATAGTTATGCAGTGGCATTTCAACTCTCCATAAGAAAGCGTTCATTTCTAAGAGCAACACATGTCTTAAAAGTACAATGAACAAACAAACAAAATAGATACAGAAAGATTATTTACAAATGCTAAAAATCCTAAACTTGATATATCGTCACTTTATTTAATTGCATAATGAGTCTGATGTGCGATGCAAGTCACAAATCATCACATCATTTTCTTATTTCTTTCTGTTTGCTTTGGACCTTACTTTAGTTCTTTGGTTGATCTTACTCAAAACAAGTTGCTTCCACTTTTGTATGTTCTGTGATAAAGCTGCAGAGCGTCTCACCAGATCTGTCAGTTTCTAAACTTCTAGTGATACATACTTTACCTCACTTCACATCCTAAAAACCTAACAAAGAAACCAAAATAAAGCCTATCATCAGACCAGGAAAATTGACTTTGCGGTTCGGTTACAGTTTGAGTGTGCAGTCAAGCCAAAGCATAATAGTTACATTTCTAAGAAAAACGAAAAGAAAAAAGGTTTCAAATTCAAAACATTCTTATAATTATGGTATATGATCTATCAAATCTTTAAATTTTGACCGATATCAGATTGATTAGTTCAGTCCAATTATCTCAGGTTTCATTTTCCACTTTTATTATCTAAGGTTTTTATTACGCTAACGTGGCGATGTTTCGCATATGTTTCGCATATGTGCAATTTGTACAATCTGTGCACTTTGGGAGAAAATTTCATACTATTGGATCAAGTCAGCAGCAGTTGCAGCATTAATCCAATTATGTCAGCTTTCATTTTCAACTTTTATTATCTAAGGTTTTTATTACGCTAACGTGGCGATGTTTCGCATATGTTTTGTATGTGTGCAATTTGTACAATTTGTGCACTTTGTATAATTCGTATATCATGTAAATAAGGCGAAATATCTTTTGGCTACCACGTGATGGTGTAAAATGAAATGGTCGGAGCCATCATATCCTATTCAACTTGAAAACAGGGAGAGCATGATATTATACGTTCAATTGAAAAAAAGAAAATACCTCTTTTGGGAGAAAATTCAAGCATGACATCTGCCTGTTCATATATTTCATACTATTGCATCAAGTCAGCAGTAGCTGCGGCATTGAAGGGTAATATAAAACAAATTGTTATTATGGAATTAAGATGCGATTATGACAGGAACCGTGCTTTCTACTTTAATAGCCCACTTTTGATTACATCTCACCAATACCCTAAAAAGTTCAGATAAAAATGTTTTGCAGGAAACCGCTCTGATATATCAGATTTCGCTTGTTCGTGCAATTTTTTTTTATTTTTTGCTGTCGCGTGGATCTCAACATTATATTTCAAAAGTAGGCAATATACATCTAGCTCATATCTCCTAGCTCCTGTGATAAACGTACTCCCACAAAAATACGTTCTAGCTTTTTCGCTGCTCTTCCAAAGGCATTTGTCATTTGGCATTTGCCTGATTACTGGTGGATGTTAGATATATTTACTTAGTTGTACAGCTGGTGTAAACAGGAGAAACAAAGAGTTTGACACACCCCGTGCAATTAAGATTGCATGAGTTATCATTTGAAACCATGATATTATATCATGCACAGGTATCCACTTTTCCACAGTGCTCTTTCCAAGACCTTATTCGTCCAGCATGCGGGCAGCTCAGGCAGGACTACGTCCACCCGCTTCTCCGGGTGCACTGTAAACCTTGGCCTCTCCTGGTGTCTATGTTATATTAGACAGATCTATAGTACAACAACATTCTGAATCCAAGGGTGAAAAGCAAAGATGGTGGTCGGGATGAAAACCCACGACTTTAAGAACAGAATCATTTAAAATATATGCATATACTTTGTAGAAATATGTTGTATTTTTGACATAATATTCACCACTTATCACTCCGTGAAACTTACTTCATCATCGACCGATCCCTCGTGGCACTCCTCGCCAAAACTGTAATTCAAGGGACTAGTGTCGTCCTGTTCCCCCTTAGCGTCCTTTTTCTTTATAGGGCTCATCTTGTGTCAACGTTCCCAATATTAAAATCAGAACTTGTCGCTTACTCTTCGTACGTCTCATGAACAAGATTCAACGGTCGCAGCAACTGTAGCAGCGAACGATGTTGTTTCCCGGGATAACCATAAGTTGATGTTGATTTCTTTTCCTTATTCTCTTTGAATATTTGCTTGTAGAAACTTTGTTTAATGAATATGAAATTACAATTTCCACAGCCTTTGATTCAGGTGAGAATAAAGTCATTGATTTTTAGAACAACATAAATTTATTAAACCTGCTAAAAATGAATCAAGGACTAATAGGGCAATTATATTTGCGGTAATTGAGTCAAAACAACTTTCAAATAGGTTAGATCGATGATTAGCTGTAATCAAACATTCTATTTTAAAAAGCACTAACAATAACGAAGCAATTCAATTCAAACAGATTGTTTCAAAGACACATTCCGTAAGAAGAAGACGACGGCAAAGAAATCACAATAATTATATCAACTCTTGGCAAGGTATTTCCTAAATCAAAAACGTATCAGCGAGACATGCCGAAATCCACCGTTTACAAGACATTGCCTGTAATCAAGAATATGCAAACGTGTCGATGACTGTATGAACAGTTTCCAGCATCTATCCAACGATAATCCTTCTTAAAGAAAGGCCAGGGGAGCCAATGACCAAAAAACAATGTACTCAAACTTGGCTGAAGACCAAATAGGCCCTGGCGTCTATAAATCGCCCTCTATTAGTGTTTTCCCCCTCCCCCAAAACCGTCTTGATCAGGGGGTCAAATTCTGTGTCATAAAGTAAATATAATTCAGGCTTTAGGATTCTTGAGGAGGAAGGTAGGATCGTAGCCACACCTCAGTCGCATAATTAACTTTCTCTCTTTCACAGCTGCGATCCCATTTTTTTCATGGCGAGTTTTTGTGTGAAATTATGCCAATGGGTTGTCACGAGAGAACGCAACGTAGAAAAAGAGAATGGAGGTTGGTTAAAAGGGGGGGGGGGGGGCTTTGTGGACGTTAAGCTAATTAACGTTGGTGTGCATCCGGCATATTACTTCTCACCGTAGTGTAATTACTCTTCGTCAGTAAGAAGTGTTGGACCGTTAAAATGAATAGCACCCCCCCCCCCCCCGCCGCACACACACAGACACACACACACAAACACACAGACACACATTACTGATACACTGCACTGCATTCAATCGCCAAACAGCTTCCTAAAAGGCATCGAGGTCCGTTCTTTCTCCCTATTTGGAGACCATCGCGTCCTTGCCCCTTTCTTTTGATCACTTGTACCTGATTGACATACTCGGACCTCGTGTGCCACTACTAGCCTCCTTTCACAGAATTTAGAAGCACTGCCCATTTTCCTCAATGTAAAACGGTTGAGTTTGACTTTGTTTTTTGTGCTGGTGATGATGATATTTGATGAAAATGGTGGTTTTGATCATGACAGCGGTAAATACGATGGTGCTCCGGAGTAGACTGCATATGAAGCAAAATGGATCATTGATTGAAAAACAAACCAAACCAAAACGAAAAGTCAGAACACTTACACAAGCCTCCTTTCTGGTTCTTTCGTGTATGGACCCAGTATCAATACCTGTTTTGCTCAAAGTTTCGTTTTTTCCTTTCTTTCACTTTCTTCTTCCTCTTTGAGTTACTTTTCCAGGAATCAAATTGACCCCATATGGACTGTGACCGGCTCACAGATAACGATTGATTTCAATTCGACAGCAAACTAGTCGCATTCGGTGGCAACAATATCTTGTGCAAGAATTAGGTAATAGACATTTAAATGTCTTGTCGTTGGATACACAGACACGATGGATTTGAGAAAAATGGATAAAACAGGAATCACAATTCATACCTTATTACTGATTCCCTTATTTTCCCTTAGTGTGTTTTTTTTTTTGCGTCTTTGCTTTTTTCCTGCCGCTTTCCACATTTTGTTTTTTATGTTTTCGTGTTTTTTGTACTTGATATTATGGTTGTACATCGGTACGATGAATTAACATTCTTTCAATGTACGAATAATGCACTGAAGTTTCTAATTGATGTTCGGCCGTTACTCGAATTTTGTTCTGCTTGTCATGGAAGTGCACACGTATAAAATATACAGCCAAGTAATTTCCCATGAGAAAAATAAATCGAAAACAAGGCGCTGATAAGAAATCCACTCGACATCAAATTTGTTTCATTGCATCATGATATGCAAATCGACTTGCTTGTATATGACACGTCACACATCACGTGTTCAGAATACGAACGAATAGAAAAAAGAGAATCTTTTTTTTTCTCTCTTTCTCTTTCTTTCGATAACTGCAGGTCATTCCACGTATCAAAGAGTGTGCACGAATCATGCGTATAGCTTTGAGGCAGGTAAGTTAGAGAAAGCGCCTGAGTGACTCTTAGTAACCTCCTTGATACAACTTCAACATAAATGCTATACCTGTCTAGTTTGACCAGAGCAGTCTATGTCCCACTAACATTTTAAGTTGAACTACTCCAATGACCAACGATGAAAGCGACGATGCACTTAAATTAAAAACACTTCAATTCATATTAAGTTTTTTTTTCTCATCTGTAGTAATGTTAAGCAAGTAACATCATACCAGTATTCAAATGTAAAACGTTAAGAATATAATCTGTTCTTTCGGGCCTGCAATGAACCTATGTAAATTCCGGTCCAGGAGCGCTAAGTGATATTTGGGATACTTAATACCATAATTCAGTATGAGAAGTGGACATAAAAGTAATAATTTCACGTCTGGCTAAGAAGTTTTAGCTGCGCAAAGAATTGTACATAATTGTTTGTCCTCCAAGTGATACAGCAGTGATAAACAAACAAGCAGACAAACAAACAAAGCGAAAGAGACATCTCCCCTAAAACCAGACAGGTGTAGTGCACTAACGCTGGGTCACTGGTATCGGAGGAAGAAGAGGTCTGCTATTTTTAACCTTGTTCCAGTGGCTACCCAGACGTCCAACACAGATCCCGGCAAGGTGAACGGACAATGTATCATCTGTCACTTCTTGTACCTCTTCTGCTCTGCATCTATCTCCCCAACCCCTCCTCATCAACCTCCCCTCTCCTTGTTCCTGGTTTTGTTTTATTGCTTACGCTATATATTTTTTTTTTCTTCGGAGAGTGGGTGGACAGAACTCTCCGCGTTAAGTTTAGCATTTATCACTTCAAGGGGACCTGCGTCCTACCATAGGGACTTTTTTTCTCTTTTATTATGATTAATGTTATTTTCACGTTTCGTGAGGGCTGCTGCTGCTCATATAACCCCTCGGAATTTCGACGCGGATTGAACTTGATTGTGAGAGACGGGCAAATTTACTTTGAATTAACGCTGATTGACCGAGTCAATATTCATAGTGTTACACGTAGAGCGCGATCGGTGCAATTAAATTGATTCGATATGGAAGGCCACGTACAGCTTCCCGCCATTCTCAGAAAAAGGGGGAGATTTGTGCGATAGTTTCTGCAGTTTTAGTTGTTGTTTTTCCCTAACCTATCTTTCACAAAACTGAAATAGCTTTGACCCGCAAGTTCGTTGATTTTTTTTTCCCTGCCCTTTTGTTTCCATCGATCACCATCATTTTGTCTTGATTAAGACACGGAATATAATAACCCGAATTTATTTTTGTAATTTTTCGCGTAGTGCCAACATAACTACCATAACGACAGCACTTATTGTCATTAAATTTCAATGCCAATGTGCATGCTAGTATTAAGCCGTCATGTCACAAGATCTTTAAGAAAGGTCAGTGATAGTTCATTGTATTGAAGTCTAGTTGATTTATTTCCTTAGTTTGATATGAGATAGAAGCGTCAAAAAAAAAAGATATACATGATATATATATATATATTTATATATATATTATATATATATATATATTATATATATATATAAATATATATATATATATATATATATATATATATATATATATATATATATATATATATATATATATATATATATATATATATATAATATATTGCACTCCATCGAAACGCAGATTCCCTTCCACACATATTCACTTATTTACCGAGGGCCGTTGGGGTATAAATACGGGCCTGATATTGAATTTAAAGATAATCTCTTACGCAAGTGAAACAGTTCACTATTGAGGTTGCTCCACATCGAAAGACATCTTTACGTGACGTTTCAGTTGTTCTTCTTGTTCCTTTTCTTCGTGTTCTTCTTTTTCCTCCCCTTCATCATCATCATCATCTTCTTCTTCTTCTTCTTCTTCTTTTCCTCCTCCTCCTCCTCCTCCCCCTTCTTCATCATCTTTTGTAACATGAATAAGACTATCTGTCCAGATACCATGAACGGATCTGTTCTACCTGAAGCACCTCAACGCCCATCCCCGTGCAGCATGTAAATAAAGATCTACCTGGAGACGCAATGACTTCGGATATCCGAATGATGCAAGCCCATCACGTGATTGATGAAATCAACCAGTGATTAGTTGCTTTGCTCACCTGGCTGGCAATCAGTTTGACTTTTGCTTCCGAGCGACCTACTTCTCCCCTCATCTGAGGGGGGAGATGATGCGAAAGGTTATATTGAATTAAAGCTCGTCCTAATGAAGGGACCTTGCCGTGACATTGGGGGCATTTAGACTCGCGAAATGGAATTTAGATCCTCCTTTTCTTCACTGTGATAATTTGCATTAGTCCTTGTGATGTGATGGATGATACGTGTGATTATGCCCAACCATCCTTCATCTCACTCATTTATATATATATATATATATATATATATATATATATATATATATATATATATATATATATATACATATGAATACTTAGGCACGCATGTATAAATATAAATACATATATATATGTGTATATATATATATATATATATATATATGTATATATATATATACATTATGCTTATTATTGTCAGTGTATGTCTTCATCCCCTTCTTCATGTGTTTTATCATCTAACTAGCATTTTTCATTGAATACTATTTCCAGTATTACTGAGAAAATGGCGTCAAAGATCTATCTAGAAATCATTTTGGGGTCATCGAAACGTTCTCTGGTACGGCTGCGTGCTCACGAAATGGGGGTTAACGCCATTGGATCATGGTTATCGGGGTTCTATCAACGTTTTGTCGACCAAAGAAGGTCTCTATACCAAGAAATAAAAAAGGGCGTTGCCCGGACACAAATTTGTCTACCTGTGGTGATGTGATCACAATTATGACACTGCTTCCAAATTTAACACACCAGATATTGAGGATTAAGCAATGATAAACACGAGTGAAATTAGATCAGAGTGAAATTATGAATGTCCTTTTTGTAATTTCCTCCCATGAGGGAAATGCATTACCGAAGTTGTCAAAATCATTTACAAAGGTCAGCTTGTCTTACCTTGTTGCAGTAAGGGCCCTCTCTCACTAGATACTATTCGGTGACCTCGCTTCGTACAGAGGGTTAAATGTGTTTACATTACTCATTTTGGGATGACGCGACTCCAGGCCAGAGTAAATTAGTGCAATGTTTTCAGCATAAAACGGCTATTTGACTCCCAAAATTCCCTTTATTCTATTCCCTTTTCTTTCGTAGTTAGTTAATATCAATTCTATGCCAATCGTAGTCCTTCGTTCTCAAAAAAAAAAAGAGAAGAAGAAGAAAGATTAGCCTTCCAAGTAACATGCAAACAAAATCAACCAGTTTCACATTGGTACTAGCGTGTCATGTTTTAAGTATGCAAGAGAAATTACCATACCTTGAAAACAACCGCTAAAGACACCTCAAACGAAATGAAAATGCGGAAAAATACTACGTGAAATATAAACAGTTGTGAACGACAGTGCTGCAGGAGACAACCTAGACTCGTTTTACTACAACAAGTGGCAAATGTTGCTGTTTGCTGTTCTACATAAATCGGTGACAAATTCCCCTTAACCCACTTTTGACGGCAATCGATGACATCTGCGACAAAGTAAAATACAGTATATACAAAACAAAACAAAAAAATCGCATTAATGTCAATAGCCATAAGCTATGGGACCGCTACAGGTGATGCTATGTACACGAACATTCTCATTCTGATTCACAAACAAGTTACACACAGAGATTTCGTTTGCACTGAATGTATAGAGAATCAAGCACTCAATACTATTGCCATGTTTACGGTCATACCTCCATTCAAATGATACGCAGGAAGGATGAGGCTTATACACGTTCAATGCCGTTATGCTTTCATTGTAATAGAGTTACATCCTATGTTTTCTCTGCTTTCTGTGAAATTATTATTTGCTTCGACAGAAAGGTGATGATAAGAATAAGATAAGGAATTTGATAAAGTATATTCAAATTTCTGTGCTTTTTTTGTTTGTTTGCTTGTTTGTTTTTGTTTGAAAAGGCATGGAGACGATTTAACCATTCAAGAACCAATTTAAGGGATCAAGAACATGGACACAATGGATGGAAATATCACGCCTCCTAGACGCGAAGGTAAGAGAGAAGATTTTTAGGGAAAATAAAAATCACAAATTATCATGCATTGTGCAGAGAGAAAATGGGGAAGGAGCATCCAACTCAAAGAAACCAATAATAATCTAAATTTACTCAGGTTGATTTTATCGTTCAAAATAGACTGATTCCCCCGAAATATCTGCACAGAGAAAACCGACATTTGTATGCACTTAACTTTGGGAGCAACGTAGCAGACGTTGATTTTGTCTCGACAGCTTTTTTCGTCGCTTAAGGGCTGGTGGATAATATGATGCATTGTCACGGGAAAATACTGAAGCAAAGCGCAATACTTTTTGATTTGAAACGGTTTTCTGTCTGGGGATCAGTAACAATAACAGTAAGCGAATGTGATATATTGGAAGGGAATACGATGATCATCGAGAGACAACGAGGGATAGAGAGAGGAAAAAAAATAAAGAGAGAAAGGGAAAGAGAGAGGGAGAAAAGATAAATATTGTCAACAAAATTGGCTGACCAATCACCGGAAAAGCACGGTTTCGGAACGTTGCCAAACTTAATTACCTCCTAATTGCGCGATTAATAATGCAGCCGTCCACAGATCTTGGGGTGCAGTGAAGCAGAGTCTCGCCGTGCGACCCCATCCCCACCTCCCCATCCCCGGCCCTCCGTTCACCAGGTACAGGTAGCGGACCAGAGTGGTAGAAAACTAAACACACGCACAGTATTTCAGCCAGGTCTGATACATTAACTGAGTGTGTTATTTTTTTTTTCTTTTCATGTATTGCGGACGTATACTGACTTAATGTATGTAAATGATCTCATTTGACGTGTTGAAATTTGTGAATGTCATGTCATGTGTCAGATGTAAAGCTTGTTAAAGACACACTCACTGAATCAAGCCCCAATACTTGTCTTACCATGAGTTTTATGATTATACAATGAATGCTTTTACAATCTACTGAAGATAGGATGAAGATATCTACTGAAGATGTTGATATGGCAGACTAGTTCATTTAGGGTCTAAAACAATATCAAACGCTTGCAAGACTTTTTTTGCTATATTTGAGAATTATAACGTGAAGCCCGAGTCATATCATTCGGATTACGATTGCATGTGATTATTTGTAATTACAAAAATAGACGAACAAGTACAAAGATAAATAAACAAATACATGTCTTATTTGGAAACTGTTTACAACACGTATGGTTACATAGTTACTAATCCTTTCTGTCATGTGACCAGCTGATAATTAACAACATAAATCGCACTGATTGGTCAATCAGTAGTGGTGCACTTAAGATGATGTTCATCGCAACTTTGTTCATTGTCATTTGAGTAGCCCATACACTGTCGGAGTGTGTCTAGGGAGGTATCTAAAGTATCTGAAACCAAACAAACAAACCAACAAACTTTACGTTACTCTCAAACGAGATTCCGTTCTACCCTCACCCTCCGACTCTTGTTTTCTTAACTGCAGATTCAGTTAATTCTCAACTGATACAAGGTGGATGCAACTTTTGCGCGGGTATCCAGGCTGAAGAGTTTTCAAGTCTTGAACAAACCGTCGAAAGTTATTCAGTTTTAAAATGAAATACGAAAGATGCACACACACACATCATACTCAAACAGACATACAGACACACACTCTCATATAACCGATTACATAAATACAAACAATATAAAGAGAAAGTAGATAGAAAGGAGGACAAAGACAAAGATATCAAGCATTTTTATTGTGTCAGTTCTAGACCTCGAGATTTGCGACTCCGAAAGTTTTTTTTTTCCGTTCTCTCTTTTTGTATATTTCTTTCTGGCCTTTCTGGTTTCGGCAACAGGAACGTGATTTTCTTCCTTTTCTTTTTTTTTTTTTTGTCATTAAAGCCTGATACTCTAAACGACCCCAGGCTTTGTGAAGCGAAGACATGCTGTTAAAGATCGCCAACCTCGTTCTGCTTTCGATTTTGTTTTCTTTTTTGTTTTGTTTTTTCTTTCTTTCTTTTTAAGGTCTGGATAGTGATTGGCATGCCATTATGCAATAGCTGTATAGGTTTCTCATGTTTAGGTGATTGGATGCGGTTGGCTGAACTAAACACATACAAACTATCGCCTCACCAGTTAAGGTCAGATAAAAAGACCTTTGGTGACATTAACAAGAAAAAAAAAAGAAGATAAATATGTAACTCAAGTGGGCCATCAAAAGGCGTTGTTCCGCGGCTGAATTTTGGCAATTTCAGCCATGCCCAGTGATCAACGAGCTAACAATGTCACTAGTAAAGTGGAACTGTCAAGCAGTCATGCCCTCTTGACTATACCTATAAGGCCATAGAGTATAGGCACAACTCATTAAGATGGAGGATTTAGGGTGGTTTAGGGGAGGGGAGTGAGGAGGGGGCGTGTCCATTGGGACATAGCGGCAGGTGAGCGACGCGTTAAGGCTAACTGTCAATCTCTGTTTCTGATATTATACTGAACTATAAAACGACCTTCAGATGTCGTTGAGGTGATTGTGTTCACAAGTCATACTGTCATCGAACGCTAGGTGAAACTAGGAGCTCACGTCTGCAGAATCTTCAGCTGCATTATGCCTTACTTGCGTACATTTCTTATCAAAATCAGCTATTACGGTTCTTTTAAAACTGACACATATCGACAGATTTTGTATTTTTCAGTTTGTCTTTCTACTCGTACCAAAATACGCATCCAAGAGAAGAAATAAACAAGAGAAAACACAGTAAATCTACATATGTGTAATTTCTAGGAAAAAAGAGGAGAAAGAACTAGATTAATGTTCAGCTTTAAAACTATAAAACTAACTGTATATAGGGAGATGGTCAAAAAAATCATATACGTCTACGCTCGTGCACGCAAAAACAGACGAAAAAGTGAAAAATATCCTTTTCCCTTTTTATTCACTTTTCCATTTTACTCCACTGTGCAAACGCTCATTTCGCCAAAGATCACAGAGTGTTCTTGATAAGAAACGAAATATGTATCCCATTAAACAATGCACAAGATAGATAGTCACCTAATCGCTAAAAAAAACAAGAAAAAAAAACCTTAAAAAGTGTGTGTGGGGGGGGGGGGGGGAGGGGACAACGTTGCTAACACCACGGCGCAATGGCCCTCCATTCACTTTGATAGCCTCATTTTGCAAATCTCCCATCGACCTATTAAAGGAAATACTGAGGTGTTTTATTTGAAATCGATGCACTTATCCTGTGATGTTAGCATCAGGCCATTGCAGCGGTTTGATAAGTAGGCAATGATTGCCTGTCAGGGGGTTAAGAAAAGCAATATTTTCTTAATTACAAATTGAAAAAGGGGTAGAAATTCACTTTCTGGGAGATAAACCATGACCATGGGGGGGGGGGGGTGGGTAGGGGACGAAAGCAGTTAATGAACGTCTTAACAAGTAATTTCATCAAAACCTATGCATGCGCTGATAATGGTGATAGTGTTGTTGTACAGAAAAAAAAAGTGAAAACACTTGCTAAAAAGGGCCATAACCCCTGATACACTGCTGCTTTAAAAAACCGCCAACGACTACCCGTCCTTTCGGATGCCGTAAGCCAGACCCAAAATAGATCGACGAGGTACGTCATACAGCGATGATTACATTTTAAACGCGAAGGTGGCGTCGCGGCATGTGTTAGTGATGGCTGAACTTCAGTTGGATGCAAAAACAAACTGGCGCGAGTGCGTTTACTGCGGGGAGGCGAAAATGAAGTTTTTGAGAAAATTAGGAAATGGTTTAGAAAACAACATAAGCATACCGCAAGATGCATTGGATCCCCCTTTTATTCTAGCAGACTATTCTATTCCGAGCTTTCGATATTGCTGACCCTTCCAAAAACAGATCGCTTCTCTCGGCCAAATCTCGCGGGGACAAGTATACACTCGACATGCTCGGTCGAGCATTCACGGATGGAGTTATTGCTGTAATGAAGCAGCTGTACCTCAGGCAGACAGACGGCTGGTAGGAGATTTTTTCCCCTCTCTCTTCCTTTTCCTTTTTTCCCCTTGTTACTCAGTAGGACTATCCAAATCTGTCTATTTGTCGATTTTAAATGAGTAGGTGGCCGTGTGTGCCACTTCCAGACTTCACCTTCGAATAATCATAAGAGATAACCCTAAGTGTTTTGCTTTGGCTGCTGATGGTGATTATTTAGTTCGATGTGCCGAAATCGTCAAACTTATTCTATCATGATTTCTAACTACAAAACTAACTCTAATAAAAAAAAAATTGAATCGATTCTGAAAATAACCCCGAAAGTAGCTCAAACAATGAGCATTCCCTATAAAAGAAAATTATGCTCAAGGGACTACAAATATTTTTGAGTGTGAAAGAACTTTGGAAGCTAGTAACATGGATAAATTATTGATGAAAGAATGTGATGAAAGGGAGAAAACAAGCGTCATTTTATGGGAATCCATGCATAACAAAAAAAAAATTATTATGACGGTTAATTGTTTGAGATTGTAAAAGAAATCACAAATGAGGCTACTAGTTTCTCAGAAAGTATCGCAGCTTTTTATACTAAATCTAGAGGTTCATTATTCGAGTTTTCCTTGGAAGCTAACTCACTCCCTCACACCCTCTTTCTTTCAACCTCATCTCTTTTCTCCTTCTGCATTTTCTCTTTCATTCTCTCTTCTTTTCCCTCACTATCTCTTCATCTCTCTATTGAACAATCCTTTGAAAAATTTCTTAAATGTGGATACCAAGCAGATCTAATCTTCCGATTGGTGTAGAGGGTAAGATGTAATTATAAAGATATGGTACATCAAATAAATTAAACAGAACAGGTCTGAATGTGATTACGCCAAGCTCTTGTTGCGAAATATAATGGTAATCATTGTCAAAGGGTTGGCATATGGCAATGTATTTTTATTGCCAATATTAGTGTCAGTGTCATCGTCGTTGCCCACTGAAATATTATGATTAGTTTACGTTTGATAGCATGTATAGAGTCGAGCAGGGGAAAAAAATATAATGAAATAAACAGAGCTTTCCAATCACCTACGACAGAGGGGGTTTACCGCCCTATAATATTTAGATGTGCAGTTTAACTTTCAGATTTCTTGGAATGCGCACCCTTGTCAGATTTGGCATCCAATAACGTGAAAGTACATGTTATACACTCCGCTCCCGCACACTATTGATTTATCTCGAATATATTCCATCATTGCGAAGAGGTTTGTAGTTTGTTGACGAGATTATTATCGACTAAGCTGTGGTGTCTTTTTGATGGACGCTGGCGTCTTCGATGATACTCCTGCGAACAGGGTTTGAAGATGCGATGCAATGTCGGTTGGTCAACCTGACTTGACGGTAAACGTAAACAGCGCCCTCTTAATTTCAGTACATGGCAACTCGTTGCTCGTGACTGACCATTGAAAATTCTCGTGCATTTCATGACAATATCGAATACACAGTTATCTTTTATTTTTTTGTTCGTGTATAGCATGAATTTTATGTAATCAAGCAAATGATTTTGTAGAAATTATCCTCGTTTCAATTCAATCATGATATGGGTGAATAAACACATTGACTCCCAAAATAGTTACAACACTATTCCAGCTAGGTACAATGTAGGTGGTGTTACCAAGATATGGGTAAGAGACCCTAAGTGTTGAGAAACAAATCCTAATGTTAATTTTTGCTATTTCTCTCCGCAAAAAAAAAGCAGTTACACGCTCCTGTCCCCTGCTTTTTTTTTAAAGCAATATAACCTATAAAACAATGGATGAGGCCTTTTATTAATTGGCATGATTAAGATATTGCAGTCCCTTACGGAATGTCGGTTGTTTGCAATACCCGTCAAATTACTTTGAAAATAGTGATGGATATTACTCATATCATAAACTTGTCCATTACTAGTATTCATTATTTCTTCAAAAACTTCCCCATATTCTGTAAAAGGGAAGCATCATTAGGGATTTGCATGTTTTTGTTTTTTCATCCCATAAATTCCATCGAACCAACACTTACCCAATACAAAGAGATGTAGTATCTTATGTAATGACCACTAATTCCATAATCAGCTAATCCAGTCGGAATTCACATACATGCAGTGGCATGTGCTTTCATACTTAGAATGACTTTTAATTCCTATGCTATCAGGTGCTGTAGGCCCCATCCAACACATAATCTTTATCTAGGTTCAGTGGCATCAAACGGTGAAAAGGAGACAAGCGACGGCGGGCGGATAACGAGCGGGGGGTGGGGGAGGGGGGGGGGGAGATAGAGCTCAAGAGAAAGAGATAAGGGACACGAGGAAAGAGATAGCGAGCAAGAAGGGAAAGGGGATATAAGGAGAGAAGATAGCGGGTTGAAGGGTAAGGGTAGGCATACAAGGAGAGAGAAAGGGGAGAGAATGGAAAGAGGTTAGGATAAAGAGATAGGGAGAGGTTAGAAAGAAAACAAGGGGAGCAGAGTGGAAGAAAGAAGAAGGGGGGTGGGAGAGAAAGATGCTATTTATCTATTTCGCATCTTTAAAGGGATGGTACGGTATTGGTGGAGATGAGAATTGGGCTTTTAACTTTTTGCGAGATACCAAGAAAACACTTATGAAATAGTACAGAGCATACCATTTTAAGAGGAATTCAAAGTTTATTTGATGAAAATCGGGTTTGGAATGACTGAAACATCCAAAAACAAAGTAAAACAAAGCGATCGTAATAAAAGGTGGGTCCCACACTTTATTAGAAATGCTCTATTTTGGATATCTCGGCCATTTCAAACCAATTTTCATCAAATAAACGTTGAAGTCTTCATGGAATTACATGCTCTTTCATATTTCATTAGAGGTTTCTCATTATCTCACCAAAGAATGTTAGAAATCTGAAATTAGGTCTCAACCAAAACTATACGATCCCTTTAAGAAGGGTTGCCCGAGTCAGCATTAGCTGGTTTTCATCGGGGCCCTTTAAAACACAGCACATGAAACATTGCAGAATTACAGTTTCTAACTGAACATTTAAAAACATTTCAATACAATCACTAGCCAAAAAAAAAAAGCAAAAACAAAACAAAAACAAAAACAAAAACAGATAACACTATCATGATAGATGGGTCATTAACTCTTCACAACAGTATGTAAGCTCTCTAGAAACAGGGAGCATGCCCTAGATTTCAGGATAGGGGATACCGAAACAGCAGGGACGTGAAATGCACCAAGCTTGGTTTCTGCAATTTAGTTCAGCGTGGTTTACTGTTTCGCCTCCCATAGGATGAAACGGAGTCCTTCTTGAACCAGTAGAATACGAAAGAAAGGTCGCGTAATAAAAAGGGGGAAACGAAATAAAAAGAAAACGAATAAAACAAAACAATAACATGAACAAGAAGAGCGAAGCGCCACATAAGCGATCCGCCACGCCCCGATTACCGCACCTCACTCTTCAGAACTATAATGCATGTTTTTGTTTGTTTGTTTTTTCCTGCGGTCCGTGGTCCCATAATGGATTGGGACTCCTTTTTGGTAACATTTACACACAAATGCGATGGGCACGCCTCGCTGATCTGGTCGTTAATTGCTCCGCTTAACTCCTCACAACAGTACGAGAGCTCGCTTGACATGGGGAACATGTCCCAGGGTTTCAAAATAATGATACCGACACACCATGAATACAATGGATTATGCACGGTTCTTCTTCAACATGAAGTCTTCTTGTAAAAAGGAGAATGTCATTTAGACAATGGTACACACTTTTTTTATTTTTGTGGGACAGAAACGCGCGCCAGTTCAAACGAGAAATCACAATTCTACGTCTCATAGACTTGAATCTGAGTTCTTGTTCTTGACTGTGGATGCATGAATTAAAACATTTTGCTGAACACAAAAGACAAAAGCAAAAGTGGCGTGAAAATAGAGGTATAGAGTTTGCAAATTGCAGTGATGAAACAGATTTTTTTTTCTACGAAATGATCTCACACTCAGCAAAGGATAAATCTGTTAAACTTCGATTTACAATCCATTACGGACCATCGCGTCTTTTCACTGCCTTGTATAATAATCACAATAAGGTCAAGGTATGTAAACGTTAAGCAAATTGCTCTGTGATGCGCTCCAATGTCTGTTTTGTTATCTAATTCTAATCTGATCTCCTGGTTAACCTGTCATTAGCGTTTTTGACAACCCACTAAAAACTATGATGAAAGCAGCCTTGATCGAATGCTATTCTAGAGTGACGGCAAGGCAGTATTTCGCAAGGTGTGCAGGAAAAAAGTATCAGAATAAAATTAATTTATGCTTAAACACTTTTTTTTTGTTTTTCAACGATGTTTATTCTGTTCCATTCAAAGTAATAGAAAAAAATAACAATTTTCATTTGCTACAATTGAAATGACGAAAATATACATTTGTGATCATAATAGCAAATTTGCTATTGCTGTACATAATGACATAACAAAAATTACATTTTCATGAACAATTATCAAATTACCTAGAGTCACTTCCCCTATGCTCTCAAAAAATTGCTTAAATTTAACAGTGATAATTCAATTCTTCTGGCATTAATCTTAATAATCATCCAAGTGAATTATGCAGCAAAATTATACAGTAATAATGGAACCATATTATTTATCAACCAATACCCGCCCACCTACTAACTCATATCCCTTACTGAGTCCCTATGACCACCTCACCAGTTCCCTCCCTTCCTGTTTCCTCCCCCACCCCTATGCAACACACAAACACACACAAACACACCCATACACACACACACATACACATGCACCTAATTTGGTTAACTGCTCTTGCCTACACATCGCAATATAGTAAATATAGTTATATAATCAGCCCGCCAACAGGCTGACAGGAACGCATGGGAAAGGAGGGGGAGAAAATACAAAACACCACAAGAGAAAAAGAAAAAAAAAGGAAGAAGAAGAGGAGGAGAAATGAAGGAAAGGAAAAAAAATGAAGAAAAGAAAGAGTGGAATACTATGGAAACATTTCTATTTTCATGAAAGTCACAGACGTTGCACGTAGCTTCAGACTGGTTTATTCAACGAAGTCTCAAAATATTCCCATTTTTGTAAATGTACATGTAGCTTCCCAGCCTTGGTCGCCAGGATTTTTTCCTCATTTATTAATTCAACAATAATCTTTCGCATCTTTTCTCCAGTGGGTAACTTCTTTCCCGTTCTAGATTTAAAAATGATGTATTTTGTTAAAATAATCAAAGTATTTACACATTTTGATCTATTTGAATAACCAGAGATTCCCCCAAATATATCTCTCCAATCCATATTCCTTAACTCATTTATATCAAAATAATTAATTATGAATTCCCATAACGGTTTCACTTTAACACAGTGTAAAAATAAATGCAGGTAAGTTTCAGGCTCATGTTGGCAGAAGGAACAAAGGCTGTCTGTTACAAAACCAAACTTCATTAAACGCTCCTTAGTGTAAACTACGCCATGTAACATCATAAATTGAAATTCTCTATATTTTCTTATCAATGTACACTTACTCGGTTTAATAAAAAGATCTTTTATTTCTTTGTTTGTATAATCATAACTACTGTGGTCATCTTTAATTTGTAAGACATAAGATGACTGTAAATCTTCCACCATAGCCTCATATATTTTTCTCGATTTTAAAACTTGCAAATTTACTCTCTGACCAGAAAAAATCAATTTTAAGTCAAAGTTTGTGGAATCAACTTGCTGAAGTGTCCCTGCTCTCATAGAGTCTTTCCATTTCTGGGGTATAGCATTAAATATATCATTCAGTTTAAGCAATTCTTCTACCTTAAAACCAAGACCCAAGCTTTGAAAATGTGACTGAGATCTCAAAAGACCGTTATTTAATATATCTTGTATTGTAATTATTCCTGCATCAAATAAATCTCTATGAAAAAACATCCTACCTGCTATGCGTACACTCCTATTATTGAATATTATTGGATTTACAACCTCATTTTCCAATTGTCTATATTTATAGATATCGAGCCAAACCTTCAATATTTCCGAATAAAAAGGTGGTACATTATCTGTCATAATAGATGAATCAAAGTCACACATAAACAGGAATCTACCTCCTACAGTACTAAAACAGAAGTCAAAAAATAATTTCCACCCAACTTCTTTTTCTCCATATAGAAGGCGTTTTAACCACATAATACGTTGTGCCTTAACAAATAACCGAAAATTCGTCATTCTTAAACCCCCAAACTCATAATCTTGATACATAATATTTCTCTTTATACGGTCTTTGCCATGCCATAAGAAATCAAAGGTAATTTTTTCGACTTCTGAAAATACCCACTGAGGAACAACAATAAGTGATGCTACATAATTTAATTTTGACAAGGCGAATGTTTTCATAAGATGTATTTTTCCCATAAGTGTTAAATCTCTTTCTTTCCACCATCCTAAAAGGCTTTTTATCTTACTTAATATTTCTTTAAAATTTAAATTCTCTTTTGCCTTAACATCTAAGGAAAAATAAATTCCTAATATTTTGATTTCTTGAACAAAATTCCCAAACAAATGAATATTTGGCCTATCTTTTTCCTCCCCAAGCCATAAGAAATTAGTCTTCCCTTTATTTATTTTGAGACCACTTATTTTCCCAAATTCATCAAATAAAAATTGTAACCTTTTAATTGAACCCTCATCTTTCACAAACAAAGAAATATCATCCGCATATAAAATTTGTTTTATTTCATTTTGACCAAATTTAATTCCATTAATATCCTTATCTTTTCTAATAGCTCCAGCTAAAGTTTCCATAGCTAATAAAAATATATATGGAGACAGAGGATCACCCTGCCTCACACCCCGTTTGATATTAAAGTACCCCGTTGAGTTTCCACCGTTCATAACACAGCTACTGATATCCGTGTACAAGACTTTAACCCAAAATTGAAATGAATTCCCGAAACCAAATAATTGCAGAATTTTAAATAAAAAGATATGCGCTACCGAATCAAATGCTTTCTCAAAGTCTACCGCAACTAAATAACCGCACGGATGTTCCAATGCATGAAAAAGAATGTCATCTATTATTCTTACAGCTTCTCCGATATTTCTGTTTTTCATATAGCCTACTTGATCATGATGAATAATTTCCGGTAACACCTTTTGAATCCTTTTAGCTAATATTTTTGATAAAATCTTATAATCAACACACACCCACACGCACACACATACACACACGCAAACACACACGCACACACACACACACGCATACACACACACGCGCCCATACAATCCACGCTTACAATGTGTGTACACAGACAAACGAGTGCTCAAGTGTCCAATAGCAGATAATGCTCGTAGCAGCAGCAGCTCCAAAGGATAATGCTATTATTTTGAGTTGTGCTGCTCCTGAAAGTGTACGGGGCTATCTAACTGGAGGGGAGAGGGAGCGAGGGCGGGGTACAGGCACATTGGGGTATGTGGCGTTGAGCAGCTTGGAGTGACAGAGACATAAATACATTAACGCAAACATCATGTCAAGCCCTTCAACCGGAAATAGATGTTTACAGCGTGTGCTTCGACAGCGATCTACGTCTCCCTTCTGCCCCCCCCCCCCCCATCCCACCGACCGACTGTGCCCGGATGAACGCGCTGCTCATACTTTCACACTCACGAGAGATGTATCACCTCCCTGCACTCACTCATACGCGCACGCCTATACACACTACACAGCCACATGAACAGGCAAAAAAGCACGACACCGATGACTTTAAATTCCCTCCAAAGAACTACGCATTGAGGATAAAGTGCTTTGCTGATGGCCACAACCTCTGCAACCGGGCGACTTGAACCACGGGACCTCATGATTAATAGTTTGAGGTCTTTATAGTCCCTGGTCTTTATTTCTTATACATGATGTGGTCTATAATCCATGGTGTGCCTGGGACGAGCATTGTGTACTTGTCAAATCTATACCACTATTTCTCCACTTCATCAATATATGAGCACAGTGGCCTACTGACGTAATCCGTAATTAAAAATGTCATATTAAAGACATTGACCCTGTATATATCTCATGGGCCTGACTTTAAATGAGCACTATGGAATTCCTTGCTCACATTCTATTGCGTGCATGCCAGTCTAATTTGAAATGATCTTCCATCGAAGAAGTAAATGTAGACCATTCCATGCCCTCAATCTCTTTGGAAAGCATTTTAGTTAAATGGGCCAGAGCTGAATTTCTGAAAGGTTATAGGTGGGAGTTTTCTCCTAGTGACTTGTTTGTCAAGGAAGACGAAAAGATCAGAATGTGTGTTTGTTTGTGTGTATGTGCATGTATGTATATGTTAGTGTGTGTGTGTGTGTGTGTGCGTGTGTGTGTGTGTGCGTGTGTGTGTGTATGTGTTTCTGGCAAGAACCAAATGCTTTCCCAAGAAACGCTTTTCTCAGTATAGAACGTTAAAGGTAAAATACGTATTGACATTCGAACAAAGTCAATATATTTGTTTATAAACGTATACATACATTATATACATACTTTGTCACATCTTCAGCCAACATTACCAGTTCCCCTTATCGCATATAGTCGATATGAAGCGATATCACCTCGCGATACCGATATCTGATCGATCGCTTTTGGGACGTACACTTCCGGTTTTGCGGTTCTGGAAAATGGTACCAAAGATCCTACGTATATAGTGCAGGATCTTTGATCGTACATTCCTTTCTGGAAGTGTCTCGAACAAATAAGCGAGTTTGACTTCAGGTCGAAGTGGTCTTTCCTGCGAAGCAGATTTTTCCACGCTCTCCGCTGAACTTTGTCTGTTGGGAACTTCATCCACGTCACGTCCTTCATCTATGGATATTTTCCATCATTTCGTCGTTTGGCAGTATTGGCCAAGCATTGGGCCGCTTCGCAGGAGAATCCCATTTATCAATGTAAAGTTACAGATTAGAAAATAACTGTATTATTCGCGAGATAATAAGATAGAATTTGATATGATCTATGAATACAAGTTAGTACTTCGGCGATCAATGGGCATAAAAGCGTAAATTAAACATCACGCGTTCATAACCGGAAGTTTATATTCCAAGAATTGAAGGTAAAAAAAAAAAATAGAGCGCCACATGCATTCAGATTCGGAGAGCTATATGCGATAGGGAGAATTGTCATCATAATGATAATTAAATTTCTTTTCTGCTGTAAATATTCAATTAGGAGCCGCCTGAACAACATAATTTAAATTCCCCTTGTATCCCCAAGAAGTGATTCAAATGGTGATTGTTGACTTTTGAAAGCCCTACATATCATGTGTTCGACTTGGACCCTGGTTGACGTTAATGACTTCTATTTTTTTCAGAAGTGGTTCTTGAAGGGTTAAGCCATTTTGTCTACAACAGAATTCCGCAAGGAAATCAGGAAATCCCGCCACATAATCGCCAAAGCCTTTAATTTTTGCTATCCAAACAGGGTGCCTCAGACGGCGACTCAGGTTGTTGAACCACCATCGGTCCAATTCCCCCCCCCCCCCCCCCGTTCATTGTCGAGTGAATCACGTAATTGACAGCTTACTTAAATATTCTAAGCTGAGAAGCAGATGTATGCTCACACACACACGTGCACATTCACATACGCGCACACACAACAATTGACCAACACTAAATCAAGTATTGTTATATCATCCTAGAGTCTTCTTTGTATGTCTTTGTGTAACCTTTTTTTAAATAATTTTTTTAGATTAAACTTGCAGAACAGTTGAAAGTAGTGATTGTCTTTCTTTGAATCAATATTTGTGCAAATTCTATAAAGCAAGCTCGAATAGATTTTACGTCAACAGCAAATTACAATCAATGACTTGCGATTAAAAACTGAGAAAAGAGTGACTAGTAAGGCTGTAATGGCGAACGGTAAAGAAAGAAAAAAATACTCAAAAGCAACGTTCATATCTAGCATAAGTACTTGACAGTTTTTTTATCTATTTGTTGTGAATGGGGAGACAGTCAGTGCTACTCGCTATCTATAAGTGATCACCATTGATCACCGAGTCAAAAAGACTGGCTTTAAAAAACAAGAGGTCTCGTATTCATTCATCATCGCTCTCCAAGCAATATTCGAGCGGGTAAGCGGGTAATGATCATTACAAATTTCAATGCGTTGTTGTTGCGTAGACGAGAGAGGTAGGTTCGCGTTGATTGATTCTCGATCAACGGTAACAACAAATCGATCAACGGTAATGGATGAATACCTTGTTATTAAATCAACCCGCTAAAAAAGGAAAGAAAGAATAACAAAACAGAAGACAGATGGATGGCCGCAATAACTCGTATTTGCTGTCAGAAATGATGACACTTCGTCGCCCGTTGACAATCTGCTGTCCCAATTTCTGTGGCCTAACCACCATTTTGTTGCCCTATTTGCGTCGCGGCGCTCTGTCATGAATACGGGGTTCCTGCTTATTAGGTCACTCGGATTGCTTCGACAGTCTTTAATTCGGATACCTGAAAGGGAACTCAATTTAGCATTTATTAAAAAAGCAATGTGATCATAATCGCTCCGGGAACACAATGCAACGGCTGTCAAAACACTTTATGGAGTTGGCAGAACTTCTAAGGCTAAAATCTCAAGCACAGTAAGACGTGCAAAGACACAAGCATCCATTCAAACATTCACGTTGATGTAGATTCACGCACACATCATACATACGACTCACAAATACATGCATAATACATAAACTATCCAAAGATACACGAATACCCAAGGCAATGGTCATGCTTTATCTGGTATATCATTACTACTTATACAGAAACTGACAGAAGACGTTTTTAGATGAATAATGTCAAAGATTTGAAAACTGCACCTCATGAATGCTCTTAAAAAGTTGTTTCCCCCGTTTAATTACAATATTCTGCTATTCAAATATTCTGCTGTTTTATGGACAGATGCTAAAATGCTTTTTATGCTTAAAAAGTGTTACGGCTATAATTCTCTCTGGGACCTGATGTTATGTGATTTTCTTTTTATTTTCACTGGCAAATTTAGAAAAAGAAATAATGTCGTTTGATTTGGCATTAAAAATGATCCTGGTCAAAAGATTTATCCATGTGCTTCATTGAATTGACTTCAATTCAATTCAGTTGAGATACATTTACTCTAGTCAGATCTATCACAAAATACAGGGATACATTTACATGGAATTTGATAGCTATACCTAGCTATAATTTTATTATGAAGACAAATTGTTTTCTTAAGGTGCGAGTGGCATGTGTTTGGCCATACGTAATTGCAGTAAGAGAAATAGGGGAGTGTGAGTGTACAACACAACATTCGCAAGACATTTTTCTCACACGTGCTGAATATGACTAATCAATGCCTGATTCTTATCACATCGTAATTTTACATTGATCTACTTGATGCAACAACAAAAAACATAACAATAACAATTCTTCTTTTATTTGTTTATGTATTAATTTGTCTTAAAAATAATTGTTAGTATAGCATGATCATCAGACTGTGTTTTCAGCCTCGAATCGAGAGGTGGGATACATCTCGATTAACATGAACGAAATCATGCACCTATACACAAACACACACTCAAATATTCATATATCTATCTATATCTATCTATCTATATAATATTATATATCTATATCTATACATAATATGTATATAATATATGCACTTGCTTGTCTGTGTGTGTGTGTGTGTGTGAGTGTGTGTTTGTGCATGAGCTCATGTAGCTCATGTTATTCGTCACGTAAACCAGAAAGGGAGAGAGAGGGGAAGGGGAACAGTAATGTGTGTCTGCTCCAAAAGATGCATCGCATTAAACAGAGGAATGGAAGAGCAGAGACAATGCGGCGTTACTGAAAAGCAATACAATAACAAGTGTATGCAACCACTAACTCTTAAACAAGGATATATTACTGGATAGATGGGGGTGGAAATATGTCGCTCGCTGCACAAAAGAGACACAGCAACCGGATGAATATCAGCACAGCATATTGCTCTTGGTTTTTCGTTCTCTTCCCTCTTATATGTATTATGTATGTATATATATATATATACTTTTGTACGTTGCCCCAAACTAATCACAGTGAAAAATGCCCAGGTAATCTGTCATGTTTTAGCCTGTAAGTAAACATTTACATTACGCTTATTTGCGAAGGGCATGATATATGAATGATCGCATAGGGGAATACAGTGATATATTGGACGGACGGCTAACCGTCCCCCTTTTTTTCACTCTGTTGGTAGCATTTTGGTGATTTGTGAAACGCCGTGCAGCAAGGCTGGAAGAATATAATGGTTCCAGTCTGACAAACGAGAAGATTTAAGGGAAAGGCTGAAGTCAACAACTGGCCACTTCTATTTTACCGCTGACATTTAAATATACCTTCTCGCTATTGAAGAAAAGTCTCACCTTGTTCTACGTGACAGGAATGAAAAGTTACGATGTCTTCATGTTTTTGTCTCATTCATGACAACGACAACAGCGAAAGATAATTATTAACTTTGCAAATAATGTGAATTCTTTGCTTTTCCGTATACGCATTGAGTATCTTCAAGGAAGCACAATTTACGCGCGTGTACAGAATCATCCTCTTTCGAAATGCCATTTTTTAACACCACTTGATAAAAAAAAAAAAATCTGTGGCGCTGTGAATTAAGTTGTTGACAGCACACAACTAGAGGTGAGTTCGAGTCTTGTTTGGTTGTCTTCATCCTCTGACAAGTTATTTTACCCACAATACCGTTCTTGATGCAGGTGTATTAACGGTTACTTGGCAGTGCTGGGAAAAATGGTGTATTAATGGTAAATTATGTAAACCAAGTCATATTATGCATTTATACGGGACAACATCACCTCTCCACATCCTCTATTTTAATTGCGAGGTTTACAAAGCTCCTAAATCTTGCAATTCCTGATATAATGGACAGGAAATTGACAATTGTTTGCTATTAGTTTCTACAGAGCGTTAATGAACAGAAGGTTTGAGTGTCCAATTAATGTTTAATCTTGCAAACATTTAGGGCCGTTTACACTGAACTTACGTATAATGTCCGCATCAACGATAGTAGGGAGCTTTAGATTTTAGACGCGCGGACGTTCAAAGGGAAAAAAACATGGTCTGAGCGTGCGCAGTAACTTGACGTGCGCTACTGCGCACGCTCAGATCATGTTTTTTTCTCTTTGAACGTCCGCGCGTCTAAAATCTAAAGCTCCCTAATATAGCAAATTTACGACGAAACCAAATCAAATGCCACTAAATTGTCCGCTGCCACGTCCATCTTGGTTGAGGGGTATTTCACACCTAATGCAAACTCACTTGATGTCATTATATTACAACAACAACAAAAAAGCACATTGCGTTAATTACACAAAGCTCGAGTGGTGTCTCACTATCTTAACGCTTGGTATCCAGCCATAAATCGTGAGAAATTGCTGTCGGGAGACATCCAGAAAAGTTTCTGTACTAGCCACATGACACTAAACTGCAAGAGACTGGCGGCAACTTCCCTCTGTACCTGCAAGCGCCCCACGACATTGGATCTTATTAGAGGCTTAAAGTTGAGATACTGACAATTATATCAGCAAAGCACGTGATTGAGCAGATTCCAGTGGGTTTTTTTCTCTCTCTCTCTCTTCCTCAAATATATCTCTTTTGGATCTAAAGAGGGAGTAAAATGTAAGTTCGAATCATACATGTATCAAAATGGGTCCCATTTCTTAACATTTATTACAGCAAAGTGTAATGACAGCGGATACTGGTAAGCAAGAACAGCACGTATTTAGACTCCTCTTCGTGGCGTCCAGCCATGTACCACCAGCCTTAGCAAGACGAGGCGGTAGATACTAACAACGTTACTTGGTATTCCAGTGTGTAATTGGACTTGGGATCGAACAGCCTTACATCTATTAAGACAGGTGGCGGGGGAGCGTGGTCAAAAGGAATACCCCGTGAGACCACGTGGACCAGAAAGAGAAATGTTTTAGAAAAGAAGAGATACACGCTTTCAATCATCGCTCTCCATTACAGTGTTGGTATGGTTACAAAAAATCGAAGATGATTCTACAGCAAGTCCATCACCCCCATGTTGTGCATTCAGTCTGAGGTTGCAGAGGAACACACAACACACGGGTGTCAGCTTAGAAAACGAGAGAGTCTTTTACAATGAAAAGTGATATGCGCAAATGAATTTCATTTGGACAGGATGTTGGCGGCACTTTTTGCTGTAATATCGCGAATAGGTACGTGATCAAATCTTTCCCCCTCTCCCATTCCACACGAATCCACACGAATCCAGACTTCGATGAGTATGAGAGCATATTGCTATAATCCAACTTGGTATCAATACTGGCACTGTGGACAGGCATTCACCCTGTGCCGTTGGGGGTCGCGTGTTTGCCAGGGGCCCTAAACATTTTCAGTCGGGTTGCAGCAGGCTACTACCAGACGGCTTTTTATCGGCTCGAGTCATAGAGGTCACCTGAAAATGTTACTCTATACCCCCACCCTAATCTTTTCTCTTTTCTTTTTTTTTTTTGTCTTCTTGGACTAAAGGCCTTGTAGCATGGACAACATGAGCAGTTCAGGCAAAACACCACCTTGACTGCTCCTTTTCTATGCATGATGAACAGCAACGTAGCAACAAATTATGTTGCTACAGTGACCAAACAGATAACAAGAAAACATTTAATGTACAGTGTATGTAATTAAGAACGGTCCGACTTCGCGGGAGGGGGAGGGGGTCGCTTCCAGCGAATTAATGTCTGCATGGACAGTCAGGTAATATGATTATAACAATACTGCAGTGTGTGACCAAGGTGTAGAGAAAACTGATGATCTTGAAAAATGAAATTTAAAAGTAACACACTGTTGTAGGGAAATATTTATCTGTGCCCCAGCGTGTACACTTTATCACAGATTAACAGCCGGTTAGACTAGTGTATACACACAAAAAAAAAAACAAGAAAAAAAATCATACTCATGTACCTGGGACATCTGGCCCGATAACATACCCACATGGTATATCCGCTTACATGGACGTTGTGAGGGAGGCAATGAGAAATATTGCTAAATACGTCCTACAAAAGATGTTAAAAGACGTCTTTGAAAACCACGGACGAAATCCAACTACCTTTTGCCTGATTCCAGGGAGCATTATTTCAACTCCCATCACCCTCCAAATAAGCACAATTTGTCATTCGGATGGCATTTACCCCTTGACATCTACTATAGAACGAGCGGAAGTCAAGCATGAAGGTCATGAATACACGAAGAAAAATTAACCACAGAGTAACGATTACAATTATTGTTACATGTTGGCGTTTTCTGCATTTCATCAGCGATGATGAGCTGTAGTTGCCCTTGTCCGTAATAGATGTATCCAAAGGGTCATCGCAATATTTGTGTATCCATCCTAGAATAATGATTGCAATGGCATTACAGCATGTACTTAACTACTGCGTGGACACCAATAACACAAACAACCAGCTTTACGCACATTATAACAATCCATACACCTTATTATTATAAACGAAATCAAGTGCATACAACATTTGTACGTATCATTATATATGGGAGCCTTTAGAATGAAAATGCAACCGAAAAATTACGCTAAATTTTCCATCATGTACATCCTCTGTTCCCCCCCCCCCCAAAAAAAAAAAAAAAACCAACAACAACAACAACTAAACTTTCAAGTTGACATTTGACAGCCTTTTTCATGTGTAACATAAATCACTAAATTTCTCCACCTTAAACCAGCAAAACAAAAGGCCTTTGAATGTTGTCACTCATCAGCGTTTGAAAATGCACTAAATACTGAACATCAGCTCAAGCATATTAAAATACTGCATCTGTAATGGAATCATGCGCAATAAAGTTTGTTGACTGCTAATCTGAAGGCAACATCTCCATCGTGTGGTATTGGTAGGATTAAAGGGAGGAAAATAATGGTGTGGTGGAGGGGGGGGGGGGAAGATTGGTAGGAAGCTCGTCCTTCTTATCATGACCGACCCATCTGTCGGGTCCTTCAGGGGCTCACCATCTCTCCTCACACAATATGTTATCACTATGTATGTTATCGTATGTTATCATTCTGCGATGATATATATATAAACACGCACTGGTATATCTTGCGCCTATATATCCGGGGCGCGCGTGCGTTACTGTCAGGAGACATGGACGTGCATGAACGACTTTCGCCAACCTCAAAGAGAGAGAGAGAGTGAGAGAGACAGAGAATGTAGGAAGAGAAGATCATGGCGGTGACTTTAAATCCTGATTGGAGGTCAATGGTTGAAGAAAAGAATGGGCAACATGGTTTATTTGTGCTGGAAGAACTTAAAAGAAATCCGTCATCAAACGCATCAATTTTCCTCTTAACCCTCTTGCGATACAAAAACGATCCCACAGATGTATGAAAACTTGCCGATCTCACGCACACACTCATATGCACACAGATACACACACACACACGTTCACACACACACAGACATACACACACACACTTGGACTGGCAATATGATACTACGATCAGCTGCAATAGATCGGTGGTAATAATGCTTAGGATGGCGGATTAATAAAAGTGACGAAAAGACTGAGGTAAGACTATTTCCGCACTAGCTTTAGGGCAAAACACGCGATATCATCCTTGCAAACGAATGTGTCTCATTATCTTATGAAGATATGGACATTGTGAAAACTTCAGTTCTTTGGGGTTCGAATATCAAACAGTGTCCCAAAAACAACATGACACCAAAGATATCGGTTACAGTGCACTCCCGTTATAACGAAGTCCTCGGGGCCGGTGTTTTCTTTCGTTTTTAATATCAAAATTTCGGAATTACCAAACAGTGTATAACGATCTGTATATAGGTGATAATTTGGGGACCTGAATTATGATTTCGTTGTAACGAGAATTTCGTCATAACCGTGTTCGTTAAACCGGAAGTGCACTGTATTTCATATATATATATATATATATATATATATATATATATCGATATCAACGTGTCGAGATGGCGGGCAGTTGGTTAAGAAACAAACAAAAATCAAAAATACAAAATGGATAGACAAATATACTAATGTTGGAGTGCACAAGCAGACATAATCATAAGCACATTATTTTGCATAAAGTGAATTATATTTTGTTTAAAGAGAGTTATATCTATCCTTATTATACCTCTTAACATGCGTATTGTATTTAGCTGTTGATGTGTATTCATCCTAAATAAAATAATACGTTTTAATTATTACGTCTAATACAATGCCCTTATGAATAATTCGATGAAACTAATCTACCTGACAATTGTATTACACAAAAATGATTATGGGCATAGCTTAAGACAGGAATGATACATGGGCGAAGGACATGTGTGTAGACACGACTTTTGTCGATTTTGTTTGTTTATTTTTCTTTTTTTTTATCTCAAGCCAAAAGTTCAACATAGGTGAGGTATTGGCCACAGAGGCCGACACACTGGAGAACGATAAAGTGTGGCAGGCGGCACGTTTGTTTGGTCAGAACGCTGAGAAATAATGCCACCTGCGGCAAAGAAGTAGCGGCACGCGTGTTCTCCCTGCGGAGCGGATCCGTCGTGATTTATTCACCGTTAAAAGGGAAAAAAGGAGAAACACTCGAATTTTCTTCCGCAAGTCACTTAATTTTGCCTGCCAACCAGAGTACCAAGAGAGCCAACGAGCAGAGAAAGCAGTAGTCGGTTAAAGGCCCACGAAGAGTTCGCTACAAGTTCTTAAAGTCACCACTTTCAAGTGCGTCAATATATCGACCAGATTGCACTGCGCCTATCCATTACGCAAAGGTAATCTATTCCGGAGACTCTCGAAGGTATACGACATATGTTAGTCTTATCGGTTCTTCGCCTAGCTCAAACAATGTTAAAGGGAACCTCCATTCTACGGTCCAGATGTTTGTCCTTTACGAGGAGAAGTGTCACACAATAGAACAAAAAGTTTTATCTATACGGAGAAAAAACAGGAAGTTACGGGGAGTTTGAAGTTTAACGTACTTTCGCGAAACAATAATGAATATTAATGACAATCTCATTTATTATGCATACTAGACGAGGCAATGATTATTCGGGGAAAATTATGGAAACGTGTGTTCTAGGTTATGTCAAATAAGGATAACCGTTTAATTTGCATAATTTTGTTACTATAACCAATAATACTACGAAAATTGTAACTTTCATTAATCTTTTTTTTTCTGATTTTAGTGAAATATAGACTGTTCTGTTAATCTTCCAACTTATTGTATCTTTTACGGTCATCCTTAAGATGGAGTTGCATTTTGATTGTATCATTTCTTCCCCCGTTAATCTGCTATCACGCTATTGTCATGTTTGATACATTGAAACATTCCTCACGATGTTTTAGCAGCAATCAGAATCAGATTTTGACAAGACTCGTTGAGTTTAAAGTTTAAAGTCTCCTTCCTTTATAATTAAACTGAATTGAACTGAATTTAATTGAATTGAATTAAATCATATTGAATTAAATTGAATTGAATTGAATTGAATTGAATTGAATTCAATTTAATTTAATTTAATTTAATGCATTATGTGGGCCCACTGAAGTTTTCATGATGATTGATTTTCCAAGAAGGTATCACTCACAGTGTGTACCTTTTTAGATTTACTGTAATAATCATGGGAAAAATACTGGAAGAAGGTGAACATCACTTTTGCTTAGAGGGAAGGTGTTTTGTGTCCGATGACCGGAACGAAATGATATACTGAAATAATTATGTGGCATATTCTATACGAATATGGTCATCATGTTTTTAAAACTCTTTTATACTTTATGATTGCTTCATCAAATCATCTGCTTCTAAATGGATTAAATTCTACATTTACATTAATGTCATTTAAGATAAGAGGGTGAGTGTACAATGTATACACTATCTCTCCATAAATCTTACTTCAGTTCGATAAACACCAAACGTAGGTCCACGCGAATCAGGCATTCGATGAAAATTAGATCATCAGTGTCAAATCCCACCTATGCAGCTATAGGGATATCCACATTCATGTCCCTGTTAATATCATTAAAGTTCAACGTCTTGAAGCTGCCGATTACATAATACCTCCTCAATTTGTAACCAGTTTGAAAACAGAAAATACACACAGACATATACACAAAAGAAAAATACCACCCACTATAACAAGGACAGCGGATGAGTACAGCAGAGTGCTATGTGTACAGTATGTATACATGTACAACAGGTACCAATTTATGTAAATGGACGTAGATTGTGTAATGTTGTTTTCATACCTGACAGTGCTAGCACATGGCTGAAGACTGAACAATGAATTATGACAGCTACGATTATATTCGTATTGATGAGCAAAGAATAATGATAATGAGAAAGGTATATGATTATGACTATGATCTAAGTAATGATGATTGTGATAATTAGGATGATGATAATATTAATAATAATAATGACAATAAAATCAATAATAATCAAAATGATAGTAACAATAATATAATAACAATAAAAATAGCTATTATAATGTCAACAAAAAGGATAAAGTCATAATTAAAAAGATAATCGTACATAATCATCATCAACGTCATTATCACCACTATGTTATAGATTTGTTGATTTTTATAGACATTATATTTGTATTGTTAAAGAGAAATGAGATGAAAAAAAGGAGTAGACTTGTCTTTGCACAACAATAAAAATGTCATCAAAATCGGACGAAAAATAGGAAAATTATGAACAATTAATTTTTGCTAATTTTTCCAGATACAGTTCTTGAACTGCCAATATGAATATGCAAAGAGTACAATGGTGATGTAATTGCCTCACAACTTGTAATAATGTATTTTTTTTATTTCATTCAAACGCAGTTATACCCCAGTCTGTAATCCTGATATATTTGACGGATCATTATTTTGAAGTTTCAGGTAGGAATAACGTGATGGTTCACTTAAATTTGAGAAAAATTGAATTTTCATATTTTTTGTGCATGATCAATGGAAAACTGTGAGTTGATGACACCATCAGCTCACTAAGTTCAACTGTACGAAAACTGTTCAGCAAAAATTACCAAAATTTAGTTTCATAACTTCCCTAAATTTATCCGATTTTGTTCAAATTTTCAATGATGTACTTGTAAGATTTTACACTTTCTTATGAGACTAACGTTTAACTGGCCTGGAATTCCCTTTCAAGGGGAAACAAAAAAAAAATCTTCTGCTTGTGTCGTTAAAAGATACGTAAAATGCAAACCCTTTTCAGATTAACAAATAATAACAGTTCATAGCATGATGAGAGACTACTACAGGATAGTTACTATGAAAAATAATTTGTGCCTGACATGATAAGAGGTCGGTTGTGTCTTTAATTTGTGAATACATTCATTCGTTTGTATATGTTAAACATATTATATACAAATAGCTAGTTAGCCAGATGGATAGAAAGGTAGGTAAATAGAGCAATGGATACCTTGCCACATGGCACACTCGCTCTATCCATGCATGACAGTATGAAGCAACAGACGTCCCCCTTCAACTTTTCACCCCAACCACAACCACCTCCACCCAACAACCCCCCTCGCATCCTAGCAACGGGAAGACAATTCGAATGAGGATAATGGGGCATCAAATTGGCGCCAACCCCCTGTCGGATTTGCTGGTGATGCGATCATGTAGACATACTTATATTCGAAGAAGTGCAAGCTCTCATTACCTTGGATTAGAGAATATCCCGTGAGGTAGAAAAGAACAGTCACAATGGGACTTGTAATTATTTAGCAAAGGGAAGGAGAAGGATCTGGCGTTCAGATTAAGAGTTTAGGGAATGAAGTAAGTGTTTATCAAACAGGTTGGCAGTTTGCGCAGTACAGCCTAAAGGGAAGTTTTCTGAGGAACAATAATTACAGCATGCTTTTTTTTTATCATTAAGATTGACAGAGCATCGAAATGGAATGCGAGCAACCTCCGGAATATCAAACTAAACTAAGGTATAAATCATTCTGGAAAACAAGTATGAGTTCCTTAGCAGAAGGGCAAAGGGCGTTTTCATTTCATTACTTTTTATTCCTTATTATGTCTATAAAGAATGTAACATACGAAGCCTAGGTTGTCATGTGGAATAACCTGGAAACACAAGGCACGAGAAAAAAAAACACAAATATATATATATATATATATATATATATATATATATATATATATATATATATAAAGTTTAGTCGATTTTGATTTGGTCAATGTCTGGAGATTGAACCATTCATTAGTCTGAAGCCTGAAGTCTGCCGTGTGAGCGCGTCCCTACGATATCTGCTTGCATAATCCCCAAATCAATGCCCCACGAATAATTCCGCTCAAATCAAGGCGTCCTGGATAATATTGCTGGGAAATGACTTCAGCAACCATAATATCGTTTCTCTGATAATTCCCTGGTTGAAAGAAAGGCCGATCTCCAAGAAGTTGAGGGAGGATCATATCATTCATGTGAAGAGTATAAAAGAAAGAAAAAGGCCAAGGAAAAAAGAAATAAAGTCATTAAACGCTCGTCCACAGTTCATTAGCCAGCAAAGTCAGCCGTGTGACGCATTCTTCTGACATAACGACGCCGGATCATATGTCATTATTGCGGTATGAATGTTATGTCTCAGTGAGCATGGTATTGCCATAAGAGGCACCACAATGTTCCTCAAAAAATGGTGGAAAAGAGAAAGCACGAGATAAGAGAAAGATACTGGGGCCTCCCAGTTGCAATTTTTATTGACATCAGCAGCGTCACTGTTGTTGTTTTTCTGAGTTTTAGCTAATGATATATAATACAAAATACGTCTATGAAAGAGGCAAAGCAAATGAGTGTTTATGTATACAGTAAGTGTGGCCATTGTTTCAAAAAAAAAAAGAAGAAGAAAAGACTCGGTCACTTTTAAGAAACATAAATGAATTTTTAAAAGGATCTTTTCTCACCCAGCTTGGCACAAATAGTGTCGCTAGGGCATGCACGATAAACTTTAATATCAAAACACACAGTCACTTGTTATCCAACTAATAAAACTCAAAACTGCTTGAGGTATGTTATGATACGCTAAGCAGATTCATTATCATGCCACCATACGAGTAAGTAAACTGTAATATGGGCATTGTGAATTCAAACAAATTAACTGCTTTTCGGTTGAAACACCACACACACGCACATACACACACACACACACACACACACACACACATGGTTGAAACGACAAGCTTTTTCAGCTTTTACGAGACTGACGGAACAATGTCTGTATTCATCTTACGAAAAAGAACTTTACAGCCGTATCATCATGCAGGTGCATCATTGTCCAATAAGAAGAGAGCGTTAGCTGACATCATCGACTTGGCGGTAGACACAAACCACGCATTCCGAGAAACGGACAGAAAGACAGAAACGAATCACATTTAATCCATCTTTGTCATATTCCCCGGTTAAGAATATCGAGAACAGCGGCGGCGAGAAATGAGATATGCGATATCAAGCGATCGCCGGTCTCGCACGTGTAACTATCTGACAGCTACCGCCTCGCACTGACTAAAGGACTGATTTGAGATCCTTTATGTGCCAGGGACTTTGGACAGTGTGTACAGTGCTAGGAGGTTTTCTTTGCCAATCAACATTTAAAGCATACTAAGGGTTAAACCAATCACGTCATCGAATGTTACCGGAGAGGATTACAGCGCCAGTGAGCGCATAGCTTCGCGTTTCTGCAAACGAGTGCTCTCCTTAGGGTTACACCATTTCTCATTCTTAGAAGGACACTTCAAATGTCGTTGACTTCTCCCTCTCTTCAGTCTGATCTTCCACCGCATTGCCAGACGTTAATGGACTGGCTCCGAATGATTCAATCTCGCAGGATAAACTACTTCATTATCACTGCACTTTTTTTAATGGCTTTACGCGTAAGTGGAGACAGACGGAACTTTAAAGATGTTTCCCTTATTAACGTAGAATAAAGACTATCCCAAAGTCCTCAAAGCTGAAAACAATTTCTCCTGTATGTTTCCAACTTTGCTTAGGTGCAACAGTATTAAACAACAAGGACCTGAAAAGCTATCCTCATCAACGCAGTATTATGTCGAATATCGAAACAAGAACCAACTCTCACTTAAAGTCCGCCACAAAAAAAAAATATAAACAACAACAGAAGCAACTCAACAAGATATTAAAAGGGGGAGAAGGGAAATAAATCTATGTTCACACCAAAATATGAATATGTTTCCATATTTACATACCGACATAAAATGACTTAATGACGTAAATAAATATTTATACTTGAGGTGTTTGGTTTTTGGACGTAATACTCCCTTAGCGTTATTGTATATCATGGAGACATTCAATTCCCCTCTACTGGTAAACCTGTTTTACCAGGACTCAGGATGCATTATAGGCTACATTTCACTGTACCTGAATTCCACTGCATTATATATGCGATGAATTTATCATCTCCAGAGAAAAAAAAAAAAAACAATCTTGAAAAAGATACTCAACAAAGCATGCAAACTCTTTCACCCGTACGTAATGTTTTCATATCTGCAGGAGTCGTATATTTGGTCTGTTTCAGCCTTGACTATAGTGTCAATTTTCTCAGAACGTCGGCATACCGAATGATAATAATCTGGTGTGAAGGCATAATGACTGCACTATTCCCAATTGGTATCATGCTGAGGGGCAACATTGTGTACTCGCCGCATGAACACAGCGAGAACATAATGAATGTGTTGCAGGTCGAGAACTTTGCCCGTACTCAAAGCTCCACGCTTTGTACTGTTACACCGGGAACGTTCTTCTATTCCTTCCGGAAAAGCAATACATTCGTAAACATTGTGACCGTGTTTATTTCATACCACACAGTGACAATTGAACGAAGAATCGTGACTTACTGTAAATCAATAACTCAGTTGCAATTACTTACCACGTAGCGACGCCGAAAATCTTGGCAAGCACCACTGTTGCACCTGTCTATTTCCAATGGGGAAAAAAGACGAATATGACCCGAAGGTAGTAAAGAACCAATGTATATAGTATTAAAGTTTATGAGATCCTTAAGTAATAGTCCGGAATTTTGAAATTGATCCCAATATGGCAAGGCGTGGAGAAGTTGAGTACCATACTTTTTATCAGTCCATGGCGCGCGTTCCGCTCGTCGCCGGGCACCGCTTTGATAGTTCCTCCGCTACGGCAGCTGTCAAACGGATGTCACGTACATAGAGGATGGACGCTAATCAGAAATATCCATTACAAAGCATCAACCTTTAGCGACGACCCAATAATGCTAATCGATGTTGTTGGAAGAGAGAAATAAATGGGGAGGGAGAGATAGATAGAAAGAGAGAGAGAGAGGGAGAGAGAGAGACAGAGAAAGAGATAAATATCCGAATAAAATTCCCATCTGAGCTGTCTCGCTGGTATAAGCTCTGCGACAAAACAAAACAGTAGTAAGCAGAATTTGAGTGGATCACAGCTCGACAGCGCGAAGATCCATCCGACAGGGCCCCGGTGCAGCCGGCGTTGGACGTTTCCAAAAGTCTGGCTTTATGTTTGAATAAGTGGCGTCCAAAGCAACCCGACGGAGAAATGTAATTCAGGGAAAAGTGGCTTGGAGGTATTTGTGTAGTGATAGTCCAGCAATACTTTTCCCCTCCGAGATAAGATGGCAATGGACACATCGGATTGGGGGAAGAGAATGAGGAACGGGTTGAGGGAGAGCAGAGAGCGGGTGTGTGTGTGTGTGTGCGGAGCGTGTGTGTGCCATTGTGTGTGTGTGTGTGTGTGTGACACAGCGAGAGAGAGAGAGAGAGAAAGAGAGAGAGAGAGGAAGAAAGAGGGAGAAAGAAGAAATAAGAGCGGGACGGGAAAAAAAGACTCGAGACTGATAGTGGAGGCAGGGGAAACAACCCCACTTGTCACGAAAACCCGTTCAGGGCGAATGAACAACTGTCAACCCCACTCAGATCCTCGAACTCTAGTCAACCGAAACGCAAACTCGGCTATGTATCGGCTAGATGTGAGATATTCCACTCCCATGTTACAAGTTTACTTGAATGAAAAGAAAAAAGAGATGTGAAACCAAAGATGCAGTCCTGGATGTTTCACTTCATGTTTGTCATGAAAAAACTATAGGGCAATAGCAGCTTCTCAATGGTGCTTCTTTCACAGTTTTTATTACTTATCTCATTCGTATATTCTTAACATTCGCGGTTAAATTACTGTTCACAGAGGACAAACATATATTTGATGAACTCTGGCTCTCTCGAGAGGAGTTGAAAGTTTTGAAACATGCAGTGTTTGCAACTTAATGATATGTTAAGTGATATTAAATTTGCACTTTTTTTGATGTTTTATTTTGACCCCTCTCAGTCTGTGACTATGCTGAATTGAAATTACATTACAAAAAAAAAATTGAAAATTACTTTCATCACACAAGCTTTTATATCTTATACATTGTGTACCATGATTTGCTTGGCTTGTTCTTTGAGAAAGTTCCACAGAAATCGAATTGAACTATCATTCAAATCTTATATCTTAGATATTTGTCTAATCTGTACATTTATATTACCAAGACGTATCATAAGTGTTCTAAGTTCTCAGTATTAGATTATCAAATAATAGTAATGACAGGTAAGGCTAGAAGAAAGAAAAAAAAGCTAAAAGAAGAGAGAGAGAGAGAGTCAAAGAGAGAGAAAAAAGGAGAAAGAAATGATAGTAATATTGCCAAATTTAGAACGCATGTTGCCAATACCAACAGGAGAAATATCAATTTCATCACGATACGTGAACGAAAGCTAGTAATTAATTCTGGTCATTGTTTTTACTCCAACCGGAAGTGTTTACCTCGTGGCAGACGCCGCAAAGTGGTGAAATTATGCTATCAAATTCTGACAGAAAAAAAGAAAGAAATAGGACGCAGTGTTGTATAAGAGCAGAAATGTCCTGCAAATAATATTGAGTCTAATTGGCCCGCAAACACAAACATCAGGCGGTAGAACAAACACGCGGGAAATAGCGATCAAGCTGTTGAGCAAATTCTCGCACAGTCAGAAGTGACTGCAATGATGGAATGGAAAACAATGAAACTTAAGAGCAATAATTTCTATTTGACTATGTCTACTTCGCGTGACCGCGTTTATGGATATGGACTTTGAAGTGCACGTTAGTTTGAATTTGACGATTTTTATTATTTTGTTCAATCTATTAAAAACAAAAATACTTTCTACTCAACAAAGTAGTTCGGAGCAGCATTAGAGTAATTAATTGACAATGGCCGTATTGGCCAAAGGGGAAAGATCCTGAATGACGAAAAAAAAAAGTGTGGACGTCGAACCGGTGAGGAGCGATTGAGCGTATCACTGCTATTAAATTATCTTCCATTCCAAATGGTTGTGATAGTTGTGCATGTTAAAGAGGTGAAAATATTGTCCCGCATTCTGAGAGCCCGCACGCTAACTAGGTGGTCACGGTTACCCGTTGATGAGGAAAATGGACCGGAAGTTCAAAGCCCTGAGGCAAGGTGTCAAAGGTGTCTCCCATTGCACCCATGCCCTTGTATCTTTCACCCATGACTAGCTAAATATTCAGAATTTTTGATTGAAAGATAAGGAAGGAACCTGAATAGATTTCACGTTGGCACTGTGGTCATGTTTTAATACCACTCAAATACGGGGGGAGGGGGGTTCGAACTAAAGTTGTATTAACTGTAATCTCAATTCTTTGGTATGTACAATGCAAGTACGTCGATGTACGTGGCTTAAAGAATATCCCACAATATCCTTCACATCGAAAAAAAAAAATTATGGAACAACAAACAAAACAACACAAAATAAATCGAAACATTACAATAAAATACAA